>CM033456.1:8664274-8803991 GCA_019425755.1 Amaranthus cruentus
AAATTCACATTAATATTAATATGAATTATTAATATTGATAATGTGTATTCAAACCCATAAATAATGTAAGACTTATATAAGTTAGATAATTATTTTTTAACCCCTTTCTTTATATTTTCTAATGCAATGTACTATAAAGTGAAAGTTTATTAGAGAAGCCGAATAGTTTGAGAAATAAAGTTAGAGTAATCAATTCGGAGTAACTCATGCAATCTTATTTTATATTATAAATTCACAATAAAAGAGTCATTAAATATAATTTTTTAGTATGTATTACGCAAAAAATAAATTAATTTTAGGTATACAACAACATTATATGGTACTATTGAAGACTTTTCAACTACTACTACTTTCAATGGTCATCAAGAACATTTGAGTTTACTAATTTTTGTATTTCTTTCTAAAATTCAATTTTAGCATTAAATGATGAGGGAACATTAAATCATAATATTTATTCAAGTGTATAACTATGAATCGTGTAATAAGGTTTATAACTTCATTAGCACTTTGAGTTTTATTGTATATTATGATATGATTATGATTATGACCATACATTGTCCAAATATTTACTGTTATTTTTATAAAATGATATTTTGACCATATGTATATTGATTTCATATTGACCATTTTTTTATTGTCATTTGAAATATTAATTGATTTAAGAAAAAATTATAAGAAAGTACCTAATCTATAGGTCTATTTGCAAAAAATTACCTTATGTAATTTTTTTTTGCAAAGAACTACCTAATCTAATATAGTTCTCTACAAAGGACTACCACTCAACGGAAAATGTTAGTTGGTTGTTAAGTTTGAGGGTTTGACCAATTTGAGGGGTTAAGTAGTCTATGTGGCAATATCTTATTATTCCTCTTATTTTTAAATAATTTAAAATTAAAACACATAACTTAACAAAATAAAAAGAATGAATTGTGAATTACAGCCTAATGTTTGATGGTTTTGCGAATTAGAACCTTGATGTTTTTTTTTTTGCGAATTACAACCCCCATGTTTTAAAATTGATCAGTATTTAGGCCAAATGATCGGTTCCGTACAAAAATGACCGGTGACCACCAATTTACCTTTGACTTTCCTTTTTTCAGATTTTGTTTTTTTTTAGTTTTTTTTCTTTTTTCATTTAATTTTTCTTTCCCATTTTCTCTCCTTTTTTTCCGTAATTACTCATTCTCTCTCCACCTTCATTGTTGCACATCAAAGAGCTTAAAATTGCTCTTCCACTTATAAATCTCTCCTTATTCTTCTTCATCATCCCTAATAAACTTCAAAAACTCCATTAATCTTCAAAGTCCTCATTAATCTTCAATGTCTCAATTTTTCTCCAAAGTTCAAACCCTAGATTAATTAGAGCATAAATAAATGTCCCTGAGAAAGTAATAAGATCACTTGCAAGCTTTTATTCAAATGCAGGTCCATTAGTTTCACTTAGTGATGAAGTCAAGACAGAGATCTTGCATGATTTACATATTGCTGAACAATTTTTGTATACACTTCTCTTTTCTGAAAGAGCTGTAACCTTAGTCTCCTATTGCACATCTACAGACTCTCATTGTTTGAACATTCACATTCACTAAACAGGTGGTTACAGCATAATTTGAGGTATTCTTGCTTTGCAGTGTATCAATTGCTATGTAATTTGTTTTTGGCTTTTGCGTTAATCTAGAAAGAAGTAATTCCAGGCTTTCAATAAGAAAATATAGCTTAATACAATTTCATAATCCGCTTTGATGCCAAAACAGAGACAATTCAAAGAATTAATTCCAGGCTTTCAATAAGATTAATGGGAACTTTGGAGAGAAATCTAGGGTTTGGACTTTGGAGAAAAATTGGGCGTCTTTGAAGATTAATGAGGACTTTGAAGATTAATGGAGTTTTTGAAGTTTATTAGAGATGATGAAGAAGAAGAAAGAGAGCAATTTAGAGGTGAAAGGGCAATTTTCAGTGCTTTGATGTGCAACAATGGAGGTGGAGGGAGAATGAGTAATTGGGTAAAAAGAAGGAGGGAGTATGGGGAAGAAAAATTAAACGAAAAAAGAAAAATCAGGAAAAAGGAAAGTCAAAGGTAAAATTGGTGGTCAACGGTCATTTTTGTACGGAACAAGTCATCTGGCCTAAACACTGGTCAATTTTAAAACATGGTGGCTGTAATTCGCAAACAAAACATCATGGCTGTAATTCGCAAAACCATCAAACATCAAGACTTTACTTCACAATTGATTCAAATATAAATAAAAGATAATTGACGTCATTTTTACCTATCATAACGATTTAACTCTTTCGAAAATCCGGTCGAAACAAGTACTTATTCGCCTATTATTTGATACGTAAACCGAAAAAAATATTTAACGTCATTTTTACCCCACATAAAGATTTCTTTTCACACAAAACATGGGTACAAAGGACATTAAATATCTTTTTCGGTTTAGGTATCGAAAAATAGACAAATAAGTACTTGTTTCGACCGGATTTTCGAAAGAGTTTCCCCATAAGAGTAATCACGACGTTCGTTTTTTGAAAAAAATCATTATGATGGGTAAAAATGACGTTAAATATAATTTATTTTATTTTGTTAATTTATGTTTTAATTTTCAAATTATTTAAAAATATGAGGACTAATAAGATATTGCCACATAGACTACTTAACCTTTCAAATCGGTCAAACCCTCAAACTTAACGGTCAACTAACGTTTTCGGTTAAGTGGTGGTCATTTACAGAGAAAAATATTAGATTAAATAATTTTTTGCAAAAAAAATTACATTAGGTAGTTTTTTACAAATAGACCTATAGATTAGGTAATTTCTTATAATTTTTCCTTGATTTAAATAATAGCGAATTCAAGCTTAATTAAGAATGATAGTTTAAGGGATCATTTTTGTAGGAAAAATTACAAAAAAACTATCTAATCTATAGGTATATTTGCAAAAAACTACCTAATGTAGTTTTTTTTTGCAAAAAACTACCTAATCTAATATATTTTTTTGCAAATGACTACCACTTAATGGTTAACGGAAAACGTTAGTTAACCGTTAAGTTTGAGGGTTTGACTAATTTGATAGGTTAAGTTGTCTATGTGGCAGTATCTTATTAGTCCTCGTATTTTTAAATAATTTAAAATTAAAACACATAAAGTAAAAAAATAAAAATAAAAGATATTTGACGTTATTTTTACTTATCATAACAATTTTTTGTCAAAAAGCGGACGTCGTCATTATCCATAAGATATCTTTTTCGAAAATCCGGTCGAAACAAGTACTTATTCGCCTATTTTCCGATATGTCACCGAAAAAAATATTTGACATCATTTTTATCCATCATAATGATTTTTTCAAAAAACAGACGTCGCGACATATCTTTTTCGGTTTACGTATCGAAAGTAGACAAATAAGTACTTGTTTCAACCGGATTTACAAAAGACTTACCCAATAAGGATAATCACAACGTCCGTTTTTTTGAAAAAAATTGTTAGGATGTGTAAAAATGACGTAAAATACAAGGACTAATAAGATACTGCCACGTAGAAAATTTAACCTCTCAAATTGGTCAAACCCTAAAACTTAACGGTTAACTAACGTTTTCCGTTAAATGGTGGTCATTTGCAGAGGAAAATATTAGATCAAATAGTTTTTTGCAAAAAAAATTACGTTAGGTAGTTTTTTGCAAATTGACCTATAGATTAGGTAATTTCTTATAATTTTTTCGTATCGAAATATTTTCTTTGCAAATAAAATAAAAAAAACTATCTAATCTATAGGTATATTTGCAAATAACTACCTAATGTAATTTTTTTTGCAAAACACTACCTAATCTAATATATTTCTTTGCAAATGACTACCACTTAACGGACCTATAGATAAAGTAATAAAGTAATATATTAGATTAGGTAGTTTTTTCTAAAAATATTACATTAGGTAGTTTTTTGCAAATAGACCTATAGATTATGTAGTTTCTGATAATTTTTCCTTTTTTTTAATGATATTATAAGATGTAGTAGATTATTTTATCTATTGAATAATTTAAGGAAAAAAATACGAACAATCATTATAAACGGAGCGGATATTTAAAAGACTTTGACCATATATTATGCAAATTTTTATTGCCATTTTTATAGAATGATAAAAACCAATATGATATGTATATAACATAAATAACATAAATAAAGAATAAAAAAATATTTAAAAGAATTTGACCAGATATTGTCCAATTTTTGACTGCCATTTTTATAGAATGATATTTTGACTATACGTATATTGATTTGATATTGACTCTTTTTTATTGTCATTTGCAACATTAATTGATTTAAATAATAGCGCATTCAAGCTTAATTATTCTACTTACCTAATTTAGCTAAATGAAGAATTTTGGAGGGACAACAATGAATGTGAAGACGACACGTGTCCTATTGAAGAACGTATTTATTATATATATTGACTATTTTTGTTTCTGGGTTCTTCGTTTGAATTGTAGCCTATTTTAGCTTCTTTTCTTGCGTTCTTTTGCATTCTTCTGTGTTATGAATAAAATCCAGTAAGCTATGAAATTGCGTCTTTGAATCAATGTTTTAAATGTCTCCCAAATCGCTTGAGTAGTGTTAATAGTCGACTATTCAATAACATGATGTTCTTGTTAAAGTTTTTTCACTGTTGTACATATTATGTTCTTAGGAAAAGTTACTATGTTCTTAGTAAATGATACTATGATTATGTTGAGTTACTTTCTCCTCATTGTGTGCATATAGTAACTCTCATTGTGTGCAATAGAAAAAATTTTGGTACCTTTTAGAAATTGTTTGTGTATTATTATTTATAAGCTTATTAGCACAATTTGGTCGAGCACTGTGTATTTGTGCTTAAGTTGCACAGGGGATGTAGGTTCAAATCCTACATAGCTTCTATTTGTTAGGCTCAATTTGTTTGTAATCATGTATTAGAAAATGGTTACTATGTTCTTGGAAAAAGTTACTATGTTCTTAGTAAAGGATACTATGATTTTAATGAGTTAATATCTCCTCATTGTGTGCGTATAGTAACTCTCATTGTGTGCAATAGAAAAAATTGTGGTTTTCCTTACTCAAACCTTTTAGAAATTATTTGTGTATTATTATTTAAAAGCCTATTAGCTCCGTGATAGCGGGTTTTCTAACGCGTCGTTAAACACTAGAAACCTTGGCTACGCAAACAATATTTATAACACCCTATTACAACTATAGCTAGTATAGAGGTAAGTTGGGGATCGAACCACAAGGAAAAGGACTAAGCTAGGTTAAGGGCTATGTGTAGAAAAGGTAGGTGGTATGTAAGAAGAGTGTGTAATCTAAACTACGAAAGCAATAGATGAATAACGATAAGCAATAGGAAACAAACGGGGATGGTGAGGATCCACCCTTGGTCGGTTCTATGTTCTCATAGAAAGTTAGGTCAATGGAGATCGAACGTAGATCGATGGAGACACTCTAGATAGCGAGGGGAAGTTGGTGACATATATCCATGCGAACGACCCATAATCGCCCTATGTCTCTCTAGGAGTGGCAGGACAAGATTCACATCAAATATCAATCAAGCAATCCATAATAAACCTTAACCCTAATCTAGCACATGAACAACATTCACCAAACCTAGGGTTTCACCAAACCAAAGCCCCTAAAGAAACTACTCTAACATATTGAGTCTAACTACAACTAAGAACAAGAAGGAAAACATGAATGAAAGCATTAGGGCAAGAAGAAAAGCAACAATAATGAAAGACAAAGCAAGAAATCTATCTATCAACTACACTACAAAGCAATAAGAAGAACAAAGACAAGTTTGAAAGACAAAAGAACAATAAACAAAGCAATAATCAAAGCATGAAAGAAGAAAGCATTAAACAACATAAATGAATGATAAACAAAGAAAGAAAGCAATAAGGAAAGACAAACTTACTTAAACTTGAATGCTAGAATGAAAGATAATCAAATTACAAAGCTTGGAATGTAAAAGAAAGCATAAAATCTATTCTAGGGCAAATGGAAGTAAAGGAAAACAATTAAATGTGATGTTCTAGTTGGGAGGGTTTATCTCCATCAAGACATAACCCTTACATTCAGATTTGAGGGTTTATATAGGCTATACAAGAGGGAAAAAAAATCCCTAAAAAGTCCTACGGAAATAAGCTTGCGAAAACGAAACGCAGCGCATAATTAAGTGGCCATTCGACCGAATCAGCAGCCCATTCGCCCGAATGGAGCCTCATTCGCCCGAATAAGGTCCATTTGGGGTTTCCAGAAACTTTGAAGTGCAAGGGATGATTTTTACAAGGCATTCGCCTGAATTGCTCTGAGCATTTGCCCGAATGAGGTTATTCGACCGAATGTGGATGCTCCATTCGCCCTTTTCAGATTGCATAAGCCTTGAACCTTGTGTGATGTTCTTCATTCGCCCGAACCTCCATCTGGATTCGCCCGAATGGGCCCTTTTTGGCATTTTTTCGGTTTCAATCAAGTGGCAAATGACTTCCGGCCTTCGCGACATCTTCGGGGGTGACTCGAAACACTTAAGAGTGCAGCAATTTGTGTGTCTCATCTTCAATTCAAGTGTCGAAGTCTCGTACGCAACGAAATCACCTCAAAATCTTCTCAAAACGCCTAAAAACACCTTAAAGAAATATAGAGACAAGATCAAGGTTAAATCATGCGTAATATATGTAAAAACCATATAAAACGCGAGATTCGACACTAAATTGAGGAGATAAAATGTGGTCTAAATCGAGCACATCACTCAGTTTTGTCGAGCACTATGTATTTGTGCTTAAATTGCACAGGGGATGTAGGTTCAAATCCTACATAAGCTTCTTCCTGTTAGGCTCAATTTGTTTGTAATCATGTATTAGAAAATGGTTACTATGTTCTTGGAAAAAGTTACTATGTTCTTAGTAAAGGATACTATGATTTTAATGAGTTACTGTTTTCTAATATGTAATTGTAAAAAAAATCTAAAACAATAATTTGCTAATAAATGAATAGATGGTTAAGATGAGGATGTTTGGTTAAAATTTGAATATTTATTTATTATTTCTCTATTGTTTTCTTATCAAAGATATTATGTTCTTAGTAAATGTTATTGTATTCTTGCAAATTTTTTTTAACATACTATGTTCTTAGAAACAGCTACTATATTCTGAGTAAAGGATACTATGATTATAATCAGTTACTGTCTCCGCATATGGAATTGAGAAAAAAAAAAATTCAAAACAACGGATTTACTATTTTTACAAATGAGACAATTATGTTTGAAAATGATATCAACATGTTCAATAATATCACAAAAATTGGTCATATTATTTTTACAAAATACAAAAATAGCCTATGTAGGATTTGAACGTACATCCTCTATACAAAGAAGAACAGAGTGCTCTACCAATTGAGCTAATAGGCTTAATAAATTAAAGAAACATCCCTATAAGGGAAAAAAACGTCACTATGACAGATAATATTGACAATTTAAAAAATAGCTTCATAATCAGTAAGAAACAATGGGATTAGCAAACACTCTGCATCAATCAACCATCATTAATTGAAGCAACAAACTTAAACACATAAGCAATCTACACACAAACTTCAATTATATTAACACGATCAACACTATAATTATGAAACTATAACTTATTACGAAATGTATATAATGTAAATACAAATTACAATCGGGAATTTGTATAAACCTGGAACACCCCTGAATTTCCGACTCCTTAAACGAAACCAAAATCGTAAAGGACGGAAGGAAATTCAAGTGTTACATAAAAAAAGGAAAAGAATTAAACTAAACGTCAAAAGATTAACTTTAAAAAGATGAGTGGAAAATTCGACAGCACCTCTACTAAACTCGAACATATGTAATAGAGCAATTAGCACAATTAAACATTAAACTAATCTAAGGCGTCATTGCCTATAAAATCTCACGCCACGGCGGAATAGTTCATCGCCGACTTCTCAACTCGACATGCCATGTATGGATCGTGGTTCCAAAGTCAACGCGTGCGTTTTAAGACGACTTAACACTTTAAAACCATACAACGTTATAGATTACGCAGCGGAAATACAAATATACAAAGGAGGACACAAGGCCTCATAACAAACGTATACAACTAAAGTTTACAAAGATAAAATAAGAACTACAAAAAAATCAAAGGATAACGATATGACATAGGTTATTCGCCCTCGTCACTCTCCCCCAATGCAAAGCAATGCAAAAAGAAGCTCCAATACCTGCTACGATTGTCCATGATCCTCCTGCTGCTCGACATCAGACCAAGGCCAATGTTTCATAGCAGGACAATCATAGAAAGTCATCAAACAATCAAACATAAACGCAAACACGTACACGTCAGTAACTAGCATCAATATGTTAAGACTAACCAATAGATAACATTATGTTATACAACAACATAAGATGATTTCATAGGACACAACCACAAATAGTAACCGTTTACCATCCCCCTTGCTTCTAGGATAGAATGTGGGTCTTCACATTTCTTTTCTCAAAACACAAATTCTTGCAGAACACGCGTAGTATCAATTCAACCAAGGCATTAACAGACTATCTTACACATATCATTATAGAGCTTAAGCGTATTTATAGTCCACCTTTGGGACTTGTAACTCCTTTGAGGTAAGTTAGGTTAGGCACACTTCTCACTAGCATAAACTACTCTATCATTCTCTATCATTAAATAATCAGTGAGTAAACGTTCTATCAATGTGTAAGCTTTCTATGAATAACTAAGCTTTCTATCAATGAGTAACATTCTATCAGTAGATCTTTTCTCCACTTCATGGCATAGTGACACGGCCATGGGCGTTATCGGCCGCCCGGCGCCCATGGCAAGTGGTTCTTATTTTCGACGCTTTGTGTTTTAAGTTCGTTGAGATATTGCTTGAAGTTAGAAGTTATTCGTGAGAGTTTGGGTAGATATGCGATAGGCGCATATTACATATTCATGCATAATGATTATCATTGCACGTGCATAGATATATATATTTTGTTTAGCTTGTTATATGACTCCTTCTCATGTTTGTTAGTATGATAATTAAATTATGTTTGTGGTTTGAACGATGATATAAATTTACAAATTAGTAGAGTTATTTTATGTATTATCGAGTAATAATGAAAATTACCACGTGTTTTGGGCAACTATTGAGTTGCGTAATAGGTATTAATTATGGAAAACAAAGTATGAATAATGGAATTCTAGATAAGTTGGTTGCATTGGAAATTTTCTCTTGTTTGCGATGATGATATGAAATTTAATCTTATGTGTCTGAATATTGAGGCTGATGCTATAAACTGGTTAATGTAATATATCATTGTTAGTTCTACGCCCAACATCTTATGCTTGTAGTGACACCTTAAGAATCAAATGAGAGTAAAACCGATAGTCAACCTGTTAGCCTGAGTTATTCAGTTGTATATATTTTGAGGAATTATATACTAGAAGGGTCCCCTGTTATTGATTTAGATTTTGTAAGCAGCCAACTCTCATCATAATTAATATAGTATTTCATGTTGTCAAGTGATAACGACCTTAAAATCACTACTTGTTTGGCAAAAACGAGCTGAAGTGGTTCTTTGGATGAAATATGGGTGATTTTTATTTCCTTCCTAAAGACACATGAGTTTGAGTATAAAAGGAGAACATTATTATTCGCAAATCCTTTGAGTTTAGTTTGTATTTCGTTGATACATGATATATCATTTCATACATAAGTTAGTAACTTTATATTAAGGTCAAGGTGGATAGTTAAAGAATAATCATCACAAAACAAATTGCATGTGAAGGGCCTATGGATTGATTCGAGAGAGCACTATAGATGAGTTAAGACTGGTAATTGCGTCTTAATAAATGCTTATATGGAGTGATGAATGTTTTAATCAGATGATAATGTGAAGAAGAGTAGTGACGGTTTAAAAGCGTTAGCTAATTAGAATAATATTTGAAATTTAAAAAGGATTCAGTAATATTGTAATTGTCTTCTCATGGCCTTCTGGGCAGTCTCAAGACATAAGGATAAAATAATCTGATGATGAGGTGAAATAAGCGTCTTTGCGCACTTAAGATACAAGTAGATATATTAAGTATGTTGGAGTATCTCATTGATCACCATTTAACGATCCTGCCAGTATTTTGAAATGATAACACTTAGATGAGATTCCAAATGAAGTTGGCTTTACATATGTTACTATTTTAATGATTATTGACGTGATGCGTGGTAAAGTAAATCTAGAGAGTGACATAATGGAGATAATATAGTCCTAATAAAAGTCATTAAGTGTTTTAAAATTTAAACATTGAAGACAATGAAAATGCGAAGAGTTATAATTCGAGAGATAAATCAAGATAAAGGATTATGTCTTTAAACGATTGTTATACAAAATCATTACTATGCGATAAATAGAGTTAGATAATATTAGCACTTGTGTCAAGAAGAGTTTTGATTTGATGCTACTAATTCATTGGATCGTAATAAGCATGTGATGAAAAGAGCTTTGAAATTTCGACGTGTTTTGATACAAACATTTATGTTAATAGTTGTTAGTTCAAGTTTCGCATCTTAGGTCGATGGGTGATTGAATCCCACTTATTTGCAAAGGAAAAAAAAAATTGTGATGCTTGATTTCAAGTGCTGCGTTATTTTGTTAGTTTTGTGTTGTCGTACTTTGGTATAATGTTAGGATTGTTAACGTAACAGTCATATGGCTAAGATAACGGTCTTATAGTTTGTTAGGGGCAGTGTTGTGATGAAAATGTTATGGTGTAGATTAGATATAGTGAAATTAGTATCGGTATCACAACGCTATCAAACTTGTATGATTGATGACTGCTTTGCTTCTGATAGTGGAAATTGTGGTGATGTAGCTGTGTTCTTCAGTTATTTTCATCTTGCATTTTTTTTATATGTATACATAAAATTGTCATCTTTAGTACTATTATTATATATGTACATGATGCATTACTTTAGTCATATATTAGTTCGTGATCTTATCTTCATATAAATCTTATACTTTCAACATATCTAGTTGTATGGTAAATGAATAGCTAAAAAAATGGTAGTAAACTCTGACGTTGCCATTCATGATTCTAAATCATGCTCATTTATCGTTATTAGAATTTGATAATATGATAGAAAAAGGAGGTTATTGTTAAACAATTACGATATGTGTATAGTATCATGGTTGTGAACGCATAATTATTAACTACAACTACTTGAAAAAATGTGGTATATATAATTGGATCATACATTTGAAACATGTATTGTGTTCGAAGTTATTAATTTGATTTGTTAATCTACCGATCGAGTCATGATGTATGATTTAAAATGTTATGAAAATATTTTGATCTTACATGATTAATGAAAAGAACATTTCATGTGAAGTAAAAAGTTAGGATAATGTTATGATAAGTAAAGTTAGCGGTGAATCAATTTGGGGTGAATAACCAATCAGTTTTGCAAGAATCACACGTATCCTTAAGTCTACGGAGCCTAATTGTAATGCGAGTTAAGTGTTGAGCAACTTCATGCTCTTTACTTTTGAGACATTGTTGTTTTGATATTTTGCCCCCATTTATGGTCTGAGTTACAATAGTTGAACCTTTTGTACATCGCAAGATTTTCAAAAAGTACGACCATAGGTGGTCATGTAGAAGTGGAAAAGTTGTTTAAAGAATTACATTAGATAACAGGACATTTCATGTTGTTACGATCTCAAGTAATACACTTTTTATAAGATACGTGTGCTATATCCTTTACCTTGTAAACATTAAGGAGAGTTGTCTTACTAAGAAACATATTGAGACGTAGATACTAAGGTGTGTAGTATTGAGATTAGAGATATTAAATAACCAGAATGCCGTGGTCTAACCACACTATCCTTGCTTATGTTTCGAGGTCAGTGAGTTACGGGGTCGTAACTAAGTTTTAAGAGGGGTAGAATGCGATAGATATTTGCGCATGTATACGCAGATTCTCCTGCGTTTTCACACTTTTTCTTCTGCGTTTTCACGCATTTCCGCCTCTATGGTAACAACCTATTAAACACTTACATGGTTGTTCAAACCAATTTGTGTGATATTTACATACTTTTGATTTATTGCTTGAATCAAATTGTGTTATATTTACATCTTTTTGACTAGTTAAGTCAATTTATGTGATTATAGATACCCAAAATGAGATATGTACGAATATTCTAATAGATTGAGTAACCTTCCGTTAATAGTGTTAATAAAGTCATAATCCTTGAGCAAATTCCTAGGCTTAAAATGGTTAGAACACCTTCCTGAGTTATGAGAAATACAAATTTTCATGATTAGCACCTTCGTTACTCTAGTTTCGGGGACGAAACTTCTTTTAAGGGGGATAGTCTGTAACACCCCAAGATTTTAATAACGTAATTATTTTAATATTTTAATAACTTTTAAAGATTTAAAGATTTTACAATTATATAAAATATTTTGGAATTAGTTTTAATAAATTTCCTTCATATAAGAATTTATATGTTAACGTATATATAAATTGTAAATATAGTGACAATTTCTAAAATAAAGAGGTTCGAATCAAAATGATTATTTTATTAAAATGTGTGAGCACACGAAGATGTGTCTCTTAGTTGACTCTTGCAAGAAAATGAATCTAGATAAATAAATAAATAATAATAATAATAATAATAATAATAATAATAATAATAATAATAATAACAATAACAAGTATAAAAGAAGCCATGGAACCCTAAATGCCAAGGAGTCGTCATACCTTCCTTTTCAAAAGAAAGAGAACACAAACCAACACCATACTCCCTTCTCCCTCTCATCTAGTGCTGCGCCTCACCACAGCCCAAGCGGCAGCCCATTGCAGCCCAAAACGACCAGCAGTCGCCCTCATCTCCCCCACGAGCAGCCCCAAGCAGCAGCTAGCAGGCTGCGTGTTTTCTCCCCCAAAACAGACGGCGTCTGTGAGTCTGCCGCCAGCTGGTCAGCCGCCATGTGGTGGTTCCTCCGCCACCCCACACGGCCCTGAGTCACCACCACCACATTCACCACTTGTTCTTCATCCTTTGTAGCTTCACCTTTGTAAGCCTCTCATTCTTTGTTAGTCTAAGTAATTTCCCTAATTTCTAAATAGAATTTTACTAAGTGTATGAGTATAATGTTGATTTTGCGAAACTTACAATGAGAAATAATTAAAGGTGTTATTTTTTGAATATTAAATAATTAGAGTTTGATTTAGAGTTGAAATTAGTAATGATGTGGGCTTTCATGTTGTATTTTGGTAGTGTATTAGTTTATTGATTCTTACTATGGATAATGGTTAAAAGTATAATCTTTGAACATGAAATGACTAGGGTTTGGATTTAGAAATTTAATCATTAATGATGTGTGTTTTATGCGAATACTTTGGTATTGATTGATTAAGTAACCTTAAAGGTTATTTTAAGATTTAGTTGATTGGTTATTGTTGTGATAATTAGTAATGGTGATGATTTTAGTTGACTAATGAAGTGATTTTGGTTGTTAAATTGGAGATAATAGTTGTAAATTGTTGTGGTTGATTGTCGCGAATTACAAGTACTCTTATGAGGTTGTTATTGAAATCATAATGCATAATGTTAGTAAGCCAAGAGCATGAAGTCAACTTATCATTGATGGTAGCTAAAGTTATTTGTCGTGTTGTTTTGATTATAGTTCTTTCTAGTTTTGGAGAATGTAGCAAATGATATCCCGATACGATAACTTTAAGATTTGCCTTATCATTATATCAATGTTATATTAAAATTGTAAGATTTAGTTGTGATTAGTTATTTTGGGTAACGCGAGACGATATGCTCAAAATTGGTTAATGTAGAGAACTTCACACATACTTCTACTTTAAATTGATGGAAAGACTTATGTTGTGTTGAGTTAATGATTTTGACTTGTATTGAAGGAGTTGTGTGCGTGCTAGAGTAGTCGAAAACTCATGTTTAATGGGTGATAGTGGTTACTTGGGCATTTAGTTGGTATAACAAAGTAGTTAAGGGAACTTATTAGTTCTATTCCTAACTTGTATAGGTTCCCAGTTTATAAGAGAAAAGTAGAACCTTAGTTGGGTGACTTTTGTAATTTTGGCCGTGCAATGACGCTTACAGGTACGTATACGCAGTAACTAATTCTTATATGAAATTTTCCTTTAAGACATTATAGTTCATTGTTTATTGTGATATATGCATTGTATCAAAATTATGAAATATTAGCGAGTAAGCCTTGTATGAAGACATATCGATCACGAAATCCTTGAGCATAGAATAGTTTAGAGAACGAAGTATTAGTTGAGGGCGGGGACCACCCCCCCTCAATTATTTAAGAATTAGATTATACCTTACTTGGAGTTAGAATGACTCCTTTATAGGTGAATTTCATATTTTATTTGAGTTGCTCAGTGGGTTTCGGCGTTCTGCTATCCCAGGGCATTCATTAATAGTCAAAAGCGGGAGTTATTCCCCTTTGATAAAGTACCAAATTATGATTAGTTGGCGTGACTCAGCTGGATTACATCCGGTTGATTTAGTAGTCCCCTAAGTGAGGTTCGACGGGACCACCGTAAGGGGGGTATGAGCATACTTTGTCAATTGGGCGCCGGGTGGCCGATAACGCCCCTTGACCGGGTGGCCGGTATGAGCTCATACTTTGCCATGGGCGCCGGGCGGCCGATAACGCCCATGGCCGTGTCACTATGCCATAAAGTGGAGAAAAGATCTACTGATAGAATGTTACTCATTGATAGAAAGCTTAGTTATTCATAAAAAGCTTACACATTGATAGAACGTTTACTCACTGATTATTTAATGATAGAGAATGATAGAGTAGTTTATGCTAGTGAGAAGTGTGCCTTACCTAACTTACCTCAAAGGAGTTACAAGTCCCAAAGGTGGACTATAAATACGCTTAAGCTCTATAATGATATGTGTTAGATAGTCTGTTAATGCCTTGGTTGAATTGATACTACGCGTGTTCTGCAAGAATTTGTGTTTTGAGAAGAGAAATGTGAAGACCCACATTCTATCCTAGAAGCAAGGGGGATGGTAAATGGTTACTATTTGTGGTTGTGTCCTATGAAATCATCTTATGTTGTTGTATAACATAATGTTATCTATTGGTTAGTCTTAACATATTGATGCTAGTTACTGACGTGTACGTGTTTACGTTTATGTTTGATTGTTTGATGACTTTCTATGATTGTCCTGCTATGAAACATTGGCCTTGGTCTGATGTCGAGCAGCAGGAGGATCATGGACAGTCGTAGCAGGTATTGGAGCTTCTTTTTGCATTGCTTTGCATTGGGGGAGAGTGACGAGGGCGAATAACCTATGTCATATCGTTATCCTTTGATTTTTTTGTAGTTCTTATTTTATCTTTGTAAACTTTAGCTGTATACGTTTGTTATGAGGCCTTGTGTCCTCCTTTGTATATTTGTATTTCCGCTGCGTAATCTATAACGTTGTATGGTTTTAAAGTGTTAAGTCGTCTTAAAACGCACGCGTTGACTTTGGAACCACGATCCATACATGGCATGTCGAGTTGAGAAGTCGGCGATGAACTATTCCGTTGTGGCGTGAGATTTTATAGGCAATGACGCCTTAGATTAGTTTAATGTTTAATTGTGCTAATTTCTCTATTACATATGTTCGAGTTTAGTAGAGGTGCTGTCGAATTTTCCACTCACCTTTTTAAAGTTAATCTTTTGACGTTTAGTTTAATTCTTTTCCTTTTTTTTTATGTAACACTTAAATTTCCTTCCGTCCTTTACGATTTTGGTTTCGTTTAAGGATTCGGAAATTCAGGGGTGTTACAAAACCCCTTTGTTGATGGCAAAAATAAATTACAAATAACAATGCTAAGAAAACTTTGAAGATTAGATTGTAACGATAATCGTTACCCGGAAACTTGATACAAGTTGTAGGCGTGTGCTCACTTTCCTTTTGTGATATTTCCCCCACAAAGGTACTTGGGTTGATAGACGGAAATTCACAACGAGATACAAACAACTACAATATACTCTTAGTACTTAGAGTATACCACTTAACAACTTGTGTTTGGAATTATAAGGATTGGAAGCAAAGACAAGAGTTAATTACTCTCTTGACAAAGCACAAAACAAATGAGAGAATACAAGAATAGAATTCAGAGAATTGGTGTACCAAACTCAATGCCAAAGGTCTCTATTTATACTACAAGAGTATGGTAGAGGAGCCTTGGCCTATTAATCACCATAATGATCAATTGATGATCATGTAATTCAATGCCAATAAATGAAGACATTCATGAGCATTATTGTGAATAATACTCTTTGTAACCTCAGAAATCAAGAGGATTAGTGAAGGAATCCAAAGCATTAACTTCAAGGATTAGTGAAGGAATAATACTCGGCGATTACTTCTGCACCAAGGAACGCCGACTCGGCGTTTCCTTCTGGACAAAATCCACATTTTCCAGAAGCTAAAGCCGAGTCGGCTTTAGCTCCAAAAGAGGGATCGCCGAGTCGGCTTTTTAGGCTGACTTGGTTTTCCCTTTTGTCGTTTTGTCCTATCTTTTAAATACCTTTTGGACCTATATATTAATATATATCGTCCCACTACTTTAGTAGTACTTGGTGATTATAAACGCAGGATTATTAGACACTAAAATGTTCAACAATCCTCCCCCATTTTGGGTATAATAAGCCTCTCATTTGCCAAAACTTAGAATACGTCTTATGCATCAACGCTAATATCCCTTCAGATTGAATTAACGCCTAGTACAACACACTTAACAAGTGAGCGAGCCAGAATTGATTTCCATTTGGAATTGAATCAAATGACCCTTCCAACCACTTGAAGATGAAGTACACACAAAACAAATAACACAAAGTTATTAACCTGACACATTATAAGGCCGTGTCCATATCTTATTCATAAGTTTATCATAGTCATTATGCCAATAATGACTACTTGAAGCGGCCACACTTCAAACTTATATAGGTAGGTTCTCAATACGTATAAAGACATATCCCCGTGACCTGGATATTACACCAAGAGCTCTTCAACCCTTGATCTTGAGAACTTTCATAGACGACTACCTTGTTCATCACGGTACAAAGCAACGATGGGTCATTAAACGTGTTGCTTTTACAAAACCAAGAGGACTTTACCACATTGAATTCAGACACGATGTTACTCATGCGTGAATTGGGCCTTCCCAAATGATTTTATTGACATAATTTGATTTCAACTGAAGCTTTTTCAATCGAATCTCTATTCATGGCTTTCATGAACGAATCCGCCACATTGAACTTAGTGTTCACATAGTCAAAAGTTATGACCCCGTTAATAATAAGTCCTTGCACTAGGCTATGCCTTAGGGCAATATGACGAGACTTACCATTATATACTTGACTATAAGCTCTACCCAAAGCCGACATGCAATCCGCATGAATTGCCACCGGTGAAATTGGCTTAGGGAACAAAAGTATCTCAAACATGAGATTCCTCAACCACTCTGCTTCACTAGACGCCGAAGTAAGAGCGATAAACTCAGCTGACATCATAGAGTCGGCTATGCATGTTTGTTTCTTAGAAGACAATGAAATGGAACCTCCCCCATAAACAAACACCCATCCACTAGTAGAAGAGTTATCCTCCTCATTAGTGATCCAGCTAGCATCGGAATAACCTTCTAAAATAGGATGTTCACCGCTATACGCAATACCATAATCCTTAGTACGCAACAAGTATCTTAATACTCTTCTTATCGCCATCCAATGATGGGGACCCGGGTTGCTAGTAAATCTACTAAGTTTACCAACCGCAAATGCTATGTCTGGCCTAGTACTAGTCATAGCATACATCAAAGATCCTATGACCTTTGAATACTCCAATTGTGAAATTGGTTGACCGGTATGTTTGACAAATTTCATACCAGGTTCCATAGGAGTAGAGACCGGCGCTTTATCAAGCATATTGAACCGCTTAAGTATCTTCTCAACATAGTGAGCCTGACTTAACTTAATACGATTGCCTTGTCTTATGATCTTAATACCTAAGATCACATCGGCCTCCCCCATATCCTTCAACTGGAAGGATCTAGACAAGAAGTCTTTTGTCTCTTGAACTTGTACTAAACTAGTACCAAAGATAAGCATGTCATCAACATATAGACAAATGATAACGCCATTACCATGGCTATCAAACTTGCTATAGACACACTTATCGGCTTGATTCAATTTGAATCCAAAAGACAATATTGTTTCATCAAATTTTTGATGCCATTGCTTAGGTGCTTATTTAAGTCCATACAAGGATTTTATAAGTTTACACGCTTTTTGCTCATGTCCTTTCAAAACAAACCCTTCGGGTTGTTTCATGTAAACTTCCTCATCTAATTCCCCATATAGAAATGCGGTTTTAACATCCATTTGATGTATTTCTAGATGATAGACCGTAGCTAACACTACCAATAACCGAATCTTGGTTATTCTTGCAACCGGTGCATATGTATCGAAATGGTCGATACCATGCTTTTGTCTAAAGCCTTGTGCCACTAAACGGGCTTTAAATTTATCAATAGTACCATCAATCTTCATTTTCTTGCGAAAAATCCACTTGCAACCTATTGGTTTACAAGTAGGAGGAAGATCCACTAACACCCAAGTGTTATTTCCCATGATGGATTGCATCTCATCATCAATAGCCTCTTTCCAAAAAGCGCTATCATGTGATGCCATAGCATCGCTATAAGTCAATGGGTCACCTTCCACATTATACAAATATGGAACACTAGAAGATACTTCACTTCTATCACCTTCAACCAAGTATACATGGAAATCCGGTCCAAAGCTTTTAGCTTTCCGTTGTCTCTTACTCCTTTTGGGAATAGGATCAACTAAATCTTGTTCATCTAGTTGTTGACTCTCATCAACACCTAGAGGTGAACCTTGTTGATTATCATCAACAAACTCATTGGTACAAACTTGTAGATCTCTTTGTCTACTCAATGATGAAAATCTATTTTCATCAAAAATTGCATCCCTTGACTCAATAATCGAATGAATCGATATATAGTCATTTTGTTCTATAACATAGAACCTATAAGTTTTGTTATGAATAGCATAACCTATAAAAATGCATTCAACACCTCGTTCACCGAGTTTCTTTCTTTTGTTACCGGGCAATCTTACAATAGCCCTACAACCCCAAACCTTAAGATAGCTTAGGTTTGGTTTCTTTTTGTACCAAAGTTCATAAGGAGTTTCCTTATTCGTTCTCATTGGAACTCGGTTAAGAATGTGACAAGCCGTCAACATTGCTTCACCCCAAAATCCATCACTCAAACCTGAGTAGGATAACATGGAATTAACCATCTCTTGTAGAGTACGGTTTTTCCTCTCCGCCACACCATTTGATTGTGGTGCATATCCGGCGGTTGTTTCATGTATAATACCCATTGAATTAAAATAGTTAGGATCATAATATTCTCCCCCTTTATCGGTTCTTAACCTTTTAAGTTTACTTCCAATTTGTAATTCTACTTCATTTCTGTAAACCTTAAAATGTTCAAGAGCCTCATCTTTTGTATGTAAAAGATATACATAGCAAAACTTTGAGAAATCATCAATAAAAGTTATAACATACTTTTTATTTCCCAATGATGGTGTACTATGAAAATCACAAAGATCACTATGAATTAATTCCAAAATTTCGGATGTTCGTTCAACACTTTTAAAGGGTGTTCTAGTGATCTTATTTAACATGCACGTTTTGCAATTTTTAGACATCTTAATGCACATAGGAATCAACTCATGTTTAGACATAAAAGAAATTTTATCAAAATTTACATGTCCTAGTCTAACATGCCACAAATAATGCAAATCATCTTTATCATTAATATTTGAAATATTACAAATAAAGTTTTTATTCATGTCTAAAGATAATTTAAAAAGACTATTACAAAGAAAAGCACGTCCTACAAACAAGTTATTTTTTGGGATAATACACCTATCGGCTTCAAATACTAATTTGTAGCCCAATCGATTCAAAATGGGACTCGAGACAAGGTTTCTACTAATTTCGGGTGCGAAATACACATCCCTTAAAACTAAGAGATTCAAGTAAACAATAGCTCAACTTGTCCTTTGCCTTGGACCATGATAGGTGCATTGTTTCCCATGAAAAGATGCTCCCCATCAACAACCTTGTGAAAGGATTTGAACCATTTTGTAGAATTGCATACATGCCTCGATGCCCCCGAATCGATCCACCAAGACAAAGTATCATCTTGCATAGCACTAATATTGGTATTCATTGAAGAAAGACTTATATTAGAATTTTCATTTAAGATTGCAAGATTGCCTTAAGTGGATGGTCCTTTGCTTGTAGAAGCTTGACCACTCCCCTTTGCCTTCTTTTGCTTGTTCTTTAGAACAAAGCAATTTTTTCTTCGGTGCCCGGGTTTACCACACTCCCAACATACCTTCTCGGTATTAGGAACAATGGCCTTGCCCTTGGAAGAATCATTTCTCTTCCTCTTATCTCCGGAACGGGATGGCTTCCCTTCCGCAACTATGTTAATGGTTCTGACATTAGGATTTTCATCCTTCCGATTCTTATGAATCCGTATGCTAGACTCGACAATAATATGTTGTCCAAGATCGGAGAGTGTAATCTCCTCTCTTTTATGCTTTAAAGCATGTCTAACATCCCTCCATGAGGGAGGCAACTTGTCTATAATGCTAGAAACAAGAAACACCTCATCTATTTCAATTTTATGTAATTTAAGGTTGGCATGCATTCTTTGTAATTCATGAAATTGATCAATTATTGGCGATCCTCTACCATCTTATAAGAATTAAAATTACTTACAAGAAACTTTTTGGAGCTAGCATCCTCCGCCATGTACTTGTTTTCCAAAGCATCCCATAACTCTTTAGCCGAGTCATGGTATTGGTAGATATCGAACAAGGCGTCTTGCATTCCATTAAGAATGTGACCCCGACAAATGAAATCGTCATTGTCCCATTTGCTCCGTTTCCGATTTTGCTCTAGGACCTCGGTCTCTGGATCATCCGGCTTAGGAGCCTCCGGCTTAGGTGAACTTATCACATAAGCCACATTCAAGGTAGTGAGAAGGAACATCATTTTCTTTTGCCAACGTCGAAAGTCGACGCCGACGAATTTCTCCAACTTAGCTAAGTTCGAGGTGAAATCTTTCATGGTTTCCATCGCGAAGAAAAAGTATCACAAAAGATTATTACGAAATGTATATATAGTAAATACAAATTACAATCGGGAATTTGTATAAACCCCTTTGTTGATGGAAAAAATAAATTACAAATAACAATGCTAAGAAAACTTTGATGATTAGATTGTAACGACAACCGTTACCCGCAAACTTTATACAAGTTGTAGGCGTGTGCTCACTTTCCTTTTGTGATATTTCCCCCACAAAGGTACTTGGGTTGATAGACGGAAATTCACAACGAGATACAAACAACTACAATATACTCTTAGTACTTAGAGTATACCACTTAACAACTTGTGTTTGGAATTATAAGGATTGGAAGCAAAGACAAGAGTTAATTACTCTCTTGACAAAGCACAAAACAAATGAGAGAATACAAGAATAGAATTCAGAGAATTGGTGTACCAAACTCAATGCCAAAGGTTTCTATTTATACTACAAGAGTATAGTAGAGGAGCCTTGGCCTATTAATCACCATAATGATCAATTGATGATCATGTAATTCAATGCCAATAAATCAAGACATTCATGAGCATTATTGTGAATAATACTCTTTGTAACCTCAGAAATCAAGAGGATTAGTGAAGGAATCCAAAGCATTAACTTCAAGAAAACGGGAAAATGACCAACGGTCATTTCCAGCAGCAATCACCGACTCGGCAATTATTTCTGCACCAAGGAACGCCGACTCGGCGTTTCCTTCTGGACAAAATCCACATTTTCCAGAAGCTAAAGCCGAGTCGGCTTTAGATCCAAAAGAGGGATAGCCGAGTCGGCTTTTTAGGCTGACTTGGTTTTCCCTTTTGTCGTTTTGTCTTATCTTTTAAATACCTTTTGGACCTATATATTAATATATATCGTCCCACTACTTTAGTAGTACTTGGTGATTATAAACGTAGGATTATTGGACACTAAAATGTTCAACATAACTTACCTTTATTGTCTTCTTCAAGAATGAGTAAATGTTGGAATTGAGAAATCTTTTCTCCTCAAAATAATATCAATTTGCAAAATAAACCACAAAACTTAAAACAAAAACCCTAAAACACAATAGAAATCAAAATCTAACTAAAAACCCTAAAATATGAACATCGAAAAACGATTCGAAAAAAATATCAACAACAAGATCTAAAATAAAAAATACATTCAAGAAACAAACCAGATTCAAAATAAAAAATACAAATAAAAAAAATTCGAAAAACAAGATCGAAAAAATAAAAAAATCCTAAAACATTAAACTAATGAATCGAAAACAAAAATTAGTACTTACAAGCTTGAATATGAAGAAACAAGATGTTGGTTGAGAGAATAATGAAATAAGATAGAGAGAAACCTCAAAACAATTAAGAGAAAGCAAGATAATGTTGAAGAATAAACCCAGAAAGAGAAAATGTTGAAGAAAGGGAGAGAGAATGTCATAAAATGAAAAACTATTTTAAGAGATACACTAGTATTTTCTTAAAAAGTTAAAAAACAGGATGAAATTGCTAATGAACCGCGTGCACATCATAGATCATCTTGCCTTATTTCTGACCATTGCTCCTTCATTTGGACGGTTGAAAATCCTTCTTACCCTTCTCATTTTGAGTCCCCTTCTCATTTGATCCTATATATTTTTTTTGAAAATTCGGGATATATTATATATAAAAGCAAAGAGAAAAACAACACCAACACTGAGACTTGGGAGCCCCAAAACCGCCGGCATAAAAAAACCCTGTTAAGGAAAAAAGCCATTGGAAGAGGGGACCAAGAAACAGGCCACTCAGAAACAGCATAGGAGTGGACTATGCATCACCAAAATGTCTTACATTAATCAGAAGGTTTCTACACCTTACACACCAAAATAGGGACAGCACATCACCACCATAATCACCACCACTACCTCACATCTTTTACCCCAAAATATATGAATAACAGAGACCCGCCAAGATCGCTTCCCACCAGTAAAACAATAGTTGTACCTATTCAAAATGAGTACTAACACTCCAAAATGCTCAAATAGAGCAAAAATTCACCTCACCATATGAATAACCAGGTCCTCACAGATAAACAACAACAATCATCATAGCACAACATCGGAGACAAGCACCAGCCGACCCACCAGGAGCCATCAGAAACACCAAAAAGCGAACGCCCCTGCAAACTCGCAGCTCGCCACTTCTCACTACCACACGAGGCACTTCCGCTCAAATCCCCACTAGGATCTTCAAAGTAGAAAAGAAATTGTGTAGGTCAACCAATCCGCTTTCTAACACCATACACACCAAAATTGGAGGAATAATTGAGACCCACCAAAAATCGCTTCCCACCAAGAAAACATTAGTTGTACCCGCTCAAAACTAGTAACAACACTCCAAAGATGTCCAAAGAAAGCAATCTACACCTCACCATTTGAAAACACAAAACCCCACCGACAAGCCACAACAGTCATCGTTGCATAGCAAAAATAAAAACAAACCCCATCAGAGACACCACAAAACCATCAGAGGACTAATATCAACACCCATTTGTTCCTATATATATATATATATATATATATATATATATATATATATATATATATATATATATATATATATATATATATATATGTATATATATATATATATATATATATATATATATATATATATATATATATATATATATATATATAGGATCAAATAAGAAGGATTTTAAAATGAGAAGGGTGAGAAGGATTTTCGTTTGATTTTTTTTGGTTACTATATATACAAAAAAGGATACTATGTTATAAATTAAGAACATTTTAAAAATAATTTCATAGTTACCCTTCTGTGTAACATAGTTACTTTTACAATTATATGTTTTTGGCTCAATCATGACCATAGATTTTTTTTATTTTAGTGAAATCAAGGGTCTAGAGTCCTTCTTACCCTTCTCATTTTCAACCCCTTCTCAATGGATGTTACTTTTACAATTATATGTTTTTGGCTCAATCTGATCTTTGTTTTTAAATATATATATATATATATATATATATATATATATATATATATATATATATATATATATATATATATATATATATATATATATATATATATATATATATATATATATATATATATATATATATATATACAAAGAGAGAGAGAGAGATAGAGAAATACCCAATTTCTAAACTGCCATAACCTTTCTTTTTCCTCAAATAATTTTTCTTTCTTCCTCCTTTCTTTTTCCTTTCCAAATCATCCTTCCACTCTCTCATCCTATTCGCTCATCCCATTTTGATTCTTTCAATGAGTTGTTGTACTACTGAAGTTGAATTTTAATCTTTCATCTTTATTTATGTTTGACCTGGTATGTTTTTTTGGGCGAAAGATTTTTTTTCATTTTATTTTTGAATCTGGTATATATATATATATATATATATATATATATATATATATATATATATATATATATATATATATATATATATATTATATATATATATATATATATATATATATATAGGGAGGGATCCATTGAGAAGGGGTCTCAAAATGAGAAGGATGAGAAGGATTTATAGCCAATGATCTTATGAAATTCTAACGGGTGAAAATCATCTTTCTCGTCGATCTTCTTCTCCATTTTATGTTATGATTTAAGGTTACTATGTTTTGAGAAAATGATACAATGTTATGATTAAAGGTTACTATGTTTATTTTAAAAAGTTACGATGTTCTATATAAGATTAAGAGAAGATAGTAACTATACATAATCATAGTAACCTGTATTCATGACATAGTATCTTTTTCTAAGAACATAGTAACCTTTATTTAATTAAAAAATTAAAAAAAAAATTAAATGATCTAAAAAATGAAGGCTTCAGATTACTTCTCACCCTTCTCATTTTGAGACCCCTTCTCATTTGATCCTAAATATATATATATATATATATATATATATATATATATATATATATATATATATATATATATATATATATATATATATATATATATATATATATATATATATATATATATATATATATATATATATATATATATATATATTTCTTTTTTTTTGATTTTTGTTGGGGAGTTCTTGAATCTGATTTTTCACTTTTACACATTCTTATCTTCTGTGTTGGTGGTGTTTATATTGATCTTGGAAAGCAACTCCTTAATTGATATCGATGTGTACATTATGCTTTTTTCTCTGTACATTTTTTTAGGTTTTTTGTTTAATATGATTTTTAGGTTTTAATTTGTATTTTTTTATGTTTTTCTTGGTTTGATTGTTATGGCAAGAACAAGGGGGCAAAAAAAATAGTTTTTAATTTGTTTTTCTTGATCTAATTACTTCTTACTGATTATGAAGTTATTTATGACATTGTCAATATCATCTATCGTAGTGACTTTGTTTTTTCCCTCATAGTGATCTTTCTATTACTCATTAAGCCTATTAGCTCAATTGGTAGAGCACTGTATTCTTCTTTATACGGAGGATGTAGGTTCAAATCCTACATAGGCTATTATTTCTATTAAAGTTTTGAATTTGTTTTTCACAATTTCTTATGAGGAGATAAAAACTCACTATAATCATACTATCCTTTAATAAGTACACTGTAACCCTTTCGAAGAACATCATATGTTAAAAGAATTTACACGAACATACTAATATTTTACAATGAAATATAGTATCTTATTATAATCACATTATCCTTTATTAAGAACATAGTAACTTTTACGAAGAACATAGTATGTTAAAATATTTTGCAAGAACATCCTAACATTTTACTAAGAATATAGCGTCTTATAATAAGAAAACAAGAAAGGATTACTTCAACCATACATCTTTATCTAAACCATTTCATATGCGGAGACAGTAACTCATTGTAATCAAAGTATCCTTTACGAAGACCATAGTAACTTTAAATAAGAACATAGTATATTAAATAAAAACTTACAACAATATACTAACATTTTACTAAGAACATCCTCATTTTAAAGAAAATTGAGCATAACATATAGGAGCCTATGTAGGATTTGAACCTACATCCCCTTTGCAATGTAAGCAGAAATACACAGTGCTCGACCAAATTGAGCTAATAGACTTATAAAAAATTATACTACATAGTAATCTTTTCCAAGGACATAGCAACCTTCTTTAAGAGAATATCAATCTTTTATTATGAATATTGATTCATATTAATTTTCCCTAATTCTATACTAGCAAGGTACTGTGGCATTAAGAAGAAGAACACAAAAGTTGAAACCCAAAAGAAGTCTAAAAAAACAAATGAAAATTTTGATTTCCAAAGACCCAAAAAAAAATCCAAAAAGATCATAGTATTATGGCCAAAAGCAGTCTAACAAATGAACGACAAAATTTGATTCCCAAAAATCCAAAAACATCAAAATTTCTAAACCAAAATATTTGATTCCTTTCGAATTATTTCTGTATTTTCCAATTTGTTACACCAAATTCTCTTTATTAATTAATCATTTACAAAAGAAAACCCTAAATTTAAACAAAACCCCAAATCGTTTTCCCCAATTTAAAATAAACCTTAAAATGCCAAAAATCGAAAAATCAAACCAAAAATGAGTAGAAAACTTACTTGATTATTAGCAATGATAAGCAAAATTTCTTGAATTGATAAAAAATTTGAACAATCTGAGTTTTTTTAATAGATTTTCGAAGGAGAAGGTTAAATGTGTATTTGCTATTTTTAGAAGTGAGAGAAACATGAAAGGGTTTGTTTTGCAATAAATGAACCGGTTCATTTTTTATTTTTTTGAAACGGTAGATCTTACTTAGATCAAAGGCTATAAATCTTTTTTAATAGATTTTCGAAGGAGAAGGTTAAATGTGTATTTGCTATTTTTAGAAGTGAGAGAAACATGAAAGCTATATATATATATATATATATATATATATATAATATATATAATATATATATATATATAGTATATATGTATTATATATATATATATATATATATATGTATTATATAGTATACATATAATATGTTGTATATATTTACATTATAACATGTATGCTATATATTATATATTATAATATGTATGTATATTATACTATATTATTACATACTGCTTGTAACATATAGCAAATTATAATATATATATATATATATATATATACTATAGCTATATATATGCACTTATATTTTAAATATATATATATATATATATATGTATTATATATATATATATATTATATTATATATATATATATATATGTATATATATATATATATATATATATATATATATATATATATATATATATATACTATATGATAATATATATGTATAGCTAATATATTATAATATGTATGTATGAGTATGTATGCTTGTACAACATAGCCTGTAGTATGTATATAATAAATATGTATGTAGACATATATATATATATATGTATATATGCAGCATATATTATACATATACTATATATATATATATATATATATATATATATATATATATGTATGATATATATATAATATATAATATATGTATAGTATATATATATATATATATATATATATATATATATAATATATATATATATATATATATATATATATATATATATATATATATATATATATATATATACTTTGCTATCATATATATAACAATATATAATTCTACGGTGGTGAATGGAGTGCGGATTAGCATCGGTATCCATCATCATCTTTTAAGCAGGAAAACAAAATGCGTGGAGGACGTGGGTCTAGAGGCAGAGGAGGACGAGGAAGAGGGGAGGAGCTACGAGATTTAAGCACTATAACTAGAAGTGGAACTGAACGAACAGAGATTAGGGCTGAACAATTGGAAATTGATAGGATGATTTCCGGCCAAATTGGGAATGAAGAAGACAGTAACAATCGAGAGGAAGCGATTATTGGAACCGATGATAAAACCCCAGATAGTCAGCACAGAGATTCTGAAGATTGCGAGCCCCAATTGAAACAGAAGAGTGACGCTGCTACTGTGGGTTTCAGAATAGGAGCTGCGGGTCCTGAGGTTATGGAGGAACTGCAATTGGTCAAGGGGAAATTAGAGGAGCTGCAACAGCAACTGAGAGGAGCCAACACTGATAATGTTAGGGTGGAGCAGGATGGGGAGGACGCCCAGTTTCACGAAGAGGATTTTCCAGCACTCAATCCGAATCAAACACGCGCTTGGAATAAGCCAACCCTTGAATTGAGTTCGTGGAAAGACAAGGTAACTAAACCAAACACCCCTATTGGTATGCCCCTTAAATTTGTGCCTCCTGTAATAGAAAATGGTAGCCAAGTAGTTCAAATAGAGTCCCATGATGCTGTTGATTTAATTAAACTTTGGGAACGAGCTGTGGTTGTGTATGTTGTTGGTGGAAATGTAAATGTTGACATAATTAGAGGTTTTATTAGGAAACATTGGTCGTATGTGAGTATGCCTGTTATACATAATCATGAGGAAGGTTTCTTTATCTTGAGGTTTAACACTGAGGAAGAATGTGAGGAGGTGTTGAAAGGAGGACCCTATTTCCTGAACCGAGCACCTATGATTGTGAAAAAATGGAGCCCCTCTTTTGATTTCAGGGAAGAGATTATGAGAGTTATCCCGGTGTGGGTTAGACTCCCAAACCTTCCTCTTCATTGTTAGGGGGAAGACACTTTGAGTCGCATTGTGAGTGCCATTGGGGTTCCGTTATTAGCTGATGATTGCACGGCCAAACAACGGAAAGTCTCATATGCTAGAGTTCTTGTCGAAGTTGATATCACCCAAGAGTTTGTAAAGGAGATTAGAGTTCGTGATAAATTGGGGAAAGAGTTCATCCAAAAAGCAATTCCGGAGTGGAGACCTTTCTTTTGTAGGAAGTGTAACAAAATGGGGCATGACTGTAGTATAGAATTCAAGGGCACACAAGCTCAGATCATTCAAAAAAGTAGAGAAGAGGACACCTTGAAGGGAAGCAAAAAAATGTGGATACCCACATCACTTGCAAAACTAATGCAGGGGATCACAAATGTTGATGAGCTAAAAACCAAGATGTCTGAGGTTAGTGAGAAGAGGGAATCAAGTGTTAATAGTAGTGTGTGTTTGAACAACACTGACAGCCATACAAACAAGCAGCAAGCAGCTGCTGCAGTATGCAATGAGCACACAGGTGGGCTTGAAACAGTAATGCAGCAGGCAGATTTAATGGAGGTGCACAGGTACAGCAGGTCAGCTCCTGAGGCAGAAACGGGTTCTAATCAGAGACAGCAGATGCAATTAGCTTCAATGCAGCAACAAGAAAATAGTGAAGCGGGATGGACGTCAGTGCCAATGAATAAAACAGCTCGAAAAGGACAAAAACAGAACAGCCCTATCATTATTGGGACTCAAGGTGGAGACACAGGACCAAGAGAAGAAAATGAAAATAAAAGGGGCGGGAACCCTCAAATTCCCTCCCAAAAATGATAATTGTGTCGTGGAACGTGCGGGGCATGAATAGCCCCACTAAAGTTAAGGAAATTAAAGATTTCCTTGACTATAAAAAAGTGAGTATAGTTGCTTTGCTTGAAACAAAAATTAAAGCTCCGAATGCAGAGAAAATACAAAAGAAATTAGGCAACAGTTGGAGATGGCTCATGAACTATAACCATCATGAAAATGGGAGAATTTGGGTAGGATGGCGGCAAGATAAATGCAAGGTGGTACTGTGTGATTCTCATACTCAGTTCATGAATGTTAAAATCACTCCGTTGAACTCAGACATCAGTTTCTATGTGGTTTTCATTTATGGCCTTCATAATGTCAGAGACAGGCGAGCGCTATGGAAGGGCTTGGAAAACATGAACAACAATGCCTCGTGCTTATTCATTGGTGACTATAATGCTATCTACAAAGATGATCATAGGAAGAATGGGACGCAGGTGACAACATATGAAACCACAGACATGCAACAATGGATGGATCACATGGCGCTCCACCCTATTCCAGAGCGAGGGCACAGTTTCTCCTGGTCTAACAGAGAAGAGGGGGATAACCGTATTCTCACAAAGATAGATCATGCTATTGGAAACCTCCACTGGTTAAATACCTACAGTCATGTCAATGTCTTGTATGATAACCCGAAAGCTTCAGACCACTCGCCCTTAATTGTCAACCTTGCAGAGTATGATCATAACCAGAACAGACCGTTCCGTTTCTTCAACTACCTTTGCGATCATCAGGATTTTCTAAAGGTAGTGGAGGAAGCTTGGAAGCTTGATGTTAAGGGAGAAGGATTACAGCGGTTGTGGTACAAAATGAAGAATGTCAAGAGAATGTTGAAACAGCTGCACAACAAGGAGTTCGTAGGGATCAAAAACAGGATTAGTCAGTGGGAGGAGAACCTGCATAGAATCCAGACTAGGCTTCAAGACAATCCTATAGATGAAGAGCTGCACAAACAGGAAAAAGAAGCTTCTTTGAATGTGAGAAAATGGAGGAAACTTGAAGAAAGAGCCTTGCACCAGAAAGCTAGAATAAATTGGCTCAGAAATGGAGATGACAACTCTGCTTTTTTCCATGCTACCATTAAAGAGAGAAGAGCCTCAAACAGCATTCATGAGATCCAAGACAAAGATGGAAACTGGCTTAACAAAACTCACGAGATCCACAATGAGATCCTCCAATTCTATCATAACCTCCAAGGATCTGCTAACCCTACCCTTGAGGTGATTGACAGAACCAGCATGAGAGAGGGTCCTCAGATAGGTAATCAGAGTAGCCAAGAGCTTATTCGCGAGGTGACTGATGAGGAAATTAAGGAAGCTATTTTTGGGATAAATGACAACAAAGCCCCGGGGATTGATGGGTTCAATGCTTGTTTCTTTAAGAGGGCATGGAATATCATCAAGGAAGACTTCACCAGAGCTATTCAAAGTTTCTTCAGCACCAATTCTCTCTTCCCTCCTTACAACTGCACCTCCGTCACGCTGATCCCCAAAACTTCCAGCCCTAATAGAGTGGGGGATTTTAGACCTATTGCATGTTGTACGGTTATCTACAAGGTCATCTCAAGGATTCTAGCAGGGAGACTTCAGAAAGTGATGGCAAAGGTTATTGATCAAGCCCAATCAGGGTTTATCCCAGGTAGACAGATGGCAGATAATATTTTACTTGCAGCTGAGCTCATCAAAGGGTATACGAGGAAGAATAATAGCCCCAGGTGCATGATCAAAATGGATCTTCGCAAAGCTTATGACTCGGTTAGCTGGGACTTCTTGTATTCCGTTATGAATGAAATGGGGTTTCCTCCGAAGTTTGTGGACTGGATCAAGATCTGTGTCTCCACGGTCTCTTTCTCTATCCTGGTCAACGGGAGCCCGCTTAAACCGTTTGAAGCTAAGAAGGGTCTGCGCCAAGGAGATCCTCTTTCCCCATACCTGTTTGCTATAGCTATGGAATATTTGTCCAGACTCATGAAAAAGCAGACTGATGACCCAGAGTTCCACTTCCACCCAAGATGCAAACGGGTGCATATCACTCATCTCCTGTTTGCAGACGATCTCCTGTTTTTCTGTAGAGCAGACAGCACCTCAACCCAACACACCATGAGCACCTTCCAAAAGTTCTCCAGAGCTTCAGGGCTTGAAGCGAATAATAATAAGAGCAATGTTTACATGTCAGGAGTGGATGACCAGACAAAAGAGACGATCATCAATAGTCTACAGATGACGGAAGGCACTTTCCCTTTCCGTTACCTGGGGGTCCCCCTCCACTCAAAGAAGCTGAATACTCGTGACTGCAAGCCTCTTATTGATAAAATTGTAGGAAGAATTGGCTACTGGTCTTCTCGTCTTCTCTCCTATGCAGGGAGGGTCCAATTGATTAGAAGCGTCATAGGAGGCATGCACAACTTTTGGTCTCAAATCTTCTGCCTTCCTAAAAAGGTGATTTCTATGGTTGAAGCTATTTGTAGATCGTTTATTTGGACAGGGAAAGAGGGGTTATCTCGCAAAGCAGCTGTGTCCTGGCACCAAATGGGGTTACCTTTCTTAAAGGGGGGCCTTAACTTGAGGGATATGTACACTTGGAACAGGGCCGCGATCCTGAAGCATCTGTGGAACATTGCGAGCAACAAAGAGAATCTATGGGTGAAATGGGTTCACAGCTACTATGTGAAAGATCAGGGGCTCAATAACTTGATCCCCTCAATCCATGCTTCGTGGGGGTTCAAGAAAATCATCAAGCAAAGGGAGCTGCTGGAAAAACTTGGAGGATGGGAAAAGGTGACCACCGGAGATTCTTACCACATTGGTAAAGCGTATGATTTGCTTATTGCGGACATCCCAAAAGTCAACTGGGGGAATATCATGATCAAGAATATAGCTAGTCCTAGTGCTCGGTTCATCACTTGGTTAGCAATCCAAAACAGGTTGGCTACAAGAGACAGAGTAGGGAAATGGGTGGATATCTCAGATGATTCTTGTGTCTTGTGTAATGGGGCGAGTGAAACCAGTCAGCACTTGTTTTTTGACTGCCCGAATGCAAAGGAAATCAGAACCAAAGTCTTCAGCTTCCTCAATTGGAATCTGGAGGACACTCATTTCCATGCAGAGATTCAGAGCATGAGTAGAATCAACAAAAAGAAGACTGATCGTGCAAAGCTCATTGTTGGTTTATGGACTGAAATGATTTACAACATCTGGATGCAGCGCAATAGGAAGATTTTTGATAACCATTCCTTAAAATCAAAGGAGGTTATAGATTGTATAGTTTTTAGAATAGCTGGAAGGGCTAATAGTAGAATGAACGAAATGCTTGTATCTAAGTAGGTAGTTTTTGTGTTTTTGGGCTGGCGCTCTCGGTTTTTGTGTAGAGTGCCGGTGTTTTTGGTGGCTCCGGGGGAGTTAATTTCCTGCCTGAGCGTTTGTAATCTTTTTTGTCCTTTTGGGTATATAATACAACTCACTTGACAAAAATATATACTGCTATCACAAGTGCTGCATGTGAAAACCACAACATATAACCGGGATAAAACCGCAACATATAAGCTTTTTTCCACTAGTGGGGGGAGGGTTCATGGTTTTTCCTTCTATTTAGGTCTAGAAGGTTTCCACATAAAATCGGGTTTTCTCCTTTGTCTTTTTTGCATTAAGTTTAAGTTTTATTCTGCAATCTAATTCCCCAAAAACAGGGTAAAAATATTTAAAACTTGTCAAACAACAATTTACCATCCCCCCTTCTTGATGTCGTTCACCATCTCTAAATGTTTCTACATAATCAATCAAGAGCAATTCAACACCTTTTCAAGTACATCAATAGGGTTCAAGATAGGTTAACAACAAGTATGTGAAGATCATAAATTCAAGAATATTATAATTTCATATGTGCACGTGAAGCTTCTTGGCGCATATTAGGATTTGAAATACATCACCGGAATATATCTATGGAGAGGCTCGATTTCCATTTGCCAGGTGAACATACAATGTTGCTTAATGACGATGACACAATCGATAATGTGATGTCCAACGCTTTGAATGAGAGAAAAATGTTACGTTCATGGCATGGATGGAATGTAACAAACAATACCATGATGTTGTAAGTCTTTTACACAGTGAGTTCTTGAGAGATTTTGTGTGCCAAAGAAAAGATAAGGTATGGACTTCACATAAAAGAGAATTCACAATATGTAGATTGTATCATAATTAACCATGAAGTAGAGAGAAATTTTATTAAAGAACATTACTTAACTTTGTCATGGGGCCAACATCATTTGAAGAAATTCGAACTATTTATGGAGTCGTACATATATATATATAGGAAAATTTGCTCAAAATAATCCCAACTATCACCCGTTGACCAAAAATAATCCTAACTATCAATTAGTTTTTAATAATCCCAACTATTCTCATTATTTGTTGAAAACATACCCACCCCCTTGTTACCGGTTGGAATAAGGAACTTTTTCACTTTTTTTTTCTTTTTTACTTAACTAATCAAAATCACTCTTCCCCTTAACCTATTAATTAAAAAAGAAAAAAGTGGAAAAGTTACATGTTATCGTCCGTTAAAAAGAAGGTGGGCTGTTTTCAACAAATTATGAGAATAGTTGGGTTACCGGTTGGAATAAGGAACTTTTTCACTTTTTTTTTCTTTTTTAGTTGGACATAAAAAAATTAATAGTTGGGATTATTAAATAGATGATAGTTTAGTTGAACAAATTTTCACTATATAATATATACAACAACTATATATTATATTATAATAATATATATAATATATATATATATATATATATATATATATATATATATATATATATATATATATATATATATATATATATATATATATATATATATATATATATATATATATATATATATATATATATATATATATATACTATATATGTAATATGATATATAACATATTAGCCATTATGTATATATAACAACAACAACAGCTATTATGGCATACTATATATATTAACTATATTATACCTATATATATAATATTATGTATAATATATATTATATTATTTATATTAATATATATATATATTATATATATATATATATTATTATATATATATATATATATATATATATATAATATATATATATATATTATATAATAATATATATATATATATATATATATATATATATATATATAGGATCAAATGAAGGATTTTAAAATGAGAAGAATGAGAAGGATTTTTTATTTTTTTTAGTTACTATATATACAAAAAAGGATACTATGTTATAGAAAAAGAACAATTTAAAATTTATGTCATAGTTACTTTTCTGTGTAACATAGTTACTTTTACAATTATGTGTTTTTGGTTCAATCGTGAGCATAGATTTTTTTGGCCAATGAGTGATAGTTGGGATTATTTTAGCAAATTTTCCTATATATATATATATATATATATATATATATATATATATATATATATATATATATATATATATAGCTTTAGGATCAAATGAGAAGGATTTTAAAATGAGAAGGATGAGAAGGATTTTGTTTGAATTTTTTTAGTTACTATATATACAAAAAAGGATACTATGTTATAAAAAAGTTACGATGTTCTGTATAAGATTAAGAGAAGACAGTAACTATACATAATCATAGTAACCTTTATTCATAACATAGTATCTTTTTCTAAGAACATAGTAACCTTTATTCATAATTGGTTCAGTATTAAAAAATTGGTTAATATTACACATAAAAAGCAAATTGACCCGCGTGCAACTTAGAAAATAAATAAAATTAAATCTGTCCATTGATCTAAAAAATGAGCGCCGTTACTTCTCCCTTCTCATTTTTAGACCCTTCTCTTTGATCCTATATATATATATATATATATATATATATATATATATATATATATATATATATATATATATATATATATATATATATATATATATATATATATATATATATATATATATATATATATATATATATATATATTTTGATTTTTGTTGGGGAATTCTTGAATCTGATTTTTCACTTTTACACATTCTTATCTTCTGTGTTGGTGGTGTTTATATTGATCTTGGAAAGCAACTCCTTAATTGATATCTATGTGTACATTATGCCTTTTGTCTCTGTACATTTTTTTAGGTTTTTTGTTTAATATGATTTTTAGGTTTTAATTTGTATTTTTTTATGTTTTTCTTGGTTTGATTGTTATGACAAGAACAAGGGGGCAAAAAAAATAGTTTTTAATTTGTTTTTCTTGATCTAATTACTTCTTACTGATTATGAAGTTATTTATGACATTGTCAATATCATCTATCGTAGTGACTTTGTTTTCCCTCATAGTGATCTTTCTATGACTCATTAAGCCTATTAGCTCAATTGGTAGAGCACTCTATTCTTCTTTATAAGGAGGATGTAGGTTCAAATCCTACATAGGCTATTATTTCTATTAAAGTTTTGAATTTGTTTTTCACAATTTCTTATGAGGAGATAAAAACTCACTATAATCATACTATCCTTTATTAAGTACACTGTAACCCTTTCTATGAACATCATATGTTAAAAGAATTTACACGAACATACTAATATTTTACAATGAAATATAGTATCTTATTATAATCACATTATCCTTAAGAACATAGTAACTTTTACGAAAAACATAGTATGTTAAAATATTTTGCAAGAACATCCTAACATTTTACTAAGAATATAGCGTCTTATAATAAGAAAACAAGAAAGGAGTACTTCAACCATACATCTTTATCTAAACCATTTCATATGTGGAGACAGTAACTCATTGTAATCAAAGTATCCTTTACGAAGACCATAGTAACTTTAAATAAGAACATAGTATATTAAAAAAAACTTACAAGAATATACTAACATTTTACTAAGAACATCCTCATTTTAAAGAAAATTGAGCATAACAAGTAGAAGCCTATGTAGGATTTGAACCTACATCCCCTTTGCAATGTAAGCACAAATACACAGTGCTCGACCAAATTGAGCTAATAGACTTATAAAAAATTATACTACATAGTAATCTTTTCCAAGGACATAGCAGTCTTCTTTAAGAGAATAGCAATCTTTTATTCGGAATATTGATTCATATCAATTTTCCCTAATTCTATACCAGCAAGGTACTGTGGCATTAAGAAGAAGAATACAAAAGTTGAAACCCAAAAGAAGTCTAAAAAAACAAACGAAAATTTTGATTTCCAAAGACCCAAAAAATAAATCCAAAAAGATTAAGGTATTATGGCCAAAAGCAGTCTAACAAATGAACGACGAAATTTGATTCCCAAAAATCCAAAAAGATCAAAATTTCTAAACCAAAATATTTGATTGCTTTCGAATTATTTCTATTTTTTCCAATTTGTTAATTAATCATTTACAAAAGAAAACCCTAAATTTAAACAAAATCCGAAATTGTTTTCCCCAATTTAAAATAAACCTTAAAATGCCAAAAATCGAAAAATCAAACAAAAAATGAGTAGAAACTTACTAGATTATTATCAATGATAAGCAAAATTTCTTGAATTGATAAAAAATTTGAACAATCTGAGTTTTTTTAATAGATTTTCGAAGGAGAAGGTTAAAAGTGTATTTGCTATTTTTTGAAGTGAGAGAAACGTGAAAAGGTTTGTTTTGCTATATAATATATATATAATAATATATAATATATATATATGTACATTAATATATATATATATATAATATATATAATAGCACTACTATATACATATATATATATATATATATATATATATATATATATATATATTATATATATATATGTATATATTATATATATATATATATATATATATATATTATATATATATATATATATATATACATATATATATATATATATATGGGAGGATAAATAGAAGGGTATTGAAAAGGAAGGGTGGGAAAAACTCTACACCCTTGATTTCAATAGAATAAAAAATCTCGGTCAATTGAACCAAAATCACATAATTGTAAAAGTAACTATGTTACACGAAAAGTAACTATAACAAATTTTTTAAATGTTCTAATTTTATAACATAGTATCATTTTTTTGTATGTAGTAACCAAGCAAAATCAAACAAAAATCTTTCTCACCTCCATTTTAAAAATCCTTGTTATTTTGATCCTATATATATATATATATATATATATATATATATATATATATATACTATATATATATATATATATATATATATATATATATATATATATATACTTAATATACTGCTTTTCATATATATATATATATATATATATATATATAACATTGTTGGATTGTAAATGTGTAAATTTTCGACATTGTGTAAATTATATTGTAAAATATATATTATTATATGTTAATTTGGGGTTGTGTATATATAATGATTAATTTGCATAATGATTGATGATGATTGGGGAGATATTGAATGATTATTAGTGTAATAATTATTATGTATATAGTTATTAATATTTAGTGGCGAATTATTAAAAAATGCAAAAACCGCAACATATAGTCTCTTATATGCTGCGGTTTAGAATCGCAACATATAATATTGTGTCATATGCTGCTGTCACAAGTGCTGCATGTGAAAACCACAACATATAACTGGGATAAAACTGCAACATATAAGCCTTTTTCCACTAGTGGGGGGAGGGCTCATGGTTTTTCCTTCTATTTAGGTCTAGAAGGTTTCCACATAAAATCGGGTTTTCTCCTTTGTCTTTTTTGCATTAAGTTTAAGTTTTACTTTGCAATCTAATTCCGCAAAAACAGGGTAAAAATATTTAAAACTTGTCAAACAACAATTTACCATCCCCCCTTCTTGATGTCGTTCACCATCTCTAAATGTTTCTACATAATTAATCAAGAGCAATTCAATACCTTTTCAAGTACATCAATAGCGTTCAAGATAGGTTAACAACAAGTATGTGAAGATCATAAAGAGATAATGGAAATGAAGATCATCTTCATGAGATTCAAGAATATTACAATTTCATATGTACACGTGAAGCTTCTTGGCGCATATTAGGATTTGAAATACATCACCGGAATCTATCTGTGGAGAGGCTCGATTTCCATTTGCCAGGTGAACATACAATGTTGCTTAATGACGAAGACACAATCGATAATGTGATCTCCAAGGCTTTGAATGAGAGAAAAATGTTACGTTCATGGCATGGATGGAATGTAACAAACAATACCATGATGTTGTAAGTCTTTTATACAGTGAATTCTTGACAGATTTTGTGTGCCAAAGAAAAGATAAGGTATGGACTTCACGTAAAAGAGAATTCACAATATGTAGTTTGTATCATAATTAACCATGAAGTAGAGAGAAATTTTATTAAAGAACATTACTTAACTTTGTCATGGGGCCTACATCATTTGAAGAAATTCGAACTATTTATGGAGTCGTACATATATATATAGGAAAATTTGCTCAAAATAATCCCAAGTATCACCCGTTGGCCAAAAATAATCCCAACTATCAATTAGTTTTTAATAATCCCAACTATTCTCATTATTTGTTGAAAACATACCCACCCCTTAATACAAAAATACGGCGACAGGAAGTTTTCACTTTTTTCTATTTTAGTTTAACTGTTCAAATAACTTTCCCTTAATCTATATTATATATAGATAGAAATAGTGAAAAAGTTATATTTTCGTCGATTAAAAGAAGGGGATGTTTTCAATAAATATAATATATTGATATATAAAATAATATATATTTTGATTATTTATAATAATATATGAGATAGTGAGTATATATATATATATATATATATATATATATATATATATATATATATATATATATATAATATATATATATATATATAATATATATATATATATATAAGTTTAGCAAGATGCAATATAATATGTATGTATATTATATTAGCTGCATGTAGCTATGCAAGCATACCCTATTAAAGTATTTAGTATAGTATATATATATAGCATACATAGACTATAAAGCTTATATATATTACATATACCATATAATATATATATATATACATATATTATATATATATATATATATTATATATATATATATATATATATATATATATATATAATTTAGGATCAAATGAGAAGGATTTTAAAATGAGAAGGATGAGAAGGATTTTTTGATTTTTTAGTTACTATCTATACAAAAAGGATACTATGTTATAAAAAAGAAACATCTTTAAAATTTATGTCATAGTTACTTTTCCGTGACCATAGATTTTTGGCCTAATGAGTGATAGTTGGGATTATTTGGAGCAATTTTTACTATATATATATATATATATATATATATATATATATATATATATATATATATATATATATATATATATATATATATATATATATATATATATTATATATATATATATATATATAATATATATATATATATATATATATATATATATATATATATATATATATAAATAGAGAGAGAGAGAGAGATTTAGGATCAAATGCAAAGGATTTTAAAATGAGAAGGATGAGAAGGCTTTTGTTTGAATTTTTTTAGTTACTATATATACAAAAAAGGATACTATGTTATAAAAAAAGAACACTTTAAAATTTATGCCATAGTTACTTTTCTGTGTAACATAGTTACTTTTACAGTTATGTGTTTTTGGTTCAATCGTGACCATAGATTTTTTTATTTTAGTGAAATCAAGGGTGTGGAATCCTTCTTACCCTTCTTATTTTCAACACCCTTCTCATTGAATCCGTCCCCATATATATATATATATATATTTATATATATATATATATATATATATATAAATATATATATATATATATATATATATATATATTATATATATATATATATATATTATATATATATATATATATATATATATATATATATATATATATATATATAATATAATATACAAAAAAAAAGAACAAATCTAGAGGGAAGGTGCCTGCAAGGATTAAATTAAGTCGCATCCACCGCTTTTACCGCTATTTAATCTGTAAATCCGGTACTCATCGAGGTATGAGAGGAGGGCGTGGGGCTAGAGGGAGAGGAGGAAGGGGAAGGGGCGAATATGTTAGGAGCCTAAGCATGGTAACAAGGAGTGGAGTAGATAAACTGGAAACTAGGGCAGAGGAGGATTTCCAGAAAACTAACTGCGAATCTGGAAGGGACGACTCAGGTATGAATCAGCAAGTAATTGCAGAAGATGAACCTGAAATAAACCACATAACGGAGGATAAAGAAGAGGCGATTAGGGAGGAACTCAATACCTTGAAAAGGAAATTGAAGGAATTGCAACTGCAATTCCAAAATCATGGACAATTGAAGGGCAAACTGGAGCAGACACCAACTTGTGCACCTGGAATTGCTGAAGAAGTGGAGGATTTACCAGTATTGTGGTCAAGGGTGTGTCCAGCACTCACACAGACCACTCAACTCGCATCGTGAAAGGACAAGGTAACTAGCCCAAACCCCACTGTTGGTATGCCCCTTAAATTCATTCCCCCTGTGATTGAAAATGGGTCTCAAGTAGTACAAATAGAAACTAATGATGTTGTAGACTTAATTCATCTTTTGGAACGTGCTGTAGTGGTCTATGTTGTTGGTGGTAATGTCTCTGTAGATATCATTAGAGGTTACATTCGTAAACACTGGTCCTTTGTTAGTATGCCTGCAATCCACTCTCATGAGGATGGATACTTTATTATGAGATTTAGTACAGAGAACGATGTGCCGATATTCTCAAAGGGGGTCCGTATTTTTTGAACAAAGCACAAATGATTGTGAAGAAATGGAGTATGAATTTTGATTTCAAGGAAGAGATTCTGAGGGTAAGTCCAGTCTGGGTAAGGTTACTAAGCCTCCCGCTTCACTGTTGGGGGGAGGATACGTTAAGTAGGATTGTTAGCGCTGTTGGGGTCCCATTGCTTGCGGATGAATTCACGGCAAAACAATTGAAAGTGTCGTATGCGAGAGTGCTAGTTGAAGTCGATATCATCGAGGAATTTGTTAAGGAAATAAGAGTGCGTGATAACACAAGGCGTGAGTTTTTGCAAAAAGCTATTCCTGAGTGGCGCCCGTTTTTTTGCCGGAAATGCGACAAGTTGGGTCATGTGTGCAAGGATCCCATTGAAGAGACTCAACCTAAGCAGCTACATCAAGGGAATGTAGAGGATAAAGGGGTGGGAGAAAAAAGGGTGTGGATTCCTTCTATTATTGCGAGATTTATGCAGGGAGTTACTACTATTGACGGATGCGTGATAAGCTGGCAGAGTTCCCTAAGACTACTGCTGGCACATCAGTAACTGATGAGGAAGTGTGTGCAACAGGCCATGAAACCTTGATGACAGCAGACCAGTGTGCAGCGTCAGCAGTTAGTGAACATGAGACCTTGATGACAGCAGGTATATTAAACGAAAGGGCTGGGCAGGAAGATGTTGATGAGGAAGGTTGGACCCCTGTTGCGCCTGGTAAAATTGCTAGAAGAAGATACCAGAAATCAATCAGCAGCAGCAGGTTGCAAGGAGGGACAATAGTAATTCACGAGCATGATAGTACTCTAGAGGGGCAAAATTCAGCAGCAAGCACAGAGCAAAATAGGGACGGGAACCCTCTAATTCCCTCTCCACAATGATTATTGTCTCTTGGAATGTGAGGGGCATGAATAGCCCCATAAAAATCAAAGAAATTAAAACCTTCCTTGAGAGAAATAATGTTAGTGTGGTTGGGTTAGTGGAGACGAAAATCAAAGAGACGAATGCTAAAAATATCCAAAAGAAGTTTGGCAATAAGTGGAATTGGTGCACGAACTACTCCCATCATGAAAAGGGCAGAATTTGGGTTGGGTGGCGACATGATAGATGCAGGTTGGAGCAGCGAGATACTCACCAACAATTCATAACTTCCAAAATCACCCCCTTAAACTCAAAGACTTGTTTCTACATTGTCTTTGTGTATGGCCTCTATAATGTTCGTATTCGCAGAGAGATGTGGAAGGAGATGGAGAGGTTGGACTTAAATGAAGCGTGCTTATTTATGGGAGACTTTAATGCTATTTATAAGGATGAGCATAGGAAAAACGGGTCGTAGGTTACTCCGTATGAAACTTACGACATGCTTCAGTGGCTTGAGAGCATGGAGCTTCACCCAATCACCGAGAGAGGGCATAATTACTCATGGACCAACACAGAGGAGGGGGAAAACCGCACTCTTACCAAGATCGATCATGCCATAGGGAACCTCCAGTGGCTAGACAGCTACAGCCAAGCGAGTGTCCACTATGCTAATCCTCAATCCTCAGACCACACCCCCTTGATCCTGAACCTCACAGACTATGCACAGAAGCAGAGCAAACCATTCCGTTTCTTCAATTATCTTTGTGAGCATCAGGACTTCCTAAAGGTGGTTGATGAAGCTTGGAAGATTAGAGTTAAGGGCGCAGGGTTGCAGAGGTTTTGGCACAAGATGAATAATGTTAAAAACAGCCTCAAACACTTGCACACTAGAGAGTTCGCGGGGATTCGGAAAAAAATTACCAAATGGGAAGAAACACTGGATCACATCCAAACTAGGCTGCAATCCAACCCCACAAATGGTGAATTTCACAAGCAAGAAAAAGAAGCTTCCGCACAGGTGCGCAAATGGAGGAAAATTGAAGACAAGGCTCTCCACAAAAAATCAAGGGTTAGCTGGATGGAAAACGGGGATGAAAATTCAGCCTATTTCCATGCCACAATTAAAGAGAGGCAGGCTTCCAACAACATTCATGGCCTTCAAGATAAGGGGGGCAGATGGCTTGGTAACTCCCAAGAGATCCAAAATGAGATTACGTAGTTTTATCAAAGCCTCCAAGGCACTGAAACCCCAAACCTTGAGGTTATTGACAGGAGGATTATGAGAGAAGGGCCCTGATGTGCTCGATTTTAGAGCACATTTATACCCCTACTTTGGTGTCGAGTCTCAATGTTTTACATTAGTTTTATATGATTTACACTCGATTTTACCTTGTTCTTATCTCCATGGTGTTTAGAGATCATTTCAGGTGTTTTCGGGTTTTCCCCGGGGGATTGGGGGGCGGGGTTGGTGGTTTCCAAAAAAAAAAAAAGGGGGTTTTAAAAACCCTAAATTTTTTTTGGGTCACCCCTTTGCGAAGATGGGAACCATTAGATGAAGCTTCAAAGGAAAAAAAGAGTCCTGGGGAAACTCCCTACATTTCCGAATAAAATTTTCAAACCCCGGGGTTAAAAGTTTTAAAACCCCCAAAACCCCTTTTGGAAATCAAATTTCCTTGGGCCCAAAGGGGGAAGCCCATTGGGGAAATTTTTTCCAAAAGGGGGGGAAATTCACCCCCAAAAATCTCGGGGAAACCCTTTTTTTTGGGGTTGGGGAAGGCCATCCATTCCAAGGGGAATTTTGGGCCTTAGGGAAGGGGGGGGAAAAACACCCATTTGTTTTCTTCGCTTGCTTTGCCACGTAGGATTCTTTAGGGCTTTTGTTCCTCCTCTTGTATAGCCTATATAAACCCTTAAATCTGAATGTTAGGGTTATGCCTTGGTGGATAGAAACTCCCTCTTCCATCAAGAACATCATTTATTGCTTTCATTTCATTTCTTTTGCCCTAGATTAGTGTTTAATGCTTTCTTTTACATTTCAAGTCTTGTATTTCATTTCCTTTCACTCAAGCATTTAACTTTAAGTAAGTTTATCTTTCTCTATCTCTTTATTGTCTTTGTTCTTAGTTGTAGTTGCTTTAAATATGTGAGTAGATTTCTTAGGGTTTTGGTTTTCTTGGTAAAACCAGGTTTGATGAATGTTGCTCTATGTTGGACTAGGGTTGAGGTTTTTGTGGTTTTTTGATTGATTTGGATATATCTTGTCCCGCCCCCTTGTGAGAATAGGCTTATGGGTGGTTGGGAATGACTATAGGTCACCAACTTCCCATCCCTCTAGAGTGTCTCGATTGAGCCCCTCAATCTCCCTGACCACTTTTTTTGGGGAACATAGTATCACCTAGGGTGGATCCCCACCAACCCCATTTGTTTCCCATTGCATATCAATCTTGTTTATTGCTTTTCTTAGTTTAGTCTAAGCCCTCTCCCCACCACCTTTCCCCTACACCTTTTAATCTTTTTCCCTTTCCTTGTGGTTCGATCCCCAACTTACCTCCCCGCTTATAGTTGTATTTGGGGGTTATAAAATTGTTTGATTAGCTTGGCCGCAAAAAACCCGCGAAAAAACAAGGTTATCAAAATGGGTTTTTAAAGGCGTTTAGTTGGTTTTGTGCTTGTGTAGTCCATTTTTTTCTTTGGTTTTTGTTCAAAAAAATTTTTTTCCCCAAGCGTTTACGCTTGGTTTCTAGTTTTGTTTGCATGAGCTATAGCACAAGGAGATCCAAATTTCGGTTTGTTCCCACAATCCGAGATCAAAGGGTTACTTGGCGTTCTCCCCTCCCCCCCCTTAATCATTGACCCACCCCTCCCCCAATGGCCGGGCAATCAACCACGGGGTTTTGGGGTTTGGGGGCAAGAAATTTCAAAAGCCGGGCTACCGAGCCCCCCAAACTTAATAGACCCCAAAACCGAATGGTAAAGGAACCCGTTTGCGGGTTGGGAAAATGTCCCCCTCTTACACTTGGAGGCATTCGGGAGACTTTAGATTCATACCTCATTGCCCTAACCCTTCATTATGTCAAGTTATGCCCTTTCGCTTTTGGGCTAAGGGGGGGCGCCAAGTTGGTATAAGTGTTTAGGGGCCCAACTCCTCACTACATGGGAACATTGAAACCTGGCGTTCCTAGAAAGGTTCTATCCCACAAATCGCCGCAAGATTGGTTAAAAGTAAGGATTCACACAAGAGGGAGAAAGAGAGCCCAATTTTCGCTGGACTAGGGGTTTAAGGGGGATGTTTCAGGGTTCCCCTCTTTAATATGGGGGGAACCATTTTGAAACCTTCTTCTAAGGTGGGCGGGATTCGACTAAAGCACTTCTAGACTCGGGTTTTGGGGGGCAACCCAAAAATCCCTCCAACTGGTGAAAGCCATATCGGAAGTTTCCAAATAGCACTTGGGGGGGGTGCAAGGGGGTAGACAACAACCGGGGTATGATCGATGGTGCAAATCTGATTCACTCCGGGTTTAAGATTGAAGGCAATCATGGGCAAAAATTTCCAAAGGCTTGGCCCAAAGGTAGTTTGTTCCGCCCGAAATGAAGCCAAAATTTTTCTCTCGGATTTGGGGGGGTACCAATCAAGGCCAGTCCGGAAACATGTGGCGCCCGGGAGATTTGGGGGGCAAAAATTTATGAAGGGGCCCCGGGGGTAACTTTTTATTGTTATGGGTCCAATCCAAAAATGTAGTGGCTATGGGTTAGGGAAACTCCCAAAACACCTTATTTAACAACCACCTCACCTCCCCCATCCCAAATACGGCGGGGAAATTTCAACCAAGGCTACAACAACCCAAACGCTTGGTTTTCTTTTCCGAAACAAATGGAAATAGGCTACCCCGGTGCCGCCCCCCAACCAATCATACCGTTAAGCCCCCCTAATAAGACTTTGACTACCCAATTGGCCCTTGCCAACCTCAATTTAAACCTTTTGATTTTCCAAATGGGAACCCAAGCCCAACAAAAGAATTTGAGACCCAAATTGGCCCGCTATTTTACCACCTCCACCGTGTTAAAATTCCCAACCCTCAACCTAACCCATCACCCACCTCCACCTCCCTAACCAACCCATCAAATCCTACCAAAAACCCTGGAGGGGACTTCCTTGGTCGACTTTTATCCCGGGTCAATTGAAGCCCAAAGGTTGGGAACTTCATAGGTAATGATGGCAAGAGGGATATTGGCCGGGAGTTTGGGGGAGGGAGAAGAAGAAGTTCTTGAGGAAGTTTGTGAGGGAAAAGAAAGAAGAAGAGGTTGAGAGAGAGAAAGTTGATGAAAAAGAGAAAAGAAGTTAGAGCAGAGGATAAATGGAAAGAAATCCAAAAGGTGGCGAGCGTGGGCGTTTACATGGCACCGGCTTCCTTTCCCATAAAAAGGGCCCGATTGGAAGTAGTTGCAAAACCAAATTTCTTAAGTTTCTTGAGCATAGGCGATTAGGAAATGAAGATCCCGTTTAGAAGGCATGGAGCAAATGCCTCAATATGCCGAAGTACTTGAAGACTCTCTTGGGGAACAAAAAGGAGGCTTGAAAGTGAGGTAGTCAATTTACGGACAAGTTAGTTCTAGTTCGGCACTTGGGCCAAGAGAAAAGGCTCAGGGACCCTTTGTCTTCCCAGTTACTCTTGAACCAAAAGCCCGAGGAGCACTTAGCTTGATTTGGGGGCCCTCGATTAACCTGCTCTGGAGAGTATTGCTAAACACCTTGCTTTCGAGCTTAAGTCAATAAAAAGTCCATCAAGCCGTACAAGGCGTTAAAAGTACCATGTGGGGGTTTGAGGATCTTCGATCAAGTGGGGGTGTTTGTTGTCCCTTGCGATTTTGTTTTTCTTGATATGGTGGAAGACTCCTATACTCCCCTCATTCTTGGGAAAGATGCATTGAAGAGTTTGGGTGCCCTAATTGATTGCGATTCCGAGACAATTACTATCATGATCCCGGGTGTGGCGTTTTGGGTTTGCTAAGTCTTCAAAGGAGCCCATGGTCGAGCAACTTTTCTCTCTTGATCTGGTGGATGATTCTCAAGGTGATAAGATTGGGGGGCTTGATTTCCTTGATGCCCATGTACATGATGATGTGGTGATTTCTTGTGATGAAGTGAGGAAGTATGATGAGGAAAAGAAGAAAAAGTATGATGATGTTGTGAAGGAGAAGGAGTTTGTTCTTGTGCACTCCAAAAATGATGATGAAGTTGAGGGTATTGACAAGCAACCCCGCAAGAGGAAGCGGGTGAGAAAAAGAAAGAAAAAAGAATACAAAAAGAAGAAGATGGCTCCACCTAAGCTTGGGGGAGCCCCATGTTTGAGTACCCATCCGGGTGACCCCGGTGCTATATTGCTTACCTCTGAGCACTGCGCAGGTGGGAGTTTTGGGTCACCGTATGCAGGTGGGCATCCTAAGAGGAGTCGTTCCTACCAGGTATGGTTTCTTTCCCTAGCTTTTCATTTGTTGTTTGAGCTGGTGGTTAGCTGTGTCGAACTTAACGACGTTAAACAAAAGTACTTGCGGGAGATAACCCGGTGTCTGATGTTGTTTATATGATGTTTGTTTTGTTCTCTTTAGTTCCAACAATGCCCATCTTTCGTTCTTTTGGTTTTTCTTTCGCCTTCCCCATCGCCGAGGCGGCTCTTGAGCTAGCTTGGGGGAGGATGCGCTTACGCTTTCGAAATCCCGAAAGATTTGCATTATTGTAACTATTGTTTAGCTTTTCTTATAGTTCTTCGCATGTTTAGTTTATTCAGTTTTTGTTTCATGTAGTTTGTATAGTTTCATGTTTAGGTTGTATAGTTGTGTTTTATCCTTACTTTCAATAAATGGTTGAGTTGTGAGATTTTGCATGCAAGCTTCTGTTGTGCACATCAGTTGTCCTATGCAAACTCGTATTTCCTTAGCCTTGTGCCTGTTTTGGGGACCTAGAGTCTGACTGTTTTCCACATAGCTTGGGGGAGTTGGGGTTTGCTTGGTTGGTGGCTTGGTTGTCTACCTATTGAGGCACATTTCGACTAGCCGGTTAGGATTGAGCCTTCTTGGACTCCTTGCGAGTTCCATTCATTTTGTGTGCTAGTTAGGGGATCTAAGTATTGTGTCGGTTCTTCTCAAGCGTAGTCGGCTTTTCTTGACGCCAAGGATGATAACACGTTCGCTAGAATTGAGCTACATAGCCAAATAGCCTACCTTGAACGTAATTGACACTAGGATAAGCCAAGTTTTTGCCTTTTCCTTTCTTTTCTTAGCCACAGTATTTAGCCTCCACATGAGCCAAATGTTCCCTCTTTTTACCTAGAGGATAGTTTAGTGATGGTGGGTTTGTTGTGTGCTACATTGATAAGTAGGTTTTTGGTTATGATATTATGGTTGTTGGCTTGTATGACTCTATCCATTTCGTGTCCAGCTCCTATTGCTTCTCCCTTCATCCTCTCGTGCTTTCATAGAAATTATCCATACATATTTTATGATTGAGGCGACCTTTCTCGTGTTTTGCATTGAGATTTTATATACATACATATTCATGTGAGTGAGAAGGTCGATGTTTTATTGGGAGATGAGCTTGGAAACACTTGTGCTTATGAGATTTCATGTTTTTGGTGTTTTATGATGGAGATCATTGCGCTTATATGAGATTATTGGGTTATTGATAGTTGTTGGATATAGTTTTCATTGATTTGTCATGAGATGTTTGTGGTTGTTTCGTTTAGGGTCACTTGTTATCCTCTACTTAGCTCCACATTCCTAAATGTATCCCACCTTAATCCTAAGCCAACGTTACAACCCTTCGCTAACCTGTTCGACTTGGTCCGATTAGCTTGTTCTGTGCTGGAGTTAGATATGACACAATCCCCATGATTCTCCCCTATTAGGTGTTTGATTCCCAACTCATCTTTAGTCGGAAGATTATGAGTGAAACACGAACCATGATCAAACACATGAGCGTCATTGCATATTTCTCACATCTTTGGAGAAATTACCCGGGGAGCGTAGACTTGTGACCTCTCTAGGTAGTGGGTGGCATAGCCTATGTTGTAGCTTACCCTAGTGATCTCGAGCTTGTGGAATTGGTCATTCTCTTTGGTATTGCGCTCATTGAGACCATTGTACTTGCACACCTATGGCTAGGGAAGAGTTTTGTTCTTCCACAGCTTGTATTGTTTTATTCTCCGCTCACCATGTTTGGTTGCTTTGGATTTGTGGGTCTCCTTCTGTAAACCCTCACGAGACCTTACTCGTCCTCTTTGGGAGACCTTGAGGTTTAAAGGGCTTGTCGTACGTGCTAAGTGCGATCGTGATTCCTACGACAGTGAGTTTTAGGTTTTATCGCATTAATAGTTTAGTTTCATTTTGCTTTTGTAGTCAGTTTGTTGTGGGTAGCCCCATGCTTTCATGTCGTTCCTGCCTAGTCTCTTTGCTAGGGACTAGCAAAGGTTTACCTTGGGGGAGTTGATGTGCTCGATTTTAGAGCACATTTATACCCCTACTTTGGTGTCGAGTCTCGATGTTTTACATTGGTTTTATATGATTTACACTTGATTTTACCTTGTTCTTGTCTCCATGGTGTTTAGAGATCATTTTAGGTGTTTTCGGGAGATTTCGAGGTAGTTCGGATTGAGTTCGAGGCTTAGACTCCAAAGACGAAGAAGACGCTCGTGCTTCGAGACTCTCACAAGTGTTTCGGGTCATCCCCGAAGTTGTCGCAAAGATCGTGAACCATTAGATGATCGATTGAAGCTTCAAAGTGACAAAGAGAGTCACATTCGGCCGAATCTCCCATACATTCGGTCGAATGAATGTGAGCAGCCCTAGACTCAAGCTTCAAAGCTATTGGAAACCCCGAAGCAAGCCACATTCGGGCGAAATCAAGCCATTCGGGCGAATGGTGAAATCAAGCCTTCGGAAAGAAATCAAGATTTGTGAAGGGTGGGTTCTCGAGTGGTGTTAAGTTCCACGAGCTTTTTGTTCTCTCCTTCTTTTGGTATATATTACACATTAACTGGAAAAAAAAATATATATATATATATATATATATTTATATATATATATATATATATATTTATATTTATATATATATATATATATATATATATATATATATATATTTATATTTATTTATATATATATATATATATATACATTTATATTTTTATATATATATATATATATATATATTATATATATATATATATATATATATATATAATATATATATATATATATATATATATATATATATATATATCTAAAATAATTATATCAATATTTTTATAAAATTCAAGTTTTTCTTCCTTTGTAGTTTAAAAATAATTGTGAAAGTATTTTTTCAAAACTTAATAGATGAAGTCAAAAAAGTTTTTATTTACACCTCAAAACTTCAACAGAGAATAAATATAATTGGTAATCAATAATCCAAAGCACATTAATGCATATTTGTAGGATTACTTGATCCTACGATACAATTCTACCGACTTTGATCATAGCCCCTCAACGATCATAAGTAGAATCCCGATCCTAATAACCTTAGTTATTTGCCATGTTTTTGATATTCAGTAGCGTTTCTAGACCTGAATATGTATGGATAACACATAGAGACTGATGTCTGAAATGTGTTAAATAAATTAAAAAGCATTTTACAAATACCAAGTATTGATAATATACAAATGTTGTTTTGGTAATTAAATGTTAGAAAGTTCGATAATAAACTAATTAAAAAAATAATTCCTTTATTGCAGATTTGATTCTTACAGAGTATCAGTTAAAGAACTATGCTCTGTGTGAAATTGAGGAGATACTGCAAAACAATTGTAGTTCTTTGTTGAACATATGTTCAGAAATGTGCCCAACCGATATTTTTAACAAATATGGTCATAATAATCTAATCCTGGAAGAACTTTATTATGATAAGCAATCATTGAAAGTCAAACTGCAAAGATTAATTCCATTGATGACAAAAGAGTGGACCATGATATGTAATGAAATTAATGGGGCGGTTGAAAGTGGGAAAGGAGGTGTATATTTCCTCTATGGGTAGGGTGGAATGGGGATAATATTTTGTGGAGGATTTTATATGCGTATCTTAGATTTTATAGATATACATGAAGACCTCTTAATATTAAAAAGCGATGCATCTGATAAAATGGATGCAATTGTTGATTGCATATATCCTGGAATTCTCAAAGGTTCAAATGATACTTCATACTTTCATGAAAGGGCAATTTTAGCACCAACAAATGAGATTGTTGATAATGTTTAACCTAATGTCACTTTTTTCTGGAGAAGAGAGGTCGTACTTAAGTTCGCATTCAATAAGCAGAGTTAACGGTAACTATGATACCAACAATGATGCATTTTCCATTGAACTTCTCAACTCAATACATGCATTAGGTGTTCCAATAATGATGCTAAAATATATAAATCAGTCATCAGGATTACGCAATGGTACACGCTTGTTGGTTGATCATCTAGGCGATCACGGTATACAAGCAACTGTTATATCTAGATCTAAAATTGGCTATTAGGTTTTCATACCAAGGATTACACTCACACCGTCAGATAGCTCAAAATCCCAGTTGCTCTTCAAAGAAGGAAAATTCCTGTATTGTTATCTTTTGAAATGACGATTAATAAGAGTCAAAGACAATCATTACCTTAAGTTGGTTTATTCTACCTTAACTCGTTTTCAATCACGCACAATTTTACGTTGTAGTTTCTCGAGTGACTAGTGAAAAAGGTCAGAAAATCATCATATGTGATGAGGATGGTAAAGTGTGTTGTTACACTGATAATGTAGTATACAAAGAGGTATTCCAAAACCTCTAGGTTATTTTTTAGACAATATCTTTAAAATACACATCTTTTGAGTTTATTTGTCTTTGATTAACAATCATCCTTATTATTGAGTAAATTTGAAAATTAAAAATATTGCATAATATATTGTTGACAATTTCTAAAACTACAAAGTTAATTTTTACATATAACTCTCAAAATTGAGTGTTTCTACTGCATAGTATGTCATCATCATCATCATCACCATACCCAGTATATCCCGCCCATAGTAATCTATGGTCAGGGTCTGGGGAGGGAAGGACGGCCAAAGAGTCCCCCGGCTCGAGAGAGGGTTATATAAGGTCCAAGTTCTACTACATAGTATGTATGGTGTGTATATATATATATATATATATATATATATATATATATATATATATATATATATATATATATATATATATATATATATATATATATATATATATAGTAGAGATCCAATAAGAAGGGGAGTTAAAATAGGCAGTATAGGAAGGAGTAGCTATCGTTGATTGATTAAGATCTAACAGTTTACAAAACGTTGTCATAGTAGAAGATCTAGTAACACATGTTTGTGAATAAAGCATCACACATTATTTTAGAGAGCATCAGACTTTCAAGTGACACATGTTTATACAGAATGTATCACACATTAATTAAGAAAGCATCACAATTTATTTTCAGTTCTAAACCACGTGTAAGATAGACCGTTGATCTTTGATCTAATGGATAAAATTTTTTCCTATCCTTGTTGTTTTCAAATCTTTATACAGAATGTATCTCACTTTTAATATAATAAAAACATAATATGTATTTATATATAGCTTAGTGTTGTATATATATTACTTATAAGTATATATATAATATATATAAATAACTTATAGTATATTATATATATATATATATATAGCTTATATGTATACTTGCTTATATATATATATATATATATATATATATATATAATATATATATATATATATATATATATATATATATATATATATATATATATATATATAAACCTATAGTTTTATTTTTAACATGTTAGGTATATTCAAGGGAAACATCCCTATAAGTGGGTATTATTCATGGTTAATCAAAAGTTTATATTATTTTAGGAAAGTAAACAAAAGGTTATATTATTCATGATAATTTTTCTTTTAATTATGATGTGCGATCAACTACATCTAATTCGCATGAGCTAACCAAGATCAATACCATGATTCACCATATGGAAGACGCTATAATTCAAGGTCCAAATGTCATGTCTTTTAGTTTTGTAGTCATGAACTAAGTCTTCTTTAATTTGAGTCTTTATTTTGTGTTTTCATTTTGAAACAAAGTCTTAGAGATGATTAAGCCTGGTTTAGGATCAAGCTTAATCATGTCTCATGTTTAGTTAGTCGAGTTGTAATTTTTATTTTATTGAGTCTAGTATTTATTTTTCTTCATGGGACGTCCATTACACAATTAAAACGCATGAATCAAGGCAAGCAACCAGATTCTACAAATTAAGTTGTTGCATTTTTCAAAACAAGCTGATTTAGAATAGGCAATATGTTGTGAAGATTTATTGGGATTTTTTTGTGATAATATCTTCTACAAATCAGCCACACATAAACCCAAGAAGATAGAAGACATAATTTGCAAATCAAGTCATATCAAGCCAATCACTCTATTTCTAATACCCTCTAGATTTCAAAATATAGTTGTTGGAAACTTGCTATTATCCTCTAGATAAAAAAATATAGCTTTTGGGAGCTTACTTTTGTGTAATATTTAGATTTTTGTCTTGCAAGTTGTAATCCTTGGTAGCTGAATCCCTTAGTATAAATAGGCTACTTGCTCTCTTGTAATTCACTCACTTCCATTACATTTTAATACAAACAACCTTTGAGCATTTCTTATTTTTTCTTTGCAATTTAATTTTAACTTGGATTAGTTGAAAGTAAGTTGAAGTTCCTTTGCTTTTCATCCTTTTGGCTAAAGATTGAATGTGTTCTTAGGAGCCCTTGGTTTTAATTTGTGGTGAAACTGTATTAAATTAAGCCTTGGAACAGCCATTTCAAAGTTGTTCATCAACATATCTTTTCTTAATTTTTCTTGTTACAAAACCCACAAAATCACAAAAAAAACCTTTTATATTACAACCTAAAAGTTCAGCCTTAATTACTATATTTCAAAACCTCAAAATTACGTTTTGCATATAGATTGGTCCTTGTTCAAACATAGCCGACCTATATCATCTTGGTATCAGGGCCAAGGCTACGCACGCTCCTTGTCTTAATTTCGTTCATTCACAAAGCAAAACACCATGTCTCAAAGTGGTGAAGGAGAAACAAGTGATATGAGCAGAATTATTGAAGAGCAAAACGCCACCATTAAATATCTTCAAGCCCAACTTAAAGAGTTTCTGCACCTAAAACGCAACCTAAGGGATAGTGGGGATGATGAGTCCGAAAGTCCTAAATTCAATAAGCAAACAAGTCGTGGAGATGATCTTAAAGTCGACATTCCAGAATTTGAAGGAAGATTAGATGGAGATGAGTTCCTTGAATGGGTAAGAACTGTTGAAAGAATGTTTGATTACAAAAATACAGATGAAGAAACGAAGGTAAAGATAGTAGCATTGAAATTGCGCAAATATTCTTCTACTTGGTGGGCTAGCAAAATGTGCAAAACGGGAAAGAGAAGGGAAAGACAAGATTAGATCATGGGAAAAGATGAAGAAGCAAATGAAGGAAAAGTTTCTGCCTTCATACTATATGCAAGAGAATTTCACCAAACTTCAACATCTACAACAAGATGGCAGGAGTGTAGAAGAATATGGTCGAGAATTTGAAACCATGATCATGAGATGCGATCTTAAGGAAGATGATCATCAAACCTTGGTAAGATTTTTAAATGGTTTAGATTCAAAAATCAGAAACATTGTTGAATTACAACCTTATTCTTGCCTTGATGATTTAATTAACCTTGCACATAAAGTGGATAAACAACAAAGAGCTAAAATGAAGGAAACATCATGTTTCACTTCATCAAGAGCTAACAACTTCAATTCCTACCAAAAGAACACTCCCCATTCCTATTCTAAAGCCCATTCGCAAGATTCAAAAGCTTTGCAAAACAATCCTTTCAAAATAGCCCCTAAACGTGCCCAATGCACCCAAACCGAATACCAATTCATTCACACCTTGAAGATGTTTTAAGTGTCAAGGCCTAGGGCATATTTCTTCTGAATGCCCAAACCGAAAAATGGTGAACTTGGTTGAGTTTGAAGATTATCAAGAAGAAAACAAGGAGGATTTCGTTGATAATGAGGAACTTGATGAGGAAATGATATATCCGGATGAAGGAGAACTACTAGTCATGCGGAGAGCTCTTAGTGGGGTCAAAGCTAAAGATCCCAACCAACAAAGAAAGCAATATTTCACACAAAATGCACGGTTAAAGGCAAGATATGCTCGCTTATCATTGATGGAGGAAGTTGCACTAATGCTGCTTCAAAGACTATGGTGGACAAGCTTAATCTCACCATCACTCCACACCCCGAGCCATACATGATTCAATGGTTGAATCAAAACAAAGGTATTCCTGTAAACTCTCAAGTTTTGCTATCATTTTCAATTGGTAATAGTTATAAGGAGAGTCTTTTATATGATGTTATACCTATGGATGCATGTCATGTTTTATTAGGAAGACCTTGGCAATATGATAGAAAAGTTTTGCATGATGGCTTTAAAAATACACATACTTTTTTTTTAAATAACAAGAAGATCCCGTTAGCTCCATATGCACCTGCCCATAATTCTAAATTGCAAGCAACTTTAACAAATTTTCATTCTTTGATTCCTATACTTAAAAGTGAACAACATGAATTTATGGAGAAAGAATTGTTATTGTTAAATGAAGAAGCCGAATCTGTTGTGCATGATCACCCTTTGCTTGTACCTTTGCTTGATGAATTTGCATATGTGTTTCCTATTGAAATACCAAATGGACTTCCACCTAAAAGGGACATACAACATAAAATTGATTTCATTCCCGGTTCCACGTTGCCTAACAAACCAGCCTATAGAACTAATCCTAAAGAGACCGAAGAAATTAGGAGACAAGTTGATGATTTGTTAGCTAAAGGTCTGATTAGAGAATCCATTAGTCCTTGTGCCATTCCTACTTTACTTGTGCCTAAGAAAAATGGGGAAATGAGGATGTGTGTGGACAGTATAGCCATTAATAGAATCACTATCAAGTATAGATTTCCAATACCTAGACTTAATGACTTGTTAGATGATTTATATGGTTCGAAAGTTTTCTCTAAGATTGACCTTAGGAGTGGATATCACCAAGTTAGGATTCATGAAGGGGATGAATGGAAAACCGCATTTAAAACTAAGGAAGGACTTTATGAATGGTTAGTTATGCCCTTTGGTTTATCTAATGCACCTTCTACATTTATAAGACTTATGAATCACACCTTAAAACCTTTATTGGGTCAATTTGTTGTGGTTTATTTTGATGACATTTTGGTGTATAGTCAAAGTGAAGATGAACATGTTGTTCATTTGCATCAAGTGTTTAGTGTGCTAGCTAAGGAGAAGTTATATGGGAACTTGGAGAAATGTTAATTCTTTTCGGAGTCGGTAAAGTTTCTTGGGTTTATTGTATTAATTGAGGGGATAAAAGCGGATGAAAAGAAAGTTGAGGCAATAAGAGACTGGCCTATTCCTACCACTATTCACCAAGTTAGATCATTTCATGGTTTAGCTTCTTTTTATAGGAGATTAGTCCCTAACTTTAGTTCTATCAAGGCCCCTATCACCGAACTCACAAAACTTAAGACTTTTGAGTGGAATTCCAAAGCACAAGAAGCCTTTGATACCATCAAAAACAAGCTTACCGCCGCACCTATCCTAGCTTTGCCTAATTTTGATGATATTTTTGAAGTAGAGTGTGATGCATCTAGGGTAGGTATTGGAGGTGTCCTAACTCAAAACAACAAACCCCTTGCTTATTTTAGTGAGAAACTCAATGATGCTAAAAGGAAGTATTCTACTTATGATAAAGAGTTTTATGCTATTATTAGATGTTTAGAACATTGGAGACATTATTTGATTGCAAAAGAATTTGTGTTGCATTCTGATCATGAAGCTTTAAAATTCATTCAAAGCCAACATAAACTTCAATCTAGACATGCTAAATGGGTGGAGTTCCTACAAACCTTTCATTTCACTATTAAACACAAAGCGGGAAAACTAAACACCGGGGCTGATGCTTTATCTAGCAGATACTTGCTTTTGATTACTTTGAATACTAAGGTTGTTGGAATGGAATTATTAAAAAAATGCTATATTGATGATGTTGATTTTGGAGAAATATTTGAAAAATGTCATAACAAACCTCAAGGACTTTTTTACATCTTTCAAGGATATCTCTTTCGAGGTAATCAATTATGTGTGCCTAGACATAGTGTTAGGGAGACCTTAATTAAGGAGTATCATGAGGGAGGACTTGGAGGACATTTTGGGGAAGAAAAGACCATAGCTTTAGTGAGTGAGAACTTTTATTGGCCCAAACTTGCTAAGGATGTTATTCATATTATTAAGAGGTGTGTGCAATGCCTAAAAGCTAAAGCCCACAAAACATCTCAAGGTCTTTACCAACCTCTTCCTACACCACAAAACCCATGGGAGGATGTGAGCTTAGACTTCATAACCAGACTTCCTAGAACCTCTAACAATAAGGATTCTATAATGGTTGTTGTTGATAGATTTTCTAAGATGGCCCATTTCATTGCTTGTCATACAACTCATGATGCCGTTAATATTGCTAATCTTTACTTTAAGGAGATAGTAAGACTACATGTGTAACACCCGAATTTCCTCCCGTCCTTTACAGTTTTGGTTTCGTACAAGGGGTCGGAAAGTTTCGTACAAGGGGTCGGAAATTCGGGTGTTACAACATGGGATAGCAAGAAGTATGGTGAGTGATAGGGATTCAAAGTTTCTTAGTCATTTTTGGCTTACTTTGTGGAAAAAGATGGGAATGAAGCTTAACTTTAGTAGTTCTAGCCATCCCCAAACTGATGGTCAAACCGAAGTAACCAATAGGACCTTAGGAACCTTGTTGCGTCCCCTCATTACTAAGAATCCTAAACAATGGGAACAATTGCTACCACATGCTGAATTTGCTTACAATCGAGTTCCTAGCAAGATCACCGGTTTTTCTCCTTTCTTTGTGGTTTATGGCCTTAATCCTTTAACCCCTCTAGACCTTACACATTTTCCTACACCTTTGAAGTTTAGTCATGATGCCGAGTCTAGAGCCAATGAGATTCAAAAAGTGCATAAGCAAGTTGTGGAAAGGATTGAGTTTGTGAATGAGAAGGTTAAGGAAATAGTGGATCAAAAGAGAAAAGAAGTTATTTTCAAAGAAGGTGATTTAGTATGGATTTACTTGCGAAAGGATAGGTTTCCCACACAAACAAAATCAAAGTTAAGTGCTAGTTGATGGACCTTTTGAAATTTTAGAAAAAGTAAATGACAATGGTTACAAACTAGAGCTACCTAGTAGCTATTGTGTGTCTTCTTCTTTTAATGTTGCAGATTTAGTTCCATTCCATGAGGAGGACATGTTACCAAGCTTGAGGTCAAGATTCTCCAAAGAAGGGGAGGATGATGTAGGATCAACTACATCTAATTCTCATGAGCTAACCAAGATCAATACCATGATTCATCATATGGAAGACGCTATAATTCAAGGTCCAAATGTCAAGTCTTTTAATTTTGTAGTTATGAACTAAGTCTTCTTTAATTTGAGTCTTTATTTTGTATTTTCATTTTGAAACAAAGTCTTAGAGATGATTAAGCCAGGTTTAGGATCAAGCTTAATCATGTCTCATGTTTAGTTAGTCAAGTTGTAATTTTTATTTTATTGAGTCTAGTATTTATTTTTGACTTTTTGTTCATGGGACGTCCATTACACAATTAAAACGCATGAATCAAGGCAAGCAACCAGATTCTACAAATTAAGTTATTGCATTCTTCAAAACAAGCTGATTTAGAATAGGCAATATGTTTTGAAGATTGAGTGGAATTTTTTTGTGATAATATCTTCTACAAATCAGCCACACATAAACCCAAGAAGATAGAAGACATAATTTGCAAATCAAGTCAAATCAAGCCAATCACTCTAATTCTAATACCCTCTAGATTTCAAAATATAACTGTGGGAAACTTGACATTATCCTCTGGATAAAAAAAATATAGCTGTTGGGAGCTTACTTTTGTGTAATATTCAGATTTTTGTCTTGCAAGTTGTAATCCTTGGTAGCTGAATCCCTTAGTATAAATAGGCTACTTGCTCTCTTGTAATTCACTCACTTCCATTACATTTTAATACAAACATTTGAGCATTTCTTGTTCTTTCTTTGCAATTTAATTTTAACTTGGATTAGTTGAAAGTAAGTTGAAGTTCCTTTGCTTTTCATTCTTTTGGCTAAAGATTGAATGTGTTCTTAGGAGCCCTTGGTTTTAATTTGTGGTGAAACTGTATCAAATTAAGCCTTGGAACCATGGTTATCAGAATCTCGATCCTGATCAACGATTTTACGATCCTACGATCCAAAATTAGGCGACCGATCCAGATCGTGGGTAGGATCTTAATGTCGATAGAATCGTACGATCCTACATAGCTACAGGATTTAAGTGGTAGGATCATAACACGATTCTATGATCCTACGATCTTACGATCCGATCCTACAAGGGTAGTTTCAATCGTAAAAAAATTTTAAATAATCTAGATTTTACTTATGTATTTATATGTATATATCTAAACAATTATATTAATATGACTAAAATTCAAATTTTTCTTAATTCGGATGTTAAAAATGATTATTAAAGGTATTCTTTTACAAAACTTATTAATTGAATGCAAATAAGTATAAATTTAAACCTTAAAACTACAAAAAAGAAGAAATACAATTGAAAATCAGTTATCCAAAGCATATTAATGCATATTTGTAGGATCACACGATCTTACGATCCGATTCTACCGATTTCGATCCTACCCCCTCAATGATCCTACGTAGAATCCCCATCCTAACAACCTTACTTGGAACAGCCATTTCAAAGTTGTTCATCAACATATCTTTTCTTAATTTTTCTTGTTACAAAACCCACAAAATCAAAAAAAAACCTTTTATATTACAACCTAAAAGTTCAGCCTTAATTACTGTATTTCAAAACCTCAAAATTATGTGTGCATATAGATTGGTCCTTGTTCAAACATAGCCTACCTATATCAAATTAATAGTTGAAAATTTAGAATAGCATACTTAAATGTTTTATTTTCAGAAATTAATGTTCAATGACATACAAATATACAAAGATAGAAATTAATGTTGAATGTGAGAAATTTATAAGATTTTATTTTCTTTTCCCAAATGTTAAATGTAATAAAAAAAATTAATGTTAGAAAGTAATCGATTCCAAATCGTACTTTGATCCGGAACAAATCGTACCGCAAGACAAAAATCTCGACCCAAAATTTTTTCGTTCCCACCTCAAAATTTTAAAACCGATGAATTGCGTTCCCGATTCCGTTCCACGACCCCAATCGTACTTCGATCTTGGCAACATTTGGCATGAACATAAATCCAAGCAAAAATATTACAGATAAATCCTACCTTTCAACACCAAGCAGGTTCAGTGACGCTTCAATGGATTATGTACCCGATAAGTCTGATGGAAACCCCAATTATTGCTTGACATAGTAACAAAAGGTCATTTGATAGTTACTTGGTTTGGTAGCCATACTTTTGTATACGAATTGTCAGACAAGTCTGATGGAAAATGAGGAGTCACGTCTCTCGCTGAAGCGTCTTCGATATGATTCTCAAACAAGATCCCACATGATTATGTTTTAATTAATTGATTAAGAGTAAAATACAAATTAAGAGTGATAAGTGAATAATGCCAAAAAACTAAATGGGACATTTAGACTGAATAAGAGATAGTATATTCTACCGAAACATGATGATTAGATTTGTAAAAGTACCTTTAGGTTTCCTTTTAGCAAAGAATGAAATAGTAGCAACAAGAAGAACAACAAATAAGGCAACAACAATGCCGAGAAAGTAGTCATCTTTAAAGCTTTTGAGAAAATATGAATTGAAGAAATGGGAAAAGATTTCCATGTATGTGGAGTTTAAAAGAAAGTGTTGCAATGTTGTAAGCAATTTGTAATACTAATGTAGAAACTAGTAATATTTCATGCATTGGATTGTGATATATAGAGGGATAAAAGTTAGATGATATGCTTTGCTTGTGTCATGTGTCTTCCATTGGTTATCTATTGGTTCACTTCATTTCCTATCACAGTATCTCCACATTTAGTTTTTTGGCACACTACAATATAAAAAATATATTATTTCTTATTCAGCCTAAATGTCCCATTCAGTTTTTTGACACTATTCACTTATCATTCGTCTCAACTGAAAAACTACTTTCAGTATGATTCTCTCAATCTAGTTTCTGCTCACTACTCATTAAGTTTTTGCTGGCGTAGATAAAATGCTTTATTAGTTGTTTTGATTCCTCAATACATATCAGTTTTTCACATCGGAGTTGACAAATGCATCAAAACCCATTAACAATTAAAAAAATTTCATGACAATGTATAGGTGTGACTCAAAAAAAAAAACATTGTCAAATGAAAGTATAGTTGCAATGATTATTCTTAGTGTAATATAACTCGCCAGCGAATTTTCTTTCATTTGCTCAAAATTGCTCAAAAATAGTTTAATCACAAGGAGATTAGCAAATCATGTGACACTGGTTACTATCCCTATGCCAATGCATTGGGTAATACCCTATTCTATTCCTCTGAACACAAGATTAACACGAAATTGGAGAAGGTCTAAAAACCTATGCCTTCCAATGTGTTGATCCAGCCAGGCATTTCCACTCGAAATAGGTTCATCTGCAATTGCAGTTGAAGATATATGAGCCAATTCAGATAAGCAAAACATCAAAAAAATTAAAAATAATATAAATAAAAAGATATCAACTTATTACCGCACACTAAATGAAGAGTTTCAGTTATGAGATTCCAAAATATGGGCACTATGATGGTGGCTGCCAAGTTCCAGGCTTGAAAGAAGTGCCTGATCCCGATGGCTCTGTCGTACTGAATATTACAATACAAACAAATAATCAATTAGTTTGTTCACTTTACGATTCATTGCATTCAATCTGATTCGCTAACAATTTAGATTGATGACTTGGTAGTATAAACATAACCAGTAAACACGCAAACAACAACTAAAAGAGGCCAAGTTACCGTGGTCCAGGCATTTCCTGAGTTGAGATTGTTTTTTCTTTTTCTGTATCAGCTTCGCTGCAAAAAAATCAGGTCAGGGTGTTTGGAATTTGTATACACCAACATAGCAAACTTAAGGCATGAATCATAAGCAAGATCCGATAGGCATGAGTAAATCCCATTACATGGATTATAGTTTATACTACTCGTTCACACTATAAATCACAATCCGGACAATTCAAACTAAAAGAGGAAAATTTAACTTTTATTCATTTAAAGTACTTTCTGGTTGTTTTATTAGTTAATCGGTTCTTGTAAACCTCCTTTAATCCATATACGTTGTGCAACAATCAGGAATGTGAACTTTGAACATGACCCATACAACCCTTGTCTAGCTAGAAGTTAGAACACGGAATTTTGAGAGATAAAACAGATAAAATCAGAGACATAATACACTTGTGTGAAATTTACATAATAAAAATAATATTTAATAGCTACTAAGTAGCAGTTTCAGAAGAGAAATGTACATTGACCAACAAATTCAATAATTAGGGAAACTTGTAGATCGAAACATTCTTCGTGGTCACACTTATCAGAAATTAAGAATTATGCCTCAATTTTAACTATCCAGTCATCGTCACGAAAGAAACAGGGTATAAGTTTTCAAATTTCAGGTAGATTTCCAGCATTACCTCAAATTTCAAGTTCATGAAAGCAAAATAAAGCAAACCATGTAGATTTGCAGATTACATTTCTAATTTTCCTTGATTCAAGTATTTAAAAGTCACATTATAGTCAAGAACCCACCTCAAATTGTCAGATCCAGATGCTTCCTCCTGAGATTCATATCCTGTAAGAACACATCCAAAAATAATGGTCAGTAAGGAAATATCCAAATGTAGCCAACAAAGCCAGATTAATACTATTGTCCATGCAAATGTACCAAAAGTAATTGAAAAGAAGTAAACACTACCCCAGGAAGAATGACAACACATTTCCTTGTTTTACCTAAGCGATTAAATGGAATAGACTTTTGTCTGAACTTTAGGGCACATATAATTACATAGTCAGTAGCATTAACATTTTACTCATCAAAGGGGCTTCCTCTTTACCTTCTTTTTTGGGCACTTGTCGGAGGAAACTATTCAAATCTGGACCTCCAACTTTACCTGCATAAAATTCAATACGTCAACATGATCGAACATAACAAAATTAATAGATGGTGCCTCTGCTACCTACCATTTATCTTTGCAGTATTGCGCTGAATAGCTCTTCTTTCTTCCTCCTCTTTCTTTAGACCTTCATGATGAGATAGGCATATAAACAGTAAATGCAAATTCCATTAGTGTAACGAGACACAAATTTGATGTCAAACAAGCACGAGATAGACAACCAACATAGACAAGGTAAACCATAAACCGAAAATGATAAAGAGGAACAAATTCAGCCAAATCATTAGGATGAACTTATTTGTGTGTTCTTTTACATCATTACAATCCAAGCGCAACCTTTACAGGTAGACAAATTACTTTTGTCAGAGACATATTTCAGCCACATCCTTGCATAACTAATACACTAAAAAGTCAAAATGTATACCAGGGATATTATAAGATTTATCTATCGCAAACTCCAAATTTTCAATTCTATCTGTGAACCATCTACTAAAACATCGCAGTTAAATTAGTAACTTTAATTAACCATTAGTCATTGTACTGAAGATGCCATGTATTTTAAGCATATAACATATTGTTTTCAAATAGAAGCAACAAAATACAATTGCACAAAGCATCAATGTTGACAATAATAGTCCTAATATAGACCTACATAAGGAATAATATCCTTTGCCTTTTTAGTAAGCCAGGTCATTAGTCTGTTATAACTAATCTTGGCAGCCTCTTGTGTATATACATGTAGACTTCCTCTCTTGATGAAAAGTAGTTCTTTTTTGCTTCCAAATAATAAAACATAATTTCTGTTCTCTAGCCTTGAATACCATATGCTATCATGGTATCAGAGCAGGCTATCACAAAACTAATCCCAACAAACTGATTTTCTTTCTCTTCTTGCTTCCTTTTCTTTGTGTTCACTTTCTGATTCATGGCAAAGATGACACCCACTACAGACGCTGCTACAACGTACTCTGATCAAACACAAAACCCAGGAAGTGTTTACTACCTTCACCCTTCTGATTCTGCCGGATCAAGATTGGTGTCAGTTGTCTTTGATGGAACATCCTATACAGACTGGAAATGTTCAATGACTATTAATATTAATGCCAAAAACAAACTTTGCTTCGTTGATGGAACGCTACCTAAACCAGATGAAGGTAAACAAGATGGAAAGGCATGGAAAAGGTGCAATAACATGGTCATAAGGTGGTTAATTGCATCCTTGGAAAGATCAATAGCAAAAAGTGTCATGTATTTCAAGAATGCAAATGAGATTTGGAGAGACCTTGAAACAAGATTTGGAAGTCCATCTACATCACAACTATATAGATTGCAAGAAAAAGTACTTAACACAATCCAAGAACCTGATATGCCAATTGGTTTTAATAGTGAACCTTCTTTGGGTTTATGAGTGAACTACTTCTTCTCCTTGTTTGGGTTGCCCATTCTATCATGGTATCAGAGCCCGGTTTGTTGTTAGGCCTTAATTGGATGTTCATTCCCAATAGGTTTGTAACCCTTCTGGTGGGGTAAACTTCTAAAGGACACTCACATGTGAGGGGGAGTGTTGAAGTGCCCATGTGTTACCCACATGTGAGTTGTCCCACATCGGAGAAAGAGAAGAGTATGCATCACTTTACATACTCAAGGAGTAACTCCTACTTCTTTGGGTTTATGAGTGGACTACTTCTCCTCCTTGTTTGGGTTGCCCAGGCTCATTTTCTAAATTCTATTAATCAATAAGTAGAAGCTGGACAGAACATTGGTGTCGAACTTACAAAATTTTAACACTATAACTGCCTAGTGTATAGAACTATCAAAAACTATAAATCTTAAATTACTCGAACACAACAATGGTGTAGAACTTACACTTGTAAATCATCTATAAAGCTTAGGAAATAATAATAAAAAAAAAAATAAAGAAAAAAAGCTAGACACATTACAAAAACAAAAAGCAACAAGGAAGACTTTGCCCTTAGTTCGCTGTGAATAATCAAAATACCCTATGTTGTAGACAAACTAAAATAAAATAAACCTTTTGATTATTTTCTAATAATCCAATGTTTGCCCTTAGTTTGTTGTGAATAATCTAACCTTTATTTTAGTTTGCTAGCAACATACCCTATTATTACCCATTATTAGTAATAAGGTATGTTGTAGGCAAATTTATCACAAAGGTTGGATTATTATAAAATAATTAAAAGGTGAGATTATTCATAGCAGATGAGTGAAAGGTTGGATTATTAAAGTCAATTTTTCCTTTAATCTATTCTACAAAATGAAATACAATATGTAGAACCTGTAACTCTTATACACGCACATCCCATTTGCTAGCATCTATAATAAAATAATGGGAAGATTTTGAACAAAGGCTCACCTCAACGTTCATGGTAAAGGAAGGAGTTCCTCAAACATGAGTTTTTCATCATAAAATCCATTCCCACTCAATATCACCTTTCAAGGAGGTAATAGATGACAATTAAAATTACAAAGTCAAAGCAACACTAAGAATTGATAAACAATTACCATATACATTGACAAGAACTTTTCATTACACTGAAAACAAACATATGGATTCATTCCCAATGCCACAATTGACAGTGAAATACCAAACTCTCAGACAAGGAGCTAATAAAGCTAAATTAAATTAGATCAAATTCAAAAAGCTCTCCAGAGATATAGGAACAACTTGCATAAACTAAATAACTGAGACATAAAAGAAACATACGCTCCACATTTTGTCTAAGGAATTCACGTCTGGCCTCAAGCTCAGCCATCTCCTGCACACATTTTAGTTATGGTATAAACAACCATCAAGGAAGGATAAGGATAAAAGAACAAAATGTTCAAATAAGAACTAAATTTTTGAGAAACCACTTGAAATTGATGAAAAAGTAAAGGCATTATGCAAGATTTCTTCAAATGAGTTGAAGACCAAGGTTAATATTATTAGGCTTTCTATCAGAAACAGGAAAGTTAAAGTGGCCACATGCATTGGACATAGATTCAGCTCTAATACTATCAACCAAGGCAACCAGGAGCTCATATACCCTGAACCTAGAGCACAATGATCCTATGTGCATCTTCATCAAATCCACCAGCCCTCCAACAGAAAATTACATGTATGTATGATCAATGTGTGTATCTCATGCTCACTTTATTTGTGCACATACCAAAAGAGCACAACTTGGGAGTACATATCATACCCTTATATTTAATGCCAAAGCCATCGGATATTTAATTCCTATTGGTTTTGAATTTTGATCAACCATCGTAACCTTAACCTTATAATTAATGTGTGTATGATCAATGTGCATATCTCATGCTCACTTTATTTTGCTCACTTTATTTTGATCAACGATAGAGAATCAAGGGAAATGACTAAACGAGTAAGAAATTCTGAAGTACTAGTTGAAGATAGAATCAATTACATGGTAGGAGCAATTGAAGAGTTTGTAAGATTTTTTTAATAATACTGCAAATACAAGATTTAATTGAATAATTTAAATTTTTTTTAACCCTAACAATAGCAATCCAATAAATTTGAGATTTATTGGTCAATAATAATTTAAATTATTTATTTCTCATATTTTTTATGAAACACTATCAAATTTTTAAAAGCAAAATACACTTGTGTAACTCCATGAATGCAAGCAAAGCTCTAGATAATAGACAATCATAGACAATATAATAAATTTGAAGCATTACAACCATAGCTAGCAAAACTTCCAACACGTTATAGTTTAAAATTAAATTGACCTCTAGATAATAGACAATCATAGACAATGTAATAAATCTGAAGCATTACAACCATAGTGTAAAAACAAGACCTCATTGCATCGCGTCGGCCGCGTTGAAAGATTTTTAAAAACAATGAACCGATATTTCTCGCGATGTAAAAGTGTAAAAATATGCATTTTGGGCCTTATCAAGGGATACTTTAGATTTCAATCGATATTTAGGCGTTACAATAAACACATCACCCCCATTACTGCATCACCGTTTTGTTACTGCAATCCCGACCATTACCACATTTTTACTCTATGATAACACCCTTTTACAAAATACAGAGATGTCTTTCATCATTGAAATCATCTAGAATTGAAAAAATAAAAGCAATAAACAATTGTACAACTTGTGTCTAAAGGAAGGACTAATTTCAATGATAAAAGAATAAAACAAGAGTAGGCAAAGGTATTTCCGAAGAATTGAAGAATGAGATACTACTATCCAAGAGAAACTTAGACTTGTAGTGATGCTTTCTTTGTAATGGAGAGAACAATGTTTTTATAGAACATAAGACTTTATAGTGGGAGCTTGAAGACAGGAAAAAAATTAACTTACAAGTGGTAGAGCTCACATGTGTATGAAACATTTCACTTGTTTTTATCATTGTAACCAAGAACAAAAATACAAACCTACGACTATCAAAAACTTGACAAGTTGAGTTCATAAAAGTATCCAAAAAGATTCTAGAAAATTCCAAATCAGATGGACTTAAAAACACTTCAAACATATTTTCATAGTGTGGGATCGAACACCAAAGAGCCATAAAAAAGTGAAAGTAGGCACTCGACCATACCTCGGGTGTTGGAGCATTTTTGCGTTGTCCATTTAGCCAACATATCCATTCAACTGTAATAATCACATTGACTAGTAATCAACTTTGGTAAATACATAACACAAGAAAATAATAGATGACAAGGAAGAACATTCCTGATAAAACAGTTATGTCTAATAAAGTTCATTGACTATACAAATGAGAACCAAAATGTAAGACATAGACTTTCCACATGACACTTAATCATGAGGCCTATCAGATTCAAGTAATGTACCCATAAATAAATGCTAATATGTGAAATATTGAAACTTAATCACGTCTATACAACCTCATCCCAGCACCATCAACATATGAATTCTAAATTACTTGGTGTTTAGCATATATAAAATCACCTGGTATTGATGTAGGATCATCTTCTGCTTTAAATATCACCCATCTCTTTTCTTTCACTATATATACATAAAAAACAAGTTAGCAATCGCTAATAAATAAATATAATTATTTGGATCTATTCAATCTTATTCTATAATGAAAACAACATTGTTGAGGCCAAAGCTATTCAGTTGCTTCACTCTAGATTCAAATCCATGTGGCATTATAGTATTACATTCAACAAAAACAAAGTTGAAAGGCTTGAAATTTTCCAAGTTAGACCATTAGGTTGTTAATTATAACCAAAAGTCATCCCAAAATTTGAGTAGATAACTTCTATCAAAGTCGAAAAAAAGTTTACTAGGAAGCAAGCATTGCTATTCCAATGGAGTTTTAGAGTATATTCCACTCATATCATACTAAAAATGTTAATTTGATTGAAAAGGGTTTCTATGTGTTTATTAGAATTGACATATCTTCTATGATAGGGTCATAGGGATCGGTTACATACTATTAGACAAGATACTTGTGTTAATTCTTCGAGCGATGCAACTACTTAACTCGGTCAGAAAAAAGATGATGAGAAAAGTAAGCCCCCGCCCAAAGAAAAAAAAAACATCCCTAAATAGAAATAGAAACAGCCCCTCACTCATCATCATCATCATCATCGTACCCAGTATATCCAGGTCATAGGAACTATGATCAGGGTCTAGGAAGGGAAGGAAGACGGCAACTTATACCCATATAGGAAGATGCAGCTAACGAGACCCTCAACTCGAGAAAGATCCTCAGTGCAACGAAGAATCATGATACACCGTAGTGTCCAAATTAGTGAAAAATCTCACCCACTTGAATGCAACGCAAATTGATTGCCAAATTTAATAGCAAATAAGAGCTACATGCTCATTCTTCTCATTCTCCTTAGACATTCATCCTATTATATTCTTACTTGCCACTTTCCTTCTTAAGTGGGTCTAAATATTAATTTCTCTTTTCTTGTTCTTGTATAGTAAAACTTGGCCAACATTTCGGTAGATGATCAAGAGTTACTATTGCCCATACTCTATGAAAAATTAACATATACTATAACTCATGAAATTAATAGTTGGATTTTATTTATCAAAGCTTTTCTTAATACGAAACTAAAATTTCAAAGCCAAAATGACATCCTAGCTGTTGTTTTTCTATATTTCAAGTCACATTGAAGAAAAGCTAAATGCATAGATGTTAGGAATTGGTAGGAAAGGGTAATATAGGAATTTAGTATTAAATAATATTTTAGTAATTAGTTAGTTGGGGAATAAAATGTAGGGATAAGTAGTATAAATAGAAGGGAAGGCAAAGGAATTAGTCATTCAAGAATTGTAATAGTTTTGGTGGAGTGTAATACTCTTAGGAGAGAACAAGCCTCTCGAATGCTTGTATACTATCCATTACAATCGTTCTTCGTTATACAATTATATTTTACACACAAATCAATACATTCATATACAATCTTTAGTGATTTCTTCTCATGGCCCATCCAATTCATAACAATTGGTATCAGAGACGTTCGATTCTTGGCGATTGGTCACACAACGGAGGTCGAGGGCTACCATATCTTGCTTCTGATGGCATTCTTGAGTCCAAGAACGACGACTGTCGAGCTCGGAGTATTCATGGAGTTCAACAATGTCAACACACTGCCATAAAAAAGATATCAAATCATATGGATGAGTTGGTTGCACAACTGGACAAAACAATTAGAAGGTATTCTCTGGATTTAACAGAAATTTTTAGCCAATGTAACTATAATTTGGAAAAAATTAGTAACAAGATTTTAGAGGATAAGAACAAATCAGATGATCTTTGGGAGGCTTTATTCACTAACAAGAATAAGAAATGTTACAAGGCAGAAACTAGTGTAAATGTGGACAACAACTGTGAAGAGGAACAAGAGCCTGGATTTCAAGAAAATGGACACGCACATGTGGAACCTACTGTTAAGGTTGTGGAGGAGATCAACGTAGTTTCAGAAATTTTCAAGAAACAGACAAAGAGGAAACAGAATTTCAATCAACAAACCTCAATGTCAGTGAAAGGCTCTGAAATTCTTCGCCATCATTGCAAAAGAGATGAAGCTTGGACAGGTTCTTTGTGTTTGGCCGCAAAATCGAAAAGAAGGGAGTATTTAGGGCCAAAATTAAGAAACACAACAAAAAGAGGAAAAAACGACAAAGAAAAGAAAAAGGGCCACGTATCGGCTGCTTGCTCAGGGAAGCAGCTAAGGGCTGGCAAAAGTTGACCCGATCTGCTAACTCGATCTGAACCTAACCCGAAATAAGTGGGTTTGGGTTGAGACTTTTGACCCAATTAATTAAATGGATCGACCCGACCTGATCTGTTTATTAAATGGGTTAGGTTCAGGTCAAAATTATATACTTGAAAAAAACTTGTATAACTCATTTAATTAAATGTTTTAATTTCGAGTTTAAATCAATAAGTATAAGCTAAATTTAGTTCATTTAATAATTTCTTATTTTTCATAGTAAATACAAAATAAACAACAAAAAAACATAAAATTAAAATTAAAGCCTAAAAAGATTAGATTTAAACGTCAAAAACCTTAAAACGAAAACAAAAAAATTATAAACGGGTTAAGTGGGTCAAAATCAGGTCAACCTGATTTGTTCCAGGTCGGGTCAAGGTTGTAATTTTCGACCGAATTAACTAAATGGGTTAGCTCTGGGTCAAGGGTTTTTTGACCTATTTATATATGACCCGAACCCGAATCCGACCCAACCTAATCTGTTTGACAGACCTAGCAGCTATTCTCCAAGAAGCTTAGAGGAAAGGCAATTTTGACAATGGTACGCAGGCTAGGGTTGCGAAAATGGTAAAACCAAGGAAGCAGACACACTATTGACTTTATAAATAGCTCCGGTGGCAGACCACAATGTACTTCAGCGTTTTTCACCGGTTTTGAGAATGGTGGTTCTGGCGGTGGCCCTGGTCTGTTGTGGTGGCTGATTTGCTTGGGTGGCGGTGCAGCTGGTGTTAGTACTGTCAACTAGCGGCATGGTGATGAACAATTCGTGGTAAGGAATTTTTGAGAAGTGGGTTGCAGATATGGTGGTGGCCCAGGTTTACTCTGCGGTGGAGGTGTAGGCACTGTGTGGGTTGGGTTAGGCGCTTCAAATTAACAAGTAGTTGTGAAGCATAGGAGAGAGAAATTTTTTTCATGGCAATAATGGAATGGGTTGAATTGTAGCTTTTGGGATGCAACATGCAAGTGCCAATTGGGGTACCATACATAGAGTAGGAATACCGGGAAGCACATGGCAATATTATCCATGTGACATCAGCAATGATGTCATCCAATTCGTTGTCACTGCATTTTACCATTTGCTGAGCAGTGAGCGTAATCCACACAAGTCCATTCATTACAAATTCAACTTTTACACAAGGTTGAAGTCCAATTTAATTTTCACCCGCCTTGAGGACAAGGTGGATTTTTGGGGGGCCAGTAATGTTAGGAATTGGTAGGAAGGGGTAATATAGGAATTTAGTATTAAATAATATTTTGGTAATTAGTTAGTTGGGGAATAAAATGTAGGGATAAGTAGTATAAATAGAAGAGAAGGCAAAGGAATTAATCATTCAAGAATTGTAATAGTTTTGGTGGAGTGTAATACTCTTAGGAGAGAACAAGCCTCTCGAATGCTTGTATACTATCCATTACAATCGTTCTTCGTTACATAATTATATTATACATACAAATCGATACATTCATATACAACCTTTACTGATTTCTTCTCATGGCCCATCCAATTCATAACAATAGACTTCCCTAGTTCATGTTCAAATTTATCACCACCAATCAAAGGTTTTTTAGAAAATAATATAAAGGCATTCTGTATGCCTCATATTTATCATTTGAGGTGCATTGATTTCATAGTTGAGATGGCACTTATTGATGCAAAGCAACCATGTATTACGCCCTTTTATAAAGTATTTTCTTTTTTTGGCAATCTCCATCTGGAATTCCAAATTTCCAATTATACCCTCTAAGAGATTCCAGAGTATGACTTTGTATGTACATAGCAAGCCAATGTTAGCTATTTGTCACGTAGTCTACCAAACCATTTGGATCCTTTTAATGTTTCCAGTATTCACACTTTCACAGGTCCCAAAAAGAATCTAATATCACAAATTATAACATCTAATAAAGAGTACTCATAAATCAAGTAAATTTTAGCCAAGTCATTTCTAATTTACAAATTTGAACTTGCCAATGTCTTAAAAGGGTACTAGACATAACATTTAGGGTTTAAGTCTGTTGTCGTACGCCATACATGCTCAATTGCTATAAATTTTAACACGGTGTTATTGTGAACTTACAACCTGAAAACCCGATATTAGAGATGCAAAATACGTCTAGGACTCTAATTCAACTATTTTGTGGTAAAAACAAGAGTTATAACCCTCCTATGACCCTAAGTGTCCATATTAGATCACCATAAGTTATTACTACTTCCTCCATTCTAGATCAAATTGACACATTTGATTTTTCATCATCAACAGTTCATACTTTTGACTTCTTGCCATTAATTTCTCCAATAACGAAAAAGTAAAACTAAAGGTTGATTATTTGAAATCACATAATGTAATACATAGAACAAAACCCCATATGATCATTATTTATGACATTACCTTTGTGATTTTGTCTCATGATAAGTGTGGTACTAGCTTTAAACACAAATATAGGAGAAGAATTGTGGGTCTTTTGATATGTTGATAACTTATAGTGAAAATTGATAGAATATGAGATAAAGGATTAAATAATTTAATTAAGGGAGAGAGATAGATATTTGAGTGGGAAAATGGCAAAGAGTAAGTAAAAATATAGGAAAAGTTTACAAAAACACTCCTTACCATCATATGTTTTCCTCAAAAGCCCCAGGGTCCCATTGATTAGTATCTACCGAAGGTGATTCTATGTGATCCATGACCAAAAAATTACACGTAGTTCATTTTTTTCCAAGATATTTTTCAGTGTCCCTTCCTCTACCATCACCTTCTTTTACAACCTCATCACTTAACCCCTTCCGCTATTCAACCTATCAAACTACCACTATGACATTATCATAATAACATATTTCCATCTATTTTATTTAGCATTTGAGCCTTTAACATTTATTTACTCTTTCCGTAATTTTTTAAAGAACCTATCAAACTACCACTATGGCATTGTCAACCAATGTTGCACAAATTCTTACTTCAATGCTACCCCCCAAATCTTCTTAGAAGAAATACTACCATCTATCATCAAATCCAATTGGACTCCAAGACAACAAGAACAATTACACAATATCTAAGTCCTTCGGTAATCTATTACTTCCTCCGGATTTTATTAGTTGCTACAGTTCCTGTAGCAACTACAGTTCACCAATTGATCTTATTTGATATATAGTTCTCTATGTATAATGTAAAACATAGTAAAGTGGGATCTTGTTTGATTCGTCTTAATGCGTATTTTTTTAATATTAACTTTTTAGAATTTTTATCATATGAAATTAGAGATATTAAAGATTAAAATCATGCATTGGATAGCGCGAAAAACAGAATTGTAGCAACTATTAAAAACCAGAGGAAGTATTAAAAATAAATAAATAAATAAGAAGCAAATTTATAGTCAACAAGTTTGTCTAGCAAATCTAACACAATTACGCTCAAAGTGCTTCCTAGAAATTAAAGGCAGAGGTTAAGGAAAGCTTGTCAAATGAGAAATAAAGGTTTGTAATACGACAAATTATATTATATCTTAGTAAAGTAAGATAGCCTTATCGTTTTCAAATATCATTGTGGCTTTAAGTATAATGAGGAGTAAGGAGGGACACTAAGGAATGGAAAAAACTATGGAACAATTGCCGATCATTGTAAGACCAAGGGGGTCAACAAATGAGTGCTTAGTGGAGAAAATGTGGGTTACGATTCAAAAAAGAAAATTAACAATAATTTGGAAAGGCAAATGAAGCAATAATATCGCAGGCAGAATAGGTAACCTTGTCTGAGGACCAATTTGGGAAGATACATATCAAAGTTGGGACCATCACTACAACGCACTCTTTGAAGATGATGGGAAAATATTTGGAGCATATGTTAGAGGTCGTTTCATTGCCATCTAATTTTATTGGAAACACTATTTCCTAGGATTTGTAAATTTGCATTGTTGATTGATTGATATATGATGGCCAAGAATAGAAAAAGAAAATTCCCTCTGAAATAGAAATTCTCACAAAATGTAGGAATTTGATTACCAAGAAGTATTGGTTCATTAACTTTAAATTCGTACGTCAATTGCAAACAAGAAAAATAATTCTCGGGAATCGGGAATCGAGAATTTGACAAATGACGTATTTCCAAGGAATCAAAAAGTCACACTGAAATTTAATTCATGTTACAATATTCACTCCAAGACTACATATCATAAGACTATGAAATGCAAGTCAAACATAACATAACTTAAAACAGGTAAATAAGTATAGAATCTAACATTAAAAATGTTATTGGAGGCTATTGGAATCAATGTTACACGAAATAAAATTAAAACTGATACGAGAAACGGAAATAGAAATGAGAAATGACAATTCGGAGTTTCGGAAACGTAGGAAATGATCCCATGTTACAATATTACAGAGTCAAACAAATATCCTTCAAACCCTAGTCAAAATATTCTTTTTAAAAGGCCTCAACCGTATATGTAGAAACTTTCTAAAGAATAGAATAAAAGCCCAGATAAAATAAGCAATATAAAAAACTCCACACAACTCAGTTTACTAGGGTACATTTAATAAAAGACCATAGTAAAATATATTAAAAAAAAGTAGAAAGTAGTAGAAAAGTCAAAACGTAAGGAAGAATAGTGAGAAAAAGTAAATGAAAACACTTCCAAAATTTCGGATCCCTATACTATTCTCGTTTTATAAAAAGCTTAAAATTTATTCTATTCCTTTAATATTCCTGAATAAACCTATAAAAAAGGAAAAAGCGTAAAAAAGATTAGAAGTCTGATAAAACAAAGGGAAGAAGGATAAAGAAGAAAATAAGAGATAGTTTAAAATTTTACTATTTTTAGTTTGAAAGTTTGAAATTATCAAAGTTATTTTAGTTTAATTCCTATATTTAGTTGTTTATTTTATTTTCCTAAGAAAATAGTTATATTTGTTCAATTAATTAAGTTGTAATAGCTTGGCACAAAACACCCACTAAGCAGGTTATAAAGAGCATGCAACTGAAAGCTTGTAAAGTAAGTTAGGCTAAGTTTGTGTGACTAATCCCACATGTAAACAAGTGGAGTTATGGCACTGTTAGTGGACATAAAATAGAAAGCATTCTAGAAGTCATGTAACTCTCGTGGGTGTGTTAATTGGTAGTTTCTTAACAACCCTACCCCTTGGTAGTTATTCATCGTTTAATACGTGTATTAATGTATTAGCATTTTGAATTCTAAATTTCTTTTTGCTTATGTATTAGACAGCAACATTTGAAGGTTTTTGAAATATCAAACAAAAGTCCAACTTTGTGTGCTTGTGCCTTCGCAGCCTTTAGGATTGATGTTCTAGTGTGTCTTATCAGCATCAACACTTACTTAATCATCTTATCTTCTATTTGTAAGCCCATCTCCACATTTTGCTCTAGACTACCCCTTTACATTTTATTTCATTCCCTAAGCAAAGACAACAATAATCCATAAACCATACAAAACAACCCGTTTTTCATTAATTATATCCTTAAGCGTTATCCCAAATCTTTGAAACTCACTAAGCTTGTACATTCCTTTAGTTCTTAAGCGAACTTATAAATTGGTCACTTGATTTTACCATGGACCATACTCTTAAGGTTTCTAATGCTTTAAATTATTCTTTCCAATAAGTATCATGAATCCAATGTCATTTATGGTCCTTGTGACCTATTAATTGGGCATAAAACTATTGAAGGTTAATCAAAACTTGACACCCTTTATTCTAAATCTTAAATTATTATACTAGTCTCAAAATGTTACTCAAACATGATGATGATGTTTAGACTCTTTCTACATCAACAAGTTAAATAACCCTGTTTTGGTTGCATCCTTTCATCACCAATATGGCTTTGTGCTTCACAATTTTCTCAACCACTTAACTAGGAAGAATTGAAACCTACACATCAAAACCTTCAATGATTTTTTGGTCGCAAACTATTGTAGAGGTTAATCAGACTTTAGAGGCTATATATACAAAGCCAACTTCCAGAATTTTACATAAGCACTATAAATCCTAAGGAAACATTGGAAACTTAAAAAAGTCTACAATGGACTTATTAAAGACAAAACTATAAGCCCCCACCCAATAAGAAAAAGTAATGATTCCTTCTTTTCCTTAATAACCTCAATGGAATCAATTTTCCACATAGTGTGTATTTACACAAAGTTGGGATCGAACAATGAATATACGTCGAATAAAGCTCGAACTGAAGGTCAAAACTATTCTAAAATGTGACCCATAGACTTAAGTATGGGTGACAAAAATGGAGAGCGATTACTAGAATACTATGTGATCGAAGTGTGCCTTTAAAGTTGAAGGGCAATTTCCTACTATATGGATTAGAATGTTGGATTTTTAGAGGATCATAGTAGAAAGATGAAAGCAACGGAAAAGTGAATGCTTATATAAATAAGTGGGCACAACATGATGGATAGAATTCAAGACGACGATATAAGAAAGGGGTTTATGAGTGGCAAAAGGGAAAAGATGAAAGAAAGATTTGTATAAGATGGTTTGAGCATGTGCAAAGATGGACTGATTGAGTATTAGCGAACTAGTAAGGAAGATAGAAACTTGGAATTTAGGAGACTTAAAACGAGGGTGAAGGAAATCAAAGACGACTTGTAGGACATGAGTGGAAAAGGATGTAATGGATCTAACATACAAATTGAGATAATAAAATATCGAATAACGGAGAAGAAAAATTTACGTGGATGACCATTGGAGTTGATACATTATTAGCCAACCGTGTCACCACAATATGTTGGATTTAGGGCTCAGACATTGTTGTTACCGTTACCGTTACCTTAAGAGTTAATTAGTTGGTTTTTACAAGAAATAAGAGTAGGATTTTTGTTTTATTTCCCTTTGTTTTGCTTTAAACATGCAATGGCATCCTAGCGTGCAAACTAGTGAAGTTTAATCAAAAAATCTATTTTCGTTTTCTTGGATTGGAAAGAAAACTATAAAGTTTTGATGCTTAATTCATGTGGCATGAGTTTATGTCTAAGGAGCCTTTAATCCTTGTGGTGTATCTTATCAAGTTAGATCGAAGTCTTGCCAAATCTATCCTCTTAGCATCCATTGTCACATTTTCTATTTGCACTTCTTGTTATGTATCTTATCAACAAGTTCATCTACAATTCATAAACATATTCCTTCCTTCGCTTACAACAATTTTATGAACACAACATACAAGTTCATTTGAAATCATTAGCATAATAGTTTGAAAACAAGAATAAGAAATGGAAGAAAGACCCACTTACTGACTCCATCAATGGGTTGATTACGAGCGAAATAACGATTCCCGGCTTTGTCAATCCCTACCATGGTTCGATTGCTTAAAAACCCCGCTATCTTTGCAATAAACCTCGACATTTCAAATTAAAGCTCTGATTTTGTAGCAATTAAAATGACCTAAATGATTAAATTGGAGTTCAAGAACAAAAATGAAGGAAAAATCATGATCTAAAACTAGAACGAAGGAAAAAATGAAAATACATCTCGAAGAAAAAAATAAAACTTACGTTGAAACGATGGTAAAATATTAGTTTGTAGTGTCAATTGCCATATTGTGGTGTTCCTTGCCTGTGAATTGAGGAGTGAAAGATTTATAGGGAGAGGAGGATGCAGGAAAGTGAAAGGTTTGACGGAAATAAGAATACACGAGTTAAAGACTAACCGTAATTCTGCAAAAACTCTAGAGAAATATTTTTCATAAAAATACTCTCTCCGTCGCTCGCTATGAATTCGCAGCATTTTCTATTTTTGTCTGTCCACTTAAATTGAAGCATTTTTATCTGTGGATTATGGCCCACCACTTTCTTTTAATTTCATCCATACATTTTAACTCTCTTTTAATTTCATCCATACATTTTAACTCTCTTTTAATTTCATCCACACAATTCATTCTCTCTTTTTATTTATTACCACTTTCTTAATTCTTACAATTTTTCTCTTTGCTACTATCTCATAGGGACGGAGGGAGTAAATGTGTTTGCCTCATATTTTGAAAAACACTTTTAGAAAACAAAATTAATTTGTGTGTTTGACTATTTTTTCTCTATGTTTACTTAAAGTTAGTGTTGTTATATGATGGGAAAACATATCATCATCATCCGACCCAGTGTATCTCGCTCATAGAAAACTATAGACATGGTCTGAGGAGGGAAGGACGGCGACAACTCATACTCATAAAGGAGAGCGCGACCAAAAGGAGTCCCCGGCTCGTGGAAGATAATGATATGTTCCTGCCACGTGAGCGATAAATACAAACGTATAATAGATCCAATAAATATGTAATAACAAATATAAAACTTAAAAACAAAAATACTAATAATAGAACATACATGAAACGAAATCAAATAAGAAAGCTAAAACACTGATAAACGACTCTAAGAAGAAAAATCGAAGTCTAAAACCTGGATATGACGCCTCCAACTACCCCTATCCCTAGTCAGGTCCTCAGAGAGCTTTAACTCATGCAAGTCCACTTTTATTTACACTTCCTAAGTTCTCCTAGGTCTTTCTCGACTCCTCTTACCTTCTATTATAATTTTTTCGACTCTCCTCATAGGGGCGTCGAAAATCTTTCTCTTCACATGACCAAACCACCTCAATCTACTTTCGCGCTCTTTCCAAAAATAGGGGCAACCCCTAGTTTGTTTCTAAACTCTTGGTTCCTAATTCGATCCATCAAGGTGTGCCCACACATCCACCTCAGCATACGCATTTCTGTGACTTCCATCTTATGTTCAAAAATCTTCTTTACAGGCCAACATCAGGTCCCATATAACAAAGCAGGTTTGATTGTTATTAAGTGAAATTTTCCAATTAACTTACTTGGAATATTCCTATCATATAGCACCGCGGTGGCTGCTCGCCATTTGAGCCAACCCGCCAGAATACGATGTTCTACATCTCCGTCATTCTCCCCATCCGTTTGAATTATCGATCCCAAATACTTGTACTTGGTCATACTTTTAACGACTTCTTCCCCATTGGACACCTCTGGCTCACTTATAGGTGATGTCCTACTAAAGTCACAACGCAAGTACTTGGTATTCGTACGACTAATGCGCAACTCTATACCTTCTAAAACTTCCCTCCACATATCCATTTTACTACTAACCGATTTCTAGCACGTCGTTAAAAACTAGAAACCTAGATATGCAAACAATATTTATAATCACCCTATATGCTACTACAACGAGTGTAGTGGTAAGAAGGGGGTCGAACCACAGAGACAAGGGAAGTTAGACTATAGACTTGATGTAGGTGGAAAGGATAGGTGTGAAAGGGTGTGTGTTCTATACTATGAAAGCAATAAACAAACAACGATAAGCAATAAGAAACAAACGGGGATGGTGAGGATCCACCCTAGGTCGGTTCTACGATCTCAAGGAATGCTATATCAAGGGAGATCGAACGAAGGTCGATCAAGACACTCTAGATAGCGAGGGAAAGTTGATGACATATAACCATGCGAACGAACCATAATCGCCCTATGTCTCATCAAGAGTGGTAGGACAAGATTTGCATCGAAGATCAATCAAACAACCAACATCAACCTCAACCCTAATCTAACATATGAGCAACATTCACCAAACCTAGGGTTTCACCTAACCAAAACCCCTAAAAGAACTACTCACTCGTGATGAAACTATCTAGAGCAAAAGGAATGAAAGAAAGCATGAATGAAAACATAAGGGCAAGAACTTATACCAACAAGAAGTAAAATAAGCAATGAATCTATCTATAAGCTACTCTACAAAGCAATAGTAAGAACAAGAACAATAATGAAAGGCAAACCAACAAGAAATAAAGCAATAATCAATGTAAGAAGTAAGAAAGCATTAAAAGACATAAAATTAAAGAAAAGCAAAGAGAGAAAGCAATAAAAGAAAGTAAACTTATAATAACTTGAAGGGAAATAAAAGATACAATGCTTGGAAAGTAAACGAAAGCAATAAAGACTAATCTAGGGCAAGGAAATGTAAAGGAAAGCATAAAAATGATGAACAAGATGAGAGGGTTTTTCCGAAGCATGAACATGGGCAATACATTTAGAAACATGCTTTTATAAAGGTTGTACAAAAGGGAGGAATAAAAGCCCTAAAAGCCTATGTGGAATAAGCTTGCGAAGAAGTGAAATCGCGTGTTTTTAAACCCCATTCGACCAAAGGACAGAGACATTCGCCCGAATGGGCACCCATTAACCCAAATGGCACTCATTCGGGGTTTCCAAAGAGTTGTAAAATGCCCCTTGTGAAAAACACTACCATTCGCCCAAATGCAACATGGGATTTGCCTAAATGTAGCACCATTCGCTCAAACTGCTGCTCCTTCGCCATTTCCAGTGGCTTCCAAGTATTGAACAATAGGGCAGCCAGCACATTTGCCAGAATGTGACCTAGATTCGACAGAATCTAGGTCAAGCAGCCTCCAACCTATCTTGTAATGTGCCTTTGAGGTGCCAGAAGGTGTTGGAAAACTACGAGATTCTCGGGAGTGACTCGGGACACTTGAGAATATCTCAAAACACGTGCCTCTTCTTTGACTATGATATCTAAGTCTCTAACTCAACTCGTTTTACCTCAAAATAACACCTAAAATAACCTCAAAACACCACGGAGATAATAGTAAGGTAAAATTGGGTGTAAAGCATATGAAATCGATGAGAAACGACAAGACTCGACACCGAAATAGGGATATAAATGTGCTCTAATTCGAGCACATCAACTCCCCCAAGCTAAACATTTGCTAGTCCCTAGCAAAGAGACTAGGTAGGAACGACATTATAGCATAGGGCGTACACAAACAAACTAAGCTATAAAAGCAAAACTAAACTACTAAAGCAATAAAACCTAAGACTCACTTTCGTAGGAATCACGGTCGCACTTAACACGTACGACAAGCCCTTTAAACCTAAAGGTCTCCTGAAGAGGACGAGTGAGGTCTCGTGAGGGTTTTTCAGAAGGAGACCCATAAATCTAAAGCAAACAAACATGGAGAGAAGAAATCAAAACAACGCAAGCCGTGCACGAGCAAAAATCTTCCCTAGCCATAGGTGTGCAAGTACAATGGTCTCAAAAGAGCTCAATACCAATGAGAATGACCAATCCCACAAGCTCAAGATCACTAGGGTAAGCTACAACACAGGCTATGCCACCCACTACCTAGAGTGGTCACATTTCTACGCTCCCCGGGTTATTTCTCAAAACATGTGAGAAACATGCAATCACGCTCATGTGTTTTTTTTTTATATATAATTAGAGATATTAAGGATTAAATTAGTACATTAAACTGTGTGAAAAAGCAAACGTTGCAAGTAAATTGGAACGGAGGAAGTAGAAGAATTGGACAATAAGTGTGGTTGATCCTAAAGATTTGGTATTAAAGACAGCAGTGTGCAACATGAGAGACTTTGAAGGTGTTCTCTTCAACTTATTTTTTTGACTTATTACTTATTCTTATTGAATCGACTCATCGGACGCATCGATCGATCGATCAAATCGAACTATTCGGATCGATCGAAAGTTTCGATCGACATGTACTAGATCGAGCCGCAGCACGATCGACGATGCATCGATCGCAGATCGACCATCCATTATTATTATTATTATATTATTATTATATTATTATTATTATTATTATTATTATTATTATTATGTATTATTATTTATTATTATTATTGATTATATATTATTATTATATTATTATTATTTATTATATATTATTATTATTATTATTATTATATATTATTAATTATTATTATTATTATTATTATTATTATTATTATTATTATTATTATTATTATATTATTATTTTTTATTATTTTTTATTATTATTATATTATTCATATATTCAACGAAAAATTGAATCCAACTAAATATAACCAACGATATTTGGGCATCAATCCAAAGAGAAGCATAAACATCGTAGTTTTTGATGTTTAATTTGTAGAATGTAATGTACGTATATTATTATTAGATGGAGAAACTATGTAGTATGTAATATAATAAGACCTAATAGTAATAATAATAAATAATAATAATAATAATAATAATAATAATAGTAAAAATAAATAATAATAATAATAATAATAATAATAATAATAATAATAATAATAATAATAATAATAAAAAAAAAATAATAATAATAATAATAATAATAATAATAATAATAATAATAATAATAATAATAATACCTTAACTACTATTATTAATAACAAACTCAATGAAACCAAATCAAATCAGATCGATCGGATCGATGCACGCATCGCATCGACTGCACTGATCGATCGACTCGCACTGCATCGGATCGACGAAAGATTCGATCGATCGATCGAATCGACGATCGATCGATCGATCGACTCAAGAAATTCGACTTATCCAATCGACGATCGAGCGTAAGGGCCTTTATGTGCAATCTAAGTAGGCGGTCTTCTCAATTGTGTACACTGTACATATTTCAATTGCATGCCATTTTGTGCATTGTCAATGCCGTTAGTATTTTTTTGTTTGCCTTATTAAATAAAGTCGACTTTATTTAATAAATTACGACGTTTGCTATCCTTGAGTCTAGTGATAGCACAATCCTTGAAGCTAGAATGGTGTTCAAGAACTCAGTAAACGAAAACCTGAAAAATAAACTAAGGTAGCCAACATAATCATTAATATCAAGTCAATATTTTTTCAATGAATTTTGCTACCTCTTTTAGAAAATAAAACATTATTGGCACCCTGTTGAATATGTCATCTATCAATTATGGAGGAACAAGTAAGAACAAAAATCCATACAAATTACAAACAATACATACTTCATCCATCCTATATATTAGTTGCAATTTTTCATAATAATGTAAATGAATTGAATAAACGTTGTTTATTTATATTACAATTTATTTAGAAACTCGTACAATACATGAATTTATGAATTAAAATGTATATTAAAATATAACATCAAAAAATAATATAGATATATAAATTATTGTAATTCAATTTATCAGATACATGACCTTTCGAAAGTAAAAATTTAAAACTGTTTTTTTTAATGATTTATTGAATAGTTCACTTTTCATTCAATTAAATATATAAAATTCTAGATCAGATATATAGAATTGCTATAATAAATTATAGAAATAGTTTACCTAATTTAGCTCTAATTTTAAAAGTAATTATGTTTGAAATTAGGTAGATATTGTCATGTAATCATCTATCAACCACTAAAATAATTCCATTGTCATAACTTCCTAAAATTGTCATTATACATTTTTTTAACATTTTTATTACTTCCTTGGTGCCAATATACTTGCTACATTTGAATTTTTACGCAATCTAATGTGTTATTTTGTTTATTTATACTTCATGTTAAATAATACGCATTTAAAATTAAAAAAAGTTAATATTATGAAAATATGCGATTCGACGATTCAAACAATATCTCACTTGATTATATTTTTACTTATACTTTAGCCGCAATAATTAAAATAATTATAAATGATGAACATTAGACATAACCAAAATGTGGTGAGTATTTCAGAATGAAAGAAGTAGTATTTATGATAGTCTAAAAAAAATTTGAAGTTGGATTATTTACTTTGAAAAATAAAAATTACATATACTTAAGTATTGATAATAAGTTATGTACTCGGAATACATTGTATGCATTATAAAAAATTATAATGGAAAAATTACTTAGAATAATTCAAACTATTCATAATTTCCTATAATAATTCCACCTATTGATTAACTATGAATAATCCCAACTTTGAAGGGTATTTTCCTAGAGTAAACTTGGGTAACCCAATGACCTGCTATAGTAGGTAATTCACCAAAAAATAAATTAAATATTAATTCAAAATTAGAAAATATTTTTGAAAATTTACATAAAAAAATTCTAAATAATAAAAAATATCATAAATTTTTTATGAATATTATTTTAATATTTTTTTCGACATTTTATTTTAATTTATCTTTTTTTACAAAAATAAAAGTTGCTCATCCGGTCACCGGGTTTACTCTTGAAAAATGCCCTTCAAAATTGGGATTATTTATGGTTAATCAATAGGTGAGATTATTATAAGAAAATCAGGAATAATTTGGATTATTCTAGGTATTTTTTCCTAAAATTATTTTCCTGTTCAATGTTTTGTGCTCGATGAGACACAACAGGGTAGGTCATAGTTTCCATGTTTGCAGGCTTGCAGTATACATTAGTTATATTACTTCTTCCGTTATAAAATAGTCGCAACGTTTGTTTTTTCACGCGGTCCAATGTACTTATCTTATTCTTAATATATCTAGTTATGTATAATAAAAAATTATAAAAAGTTAATGTTTAACCTTTACATCGAATCAAACAAGATCCCACTTGACTATGTTTTACTCCTTCCACCCTTTCGTATTATCCACTTTCTAGTGGGCACGCAAATTAAGAAAAATGGTAGTGGGGTATTTTAAGTGATTATAATAATTGTAAAGGTGGTAGTTGGGGTATTTAAGTGATTATAATAATTGGAAAGGTGGTAGATGGGGTATTTTAAATAATATAAGTTGAGTAGTTGGGAGTATTTAGGTAAAAAATCTTTGCCAAAAATCGAAAGTGGACAATTAGAGTAAACTAACCAAATAAGGAAAGTGGACAATAAAAAAGAAACGAAGGGAGTATTTTATAGATTAAAAAGTTAATCACAAATAAAGGGAAATAAGCATGGTTATCAAAATCGCGATCTAGATTAAAATCGGTGCCAGGCGACTAGAGTTGTGCATAGGATCAAAATCAATCGAGATCGTGCATAGGATCGATAAAGATCGGTCAGGATCAATGATGGGATCAGTAAGGATCGTGGACAAGATCGTTAGGATCGGTAGGTTTGTTCAAAATACTAATTAAAATTTTTTTTGCTAGTGTCTTTATTCTTATTTGCTTATTATTATTTATTATTATTATATCCTCTTGTGTATGTGCTCTAAAATATATTACGTGTAGTGTATATCTTATATATATTTTGTCATTTTAATTAGAATAGAGAAAAAAACCGCATTAAAAAAGTAAGATATATATGTATTTAAAAATTAAAGAAAAATCTTAAGAAAATATACGAGTTTTTAAGAAAATTAAGGCAAAACAAAAGACATCGATACAATATAACTTGTTAATTCTGCAAATTTATAGGATGGTCCGAACCTACGACCCGATCCAACAGTTAATTTCGATCATACATAGAATCCCGATCCTGACAACCTTGGAGATAAATAAATAGTGTAACAATTCCAATGTTGCAACTAATATGGAACGTAGAAACTCAAAGTACTTCTTCCTCCGTTTTGAGATACTCGCTATATAACGATTTTGATACTATTTATTGTTCAAACTTATTCAATATAGTGCGACTAATGTGTACGAAGAAATATAGTCAAGTAGGATCGTGTTGGAATGGTCTACTTTCATACTTTCATAATATTAAGTTTTTATAATTTTTAAATGTGTGTAGTTCAATATATATATTAAAATAAAATATTAGATTGCGTAAAAAGTAAAATATATATAACAAGTATAGTGGAACCATCGACGCAAGTAATTTAACTGAATTTGAGTTTGTAAGTAATTGGAAAAGCAATTGAAGTAAAAAGCCATAATAACATAGAAATGTAAAACTGAACAATATTATTTCAAATTTTCAACTCTTTGAAAAGAATGTTTACTCCCTTCGTCCTTATGAGATAGTAGCAAAGAGAAAAATGGTAAAAATTAAGAAAGTGATAATAAATGAAGAGAGAGAATGAATTGTGTGGATGAAATTAAAAGAGAGTTAAAATGTATGGATGAGATTAAAAGAAAGTGGTGGGCCATAATCCAAAAACAGAAATGCTATAATTTAAGTGAGACAGACAAAAATAGAAAATGCTGCAAATTGATAGGGACGAACAGAGTATCATGAAAAATTACATTTACATTTCTCATAACACGACAAGCTTTTTAATGAAGGATCAGCTTTGGGCGAAACGTGTCCAAGCTCGGCAATAGATAAACATCAATATTGTGAGCTTTCTCTACAACACGTCACCTCCTACAAAGATTTGATGATAATAGGGTAGGGACTAAGGACATAAGTGAAAAATTGTTAAAAAGCTATTAATTAGTCTAATTAAGTAGCTAGATGATTTTAATTATGGTCATAGTAGCATGCTTAGTAGATTGTATGTTTATATTTGTTATTATTAGAATTTAAATATTTTATCCAATTATTTTAACACAAAATCTCACAGAAGTCCGTCTATAAGATAGACGAACGAAAATGGGCGGACCCATGTTCTCTAAGAAAAAAACTGATCAGTTTTTTGAATTTTAAAAAAACAAACTAATTACTGCTTGGAATTCGCGCGCAGGTTTACTATTCTGATTTTAGGTATAGTCACTTCAACTTCTTCATCATTACTACCAGTTACACTCAACCTTCCTTTCTCCCTCAACCTTCGATTCTCATCCTTCATTTCTCCGTCAACCTTTATCTTCTCCCTCAACCTTCATCTTCTTCACAAAATCGGTTTCCCCTTCCAGATTTTCATATTATTCCAGATCTTCTCCTGCAAAACAAGTAATCAAGTTCATCAATTCTAGGTATGGTTTTTTCATTTTCGACATTTTAATGGGTATTTTGAAATTTCGAGATTTTAATGGGTATTTCGAAATTTCCAGATTTTAATGGGTTTTTAATGGGTTTTTTTTTTTGTTTTTGTAATGGATTTTAAACTTTTTATGAATTTAAATGGGTATTTCGTATTTATGAATTTCCAGATCTTCTCCTTAATTTATGAATTTAAATGGAATGTCAACATTTTTTTTAAAACTTTTTATTCCGTTTTTTAATGGGTTTTGTTAGAATTTTTTTTTGTTATTTCTCTGAAATTTCGACATTTTAATGGGTATTTCGAAATATCGAGATTTTAATGGGTATTTTAATGTTTTTTTTTGGTTATTTCCTGAAATTTCGAATTCAGTAAGTCTCATGGGTGAATTTTGTAGTGAACAAAGAACTTGATTCTGTTTTGTTATTTTAATGGGTTTTGTTACTTTATTTAATTTTTTGAATTGGTGTTTGAACTTGATTATGTTTCTTTTCTCTACATTTTGTTTAGGTTCTTTATTCGGAATATCAATTATGAACAGAAAAGGAGGTGATAAGCAGCCTAAAGGAACAATCCCCGTTACAGGGACCGCCGGTAAACGTTTGAAACAGCGAGCTCCGAGGCCGCAGACCTCTCTTGTAAAGATAGAGACTGCAGATGGATTGTAAGTATATATTTGCCATTGTAATGTCGTTTCTTTGGAACCATAATAATATATATTAGGAGTTATAATGCAATATCTTGGAGATTATGAGGTTATATATTCGGAATTATAATGTTGTAATTTCTGAACTGTAATAGTATATATATATTTTTGGAAACATAAAGCCATAGTTTTGGAATCATAAGGGCATAGTTTTGATGTTATATGTGCTATTATAGTTTATTTTGAATCGGAATACAGTTGGGATTCTATACATTTGGTGTTATCTTTTTGGTGTTATATGTGATATTTGGCATTATATTTGGTGTTATATATGGTATTTTTTATATTTGGTATTATTATAGTATACATTTAGTGTTATAGTATAATAGTTTTGGAATCATAAAGACATGGTTAGGCATTATGTTTTCTGTTTTGTAAACATAAAGCCAAAGTTTTGGAATCATAAGGGCATAGTTTTGGTGTTATATGTGCTATTATAGTATATTTTTAATTGGAATACAGTTGGGATTCTATACATTTGGTGTTATCTTTTTGGTGTTATATGTGATATTTGGCATTATATTTGGTGTTATATATGGTATTTTTTTATATTTGGTGTTATAGTATACATTTGGTGTTATAGTATAATAGTTTTGGAATCACAAAGACATGGTTTGGCATTATGTTTTCTGTTTTGTGTTTGGGATGTATAATATAAATAATCTTTTGTTTTCTTATCAGTGTCAATAAAAACATTTACACCAATTGCAAATCCCATCTATTCATGATATTGGAGAAAGAACGCATAGAATTGACCTCACGACAAGTTGAGGACGTGAATGCGATTGGTTTTGGGCCACTGTTGAAGATGAATCCTTTCAAATTTCCTCCATGCATCGTTCCATACTTGGTAGCGCATTTTGACCCCATTACTCGCATCCAGAAGCTACCAAACCAATACATCATTACGGCTGATGATGTACACGATATTTTTGGGTTGCCTTGTAACCCTTCAAGCGTGTCATCACTTGTTCGAAAAGAGCGGAAAACGAGGTTGGTGAATGGCTCGGTGGTTTGGGATTCCAAAAGCCAGAAAGGGTCACCACAAAGGACTTACTTCTCATGATGGGTTGTTATCCCTTAGGTAGGGATGACTTCAAAAAAATGTTTGTATTATATGTTATGGCTATTCTTCTAACCCCCTACCTCGATTTTAGACTAAAGTTGTCGGTCTTTCCTTGCATCAATGATGCTTCTACTATTCATACGTATGACTGGTGTTCGTACGTTCTAGACAATTTGTGTGACGATGTACAACGTTCAGCGAAGTTTATGAATGGGTGTGTTGTTGTGTTGTTTGTCTGCTATTGTTACCGGTTCCCTTACCAAGGGAAGCCGCTACCGTAATCCTTGCCTTTAATAAGGCATATGTTAGACGACGAGATTAAGCTGCAATTTGACCAAGAGAGGGTCACTAGTTTTGGAAAAGGGATTTTTAGGTCTGGGTTTCCGTTGACCAACAAATATTTCGATTGGTGTACAACCCGTTCAAGCGGTGTTGAAGAGGATGATGTTCAAAAGGATGATAAAAAGGATGAAAAGGATGAAGCCACTAACTTGTCGGATGACAAGGAAACTTGTAAGGATGATGAAAAGGATGCAAGTCGAGATGATGATAGGTTGTTCACCTATACTTTTGATCATAGGTGGGAGACCGACATGGAGATGGCGAACAAAAATTACAATGTAAGTTCATTATCTTATATTTGGTGTTAAACTGATATATATTTGTTGTTATAGTATTAATATTGTATTGATATATGATGATTAGTTTTGGTGATATTAAACATACGTATTTAGGTTTACAGTCTAATAGTTTTGGTATTATACAAATACATATTTGGTGTTATAGTTGAATAATTTTGGTATTATACTGATACATATTTAGTGTTATACTGATCGGGACTTTACGTCCTTCAAATGTAATACCGCAAGTGCACGGCGTAGCTTAGTACGATGGCAAGTACGGGTCGAATCCACAGGGAGTGGGGGTTAAGTCAATAGCTTCTCAATCAATTAGTGAGCTCAAAAACATATAAAATGGTGTTGGAGGTTGAATTGAATTAAGCAAGTAATTAAAAGAACGGAATGAAATGCGTAGCATAAAAGCAATTAAAAATACAATGAATTAAAGCAAAGATAAGATGATCAATTAATTAAAGAGGCATAGGCTAGGCTTTCTCACCAAGGTAATCCTTACTATCTTCAACCTATGGTCATGGTTATGGGTCGATATGAGGAAGAACGTATCTTGAATACTAATGTTCTCTCTCGAGCAACAATAGCTTCCTAAAACATACTCAACTACCTATTCTCATGGAGCTAAGCATAGATTAAGACATGGAGCACACATTCATTGTTTCCAATCAAAGCATCTACCTATTCTCATGGAGATTATTCAACTTTTAAACATAGATTATCGTTAAAAATCGACTCTCGCGCTCAATTCAACGACACTAAACAAGATAGCAAAACCTATGTTAAACCATAAACAACACAACCATTTCCAAAGGTGTAGATAGCATTTCAAACTACAAACATGGTGATCATGCCTAGCCTAAACCAACACAACCTACTCACTCATACTCATATTGAAGTTATAGATTACAAATAAGCTAAGAAACATGGATGAATGAATTGAACTAGGGTATCTTAACAATATGAATCAACTAATGGAAGAACAATCAAGCATAAACATATGAAAGCAAAAGCAAACAATGACTAATCAACATGAATTGAATTCAATAAAGATAGAAATTACTCAAGATGAATGGATGATTCAAGTAGTTCCTTCCAAAAGCTCCAATACAAATACACCAATGGTAGAATGAAATCCAAATTGCAAGGTGTTTACAATAGAAATTGAAACTAAGATTGAAATAAAATTGCAAGTGTTTGAATTGAAAGTGGAATTACACTAACTCTCTATTGAAATAAAGCTAAGCAAATGAGGAATGCATAAAATTACTCTAAGTGGAGATGAATTTCTGAGATAGCTAAGTTGAGATGAAGACTAAGATGCTGAGATCCTTCACTCCTTCTTCCTCTTCTCTATTTATAAGCTCCAAGGCATGTGGGGGTGGTGGTTTCATGATTGCTCCACCACCCCTAAGGTGTAGGAGGGAGGTGCCACCCCTAGGGATAGGGTAGGGTGGCTACCAAAGTCCTTTCAGCAGCAAAGAATAAGGAAACAAATCTAATTGGACCAAAATGCTTCTTATAAGAATCGCGAAAAGCAATTGCCGCCCATTTCGCTCGACCCGAGCAAGATAGCTCGACCTGGTCGAGCGAGCATCAGGTACTTGGCCAGAAACATCAGAATGTGGACAGAAGGATTGAATTTGGTCTGCTCGACCCGAGCCATATCGCTCGACCTGGTCGAGCAGATGTCCTGTGCCTTGGTCTTGGCTGCTGCAATTGATCAGAAGCTACTGGAAGTTAAAATTCACTTCGCTCGACCGAGCCATATTGCTCGACCTGGTCGAGCGGACTTCAGGATGGCTTAAATAAGCTTCTGATCTCAACTATGGGTCCCAGGATGCTCGAGCCACCTTGGCTCGACCCAGATTAGGTCGAGTGGCTTTGAAATGGCCTATTTTGGCTCTCGTTTCGGCTTATCTTCTTGACTTGGCTTATCGAGGCCTTGCTTCCTTAAGTTTTTGGAGCTGAATGAGCAGCGTATGCATCAAAAGTGCTTGATTTGATAAGTTTAACCTGAAATTCAACAAAACAACAAAATACCACACCAAGCGTAAAATCTTACATAAAACAAGCATCGCTGCATCAAATCTCAACATAATTCAATTAAACAACGGGGAAAAAATATGAATAAAATGTAGTTAACATATACTAATACATATTTGGTATTATGTATAATAGTGTGTTGTGTTATACTGATACATATTTGATATTTATATTGTATTTAGGATTTAGAGATGGCCGAGGCGATATTTAAGAGAGATGTTGAAGTTATTACGCACACTTATTGCCAAAGGGTGGCCGCGTATAACTTACGACAATCTAAGGGCACCGATGAGGTGTCAACAGAAGAAGTTCTTTATGAGAACCAGCATATTTGCGATAATGCCGATTGATTGGCGTCTATTGACGCATTTTGTACCATGCTACTTAATAAGAACAAGGCGGGTGCACAAGAAGGACCACCCCCTTTAAGCCCAAACCCTAACATTACACCCCCTCCCAACCCAACCGCTAACATTCCACCCCCAAATGCAGCACCACAAGAACGCAGTCCACTGTCAACCCCAACAACATCCACTCCGACCCCTAACAAGCCCGTTGTTGAAACCCCAATCCCCTCAGCTCCGAAGGAGTTGTGTAGTTTGGATTTAAGGAAGATTATTCCTGAATTTTTTCCTGCATCGGCTTTTGTTGCAACGAATCTCAAGTACTTGAGGTCGATGAAAGGGTTAGAGTTGAAGGTGCTTGATTACGCCATGACCAAAGAGACTATGGATGAGGTGTACGTGATTATCTTACACTTTACATTTACAAAGTTCTTAATACATATAAAAATATGTTATACTAATAGTTTTTTGAAATGTATAGGGAGATTTTGTGCACATACAAGAGAAAGATCTGTATGGACCGTAGGGATGTCTTGACGATGTTTAACAAGACAAAGATTGCCACAACAGTCATTGATTGTTGGGCAATGTATCTGAATGCTTTAAAAGTAAACCAAGTTGTTGTTAACCCAAAAAGGCGTGTTCGGGTTTACTTATTTGGATCAACCCATTGCGTAAGTAACTTTTGATTTTACCCCACTTGTTTTTTGGTGATATACATGTTATTTTTTGGATATATATACAAGTCTATTTGGTATTATAATTGAGTAGTTGACATATGTACGTAAATACATTATGTGATTCAGTATTGGTTGAACCACCTAATTAACGGCAACAACAAGCATACATCCCAGGAGGAAAAGAAAACAGATGTAATCGGTGCTTGGAAAAAATGGGTTGAGAGGTATTGCCTAACGGACTTCAAAAGTTGTAACATGGTATGTGCCCTTCTTTTGTCACTAACACTTAAACTTACGACATATTTACCCTCTTGTTACTAGCACTTGTTTTGGTTTGACTTTTTTTACATTTTCTAGTTCTTCGTACTGTATCAAAGCGGCAACCACTACATGCTCATCGTTATTGATTTGCTTAGCAAAAGTAGTTGCTATTTCAACAATGTTGAACGTCTAGACGCAGACCATGCCAATGTTGTTGCTGTCGGAGTGGAATGTTGAATGCTTTCAATATCATATATCATTGTTTCCTATGTTGTTGAAGACTTTTTTAACTGTTTTTTAAATGAATCGTAATTACGGCGTGATGTTTTCACTGATTTTGCTGATGTAATGGGGCACGAGGAAGCAGTTGATTGCGTGACTTTTAGGGTTAAAGAGATGAAGTTCAAGTGGACGGCCAATGACGATAGCTTAGATTGCAGTATTTACATGGCATATTTTATGGAGCAATTTCAAGGCTCCATGGACATAAATTCACTTTTCGAGGTTTGTTTATTGGTTCTTCATTTGATTTTTTTCATGTAGTTTTATTTTGTTCCTTTTTTTCAGTATTGGATACATCGTAATGTATATCAATTATGATGTATGTTTGTAGCTTGCTGATCGGAGGGTATATCGTGCTTTAATGATAACGAGGATTTTACTAAGCAACTTAAACATGGATTGCGATAAATTGGTGAATTTAGCCAAAAATTTTGCATCTGAGAAACCCAAAAGATTACCCGAAATTCTCGCCGCAAGGACACCCGATCCATTGAAAGTTGTTAGTCCGAGGAAGCGTACGAGAGCGTCCCAAAAACCTGCACAAGTAGCTCCCAAAAGGCAGAGGAAGAATGTCACCAAAAAGAAGACAGAACCGAAACATTTGTGTAATGAACACATTTAACTCTATCAACAATGTCACATTTGTGTTAATTATTGAAGACATTGTGTAGTTGTTTTTAGTAATTATGATTGGTAATTGGAAACAATGATTCAGAATATAATTATATATGTTTTAGAGTTATAATTAGAAAGATTTGGATTTATAATGTCTAAGTTTTGGAGCTATAATGACTAAGTTTTGGAGCTATAATGACTAAGTATTAGATTTATAATGAGTATTTGGAGTTATAATTGCTAAGTTTTAGAGTTATACTGACTAAGTTTTGGAGTTATAATGACTGATTTTTTGAGTTATACTGACTTAGTTTTGGAGTTAAAATGAATTATAATGATTTTGTTTTGGAGTTTTAATGACGCATTTTTGGAGTTATACTGTTTAAGTTTTGGAGTTAAAATGGCTAAGTTTTGGAGTTATACTGACTAAGTTTTGGAGCTATAATGAATTATTTTTTGAGTTATACTGACTTAGTTTTGGAGTTAAAATGAGTTATAATGATTTTGTTTTGGAGTTATAATGACGCCTTTTTGGAGTTATACTGACTAAGTTTTGGAGTTTAAATGGCTAAGTTTTGGATTTAAAATAACAAAGTTCTGGAGTAATTTAGAATCCATATTATAAAACATCAAAATCCATATTATAAAACACCAACTACATTATCTATATTATATGTCTTTTGGGTGTTGCAGTTCCGAACTCCTTTTTGGTCTTACTCTTTCTTTTTTCAAAGTGGCCCTTGATCCTCTTTCTTCGCCCCTTAGTAACTGATTTTTCCGGGTCTAATACCAAGACTCCTGCACCTGATACACTATTAAGAGACGGTTCTTCTTGAAGTGACTTATCTAACAACTTTTGTACTTCATATGCTTTGTTACACATTTCATCAACCACCCGTCTAGCATCGTTGTTGTTTTGTACTCTCAAAATCATATTGTACATTTTCCGCATAATTTGTGCCTCCATTGTAAAGAGAATAACCTTTGTTGTTTGTCATTGTTTTGACCACTAGGATCTTCGTTGTTGAACATCTTCTCCCACACACTTTTTTTAGCACCCTTGGTCCATCGAGATAGGACATATTTTTCTGGTATTTTATCTATGGAGTGATTATGAAGTATGCACAAACAATTACAGCACAACCAACCACATGCCTCAAAGCTTTTGCACGTGCATTTTACATCAACGTTTCCTTAATGGATCATGTAAACAACAGTTTGTGCACATTCCTTCGTATCTTCAACACATACCCTACATGACATACATAATACCAAAGAGACATATTAAAATACCAAATATAACATACTATAATACCAAAAGTATCATATTATAACACCAAACATAACATATTATGATACCAAACATAATATATTATAGTACCAAACTTAACATACTATAATACCAAACATGCCATTTTATAAAGCCAAACTTAATATATTATAAAACCAATTATAATATATCAAAAGGAATAATTTAGCCCAAAAGTAACCATTAGGTTTAGGCCGTACCTATATACTTTTAACCCATTCTCTTGTTTTTGTTCGGTCACATACACGATATAGTTAGCTTGAATTCCTCTTCGAAATCTCTAAACAAAGTTGTAGTGTAAATTTCAGCTGCTTGGTTTAGTAACCCGACGATGCGAAGACATGATGTGGGTGTGGTCCGAGAACAATAAAATTCTGCCTCAATTTCTTTTTTCCGCCATCGTTCCACCGTGTTTTGGAAAATCTTATAAAATTGCGTCAAACTAGTATTTTTAGTTGCTTGAAATCCAATAGCGTTATTGGTTGATTCACTTCTTTGTGAAGATAAGATACCGGCAGAGAAGAAGTCTTTACTTAATCATGTGCACCACTTGTGTCTTATTTGGTATAAACGATCAAACCATTGATAAAACTCTTCATTTTCCTCCATTTAGTAGGTCGTGACCATATTATCCCAGCATTCATTTAGTAGGTTGTGTCAAAAATTACCACATCTCCATAAATGTTGAAGTCCTTGTTCATTCAACTTTACTCGATAATAAAATTCAGGATCCTTTTTAGATTCTTCTATTAGCTTATCAATCACCGTTTGAGCATCCCCCCTTCTATTGTTTTCATCCTTAACTTGTCGACATAAGATAACCAAACATGGGTATTATATTTCCAAATTGTTAATAATATAATTCCAAACATAATGCCTTAAATATTATAACTGGGTTTAGATTTCAAGCATAAATGGGTTTAGATTTCTTACCTGTTGACATAGTTTGTATGGTCTAGTAGCGTCTGCCCAACATACTCATCCCCGCCTGCATCTTGAGAATAAGCAGCGGTTGGTCTGATGCTTGCCTCTTCAAATGATCTATTGGTATCAATCTTCTCAGCAACTGATACATGCCTTTCAGATCGATGAATGTGTTGCCATTCAACTCTTGTTAATTCATGTGTGTGCAAGATGATGTGTTGCTTAATATAATATAATCCACTTTCATGATCTAGTTTTATCCGTATCCGTGCCTTATAATCGTATCTTGTCGTTGGCGTGAGTTTCATCTTTTTCGATTTTTGTTGATCCCCAAGGTTTTCATTTGAATGGACCACATTTTTTTTTCCTTGACACGAACACATGTAATACCTCTCTACTACAACATCTTTTGTTGTTCGTTGGGTGTACTTTTTAATACCAAAACCCGTTACTCGTGCATGTGACATGTAAAGCTGCTCTAGTTCTTCTATTGTTTTGGCGGTAATGCCTTCTAGTGAACTATATAGGTCTACTTTTGATAAATCAGTAGCACAAATTTGTTCAATTGCTCCAGAAGCCTCAATTTCTTCATTACAATCATCTATACAAATAGGCAAATATAATCAGTTATGGACCTAAAAATATACCGTTATACGCCCAAACAAATTCAATTATAGCCCCAAAAATATTATATTATAACAACGGATATAATTTGTTATAGCACCAAAAATATATCGTTACACGCCCAAACACAAACCATTATAGCACCAATAATATTATGTTATAACAGTAGATATAACTTGTTATAGAACCAAAAATTTACCGTTACACGCCCAAACAAAAATTATTATAGCACCAAACATATACCAGTATACCCCCCAAACACAAACATTATAGTCCCAAACACAAACCATTACAGCAAGAAACATATACCATTATACCCCCGAAACACAGACATTATAGTCCGAAAAAGATACCATCATACCCCCAGATATAATCCGTTATAGCCTAGATACCATTATAGGCCCAAACACAGACCATTATAGCCCCCCCCAAAAAAAAACCAATATAATTACATAAACAATATTATATGGTCGTTGCTTATGGTCGTTGTCATCATCTCCATTATAGTCCCAAACACAGACATAATAGTCCCGAAAAGATACCATTATAGTCCCAAACACAGACATTATAGCCCAAAAAAAACCAATATAATTACACGCCCAAACACAGACATTATAGTCCCAAAAAGATGTCATTATAGTCCAAAAAAAAAATCAATATAATTACCAAAACATTATATTATAATTTCAAAATTTAATACCTTCGTAGAGGCATATAACGTTGTTATGGTCGTTGTCATCATCTCCATCTCCAAAAACTGAAATACCTAAAAAAAAAAACCACGCTGTTAGTTCTTCTACATTCATTCCCTCCCTTCGTTTTCCATTAAAAAACAAACCAGGCTCTTAAAAAAAAACTAAACTATATTATAAAAGCTTGGGGATTTCAATCTGGTTGAATTCATTACCTTTGTTTTCCATTTCAAGAACTGTGAGTTTTCCGTTCAGGCATTCATTACCTTCGTCTTCCATTTCAATATGGTCATTCTCAGCCCCCATTGATGAAGACATTGATGAACCTTGGTGAACAAAAAAAAAACAAAAATTTTAAATTTATAAATACATAAGAGAAATGATGGAAAAATCATGAACAATAAAAGTCAAATCAGTAACATACTTTTCGCCATCTCCTTCAAATATACTTGATCGAATTCACAAATTATGTCCTCCACTGTTGTTGCAGGTTTTTGGTGTTCTAATGGTTTTTGGTGCTCAATAACAATAACAATGATGATTGTCTTTTGGTATTCTAATGGTTTTGGGGAGGAGAGGTTCACGTATGCAGAGGGAAAGATCAAATGGCAGTTAAGATGGGTGGACTGTTGGTTTTCCAATGTTGGCGGTTTTCTTTTCTTTTTTTTTTTTTTTCCTTTTTACCTTTTTCTACAAAAATAAACCTGTTGAATTTTGTTGGGCTGGGCTGTTGTGGTTCCCGTCTATAGGATAGACCGTCTCTTATGAGACTTACTGTTATTTTAAAACAAGGAGGTTTAAAAAACCTTTTTTTTTGCCAAATTTATTTTAAAAAGTAATCCAACAATTTGTTTGAACGCACCTAAAATATACACTTCTCATACTCTAGACCAGTTAGATGTTTAGTTTAACAAAATATTTTGATAGTTTTTTTGATAAAATAGTACATTTATATAGGGACACATCTAGGGCTGGAAAAAGTTGATCCGATCTGCGAACTTGACCTGTACCTAACCCGAAATAAGTGGGTTTGGGTTGAGACGTTTGACCCAATTAAATAAGTTGGTCGACTCGACCTGATCTGTTTATGAAATGGTTTTGGTTCAGGTCGAAATTTTAAACATGAAAAATACTTGTATAACCCATTTAATTAAAATTGTTAATTTCGCGTTAAATCAGAAAGTATAATCTAAACTCAATTCATTTAATATTATCTTATTTTTCATAGTAAATACAAAATAAACAAAAAAAAATATAAAGTTAAAATTAATGCCCAAAAAATTAGATTTAATCAACGTTAAGAACCTTAAAGCGAAAACAAAAAAATTATAAACAGGTTAAGTGGTTCAAAATCAGGTCAACCTATTCTGTTTCATTTTATTTTCGACCCAATTAACTAAATGGGTTGAGTTTGGGTCAAAGGTTTTCTGAACTGTTTATATATGACCCGAACTCGAACCCGACCCAACATGATCTGTTTGACAGGCCTAAACACCCCCATAGAAGAGTATTTATTTGTTGAAAACAACCTAAAAATCTATTTCGTTTTATTTTCCCAAACACTATCTATAATAAAGTTGCTCAAATGTGACCCCATTCGAAAATTCGAACTGGAACCAAAAGTAACCTAACCTAAAAATATGTAATTGTTTTCGATTTACCCCGACATTACCATAACCCAAGTTGCACCTGAACCGGTTGTTAACTAAAAATTAGGAAATTGAATCCAAACTGCAACTGAATTTTATAATCGACATGTAACTATCAATCGAGATTACGCAAATCTAATAGTGACTTAATCGAGTGAGTTACGACTCAAATCATGCACAAAATCCAACTCAATCCGGCAAAAATCAACTTAACGCGAATCAATTTAAACTTGAATCGATTTTTAATCAAGTTGTTGTTAATCCGAATGATTGTTAATTGAAACTCAAGTCGAAACTTTAAAATTTTTATGTTTACTTTTACTTCTTCAAATTATTATTAACTTATCGAATAAGTTAAGCAAATTTGTAATTGATTTAAGTTCTCAATTAATAGATATTTGAAAACTAATTCTAGTATTGCAATCTTTCGATTAGAATTACAATAATAATGTCCTTATGTGTAAACAATAGGGATGGTCATGGGTCAGGTCTGGAGCGGGTCTGTCCAGACCCGGACCCCTTTAATTTTTTTTGGACCCAAACCCGGACCCTAAGGTTCCAAAATTTTCAGACCCAGATCGTCCGGATCTGACGGCTCTAGGGTCCTTAATGGGTCTTAAACAAAGTCTCTTTAATATATATCGTATTTTGTAAGCGACTTATATCGTATTTTTGTAAGCGACTTATATCGTATTTTATATATATTTAATTCTAATTTAACATTTAAAACCGCATAACATCATCCATGCACGCTAAAGTTCTATTACAAACACTTGTTTAAGTCCATGAAATTCAAATACAGGATTATCACTTAAAAAACAATTCTCTAAATGCATAATTAAAAAACCAAATGCAAAAGACTAAAAGAGATACATAGTTTATGTTCCATATTTCCATAGCATTACAATCAATTTTGATCAATCTTCTTCAATTTCATTAAGATCCTAAAAGAAATATCAAACAATTATAAGTTAGTTTTCCAATCAAAAAAAAGTAAATCAAAATAGAATCATTAAAGTTTAATAAGATTACCAACCAAAAAAAAAAACAATATTAAATAAGTAAAAGTTATAGACTTATACCTTTCATGTCTTCCGTCATCCAATTTTGCAAACACATTAATGCTTCAACTATTTGTGAATGAAGTCTTGAATGATGAGGGCTAATAACTCTTCCTTTGGTACCAAAAGCACTTTCAGAAGCAATGGAAGAAACAAGGATGGCAAGAATATCTCTCGCAATCTTTTGCAAAGTCGGATACTTTGTGTTTACTTTCCACCAATAAAGGACATCCAAATCCTCATCATCCGATAATGGTTCACTAGTAAAAAAATCCTCATTTGTGACCCCCTATTTGTATCTTTTATTGAAATAAAAGATACAAATAATGCTATCTGTAACTTTTATTCTAACAAAAGATACAAATAATGTAGTATTTGTATCGTGTGTTAAATAAACGATACAAATACCTCTTATTTGTATCTTTTGTTTAGACGTACGATACAACTAAGACTTATTTGTATCGCCTGTTTAAACAAACGATAACACTTATTTGTATCGCCTGCTTAAACACACGATACAAATAAGGAGGTATTTATATCCCTCCTTTAACACGCGAAACAAATAACATTCGCCCAAAATTCCTAAAAGGCGGGACTCTAATAAAAAACCTATTTTGTAATTTTTCAAAGACCGCCCAAAATCTTTCATCAATCCTTCATCATTTTGTGGTCTGCTTTTCGATTCCTAATTTCACGAACGAGCTTTTCGATTCCCTTCACACAAACCGCCCAAAATCCTATTGGTACGCTCCAATTGCATTAATGTCCAATAATAGCATAAAGAGTAGCTAAGAATAAGTAATGTGACTTGAGCAAGAGAATAAAGCACACTAGAGAGCTTATATGAAATTGTTAGTTTGGCATGACATCTTATTTAGTTATTTATAGGCTCACACAAGTTTCTAGAGAAATTCAACCTTGTCTAGAAGCCATCGGATAACTAATGCTCTAGAGACTCATTCTATAGACTAACTAATAAGAATAAAATACTCAAATTGTTCTTATGTCCACAAAGACATAAACACACATATTAATAGAAACTAAATATGTAAAGTAAGTACTAAAAAAATGTATAGTGATAATGATGGTACTGCAAATAGGCAAATAACATCTTTTATTAAATAGGTCTATAATTACATTGAATATAAAATCATAAATGCATAAAAAATAGAAACTCACGAGATAAATGAGTTATTTACCAAACTTTATAAGCATAAAAAAAGTGTCTAAAATATTTCCAAAAATAAATTGTATTATAAAGTAGGCAAATATTTCAAAATTATCATGTATTTATCGATTATGTTAAATAATTCTTTTAAATTAAAAATAATTAATACACCAATCCAATCATCCTAGTAATATTATTTTCTAAATTTCAATAGTATTAAAATTTTTTTATGCATTACACAAGTTAACCCAATAATTTGGTTGGTATGGGAGAGAATGAAGGTGGTTATGAACGCCACTTTTATTGTATTGAGTTTATTTGCAGGAACATGAGTTTAGAAAACTTTGGATTATTCATTTTACAAACGAAACTCTGCCAAAATTTCTACAGAATTTTTGTATTTGGTGAACTTTATAATGTGTTTTTTGTTTTGTTATTTGCTTTCAAGGTTACAATATAAGTATAGCTTATTGTATGGATTGCGTTAATAAATAATATATTTATTTTAATTTGCTTTGTTTTTTATTTGTTTTGAAGGAGTATATTGCAAGATCAAGCACAAATAGCCAAGATGAAATAGACGAGGTTCGTGAGCAATGGACAAAGTACTTTAGATCGAACTTTTTGTTAAACTAAATGTAATTTTAATGTGTACAAGCAATACTAGTGTACTACTTTTCGATCATATATATTATGTGATAATATAAGTGTAGTAGTAGATGTTATGTAAAACAATATTTTCTAATTAATGTACGTATTATTCGATCGTAATTCGTATATTATATATATTATAGCCTCGAATGACTTCTATAGATATATATTATATTAATAATCCCTTGTTGATATAAATATATAGGCTATATATTTTTTTTTAATTTAAAAAAAGTCATTTGTATCTAAGGTTCAAACACACGATACAAATAATAGGTTATTTGTATCGCCTGTTTAAAACAAGGGATACAAATAACAGCTTATTTGTATCGTTTGTTTCAAACAAGCGATACAAATAACCTGTTATTTGTATCTTGTGTTTGAAACAGGCGATACAAATAACATGTTATTTGTATCCCTTGTTTCAAACAGGCGATAAAAATAACTCTTATTTGTATCTTTGGTTTTCAAGCGATACAAATAATATGTTATTAGTAACCCACTTGTTAGTAACCCCCAATATAAGATACAAATGAGCTTAAAAACAAGATACAAATAAGGATTTTTTTACTAGTGGTTCTTCCTCTAAATAAAAATCCAATTCACACCTATTCACCTTTTTAACCTTTGTTCTCTTAGATTGAGCAAATTCATCTTGTACACCGTTTAAAGAACTTGGCGCAGGTCGTTTCCTACTTTGCCCAACAGTAACATCATTCATATTTTTCGCAAGATCACTTTTCCTTTGATACTCCACAACCAAATTATCAAGACATCTAAGAACTCTTGCTAATTGCATATCAACCTCATTACCATAAAAAAACTTCCTAAAATAAAACTCCACACAATCCATCTTATTTCTTGGATCTAAGATAGTAGCAATAGCCAATAGTTCACACATATGATCCCAATACTTGTCAAATTTTTCAAGCATATTTTTTGTCATCAATCTAATAATTTCAACATCACTTTGTAACCACTTATCCATAGCAATTTTAATTTCACAGAACCTTCGGAAAAAAGATTAATAGTAATAAACTTTCTTCCAGAAAAAACATTAGTTGTAGTGTAAAAAAATTTCTAACTTATAACAGACAAGCTCAGCTAATTCCCAATCCTTATCACTAGGAACAACAAAATTCATCTTTTTATTCACTCGCTTTAACCTTGAAAACACATCATGGCAAAACATTTTTAAGCATCAAGTAAGTTGAATTCCATCTTGTTTTACAATCAAGACTAGGCATTTTAATGTTAGTTAACTCAAAAAAGACACACAATCACGAACTTTTTCAATTGCAGTACTAATAACCCCTAATTCATCTTGAACTATTAGGTTCAATATGTGAGCACTACAACGCAAATGCAAAAGATCACCCTCAAGCATCAAAAACTTTTTGTCGAATTTATCCAATAAAATCTTCATCATTGAATCATTAGTAGTGGCATTATCAACAACAATAGTAGATATTTTATTTTCTAAACAATATTGAGACAAACAATCTATCAATACCTTTGCAATAACACCTCCAGTGTGAGGACAAGGCACATAGCAAAACCTATATAGAATAATATAATATATGTTTAGTCAAAGGATAAAACTAAAAGTAATATGATTACAAGAGTAAATAAGTAAGATTTTACCTTAAGGTGCGATTGCTTAAAACCCATTGTTTATCAATAAAATGTAAAGTTATGACCATGTAAACCTTCTTTTGGTTGGTTGCAGTCCACACATCAGTAGTGATTGCAATTCTACTTTCATTATGCTCAAGCAATTTGTGTAGAGCAAGTTTTTCTTCTTTAAACATCTTCATGATATCTCGCTTTAAAGTGGACCTAGAAATCATCTTAAAATTGGTATTAAGGCTTTCAACAAACCTCCTAAACCCAATATGATCCACTATAGACAATGGATACTCGTGCATAATAACCATGGAAACTAATTCCTTTCTCGAAAAATCTTGGTCGAACTCTTTGAGTTTGCCTTTACCACTAAATTCCAAAGAACTTGACCCATGACATTCCTTCTTAACTCTTAAAGTTGATTGACCACGTGAAAGATTCAAATGTCTTCCTGAGCAAACTTTCTTTGCCTGTTTCAAGAGATGAGAAGTTCCACTATTACCACTAGTTACTAGACTAACACCACAATACTTACAAACAGCTCTAGTCACACCATTTACCTCCTCTCTCGTAAAATAATTCCATGCCTCAGAGGTTGTTTTCCTTCCCTTATCTTTTGTGCATTGACTTGGAGTACCAGTACCACCATCCTTAACAAACCCTTCTTCATCTACACCCAATGTATCTTTTGACTCCGTAACAGAATTACCTTGTGGTTGTGCCACTTATTTCGACGTACATTGTGATTCATCCATTATCTATATTAATTATAAACTAATAGGTAATACATAAAACTTTTTATTCAAATTGCTACATATAATAAGTTAATAACCTAGTCAATCTCCACTCATCAACAAGAATTACATATAATAAAAGAGATTTTGGTTTGGGTAATTAGATGTACAACACTCCACAGAACATCATAAAATTAACATATAATGTCATTGAAAATATAAGATCTTCCGGAAATTACTTATTCATATGAATATACTATTTCACATACAATCTACAATACTCAAAATGTTAATCTCTGTGAAGTGCAAAGACAGAACAATCAGAAGTGGAAATCATATTCATATGGAGGGACAATTGCATTACTATGGTCTATGGACATCACATGAGACAAACTTATTTACACATGAATCAATCATCTAATAATCTTATTTTACACATAAAAATATTTACAAACAACAACAAAAAAAAAAAATCAGAAATTGAACAAACTAACCTAGAAATGGCGTTGAAGGAGAGTGGGTATATGGAGAAGATGACTGTGGCGCTATTGTAGTGTTTAGGAGTATAAATTAGGGTTATATTAGATATATATTATATATATGAGGTGGGTGAGGGTTACTGGGTATATGCGTAGTTGGGTACACATCACATCATAATATTTTTAATTAAAAAAACTAATTATAAATAAGAATACTAAATTATTAAGGGTCCGGGTCCGGGTCTCAAGTTCAGATTCGGACCCGGACCCGTCGAAAAAATTTTGAATCCAGACCCGCCCTGGATTCGATGGGTCTCAAAAATTAAGACCCAAACCCTTAAAAAAGGGACGGGTCCAACAGGGTCCTGGACCCATGACCATCCCTAGTCAACACACATCACACCTTCATCTATGTTGTTGTTACCGAAATTTCATTGTATAACTTTGTTCCCAAATTTTATATGACTGATACTCAAAAATTATAAAATATTATACTTAGTCCTAATAAAATGGCACGATTGAAATTTAACTATCCCTAATTCATTTAATTAATTACAATTATGTAAGCCATTAAAATTAGGGTATTGTAGTACAACTAGTTATCTAACAAAGGCATTGGGGCCTACTTGCTCAAGAAATAAACATAAAACAAATCAAGTAAGCTTTAATCAGTTCAGGTTCCATTCCTTTGGTTTTGTCCTGCATTATCTTTTCCATTCCTACATCATATGAAGACACCAAACCCAGAATTGGCTCCAACCCTCCAAGTTGGGATGATAAGGTGTCCGACTTATAGAAGTCTCCAACCTGACAAATGACTTGGGTAATTTTGGCCCAAACCTCAAGTTTAAGCCAATCAGGGGGTCAGACTTATAGAAGTCTCTGACCTGACAATTAATATTAGGTCATTTGGCCCCAAACCTCCAGTTTGAGCCACTTAGGGGGTCAGACTTATAGAAGTCTCGGACCTGGAAAATGACATAGGTCATTTTGGCCCCAACACTCCAGGGTCGGGTGATAAGTTGTCCAACTTATAGAAGTCTCGGACCTGGAAAATGACTTGGATCATTTTGGCCCCAAACCTTCAGTTTGGGCAAATTAGGGGGTCGAACTTCTAGAAGTCTTGGACTTGGCAAATGATATAGGTCATTTTGGCCCAACTTCTCCAGGTTGGGGCGATAAGGTGTCCGACTTATAGAAGTCTCAGACCTGACAAATGACTTGGGTCATTTTGGCCCCAAATCTCCAATTTGGGCCAATAGGAGGTCCGACTTTTAGGAATATCAGACCTAAAAATGAATTTCATTATTTTTTGCTCCAAACCTCCAGTTTAGGCCAATAAGGGTTCCGACTCCTACGAGTCTCGAACCGCATTGACTTAGATGGTTTTAGCCCAGACCTCCAGTTTGGGCCAATAAGGGTTCAGACTCTTAAGAGTCTCGAACGACATTGACTTTGAGGGTTCAAACCTAGATTTTGACTTTCATTCTAGGTGTGATAGGAGTCTGACTTATAGAAGTCTTGGACCTGGCAAATGACATAGGTCATTTGGGCCCTAAACCTCTAGTTTGAGCCTATAAAGGGGGTCCAACTCTTAGGAGTTTCGGACTAGATAATTGACTTAGATAGTTTTTGGCCCTAAACCTCCAGTTTGGGCCAACATTCATACTTTCATGCTAGGTCAAAGATTCAGATGTGAGTTTTTGACTTGGCCTAGTGGAACTTTATTCCTTTTGAATCTCTTAATAAGGTCACGTGTGATTTCAAATATGGCTCGTTTAAACCATAATATTATCCCCATGCATTAAAGGTGATAAAGAATGAAATTTAGCGAAGGAAGCATCGACTTTTATGCAGAAGAATAATCAAAAGAAACCGTTGGCCTATGTTTTCAACTTAGGGACTAATTTGAGTTCGACTTTCAAGCAATATATTCCAAACCGTCCCCCAAAAAATCATTTTAAAGTTAAAAATTTATATTAAAGCAAAATAATTAACTCTATTTATATTGTATTGTGTTTAATTTAGTTTAGCTAAGTAGAATTGAAGTCGTTTACAACCAAGTAATACTTTTATAATTTAAATGTATACATACGAAGTTGATCATAATAGTAATAATAATTTGAGTGACAATTAAGAAAAATATACATACAATGTGAAGTTTTAAAATTTAAAGATTAATCAAAAGGTACAAACATAACTAATTTCAACCCTTCAGTTGTTCAATAGAATCTTCATTGATCCTTTAATTATATTGAAGTAATTACAACTTAAAATAAAATAAATATCAAAGATATCTTAGGTAAAACAGTAGACCAACAACATCAATATCTGACTTCACAACAAAGCTAAACAAAACATGAACAAAAGATATTATAGGTGCTGCAAATGCATAGATTCTAAAAGCTCTGAATTTTTTTTGAAAATAAACATAAAGATATACTTTCCTTGACTAAAGTTATAAACTAAAGCATATAAAGGAGTTTTGAATCAATCTTTCCAACTTAAAACAATATTTTGGAAACAAACCTACTCTTTTAACTGAATGTTATACCTTTCCTGGACAATGTAACTGCATGATTGTGCTTTTGGTAAATAGAGGAAGATTACCTCATGTTTTAATCATGTTCAATTTCTGAGAGTCTGAAACTCTGAGTAAAGAACAAAGATTAATCGAACACACTGTACAAAGTGCAAACATTACTTATCTACACTTGCCACATCAAAACGAGAAGTCGAGTGCGCGTCAAAATTTTAACGGAATGTTCTGTTTCATGTGCATAATACATTAACAAAATAGGAAAGTTACATAGTAGTAACAACTAAAAAGGAAGATTACATAGATCAAAAAGACCACGAATACAAATATTACGTACATGAAAACTAAAGCCACAAATCAATTGTCTCCTTTAGCTTTGCCAAACAAAAGACTGATATTAAGATACTTACCCAGTCATGTTTCAGCAAATATTACCTTGTAACATTCCAATATATTTTCCAACTTCTGCCAAACCTCTTCACACCTTCCCTTAATGCATCTTCTTGTGGAGTCCATCTCTTCCTCACTCTCCTAACAACAAATTTATTTAGCTACATAGAGATTCAATGGAGATACCTTACTCCTCAGACATAGGCAGAAAACACTACAATCCAAATTACACAACTATGCTTTGAGTAATTTTTGGGAAATGCATGGAACAAAAATTGCAGTAAAACAAAACGAAAGCAACAGATACAATTTCAGAATAAAGTGTATCAATTACCACAAAACTAAAACAACAACAATCGAACAAAAAATATAAGTATTAAAAAATTCTACATTCAACTCAAATTTTAGTATAAAAAAGTTCTACAATACAATAAAACTGATAACCCTATAAATAAAACTTAATAAAATTTTAGTATTAATAATTGAGAGCAAGATTGATGTCTTTTGTTTGCTTCCACTTTTTCCACCTTTAACAAGTAAGACTGATGTCTCCAATATTTTAACATTCAAATATAATTACTAAGCTAACAAATTAAACTGATATATTCAATTATTACATGCTCAAACAAATTAAATTGATGTATTCAAATAGACTACGCGAACAAGTTTCAAAAATACAACTAAATTATAACAAGTCACATGTAAACATACCCGAACTTACATTAATGTACTAGATGTTTCTATTTTTTTATCTTATAACCTTTCCCGTAAGGCATCATTATACGCCAATTGGTTGCCCGAAAAAAAATATCAATAAAATTATATTATATCAAATATCAAATAAAATAAAAATATAAACAATCAACACTAACTATTTGAGGAGGCCTAACTTGAAATTGCATATTGTATACCCAATTTAAATTCATATAAAGCATAGTATGTCACATTAGTTACAACTTTATCCCCCTCTTAAGTACTTGATGTAAATAATAAATTGTGATACAACCAATAGAGTGATATAGTAAAGTCTAATGGTATAATGTAGTGATCATCAACTTATTTTTGCTATGTCTCTCTAAAGAATCATAATCAAACTTTTTTTCTTAAAATAGATAAGGTCTCGTGCCAAGCACGGTTTATTAATTATTTAAATAAAAAACTCTTAATCGTATATATGTTATTAAGTAATTATATGACTTTTAAATGATTGTTTCATAGCAATTGTACAATTCCCGGTAATATAAAAAATAAAAAATATAATTTTTTTTAATCAAACTATGTAGTAGAATTGGAAGAAAAACTTTTAATGGTGACATATGTTCAAATCTTCTATTAATTTAAAATATAATATGATTATATGACTCTTAGATCATTGTTTTATAGCAATGATACAATTCTCAGTAATATAAAAAAGAAAAAATAAAAAATAAAAAACATTATAATCAAAATAAATAAATAAAACAAATAACAAAATCATCGATAAAACTTGTTTAGTTAACAAAAATATTTGACCTTCCAAGTGTTCTTATGACCATTAGCGTATAAATATCTAATTTGAAATTAAAATTAACTATAATAATATGAGTAGTATTTGGGGAGAAAATTTTTCTTGTTGCACTAGTAAAAAAAAAATTGTCTTTAGTATTTTTCGATTAGTATCTTTTATCCCAATAAAAGATACAAATAAACCTTATTTGTAAATTTTAATTAAACAAAGGATACAACTAAAGTATAATTAAACAAACATTCATAAGAAAACAACGAACGTTAAATGAAAAACTTAAATATTAAAATAGTATAATTATATATATTTTAAAAAGTTTATGTTAAAAATAAAATACCAAATTTATTATATCAACTACTTCACCATCGCTTTCAACATCAAAATCTTCATTTATAGTTGAACAACCATGAACGTTTTCTAATGTACCTTTAAATGAAAAGCACCAAAACAAACATGAAATAAAATGAATGTTATACAACTACACTAGCAATTATTGAGAAAAAAAATGAGAAAAAAGTAAAAAGTATATTACCTTTAAGGTCTTCGGTTATCCAATTTTGCAGACACATAAGTGCTTCTATAGTGTGGGAATGGAGTCTACATCTGTGTGGACTAACTAGTCTTGCTCCCGTACTGAATGCACTTTCCGAAGCCACGGTCGAGATGGGTATAGGTAGAATGTCTCTAACAATCTTTCTTTCTTTTTTTTTTTTTTTGATTTACAAGGAAGGTTAAACTAAGAAAAATCAGCAATAACGAGATCCGAAATCCAAGACGGATCCCCGATAGACCAAATAGAACTACATAGATTAGCCAGACCCCAACGAGCCAAGCGATGAGCTATGACATTGGCTTCTCTATAACCAAAAACGAAGGACACCTCCGAGAACCCATTGGTCAAAGCCAAAATATTGTCGATGATCACTTGATTATGCACCGCTCGTGAATTGCCGCCATTAAGGGCTTCGATCACCAATTTTGCATCACTCTCGAAGACACATCGATTCCATCCTTGCGATATCGCCATCGAGACCGCCCAAAGAATGCCATCAATCTCAGCTCGCTCCACTCCAAACGACTGCCCCAAGAAATTTGATCTAGCCAGAAGGACATCACCCTCGGAGTCACGAGCCATCAGTCCAACACCAACACGAATCGCGCCTTGATCAACCGCAGCATCAATATTTATTTTGATAAAATCCTCCTGGCGGATGACACCACTTGGCAGCTCTTCGAGAGTCCTTATGCCCAGGCTTCACGTTTGATTTCCTATATTCTTCCAACAAATCACGAACCCTGAAAAAAAAACATTCGGATGAATTAGAATCTTCTCAAAGCACAAATCGTTGGGATGAAAAAACAAATATTTGTCTATGTCAATTATTACCAAACATGCATCAATTATGACCTTATCAATTATAAACAAAATAAATGAACTACATAACAACATACAGTTCAATACTTATCACTGTCAATTATATTAGATAAAAATTGATCACCTTTAACGTCAAAAATGATTACTTATAGGTTCAAATTGAAATTTTTACTTTAATTGATGTTTAAGTACTACTTTACGTTGAAACTGATATCTTTAAGCTCAAAATTGATAGCTTTAAGATTAAAATTGAAAAATGCCTAGAAAATTGAAAAAAAGAGAGAAAGCATGTAAGACGCGCGAATTGGGCCGACCCACTCATGTCTCAATTTGAGACGGTCTCGTCCAAGACCAGCTGTAACACCTCTGAATTTCCGACCCCTTAAACGAAACCAAAATCGTGAAGGACGGAAGGAAATCCGGGTGATACATAAAAAGAAAAAGAAAATAATTTAGATAAACGTTAAAGGTTAACTTTAAAAAGGTGAGTGAAAATTTCGGCAGTATCTCTGCTAAAACTCAAACATTTGGTAGAGCAGTTAGCACAATAAAAACATTAAACTAATGTAAGGCATCATTGCCTTTTCAAATATCACATCACGGCGGAATGGTTCATCGCCGGCTTCTCAAATTGACATGCCAAACATGGATCGTTGTTCCAATGTCAACGCTTGCGTTTTATAATGAATTGACTCTTTGAAACCATACAAGTTATAAACTATGCTGCGGAAATACAAATATACCAAGGAGGATACAAGGCCTCATAACAACACGTATACAAACAAAGTTTACAAAAGATAAACAAGAACTACAAAATCTGAAGATAATGGTATGACACAGGTTTATGCTTCGCCCTCATCACTCTCCCCCAATGCAATGCAATGCAAAAGACGCTCCAATACCTGCTATGACAGTCTATGATCCTGCTGCTGCTCGACATCAGACCAAACGTCAATGTGTCATAGCAGGACAATCATAGAAAGTCATCAAACAATCAAACATAAACACAGACACGTACACGTCAGTAACTAGCATAAAATATAGTAAGGTCAACAGACTAGCTAACATTATATTATAAAACTGTATAGAGATGATGTCTAAAAACACAAAGCATATCTAGTAACTATTTATCATCCATTTATACTTGTTAATCTCATTTCTCCCTTTCGAATCGGAACAATGCGTCCGGGGTGGAATTTAAGTCTTAACACTCTCTATTTTCAAAAACATAAACTCTGATAAATACGCGTAGTGTCAACTCATATAAGGGCATCAACAAACTACTTAACGCCTAACCTTGAAAAGCTTGTCTACCTTACAATAAGTATTATAATAATATATCCCTGGGATCATTAACTCCCATAAGGATTCTTCACATAGGCGTAATCTTTTTACGATAGAAAACCCTTAGAGTTCGCAAGACTCACAGGGCACTTCTTACTATAAATCTTGTACCAATGAATAAACTCTCTACCAATGCGAACCTTGCGGTTTTGTGACACCCACTAAAAACTCAAACTTACTCTTGCTATCAATGAGAACCATGGGGTTTGCAAGATTCACCGGTAACTCACATATATCTTTACTATCAATGAGAACCATGGGGCTTACAAGGCCCACCGGTAACTCACATATACTCTTGCTATCAATGAGAACTATGGGGCTTGCAAGGCCCACTAGTAACTCACATATTATCTTGCTATCGATGAGAACCATAGGGCTTGCAAGGCCCACCGATAACTCACATATATTCTTGCTATCAATGAGAACCATGGGGTTTGCAAGGCCCACCGGTAACTCACATATACGCTTGCTATCAATGAGAACCATGGGGCTTGCAAGGCCCACGAGTAACTCACATATACTCTTGCTATCAATGAGAACCATGGGGCTTGCAAGGCCCACCGGTAACTCATATATACTCTTGCTATCTATGAGAACCATGGGGCTTATAAGGCCCACCGGTAACTCACATATAGAACTTGAATTCATATATAAAGGAATCATTTCGACTCCAAGTAGACACAATGTAATTCTATCAATAATTCTCAACTTCTACTATTACCTCCATTCTATGCATTTACTCCCTTCTAAGTTTGAGAGATTCGCAAACCGAAAGCTATTTATGTTTAAAAATTTACTTACTAGTACTTCATACTTCTAACACAACGCATCTAATCATAACTATCGATAATACTTTAAGCAATAGCATATCGTAGTTAGTTACTGCGTGTGCGTAACTGTAATTGCAACTGCAAGATAAAAAGTTATCGCAACCACCACTTGTGAGGTTCTTACGCTTCTCTTATGAACAGAGCACCTTTGTACGTTCAAAGTATGACTAATAGGTCTACTTAACCTAATATCAGAGTCACTTACTCTAAAAAAAGTACTCTACTACCATTAGATCGAGTTCTATTTCATGTTATCATGCAAATTAACCAAATGCAACAATTTCAATTCTAGGTTTACTTGCTAATACACCAATAATTCTAATCTAATCACAACATACGCTTTTCACATTTTTATATTCATGTTATATATATATATATATATATATATATATATATATATATATATATATTGCATTGTCACATTACTATGAATTAGTAGACATAAGATTGAATAAAATAATGTATTACATTCTATAGAGACAATACCCAAGGTAGTAAGCTAGTAATGACATAAAATCCATTTAACCACATTATTCAAGGTTCGTAGAGACTACAAGAAATTACTTATACAAGTTACAACAACGATTAGTTTAACTAATAATGACAATTAATTTAATTCTCAAGTGCAATGAAAACAATCTCAATTCATAACAACAATCGCTAAAGCCCATTAACAACTCTTAGCAATCAATTAAAATTAATTGATAACCACTATTAACAAACACCTCTTAATAGTATTAACAATATAAACCATCATGAACAAAAATAATAATGATAATTAACAATCACTCTTGTGAACAAGACATCTAACCATTACTAATATCTAATACTACCACCATTCATCAACAATGTCACATACACAAAGCTTACACTAGTGGAAAAAATGCTATTGGCTGCAGGTTATTGGCTGCGGTTCCTAATAAAAGCGGCATTTAATAGAAGAAAAAAAATGCGAAAAAAATAGCACAAAGGCTGTGGTTTTTTGAAAAACCGCAGCCAAAAACCAAAAAAAAAAACACACTAGTATAGGCTGCGGTTTCATACATGACCGCAGCCAATAATACCTGTCCTTATATAAAGCCAAAATTGAAAGCAATAAACCCTAGCTTATTTTCTTCCGCCTCTCTTTCTTATTTTCGTCCTCCTTATTTTCTTTCTTCCTTCTACTCATTCATCCTCCTTAAGCTTAATCTTGGGACTTGGCATGATGGGCCTTTATTTAATCAAGATGCACTCGATTTTTACAACTTGGAATTGAGTGATACCAATGTCAGTTTTTCTTCTTTCTTTCCTTCCCATTTTCATTTGTTAAATGATACCGTCGATTAAAAATCATCTCAAATAGCCATATAGGTGTGACTTGTGAGTAAAAATTACTGTTTCGACGATATTCTTAAAAACTAGGAATAAATCGCAAATGGGTAAGTAATTTGTTCTACAATGGCGAGACATGTAAGTCGTTCGTTGGAAGAGTATTGTCCGTCTCTGTCTTCATCCTCTCTGCTTGGCGTTCGTTGGAAGAGTATTATTTGTTCTCATTGTTTGAATCCTTTTCTTCATCCTTTTTTTCCAACAGATTTGGAAAAATTGTTCTTAAATTGTAAGAGTATTATTTGTATTATTGATTTTTGATATATTCTTGATTTTTGTATATTCTTGATTGTTGAGTTTTGTATAGCAACAGATCTGGAAAAATTGTTCGTTGGAAGAGTATTATTTGTATATTCTTGATTTTTGATTGTAAATTGTAAATTGTAAATTGGATCTTGGTAGAAGGTTTTTGATTTTTTTTTATATGTATACGAAAATTGTTCTTAAAATTAGTATCTGTGAAGTATTTGTTCTTACAATTAGTATAGATGAATGCTACTGGTTTTAATGTTCTTGCAATTAGTATTTGTTCTTAAAAGGATCTTTTGTGAATTACAGCCTCAAAGTTTTCTCGTTTTATGAATTACAGCCGCAAAGTTTTTTTTTTATGAATTACAGCCACCAACTTTTTAAATTGACGACCATTACGGCCAAGTGACCGGTTGAGACCGTTGACCAGCCTTTTTCCCGTTGACTTTCCCTTCTTCCCTTCTTCTAACCAAGGCTGGTTACCATTTAACCAAGCAAAGTTAAACCCCCATAACCCACCAGCATTTGAAACTCCACATTGAATTTCTTACTGTAATTGCATTAAATTTATCCTCTTTAAATTACTGTCACTGTCATCATCGCCATTTACTTTCCCATTTTAGAACCAACCTTCTTCCATTGGAATCCGCCATTGATACGCAGTGAGCTTGGATAAAGGTAACTTCTTCTCACTTCCTTCTTGCTTTATTAAGTAAAGTATGCGTCTTTTTTGTGATTTGGGTTCAATTTTGACAATTAGGGTTTGTATTTGCTCTGTAATGACGTTTAAAATTCTTCTGTGATTTTGATAGATTTTTAGGGTTTATTTACGTTTTTTTTGTGGTTTATATATTTGCTCTGTAATGTTGTATGTTTATTGAAATTCTCTCTGATTATAATTTTACAGATGACAATCTCAAATGAATTTGTACAATTAATGGTATATCATGGGGGTAATTTTTATATACAAGATGATGTTGTTTATTATCTTGGTGGTTCTGTTAAAACTGGGATGGTTGTACCCATAGTTGATTATTGCTTTGAGTTTGTGTATGGGATTGTGAGAAGAAGACTGAGTTTGCAAACTCCTTTTAAACTGTATTACAAAGAGGAGGGTAAAAGCATGAAGGAGGGCATTAGACTGATAATAGATGACACTGAGGCTCTTTGTTGTTTGGGTACTTTAGATGCTAATACAGGATTTATTACTTTGTACTTGGTGATGGATGAAGGGAGCCCACCTAAAGGGACCACCAAAAAAGAGAATCTTACTAGGAGAAGCCCAAGAAATTTGTTCCCATCCTCTAGTAATAACCCAATTTCTGATATTGAGGTCTTGGAGGTATTAAACATTCCCCCACTTGCTGTCTCTCAACCACCACCTTCAAGTAAACCTAAATCAAAACCAAATCCCCCACCTTCCACCTATAGGTCAAAGCTCCCCATTAGAAAAAAAAAATCTGGAATACCTCTATCCACACCATCACCCCCTCCACAAAGACAAGCCAAATCTACTCCAAGAGTCAAACATGTTGCAAGGAGAAGTGTTACTCCAAGAGTCAAAAAACCTTTTAGTCAACCAAGTGTAGATCCAGAAGAACCAAGTGTAGATCCAACACCTCCACCACCTAAATCACCAATTAAAAAACCTGTTAGTAAACCCAAGAAATCCAAGGGTAAGCAAAAGATCAAGCCAAAGCCCAAACCCAAGCCAAAGCGCAAAGCTAGAAAGTTAGTCTTTGAGGATGATTCAAGTGATGATTCGGACATAGATCTTGAAGATAGGGGAAGATGCAGATTTGTTCTCTGAAAAGGTTGGAGAAACTATTATAGATGACATAAACAAGGCTGCAGCAAAGGGTTGGTTTGGTAAAGTAGAGAAGGGTAAGAGTGTTTCTGATGATGAGGAGCAAGATTATTCTTCAGAGGAGTTATTGTCAGAGGATTTAGAGGAAGGTGGAAGAAGGTATCCAGTCTTTAACCCTGACACTGATTTTGGAAGGAAAATCAATTTGAAAGTTGGTTTGATTTTTCCCAATGTTGAGGTTCTTAGGACAACAGTTCAGCAGCATGCTGTAGAAAACAAATATGATTTCTTTTCTCTTCATAACAATAAAAACAGATTTGATGCAATTTGTGTTGATAGATGCGAGAAGTGTCCATGGAATAAGAAGCGTTCTGTGAGAAGTAAGTGTACATGTGACAAGAGAAATTGTAGTTTTTTTATTCATGCTAGCAAATTAAAACAAGAAGAGACAATGCAAATTAAGACTTGTAGGTTGGATCATCAATGTTGGAGTAAGCACCAAACTAGGAAGGTCACTAGCAAATTTTTAGCAATTAGGTATCTTGAAGTATGGAGAAGGTACCCAGAGTGGGATCTAGTGAAGGGCCTTCAAAGTAAAGTTAAGGAAGATTATGACATTGTGGTTAGTTACACCAAATGCTGGTATGCAAGGGCTAGAGCCAAGATTATGCTATATGGTGATGGTGCAGAGCAGTACAAGAAGGTCCATGACTATGCAACAACTGTTCTGAAATATAATCCAGGTAGCACAACCTTAGTTAGTGTAATGACAGGGCTTGAGAGGCCTGTGTTTCAAAAGTTTTTTATGTGTTTGAAGCCTGTATTGGATGGATTCTTAGCTGGTTGTAGACCAATTGTAGGGCTAGATGGTTGTCATTTGACTGGTGCTCACCCTGGCCTATGTCTAACAGCTGTGGGTAAGGATGGAAATAACAATATATACCCACTAGCGTGGGCTATAGTTGATGTTGAGGAGTATCAAAGCTGGGCCTGGTTCTTGACACATTTGAAGGATGCTTTGGGATCCAACACAGGGAATGGGTACACATTCATGTCAGACAGACAAAAGGGTCTCATCAAGGCTTTGGAGGACATTGTACCAGAAGCATCATCAAGGTATTGTTGGAGACATCTTTGGAGAAATTTCAAGCAGAGATGGAATGGAGAGGCTTACAAGTTTGTTTTATGGGCTGCAGCAAAGGCAACAACACAGGTGAATTTTTTCTCAATCTCAATTTGTTTGCTTTAAGTACATGCTACATTTCTAATACCTACATCTGTATGAATTTTTTAGAATATGTTCAAAGAAAAAATGAATGAGTTGAAGGCATTAAATAATGAAGCACATGACTACATGGCATCCATTCCTCCCAGTGCATGGAGCAGACATGCTTTTAACACTATTTGCAAATCAAACATGCTGCTAATCAACATGTGTGAGTCATTTAATGCTGTTATGAAGCCTGAAAGGGATAAGCCAATCCTCACACACATGGAATGAATGCGAAGGTATATTATGCAGAGGCATCACAGCAAGAGGGAAGGTGTTTTGGCAATGGAGGGTGGATTGTTGCCCTATGTAAAGAAGCAATTTGATTGGGCCAAAGAGGCTTACAAAGGCTGTGTAGTAAGGGTTGCTAGCAGCACCCTTTTTGAGATGGACTACAAAGATCAGACATGCCTAGTTGACTTGGCTGAGAGGACTTGCATCTATTACAGGTGGCAATTAACTGGACTTCCTTGTCATCATGCCTATGCAGCAATCATGGAGAGTAGGGGTAATCCTGAGGAGTTTGTTCATGATTATTACAGTAGAGCTACATATGCAAAGGCTTATTCCCCTATTATTAAGCCCATGCCTAGACCATCTGATTGGGAGACAACACAACACACTCAGCCTGATCCACCACCATTTAAGAGGCTACCTGGCAGACCCTCAAAGAAGAAAAGAAGACTTGAGCCTGATGAAAAGAGATCAAAAAAGAAGCAGAGAATTGGGGGTGAAAAGGTAGGGAGGGAGGTTGGAAAAAAGAGTAGATGCTCTGTGTGTAAGCAATTGGGTCACAACAAGAGAAAATGCACATCAACTCAGCCAAGTCAAGTCCCCAAATCCAAGGGAAAAGGGGGGAGGCCATTGCAAGAGGACCCTTTTGTTGAATTATATAGGGCTAAAAGGCTTAAGTCTCAAAGTTCTACACAGGTAATGTTGGTTTATGTTCATGAATTGTGACTTATAAGTAATTGGGTTTTCAATTTCTAACATGCTTATGTCTTTGTGCGGGGAAGCATCAATCTTTCTCAAGCATCAGCTGCAAACTTGTCTCAAGCATCAACAGTTGTGAATGATGCTGAGTATCCAGACAGCCCTGCTCCTGTTTGTGTTTAGACTCCAATATGGAAGAATTTTTAAGTAGGATTATGTATTGTTTTGTTGTATGAACATTAAGTAGCTGGTTTGTACTTGTAATTTTGAATGAACAATGGGTGTAATTTTTGGGCAACTGTTGAAAAAACAAGTATGCTTACTAATTTGTACAGTTGAATATTAGGGACAAGTATGATTATGGAAGAATCATTCTAAGATTTGCATTCCAATTAGTAAACTTTGAATTAAAAAACACCGTACATTAGCCATATTCGATTACAAAACAGAGCATAACTTAGATTCCTACACAAGGTAACTAAGAATAAAAATCACAGCAAGAACTACAACTAGACATTCATTATCAATCCACATCTCCAAACCCTTTGTGGGTAAAGCATCTTCATCATAATTCTATCAGTTGTTGTCTTTTGAATCTTCTTGTTAGCCAGTTGTAACTTTCTTTGAAAAAATTCAACATCCCGTTGCAGCTTGGTCCTTTCTTCCATTAACTTCAAGATTACATCTTTCTGCCAATCAGTTTGTTCATTGTCCACCCACTGGAAGAAATTGCAACCTCTTGAATTATTGTGAACATCATAGTCAGGGCAAGCAACAAACCTTCGACCTGGATTTTTTGTAGTCCATCCACGTTGAACAGTAACGTCATACCCACAGTAGCATTCGTTTCGTTTATCATTGTTGAGGAAATTGAAAGGCATCTGTAATAAAAAAAAATTAGGGTTCGAATTGTAAAATTAGGGTTTCCAACTTAACAAACAAAAAAGAATAATGAACTGAACAAGGAAAACGGAGGTTCTTTACCTTCTTCATCATTGGAGCTCGAAAAGAATGGAGGTGCGTGCTTCAGGAGGGAGGGAAAGGAACTAGGGCAAGGAAGAAGAAGAAGGGGGATTTTTAAAAGGAGTTGGTTGGGTAGTTAGTGGGGTGGGTTAAATGGTAACCAACCTTGGTTAGAAGAAGGGAAGAAGGGAAAGTCAACGGTAAAAAGGCTGGTCAACGGTCTCAACCGGTCACTTGGCCGTAATGGTGGTCAATTTAAAAAGTTGGTGGCTGTAATTCATAAAAAAAAACTTTGCGGCTGTAATTCATAAAACGAGAAAACTTTGAGGCTGTAATTCACAAAAGATCCTTCTTAAAATTAGTATAAAACGAAATTGCAAAAAAAAAAAAATAATAAACTCAAAGGCTGCGGTCATTGCCAAAACCGCAACCAATAATCAAGTTTTTTTTTGTTCTAAAAATGGGGTATAGGCTGCGGTTTTTAGGACCGCAGCCAATAATATTTTTCATCTACTGCTATTACTAATGCTGCGAGTCAAAACCGCAGCCTATACCCCCAAAAAACCGCAGCCAATGTGCTTTTTTCCACTAGTGTTATAGAAGATTTTCAATTAATAAAACACCATCCAAACCACAAAAGTAGTACATACTACTTTTAAATTCATCCTTATATCAACCCTAACTTATTCAAGTTCAAATCACACTTACTAATACTTACCCACTTTAAATGCTACAAGATATAACTTAATTTTAAACTAAGATTCATGAATTTACCCAAAATACTACTTTTAAATTCAACATAATATAACCCCTAACTTGTCTATCTTCAAATCACCATAATAATCAAACCCATAACAAAAATTCAAGATATCATAATCAAATTTAACAAGTATAAACTCTAATTAACAAGATATTAAATCTCAAAAACATACAATTAAATTGGGTAAGAGATTGCTCACAAAGGGTTGAGAAGATGATAGAAAAAGCAAAGAGCTTTAAGCAATGTGAGAGGGGGTGCCGACGGTGGCGGCTGCTGGTGGCTTTCGGCAGTGGCGCAGGCCTGCTGGTGGTGGTGGTCTTTGGTGTGGAGGAAAGGAGGTGAAGAAGAAAAGGGAAGGGAGTAATGAGAAAGAATGGGATTTGGGGGTTTCATTAATTAATTTATTTTTTTCTTTCTCGTTATCTTAATTCAACACCCTTACTCATCTATATAAACATATTTTACTTACAAGCCCAAATTAAGAAAACTTTCAATATGCTAGCAAAATTTTAAATTACAAGTATAAGTTTATTTGAAACATCGATATCTTTATTTGATTAATTATAAATATGCTCTTAATATAAATATGTAGGCATTCATATACCTATATGAATAATCGATATAAACTAATTCAAAATGATTATTAAAATAGAAAAAACTCTAAAAAATCATTATTACAATTAAATAATGACACAAAACAATAACGGGGTGTTACACCAGCTGTTAAAAAATAAGGCCGAAAGATATAAGGTCTAGAATTAAGGTCCGAAATGAACGATAGTTGAATCTATTAACATCATTTAAAATTGACAGAGTATAAATTTAAATATAAAGTTATTATATATCTTCCAGCCTTGTTATAGTGATACGTGTTCAAATCTTTTATTGATTTAAAATATAGTATGATTATGTACTTTTAAATCATTATAATTCTGCAAATTTTTAGGATCATCCGATCCTACGATCCTATCGTACGATCCAAACTGACAAGTTCATTTCGTTCCTACGCAGAATCCTGATCATGACATCTTTGGAGATAAGTGCATAGTGTAACAATTCCAATGTTGCAATTAAATTGGAACGTAGAAAGTACTTCCTCCGTTTTGAAATACTCGTTATATAACGATTTTGATACTATTTATCGTTCAAACTTATTTAATATACTATGGCTAATGTAAAGAAATATAGACAAGTAGGATTTTTTTTTTGGCAAATCAAATATTATAAAATGCCAGAAAATAAGCCGAAGCTTGCCACGACTCTACCAAGCTCCTTAGGACCAAGCAACCCCTTATCATTGCTAGGAGAGAAGCGACACCTCAAAAGGTATAACTATCGTCGAGCCTATACAGTTTTGTAGCAAAAACCTATACAAAGTCTAGCACAACATAAGCATCAAGATCGAACAATACATTACATGGCCTAGCTATTATAACAGCTTCTAGTTCCTCAATGTCAATAGTTCAAAAACTTCTAGGTTGTCTTCGGGAAAGAAACCCAGCTTCATCAACCAAAACGATAGTGTACTACATAAGGTATCTAAGTACGCCTTAATGAGAGCACCATCCACCAGCAGTCAGGCCAACACCCATCCAAAGAGCCTCACCCATAAGTTAGACCAGTTGATTGAGCACAATTCGTGCCATCTAAACCTCAAAATACCCGTCCTAGGGTAGCATATATTTTACCAAAACAGCTAGGTAACTTGTATCAGCCATATCAAACCGGGGAGGGGAACTCCCTAGTAGCCATTATACTTGTATCCTACAAATCCAATATCAAAATAGGGGTTGAGGTTTACGAACTTTTTTTTTTTTAAACTTATTTTCCAAAGTATTTGGAAATATGAGAGCCACCCCAAACTAATTTGAAAAATAAGCTTCAAACAAAATCACTCCTAGGAGCAGCGATTTCCTACCCTATTGGGCTGGAGATTGGGTTTTGACCATTTAAGAAAGTCGCTGTTTGGGACAGCGTTTTAGCAGATGAGGGAAATCGCTCCTAGGAGCAGCGATTTCCATGGGCAGTTGAGGGAAATCGCTCCTAGGAGCAGCGATTTTCCCTTTTAAGTTTTTTTTGTTTTTCTAAAAACGCTGTCTAATGCAGCGATTTCTTCTGCGGAAATACGAATCCAGTAGCTTCTTTTCGAGTCATTTGCCATTTCCCTCTTTCATAAACAAATCCTAATATTTCAACTCCTATCTATACTCCTTCAATTTCTTCTCCATTTGTAGTGTAATTGTTAACATTCTTCTTCATTTTTGAATTTGATAAGTAAAGGTGAGTATTTTGGGTATTAAACTAAGTTTCATTGAATGTTTAGAGTTTGAATTTCTTGTAGTAATGTTGATTTTGTTTCTTATGCAGGAGTTGAAGGAATTTAAACTTGCTTCAACACATTATCTAATTGAGGTAATTTTATAAATTTTTGAAAAGTATGAATTGTCCTTTGGTGTGTAGATGGAATGGTGTTATTATTGAAAATAATAATGTAGTGAGATATGAAGGTGGAAATTTAAGACCAATTGTTGCAAAAATTGATATGTCTCTTTGTGAGTTTGTTGAGCTGTTGTATAGAGTTTGTGGTTTTGATAGACATATGGTAGAATTAAGACTGAAAATGAAATAGCCTACTAGCCAATTGACATCTACTGTTGTGTCACTTGATGATGAGTACTCAATGAATGCTTTGTGGGCTCTTGTTAGTAATTTAGGGTGTACTAGTACAGAGATATTTATTGAACAAGTGGCTATAAATATCAATGAAAATGTCCCTTCTTCGGCTCCATTCATGCAATCATTCACTGGAATGATAGAGCATTTATCTTAATTTGATTTAGTGTGTCCCAATTCTTATGGTTGGAAACTTCGTGCTCGCCAAAAGAATAGTGATTGGACTATAGTGACTTATAAAGGTCCACATACATCTACTTGTGTTAGCGACAACCATAGCTTGGGTGCACGCCATTTGAATTCATCTATCATTGGTCATTTTATCAAAGAATGTGTTCGGGTGGATCCAACTATTAAGGTTGGTGTGATCATTGAGATGGTAAACACAACGTACCATCACAGGATTAGTTACTTCAAAGCATGGACTGGAAAGCAAGCTGCAATCTCAGAGATTTATGGTAGTTGGGAAGAATCATATGAGCGTCTCCCCCATTACATGCAAGCTTTGAGAGATGCACACCCAGGTATGGCTGTGGAATGGGTATACAAATCAGAACGCCCTGGTGTAAATGTTTTCAAAAGGTTATTTTGGGCATTCAAGCTTTGCATTGATGGATTTGCGCATTGCCTTCCTGTACTTGTCATTAATGGTACTTATTTGTATGGAAAATACAAAGGAAAGCTACTTACTGCTATTGGCATCGATGGGAACAATCAACTTATGCCATTAGCATTTGCTCTTGTCGAAGAAGAAAATGTTGATAGCTGGTCATGGTTTATGGCATGTATTCGACATCGGGTCACCAGCAGAAAAGGTTTATGTGTTATATCTGATCGCCACCCTGGAATTATAGCTGCCATGAATGATGTTGATAGTGGGTGGACCCCTCCAGATGCATATCATCGCTTTTGCATTCGCCATGTTGCTTCAAATTTGAATACTCATATAAAGAATGTTGAGGTGAAGAAAGTATTTATTGCTACTGCTTTTCAACGAAAAATACAAAAAGCAAGCAAAGGTTTAAGGCGCATTCGTCATATGAGTGAACAGGCTTTTGCATACATAAGTGAGATGGATAAGGAGAAATGGTCAATAGCATTTGACGGGGATCACCGATATGGCTATGCTACTACGAACATGGCAGAGGTCTTCAACGGCGTTATGAAAGGTGCTAGATTCCTACCAGTTGCAGCTATTGTTGAACTTGCTTTTTACCGTGTGAACAAGTGGTTCGTGAAAAAAAGGGAAATAGCTAGAGAACGACTTGCTTCTAATCATCCGTACACTGTCTATGTTGAGAGAAAATTAGAAGCAAATAGACGTAAAGCACGATATCACAGCGTAGAGCCATTTGACATAACAAATGGCAAATAGGAAGTCACAACCGGAAAAGGCGAACGAATACAACGCAAAGGCGGAAAGCGTTACACTGTTAACTTTGCAAACCGCACTTGCACTTGTAAAAAAGTTCGGGTTTTCCACTATCCTTGTTCACACGTGTTAGCTGTATGTTCTGCGTATAGCTTATCTGAAGACACTTTTGTCGATCGGCGTTTTCGCACAACTAGCTACATAAAGACTTATGAGCCTCAATTTGAACCTGTGCTTGACTCTACTCAATGGAGGGAATACAATGGCCCTCGTCTGATTGCTGATGCTAGTAGAGTAAGAACAAAAGGACGTCCAAGGTCAAAGATGTGGCTTATGCAACGGAATAGGACATAATCGACGTAGTTGTACACAACATCAACGTGGTTAATTGGTGTATTTTTAAGTATTATATTTCATGTTTAATCTTTATGAATTCTATTTTAATTTATTTTGATGTTTAATCTTTATGCATTTTATTTATATTATTTCACAAAACATATTCCATATAAGAAAAACGCAAAAAAAAAAAAAAAAAATTAAAAGGGAAAATCGCTGCTCCTAGGAGCGATTTCCCTCAACTGCCCATGGAAATCGCTGCTCCTAGGAGCGATTTCCCTCATCGGATAAAACGCTGTTCCAAACAGCGACTTTCTTAAATGGTCAAAACCCATTCTCCAGCCCAATAGGGTAGGAAATGGCTGCTCCTAGGAGCGATTTTGTTAGAAGCTTATTTTTCAAATTAGTTTGGGGTGGCTCTTATATTTCCAAATACTTTGGAAAATAAGTTTAAAAAAAAAAAAGTTCGAGGTTTACCCTCCTCAAAACAGTCTAAGAACTATTTTGGCTATCCTCCTATACTCATCAGCAAGCAGCTTCAAAGGGTAACAAGACCCAAATTTTATCATGGGCTTAGGGCTTGAGGTTAAGGAGTAAGCAAAAATATCCCAAATAATAACGACATCGAGTTCAAGCGAGTATCCTGTAGTAAAGGGGTGGGGGAACCACCAATACAGGGACCCACTAGGCTTGTAGCTTTCACAGCTACATGCGTTCCATACAACCACCACTACGACAGGTACCCTATTGAACCAATTCCCTACCCATGGGAGTATTAAAGCATAACAACGCCTTCCAAAAGCCCTTAGGATCAGTCACAAACATAGTGTTCTAATTTGATACTTTCATAATATTAAATTTTTATAATTTTTAGATGTGTATAAATCAATATATAAATGATTAAAATAACATCTTAGATTGCGTAAAAAGTCAAATATAGCAAATGTAATGAAATGGAGGAGGAGGCAAATAGTTTAACTAAATTAGACTTTCTTAGAAATGTAAAAGTGAATAATATTAATTCAAATTTTCAACTCTCTGGAAAATTGTTTTCATCTTACAATGAAAAATTACATTTCTCAAAAGATAAATACTTTCTCTGTTCCAAATTAGTTTCAATATTAGAAAAATGGCACTATTCATTCATCACTCTTGATTTGTGATCAATTTTTAATCTATCTATAAGTTTAAACATAGTCAAGTGACATCTTGTTTGATTTGTCTCATTGCAAAGATTATTAATTTTAAATTTTTATAATTATTTATTACACATAATTAGAAATATATAAGATTAAATTAGTGCATTGGATTGTGTGAAAAAGTAAATGTTGCAAGTAAATAAGAACAAAGGAAGTAACATTTCTCATAAGAAGGCAAACTCATTAATGAAGGATAAGTTGTGGACCAAATGTGTCTAGGCTCAACAACAGATACATATCAATATTGTGAGCTTGCTTGCAGCTTTAGTATCTTTTTTGATAGCTTTTTCTACAACATGCGACCTCGTACAAAGATTTGATGATAGCAGGGTAGGGACTAGGGATATAGGTGAAAAAATGTTAAAAAGCTATTAATTACTCTAATTATGTGGTTAGATTAACTTAATTATGGTCATACTAGCATGCTTAGTAGATTGTATCTTTATAATTGTTATTATTAGAATTTATATGAGGTATCTAATTATTATAAAACAAGGAGCTTTAAATAACAGTTTTTTGCCAAATCTATCTTTAAAAGTTCTCCAACAATTTATCTTAACGCATCTAGAATATACTCCTCTCATTCTCTGGACCCAGTTAGATGTTTAGTTTAACCAAATATTTTGATAGTTTTTTTGATAAAATTGTACATTTAAATAGGGACACATCCATAGAAGAGTATTTATTTGTCAAAAATAACCTAAAAATCCATCCATAAAAATTTCGACAACATATTTGGAATGAAGTTGAGATGCAATATGATATATTGTGATATAAAATGTGAAAAATCAATGCTCTTTCATCTTGGTTTGGAACTTGATAATATATATATATATATATATATATATATATATATATATATATATATATATATATATATATATATATATATATATATATATATATATATATATATTAATATATATATAGTATAGTTCAAATTTAATGGAGGTAACCAAAGGGCTTGTTAGTTAAATTTTGTGAAAATAGTCTTTCAATGTTAATTTAATAATATTACTTTAAAATTTTAATTATAACTTATGAAAATCTAATCTTATTAAGTCTAAAAAGTTGATCAAGAGTCACAACAATCATCCAAGTAATAAAGTTATATTATATACAAATATGAAAAGACTTTCATTTATAAATAAAATAAAAAAATAATACCTACATTTAATGAAAACCATATCTTATTAAGTCTAGAAAGTTAATCAAGAGTCCTAACAATCATAAAAGTAATGAAGTTCTATTATAATTGAAGATGAAAACACTTACATTTATAGATAGAATAAAAATGAAAGTTGATCAAGAGTCACAACAATCATAAAAGTAATGAAGTTCTATTATAATCGAAGATGAAAAGACTTTCATTTATACATAGAATAAAAATTCAGCATTAATAAGAATGACAATAATGAGGAAAACATGAAATAAGGGCCAAACACTCTTTCCTAGTGTGACATGTGGCAAGATTTTCCTGTATTATAATATGTATATGATAGTAATGCTAGCTTTGAGTTATATAAACTAAACATGTTTATTAACACATTTACTAATAATATCTAAATAATCTCAATCATTCTTTTTATTTTTTCTAAAAACAATTATTACAATATCATTAATTTATAATTATTGTGTTTGGGTAAGTTGGTGGGATTATTTGCATTTATTATTCACTTAGTAATTTAGATTTATTTATTGTATATTATTGTGATGCCAACTAAGCTATAATGTCATGCAGATATGTAACACAATGGGTAGATGTAGTCAAAGCGAAAAGGTAGTACACAATCTGTCACGTCATCAATAGTAGCCGACTTGGGGAAAAGTGATGTGTTGTCTTGTGGACTGTTTGACCAATAAAATGGGGATCAATTTGTAGCCTAGATTAGAGACACTCCCTCCGTCTCTTTCTTATTGTCCACTATTCCTTATTTGGTCAGTTCACTCTAATTGTCCACTTTCTATTTTTGGAAAAAAATTAATTTCTTAATCACATTCTCTCCCTATGGTAAATTACCTATATACCCCAACTTAAACCTATTATCCACCTTAATTAAAACCCTTAATCTATCCCACTCCTTAACTCTTCCCTCCAATTTCCCAATAAAACCCACACATTCCCATTTTGAACCCTAACCCTAAAAAATCAAACCCTGTTCTTGAACCTTCTTCAATCTTCTTCCTCCTTGTTCATCTTCGTCTCTGGACTTCATCTTCTTCCATCTTATCTCTGGACTTCATCTTCTTCCATCTTCATTTCTGGACTTCATCTTCTTCCATCTTCATTGTTCATCTTCATTCTTTCTTTCTCTCTCTTTCTCTCTCTCTCTCTATTTTTCTCTCTCTGTACGAACTGAAAACCCTAACCTTACAGATCTGCGTTTTTAAGTAATGGGATCTCCAAAATCTTGTCTTTCACGGGGCGATTCATTTGAGGAGAACGTTTTAGTTGGAACTCCTAACCCTTGGTTTGACTACTACCAGTACGTCCCTCCTTCTCCTACCATTTCTGTGGAGACAGATCCTAATTGGGGAAGAGAATGTGATACTGAAGATGAAGAAATCAATGCTTTATTTGATTTGCAAATAGATCTACAAGATCTCCTTATTGAGAATCTGTTTCCCTCTTCAGATGAGGAGTCACTTGATGATGATGATTTGAAGCCTGATTTTGATGATGTTCATGGTCCCTTCTCTCGTATGTGGATATTCGTAATCTCCCTGACTTGTGATGATTTCGTTTTTGTATGAGTTGTTTCTGGTATTGTTGAATATACATGTTTGATGGTCTGTGATGTTTTGAGACCTGCGTTCTGGTTTTTTTACCCTATGATTTTTCTTTGGATTTTGAGGGTTTTTTTTTGCTATCGTTTGCTACAAAAAAAAACCCTAATTCCTAAAAGTTGCTATCAATCTTTGAAGGAATAAGCCACCAAACAATTTAGTTTAGGAGGCTATTCTTTCACAAGATTTTGGAGGCCTTTTGGGAGTTAGGGTTCTCTATGATGAGAATATTTTTCTCTGAGAGAAACCCAAAAAAAAAGATCATTTTTTGAAGCCAACTTCCTTGTTCAATGTTTTCCATTCAAATGTTTAGCATTAAACAAAATACATGGTTGATGTTTACATTCTAAACATTTTTTTTGAACAATAGTATTCCCAAAAGTTAATATTCACAAATTTCCCAAAAGTTGTGATATGTTCATGTAGATTGCTTGTAAGTGTTACCCAAAAGTTGTGATATGTTCATGTAGAGTGCACATTTGTTGATGTTGTATCTGCTGTTTTTACATTGTTGATGTTTCTTGTACTACTGTTTCTGTTGGCTCTTGTGGCTCTTGTGCTGCTGCTTCTGTTGGCTCTTGTGGTTCTTGTGCTGTTGCTGCTTCTGTGTCATCTTGTTGTTCTGAGTCTGTTGTTAATGCTGCTGTTGTTGTATCTGCTGTTGTTACTGCCTCCAAATGAAAATTGCTTTGATCATGTATACCCAAGTAGAACAACACTACCTCAAAAAGATCTTTTTCTATTCTTGTATCTAAATAACGTAGGGCATCATAAATTAACTCCCTATTGACACTCAAATAATCAGGGAGTCTCCCTTCCCTTGCTAGCTTTGTTTTGTTTATATGGGGAATGTGATAGTCTATCCCCCCCATTTTCTTGATTACTTCAATTTTGCATGCCTGTAATGTAACCCAAACACATTTCATTGTGTATGGTGTTAGTACATCAAATGCACTTGTTACTGCTTTCACCAAGTCTGTGTAATTGTATGCTGCTTTTTGGTGTTGGAGGGCTTGTATTGATCTGAAAAACCCTAAATCCAAGACATTCAAGTCTAGAGAATTAGGGGGTTGTTGTATCAAGTGAAATTCAAACCCTTCAAGGTTTGCTGCCTCTCTGAATTCTGTGTCATCATCCATAATGTATAGTTTAGCATTATCTTGTTGGATGTAAATTACTTTGCTTGCTCCTTGTGGCCATTTTTCTCTAATACTTGGCAATATTTGTTGAACAATCATGTCCCTTGTGTGATTTTTTGTTACAGATTGAATGGGTTTGTCTCCATATCACCCTTTCTCCTGTTTTTGTATGATCTCTGAGTTGGAACTTGTGATGTAAAAGGAAAAATTCCTAGTTTTCCATCAAAAATCAGCTCACCTGCACTTGAATATAAGGGTTTGGACACAGCACATATGAACATGATTTTTGGTACAAAACGTTTTGATTGTATCTCTCTATGTGGTTCCTCTTCTTCTGGTGTGAGATAATATGTTTGTTGTGTTCTTGTGAGGTAAAAAAGCTTTTCATCTATATGAACCACATTAGACATGTCACTGAATCTAAATGTGCTTCCATTATCATCAACTACAATACTACTTAGACAAAAAGGTAACCTGTCAATTTTGTTTTGATCATTCAACAGTGGCTTAATTGCATTCGTATGCTTTCGTATGATGTTCTTTCTGTTCCACCTCCACAATGTGCTTTTACTTACATTCATTGCCTTAACCACTGCAGCTTGACTTGTTTTTTGAGCTTTTGGTATACTCTTGAACTTTGTGTCATCAAATGAAATTGGTAGTTTTGATATCTTTCCTGCCTTTTTGGAGTTGATTTTAATGGGGAATTGATTCTGTTCCTTTTGCACTTTGATTCTGCCCCACAACCTTGATATTGTCCTTTTGCTAACACTATGTTTTGCTTCCATGGCCCCGAATATTCCACGAGCTGGGTTGCCTTTTTTCGTAAGTAACAAAAGCAACTCTTGCATTATTTGGTTTCGTGTTGAGTTGTCTAATTCTTTTGTTTTAACCATATTAAAAGGTTTTGGATGTAATAAATGTATTTAATGAGTTGATTTTTTTTGACTAAGTGTAGTGTATTATACTTGATGAATGTGAATAGGTTTTTCATTCATTTTGGCGCCTAAGTCTTTTTGGCTGAAATACTTTTGTTTCCCTCTGTTTGGCGCCTCTGTTGCTGGTTTCTATTTTGTTTGGCGCCTTTGTTGGTGGTTTCTGTTTGAACATGTGAAAACATTTTTGGGAATACACTTGGCTTCATTTTTTCATCAATTTTTTTTGGATCTTTGTAGCTGTTGTTTCTAAGTAAAGAACTAAATGCATATTCTGAAGTCAATGAGAGATTTAATATCCGCATGCGCATGTGGCGAGAAGGTTGTTCGTTAGCGGTTGTCGTACAAAAGACATTGAAGAAATCAAGAAAAAAATGAAGACTTTGTGTATTTTTCTGTTTTTAATTATGTAAAATAATTATGTAAACTATTTTGGGTATTTAACAGATTTGGTATGTAATTTATGGAATTAATTTATGTAATTGTAAGACTTGAATGCAATATTTAATTTTTCCTCTAAATCTTAAATTCTACCTACTTTATTAGTCCAAAAGGAGGGCATCATTAACAATTAACCAAATCCACTAAAACACATTAAATACCCACTTTTTGGTAGGCCCCACCCCTTTCTTAATATGCGTGCCCACATGAAAGTGGACAATAAGAATGGGGTGGAGGGAGTATTATATACTTCCTTTGATGAATATTAGTTGCAACATTGGTAAAAGTGACACTATTCATTCATCACTCTTAATTTGTGATTAGTTTTTTTATCTATAGGTTAAATTATAGTCAAGTGAGATCTTGTTTGATTCTTCTCATTGCAAAGTATATTAATATCAAATTTTTATAATTTTTATCATACATAATTTGAGATATTTTGGATTGAATTAGAGAATTGGACTACGTAAAAAGCAAATGTTGCAAGTAAATTATAACGCAGGAAATATTTATGGTAAAGTGATTCCGTAAATAGGAATGAGAATACATACTACTCCCTCCGTCCCTATAAGATAGTAGCAAAGAGAAAAATGGTGAGAATTAAGAAAGTGGTAATAAATGAAGAGAGAGAACGAAATGTGTGGATGAAATTAAAAGAGAGTTAAAATGTATGGATGAGATTAAAAGAAAGTGGTGGGCCATAGTCCAAAAATAAAAATGCTGCAATTTAAGTGGGACGGACAAAAATACTAAATGCTGCAAATTCATAGGGACAGAGAGAGTATAAACGAAGTACATTAAATAAGAAGTTGATGGTAAACTAGGGACATGTTGTATTGGAAAATATATCTAAAAGTAAAATGGAAAACTAAGCTCAGCTTTTCAAGAAGCTTTGTTGGAATTTCAATACTAGTGTTGGGCTCCCCCAAATTAAACTATCAAATTTTATACTTTTCTATCAAAAATAATATGAACGAAAATATTAAATTGTGTAATTGTTGCAAAGTTGCAAACAATGCAAGTGTAGAAGATAGATAGTAGGCTACATCATTAAAGCAAGAATTTTGTAGGTTAACTCTTAGAGAAAAAAAGAAAAGAAAAAACATCTCGAAATACAAAGATTTGTGAATCAGCTAATTAACCAAAACAAAAGACATATTGATGACCCATTTCCATAAAGATTAGGAAAATGGCACCACCATGGTTAAAAAGTACAAAAAAGCTTAAGCAGCATGTCCATAATTGTCCTCGAACGAATACCATATTCTCTCAAATGGACATGGGAAATTCTCAGAATTCATTTTCTTGCATTCTCTTGGAATACCCATTGCTTAATTTCTTTCAAAATCCAATCTTTTTGAGAGAAACCTCTGTTTTCATTCACCGAATCCTATTACTTGGTGTAATTCTTTTATGTGCATGCAAATGAGCATCTCAAAGATAGAATCTTTTGGTGCTATAAACATTTTCTCTTTTCATCTTATGCTCTTATATTATATAATCTTGTCTTTTTTTTGCTTGAATTGCAACTTTTGTTATAAAAACGGCTGTTTAGCTGATTATTTACTAACACTTTTGAATTTAGCGTTGAGGGTGTTACACTAAAGGCTGAGTTTTTTAAGATTAAACCTGTTTATATTAAATCGAGATCGACCAAGGCCTTAAAGCCGTTGGTAAAAGGTTCCATACAAATCTTTTCGAGGGCGATACCCGTGTCCCATCTTGCCACATAGTGGGCGACAGTATTTCCACTCCTACGGACAAAGCAACAAGAGAAGCTTACAAAAAGAGAACTTAGTACATGCACATAATCATACAAAACATAAATTGGAGAAAGCCCCGACATCTTCATCTTGATTGAGTTAATGACAATAAGTGAGTCTCCTTCCAAAATGATGTGCTCGTACCCCATTCTAATGGCAGTTTCTAATGCAAAGCAAGCAGCAGATAATTCCGTTTCTTCCACCCCCATGTTTGAATTCACTCTCCTGTTAGCCGCCACCAAAGGGACCCCTTCATGATTTCTAAACACAGCACCTAGCCCTCTCCTACAATCCCCTCCCATGAAAGCATCAAAATTAGCTTTTATACAGCCCATATCAGGAGGACGCCAGCTTCTAGGAGTTGTAGATCGAGGAGTTGAAACAGCAGCAAGAGTGTTGTACCTGTTGTATTCGTGGGTCGTCTTAACGAAGGCTAAGGATAATTGCACAACATCACACGGTTTATTCTCCATCACAGCACTATTTCTTCCGAACCAGCAGGCCCACAAGGAAGAACACACCACTGCCAAAGTATCTTGCTTCACCTTCTCCACAAGCCACGCAAAACAGTCCGCAAAGGGTGTTCGAGGAGCATCGACCATGATGTTAGAGTTTGGGTGGGACAGCCACATTGAATTTGATTGAGGGCAGTCTAATAATGCATGGCAAATAGTCTCATAATGGTAATTACATCTCTGCACACAGAGGACTGAGCCATATGTCTTCTAAGTCAAACCTCATTCACTGGGAGCGAATTTCTACAGGCCCTCCACAAAAAGTGTTTTAGTTTATGGGGTCCTTTAACGTTCCAAACATTGTCCCAAATCTTCCTATTCATCGCAGCTGCACTCTGAGTTATATAAGTATAATTATTTCCAGCCATTCCTAACCAATACCCCGAACGAACCGAATACAACCCATTCTTGTTGTGACCCCACTCTGAGTTATACAAACACAATCCCTCTTATTTTACTGATTAGTTTCATTGATATTTTTTCACTAATCATTTGTCACTCCTAATTTGTATTTTATTCTTAATCTATAAGTTAAAATATAGTCATATGAGATCTTGTTTGATTTGTCTCATTACAAAGATTATTAATATCTAATATTTATAACTTTTATTTTAAAACAATAACAGATATTAAAGGTTAAATGTTGTCTCAACACGTGTGAAAACACTAAATGGGATAAATTGATCGAATAGAAGGCAGTAATAAATTGACAAATGAAAAGCAATACAAAAGTGTACTCATTATTTAACTACAATCACATTCTTCGGCAATACTTTTATATAAAGCAACACCTACAGCCTTATATCATGAAATTAAACGTGTTTATCTACAACGCATTCCATCAATTTGAATGCATCAAAACCACTAACAATGTGAAAGTAAGTTTGAAATTCTATTAAATTTTTGAACTAAAGTATCACACCTCCAAAAGAAACCCAAACATTAAGCTTTAATTATAATCAATTGCCCAATATCAAACAACATAAAATCTACTCTTTTCTTCATCAAAAGTCCCATTAATAAGCAAATATCCAATTCTTCATATCATATCAATATATTATAGCAAAGAACATATGTCAAAAAATATATTAGACACAATAAATAATCAAAAAGTTAGGAAAAAACTACAAATATGTTCGAAATTGACCTAATAAAAAGAAATTGGCTTCTAATTTTTTATTTATTTTAACGATGTTAGGCTTGGTTATGGAATAAAAGACTTTAATGATTGTTGAAAACATATCAAAGGTTCCAAATAGTATCAAAGCATTCAAATCTTTTGTTGAATTATGGAGATCATGTTTTTACACTATTACGTTGCATACTGCAAGGGTAAAAAAGGTTTTATATCAATTAATAATGTAAGTATTGAAGTGTAATAACTGAAGAAGTTATAATAATATATTTCAGGTTAAAAAATTACTTAAACTATAATAACATGATATTTTTGTGATTAATAGATTTACAATTTTAAATGAATATAATCGAATGAATGAAAAAGTTTTATGAATGGCTTTGTATTAAAAGTTTAACTTACTTTAATTAGGTAAGTCTATCGTCACAATTGGCAAATTGGTTTACTATACTTTATGAATTAGGTAAGCCTACAGTCATAATTATTATTGTTATTATTATTAATAATAATAATATTATTATTATTATTATTATTATTATTATTGTTATTATTATTATTATTATCATTATTATTATTGAGGTGCAATAACTGAAGAAGCTAAAAAGTCTTACTTAGTCATAAATTACAAATTATTCATAGGATGTAATAACTGAAGAAGTTGAAAAATCTTACTTTAGGAGTAGTCATAAATTACAAATTATTCATAGCATGACATGTGACATAGGAGATCCTGGATTATAATATGTATATGATATGATGGAAGGCCGGTAATCCGCAGAATATTAAATTACAAGAATGAGGTATATTAGTTAGTGCCTTAGTTGGGGCTTCCGTGCTATATGTTGCTGGTCGCGGATCAATTCCCCTTCGCAACGTTTTGCTATTATTTTTGCAACGGCGCTGATGTTGTGATGAAACAAGTGGTCAATCAATCGTTTGACTTAATGTCCTAATTCAGTTTGATCATTTCTCTTTAATAAATGACATAACTTTTTCGTTATAACTCAGAGTTCAACGTATGAATAGTCCTTTCGAAGCTTATGATCTCAATTTTAATATTCCATTTGAAGATCCTCTGAATTGTGAGTATGTTTATCTCCATTATCCTTTAGTAAAATGGGTCATCCGTATTATTTATAACAAGCCGCGTCATTGAAGGATCGAAATCCCAATTGTGGGGCTCAATTAACTCTGTCACTCTAAACTAAATGTCGTGGCATGACATGTGCAACATATGAGGCTTCCAAAATCTGTGACTTCCACATCAAGAAAGATGGTTTAAGTCATCTGGACGCCACTCTCACATCATCATTCATGCGTGAGGCTAAATGTCATGGTAACATTTATTTTATTTACTTTATTTATTATTATTCTAAGATTACGTTTATGACCCTTGACCAATCGTTAACCATGACTACTAGTCAAGGGGCCTGTTTGACAATCAACCTAATATACTTAACTCCCAAACAAATAACCACTTCACAACTGCCATGTAACTTCTCACTTGTTGTAGTAACCAACTTCAACTTCCCACTACCATCCATCCTCTCCAGAAATAACTACCATCTATCACTAAAAATAGGGACAGCCAACATCATTGGCGATCTAAGCCTTCTATACTACGTCGAAACTCTGTCCAAATCACTACTCAATACTACCAACAGTTATCTCCCACTTTACCACCGCAACCAAACACCGACCACCGTCACTACTACTCCTCATCATCTCTGATTTACATTTCACTATAACATTTTCATTCCCCGATCTAACTTAAGTATCGGAGGGGTTTTTCGGGAGATAACCCCGGGCAAGGCTAACGTGTTGTGGTGCAGGACAAACGAACCGCTTTCAGGAGGTGTCACTTCCCCATTTGACATATGTTTGACCGTTGTGCCACTTTCATTCCAGGTATCTCACGTGCCTTTCACACTCTCGTTTCATTACCGAAACACATCTGTAACAAATTGCAGTGTGCTGAACTATGAAACGTTAGTGTTTATTGGTAATCAGTAAAAATTATGTTTTATCGAAAATAGTTTAAGGAAATTGACAACAATCGTCACTCAACATGCTTTTATATAAAGTAGCAACAACACTTTTATATTATGATGAAAATGGTAATCTGCAATCATTGCATCAATTCTATTGCATCAAAACAGTTACCATTTCTAAGTAATTTTAAAAAAGTACTAAACTATCACACGTACAAAAGAAACCCAAACATTAAGCTTCAAGCATCATTAATTGCCCAATATCAACCACCATAAAACATATTCCTTTCTTAATCAAAACACCCATTAACAAAATAACAAGCACACATTCAATTCTTCATATCATATCAAATAAAATTTGTAAAAAAATATAATGGGCACATTAATTAAAAAAATTTAGTAAAATGTGATTTGATCACTTATATCTTAAATTACCGCTTAACTAAAATTTATAAATATAAATATTTTATATTATAAGAGTATAAAATTAAGTGATACAAATAAGATTTCACACTACTATATTTCGTTTAACAAATTAAATGTAATATATAAAAGAAATTATACACGTCTAAAAATTATAAAAATATAATTTTATGAAAGTATGCGATAGACGATTCAAACAAGATTCCACTTGATTATAGACCGATTAATAGTTTTTTAAACTGTTATGTAGTGAGTATTGTAGAACGGAAGAAGTATTTCTAATTACAACTGCAATGTTTTAAAAATAAACTGTTGAAAAAACTATGCTTTATACACGCAAAAGTATCTTACTTTTACTTACATTGTCTTTCTTGAATTTTTATTTCTTTTAAATATAATAATATCTCCATTTTATTGAAATAGCATTATTTGACTCTAAATGTTCTCTCATAACTGAGTCAATTGATGCAATTTCATAGGAACAAAAACCCTATATCGAATATCAAGTTATTATAAGCTGGATTTATTACGAATATATAATGAAAATATAAATTACAAATGGGAATTTATATTATTCCTTTGTTGATGACAAAATGAAATTACAATAACAATACTAAAAAGAACTTGTAGATAAGTTTGTAACGACAACCGTTACCCTGAAGCTTGATACTTGTTGTAGGCGTGTGATCACTTTTCTTTTGTGATATTTCCCCCACAAAGATACTTGGGTTGATGAACGGAAATTCATAACGAGATACAAACAACACAATATACTCTTAGTACTTATAGTATACCATTTAACAACAATGTGTTTGAGAATTATAAGAAATAGAAGCCTTAGGCAAGAGTTAATTACTCTCTTGACAAAGCACAAGCAAATGAGAGAAAAGAGTAGAAGAATTCAAAAAAATTGGTTTGTTCAACTCATCACCAAAGACCCCTATTTATACTACAAGAGTATAACCTAAGGGTCATGGCACAATAATCACCCTTAATGATCAAATTGATGATCATCCAATTCAATGTCATAAATCATGACATTCATGAGCATTAGTCACCATTATAATCCATAATAATCTAAGAATTATTGTGGATTTAGTATAGGAATCCAATGCCATTTAATTCAAAGATTAAAAAATGACCAACGGTCATTTCCAGCAGGAATCGCCGACTCGGCGATCTGTCCTACACCAAGGAAAGCCAACTCGGCTTTTCCTTCTGGAAAAAATCATACTTTCCAGAAGCTAAAGCCGAGTCGGCTTTAGCTCCAAAAAGGGGAACGCCGAGTCGGCGTTTTATGCTGACTTGGTTTTTTCCTTTTCCCTTTTGTCCTATCCTTTGAACTCCTTTTCGACCTAGTATATTAATACATATTGTCCCACTACCTTAGTAGTACTTAGTGATTATAAACTTAAGATTATTAGACACTAAATATTCAACAATCCTCCCCCATTTTGGGTATAATAAGCCTCTTATTTACCAAACAAAACTTATAATACATTTCATGCATCAACGCTAATATCCCTTTTGATTGAATTAACGCCTAGTACGACACACTACACAAGTGATCGAGCCAGAATTGATTTTCATACGGATTTGAATCTAATGACCCTTCCAATCACTTGAAGATGATGTACGCATAAAACAAATAACACAAAGTTATTAACCTGACACATTATAAGGCCGTGTCCGTATCTTATTCATAAGTTTATCATACTCAGTATGCCAATCTTGACTACTTAAAGCGGCCACACTTCAAACTTATATAGGTAGGTTCTCAATACGTATAAAACATATCCCCGTGATCCGGATATAACACCAAGAGCTCTTCAACCCTTGATCTTGAGAACTTTAAAGGACGACTACCTTTTTCATCACGGTCTAAAGCAACGATGGGTCATTAAACTTGTTGCTTACAACGATCAAAAGGATTTTACCATATTGAATTCAGACACGATCTTACTCATGCATGAATTGGGTTTTCCCAAATGATCTTATTGACATAAACCGATTGCAATTGAAGCTTGTTCAATTGAATCCCTACTCATGGCTTTCGTAAACGAATTCGCCACATTGAACTTAGTGTTCACATAGTCAAAAATTATGACCCCGTTAATGATAAGTCCTTGCACTAGGCTATGCCTAAGAGAAATATGACGAGACTTACCATCATACACTTGACTACAAGCTCTACCTAAAGCCGACATGCAATCCGCATGAATCGCCACCGGTGAAATTGGCTTAGGTAACAGAGGTATCTCAAACATGAGATTCCTCAACCACTCCGCTTCACTAAATGCTAAAGCAAGAGCTATAAACTCAGCTGACATCGTAAAATCACCTATGCATGTTTGTTTCTTAAAGGACCATGAAATAGCACCTCCCCCATAAACAAACACCCAACCACTCGTAGAAGAGTTATCCTCTTCATTAGTGATCCAATTAGCATCGGAATGACCTTCTAAAATAGGAGGTTCACCGCTATACGCGATACCATAATCCTTGGTACGCAACAAGTATCTTAATACTCTCCTTATCGCCATCCAATGATGGGGACCCGGGTTGCTTGTAAATCTACTATGTTTACCAACCGCAAAAGCTATGTCTGGCCTAGTACA
>CM033456.1:8804001-8846501 GCA_019425755.1 Amaranthus cruentus
TGGCAAGGATAAGAAGTGTAATTTTAAGGTTCATGCTGTGAAGTTGAAAGATGAGGAGACACTTCAAATCAAGAGTTATTTTCCCAAGCACACTTGTGGTCACCAACACCAAAACAATAAAGTCACTGCTTTGTATTTAGCCGAGAAATACATAGAGGATTGGAGAGAAAATCCTACTTGGGAATTAAAGGCATTTGAGAAAAGGGTTAATAGGGAATTAGGGTGCGAAGTGAAGTATTCAAAGTGTTATATGGCAAAAAGAATTGCCATGAAAATGATATTTGGTGATGCTAGTGAAGAGTATAGCAGGGTGTGGGACTATGCGGAGGCAATAAGGAGGTTTAATCTTGGAAGCACTGCAATTGTTAAATGCATTGGAATAGAGCATCCGCCACCTTTATTCCAAAGAATGTATATATGTTTGCCAGCTTGTAAGGAGGGTTTTATAGCGGGTTGTAGGCCTATTATAGGGGTTGATGGGGCACATTAGAAGGGACAATTCCCTGGGATTTTGTTGACTGCTGTTGGTAAAGATGGGAACAACAATATCTTCCCCATTGCCTGGGCTGTTGTAGAAACAGAGAATGTGGAAACCTGGACTTGGTTTCTAAGTCTCCTTGTAGAAGATCTTAGGTCAGTTACTTCTAATAGCAGTTGCGGACAAGAAGGAAGTGTTGCTTTTACCTTCATGAGCGACAGGCAAAAGGTATGATTTTTTAGGAGGTTTTACTTTACGTATTCTTTTTGTTACAATGCTAATACAAAATTGTTTTGCTTGTAGGGATTGGTTGAAGCTTTCAACTCAATGACTCCTGATGCTGAAATTAGGTTCTGCTGCAGGCATATATGGGCAAATTTCAAGATCAAGTTCCCCGGAGAGTTGTACAAACAACACTTTTGGACAGCTGCAAGGGCATACAATAAGGTATATAATTTAATAATCTTCTTAGTAAATTGAGATAAGGACCGACTAATACGTAACAATTTGTTTTCACAGTTTCATTTTGATAGAGCAATGAATGAAATTAAGAAGATTTCAGTTGAGGCCTATGATTATCTAGCTGCTATACCCACAAAACATTGGTCTAGACATGCTTTTCTTACTAGGAGTCATTCGGGAATGTTGTTAAACAACTGTTGCGAGTCATTCAATAACGTTTTAAGGGAAGCACGAGAAAAGCCTATAATTTCTCTTATGGAATGGATTCGGAGGTACGTTATGCAAAGAAGTGCGGCCAAAAGGGAAGGATTGACTAACTTTGAGGGTGTGTTGATGCCATCTGTTAGTAAATTGATTGAAAAAAATGCTAAAGACATATATGGTTTGAGGGTAATCCCAGTGGATGTGTTCGAGTTTGAGGTAGATGATGATGAAGCGTCTTACGTAGTCAACCTGACCAATAAGACCTGTCATTGTGGAAGTTGGACACTACTTGGTATCCCTTGTAAACATGCGCTGGCGTGTATTGTTCTTAGGAAATTAGAAGCCCACCAATTTGTCCATGAGGCCTATCATATACAAACATATGCGAAGACCTATGGTCCTAAGTTTTACGGCATGCCCGGACACGAAATGTGGCCCACAACCACTTTCGCCAAACCACTACCTCCTCCATTCCGAAAAATGCCTGGAAGACCTAACAAAAGGAAGAGAAAGAAGGAAGCTGATGAAGTCAATGGAGGGAACAAGGCCGCAAGTGTTGTTAGAGAATACAAGCCTAGAAGATGTAGTAATTGTGGTACTCTAGGTCACTACAAGAAGGGTTGCAAGAATCCACCCAAATCACCGACGACGAAGAAATCAAAGGGTGGTAGGCCTAAAAAGGGATCTTCTTCAACAACAAATGAACCACAATCACAAGTTGCAACAATTGGATCCTCGTCATGTGTAGTGGATCAATGTAGTCAAATCTAAATCAATGTAGTAGTATGTATTTTGAATTTGGATTTAGTAGTATGTAGTATGAATTTGGATTTAGTAGTATGTATGTATTTTGAATTTGAATTTGAATTTAGTAATATGTAGTAGTATGAATGTAGTCATGTGCAACAATCTCTGTTTCTACAACAGCAAGCATATGTCTGCTGTATTCAAATCAAACAGCAAACATATGTTCTGATTTGTGCAAGCAGTGTGCTGTGTGTATTTTGAACATATATTCTGATTTGTACAAACAATAAATCCCATTTCATTTCAGTTACAAAATAAAATTCTGTTCAAATGCATAATATATTACACAGCAACATATTACACAGCTGTGTGCATCATATTCTGTCCAAAAAACCATATACATTAATACACAGCAACATCATATACACAGCAACACCATAATATATTACACAGCATCAATATATTACACAACATAATGCTTATCAGTTAACAACATCCCATTTCATCATATATTACACAGCAATTAGTTAACAACATCCCATTTCATTCAGCTAAATCATGTTACATGCTTAATTGATAAACATCATTTAATTAAGCTTAACTAGTACAACCAACACCAAAAAACAACAAAATAAAAACCTTAAAACAAAGCTACACAACTGATTTCCATGCTTCCTTTGACCCATAAATTTCTTCTTAATTCTTTTCAGTTCAGCAAATCCTTGTTCCTTTTCGAATTCCAAACAACAAACCCTAGAACTCAAAATCTTGATTTCGGTTGCTAATTGTCGCTTCTCCTCCACAAGTGTGTTTGTCACTGCTCTTTGCCAATCAGCCATTTCAGGTTCATCAATCCATTTAAATTTCTTACAACCCCTCCAATTTGACTCAGGATCGTACAAAGCACAGCACTTAAACCTTCTTCTAGGATTTTCCTTGGTCCATGAGACTCTCCTAGCAAATGGAGCTCCACATGCGCATTTATCAGCCATCGAATTGTAGAAGAAGGGTTGAATTGAGAAAGCTCGATTTTAGGGTTTCTATCAAATGTAGAAGAAGGAATCGATTTTAGGGTTGAATTGAGAAAGCTAGATTTTAGGGTTTCTATCAAATGTAGAAGAAGAAATCTATTTTAGGGTTGAATTGAGAAAGAATGGAATGAAAGCATCAGGAATCGATTTTAAGGAAGGCAGAGATGGGTTTAATAAATGCATGTGACTTAGGCGTGATGGTCAACTGTCTATCTTACCGGTCAACTGACGGAATTGTTAGTAAGGTAGTGTTTTGTAAACAAATTCAATATATAAGGTAGTTTTTTGCAAAATTTTTTATATAAGGTAGTTTTTTAGAAAAAAGGGTATATATTAGGTAGTTTTGTATAATTTTTCCTTATTATTATTATTATTATTATTATTATTATTATTATTATTATTATTATTATTATTATATAAAACGTATTTCATTTCATCGAAATATGATTCAAATAAAACTTTTTAAAAATTAATCATACATAATTAAAATCTACTATGTAAATTAAAATATAATACACTGACGAAAAATCTTAAACTTTCAATGATGGAATCATAAAAAAATTTAATTATAATTGTACCTGGAATAACTTCCAATAAGAGTTGTTTTTCTATGCCCGATTAAAGAACACAAGATTTTCGACTTGGTCTCAATTGTATTAAGACGTTTCTTTAATGCATGAATAGCTTCAGATGGATGAAGACCATGCAAGTCAATCTTCATTATCCCATTTTTCTTATTTGTTGTTTTCAAAATCTCTTGGGCAGTCTTTTTATTGAGTTTACATACGGCTTCCCTTGCTATTTTAATTTTTTAAGATAATTGTTTTGCAAGTTTGTGATCACTCTGTGCGTAAGCATTTTTTCTCTCCTCGGAAAAACGACTTGCTATACTGTTCAGCCAAGTACAAAATATAGATCAATATTATTCGAATTGATTATGATTAAATATAATAATCATTATTCACATAAAATTAAACTTAGCCTGAAATAAATTAAATGATTAATCACACTAATTATCATTTCGAATTCTTTTTTTTCGACATCTTAAATATATCTCAACTTATTCTCGTAAAAACTTTTGTTTTTCTTCTATAGCCCTAACAGGTTTAAATGTTAACTCATGCATCTTCTCGGATAATCTATCCTGAAGAATCGTGTTTATTTCTTTTGTTGGTTTTCCTAAATAAATACCATCATTTTTAGAATAAAGAAATCTTATTGAGCTCTTCAAAGTTTCTTGCATTAGCATCGTTAAATAGTTTGTGATCATGATCGATCACTCCAAAAAAATTAGAAATGAGTAATGGTACGGAACTAAGTAACTATGACAAACTTTGAAAATATTCTTACTTTTAAACATAGTATCTTTTTAAAATCCTTCTTATTTGATCATATATATATATATATATATATATATATATATATATATATATATATATATATATATATAGTCCCAGATAACTAACCTAAGTATTAGGAAGTAAGAATCTGAGATAAATAATGCATAAAAATAGGAGACTTGTGCAATACATGACTTGCAGGTAAAAAGGACTCTACAAACTTGATTTCACTAAATAAAAAAATCTATGGTCACGATTGAACCAAAAACACATAATTGTAAAAGTAACTATGTTACTCATAAGGGTAACTATAAAATAATTTTTAAAATGTTCTTAATTTATAACATAGTATCATTTTTTGTATATATAGTAACCCAAAAAAATCAAACGAAAATCCTTCTTACCCTTCTCATTTTAAAATCCTTCTATATTGATCATATATATATATATATATATATATATATATAGGGGAGGGATCCAATGAGAACGATGTTGAAAATGAGAAGGGTGAAAAGGATTCTACACCCTTGATTTCACTACAATAAAAAAATCTATGGTCACGATTGAACCAAATACATATAATTGTAAAAGTAACTATGTTATATAGAAAAGTAACTATGACAAAAATTTTAAAATATTCTTACTTTTTAACATAGTATCCTTTTTTTTGTATATAGTAACCAAACAAAATCAAACAAAAATTTTTCTCATCCTTCTCATTTTAAAATCCTTCTTATTTGATCCTACATATATATATATATATATATATATATATATATTGTAGGAAATATTTTTACAATATAGTTTTCAAAAATAAATATATATTTTCAACCACAAAATACTAAACGTTTCTAAAGGAAAGATTTAACTTGAATACTTGATAAAGAGCATTAAGTAAAATTGTCATTACAAACATTTGTCATATAAAATAATCAATTTGTTCAATTGTTATTTTTTTGATTAGAATTGTTATTTTAATTGAACTAAATATCTTACTGTTGGGGATCATAAATCTCACATGTTTGAAATTACTATAATACCCTTGGTTAACGGGTCAAAGGTCAAATATACGAGTCAAGGTCAACGTTGTTGATCTCGGTCAAACAAAGATAACAAGCAATAGAATTGCGGTTAATGAATTTTCTCTGGTTAAAGATAATAGGTGGCTAACACAAAATAATTTTGTATATTTTCAATTCAATCAAGCTAGTATAACAATATACCAACCACCAAGTTAATTTATCTTGAACCAACCACCAAGCTAGTATAACAATATACCTATGCTATTTCACAAATATTGGGTTTAGAATTTACCTCAACCAGCCAACGTATCCATGTTTTTTCTCCACGGTTCGTTCGTGGTCATGCCTTTTAAAATAGATAGGAACACCATGAAATGAAAGTGTAAAAGTCAACTTAGAACCAAGCTATTCATGACTTATCAAATCATGTCCAAAGGCCATATTTGTACACAAGAATGACAAGATTTACAATAATTTCATATATATATAATACATAGACAACATAATTCCATCATATATAGTGATATATTAGTTATATCCTCATTTACCAACAAGACAGATCAAGAAGCACAAATAATTTCATATACTTCTTTTTTGATTAGTTTCACGCATAAGCTATCAATTCAGTCAATGATTCCACATTTCTACTGATCAAATTACCTTCCAATTCGAATTTCTTAAATAAAATCATCAAATTTGTTGAATAAAAAATGTCCCGTAGTGATTAAAAATCTCATTAATCAACAAAAAATTAAAAACATGTAATGCTTGCAAAACATTAAATTGATTGATTGTCTGTATATATCACATAATCATCAACATTAGAGTTCAAACTTACCTTGGATTCTTCACTTTTCTGGGTGTGAATAACAAGTAGATCAACAATCAAAAACTCCCCAATAAACAACAAAGTTGAGTCATTTTATTTAAAAAGTATTATATGAACAACTAAAAACAATATAGTTGAAGATTTTGAAATAAAATTCTAGGGTTTACCAAATGTGAGAAACACAATATAGTTCAATTAGGGCTCCACCGGATGAGACCTTCCCAAATTCAACTGAAGAGTTGTTTAGTAATCAAGCAAATGCAGAAGCACTGAACCATTTGGACACAAATCCAGAAACAAATGGGGTATTGATTATGGAACAAATAACAAATTTCCGAACAACATACAAGGAGTTGCATATTATGTTTGAGCAATTTAATGTTTCATCACAAAAACCCAAATTAAAATAAACACACCTTAAGGATGACAATCAGTTTCAATTAACCCAATTTAACAAACAAAATTCTTAAACAAACCCAATCAAAAAAAAAGTAAGAAAGATTACAAAGAACACACCTTTGTAGTTAAGAAGATTGGACTTCAATGAAAGATTTATTTTCAGTTGAATTTTTCCCATCACTTTTAATCAACACCTTCACTAATCTTCCAGTTAGGGAGATCCAAAAACAATATTGTTGTAGATTCTGAACTCTGATTTTGGGTTTATCAAATGTGAGAAAGTGAAAATTTGCAGGCTGAAAAAGATGGAGAGAGAATACGATTTTGAAAAATGAAGAAATTGGGATAGGGAAAAGTAAATGCGGGTATGCGGAAGAGAAAAGATATCACATATGAAATGAACAGTTATCATGCGAAAGGGATAGAGGGATAGATTCTTAATTTCTTAATTTTAAAAAATCCCGCTTCATCATCGTCATCATACCTAATGTATCCCGCTTAAAGAAAACTATGATCAGGGTTTGGGAAGGAGGAACGATGGCATGCTCATACCCACCCATAAGGAGAGTGCGATCAAAGAGTCCCGACTGAGAACGCTTCTAGAGAGGAACCTCGCGTTAGCAAATGAATAGACACAGCTGAAAACAAAGATAAGATCAAAGAAACAAGTAGACAAAAGGCAAAGGATAAAGACGAAGCGAGGGGTAAAGGGCAGGTTTCTAATCTAGGACTTGGATAAAGGCAGCCCAATGGCCCTATCCCGGTCAAGTCCTGGAGAGTGAAGTTCAGCATATCACTTTTGATTTGTTCTTCCCACGTTCTCTTAGTCGCCTCGACTTCTTTACCTCCACTATGATGCATTCGATCCTTCTATCAGGCGCATGTGTCTTTCTCGCATACTGCCCAAACCGTCTCAACCCGTTCTCCGCATCTCAGGAGATAGGTGCAACCCTTAACGCCTCCCTAAACTCCGGTTTCTTATCCTATCCAACATAGTCTTACCACACATCCACCTCAACATAGATCTCCGTTACTTCCATCCTCTGTCGAAAACCTTCTTTACGGCCAACATTCTCCCATATAACATCGCCGCCTAATGCAAGCGCTAAAATTTACCTTTAATCGCTCGAAACTTTTTATCACAAAGCACCCGGTTCGCTCGCCACTTAAGCCGACCAGCTTGTATACGATTAGTAACGCTCCATCAATCTCCCCGTCGCTCTGAATCACAGAACCCAAATATTTGAACTTGGACGTACACTTCACCTCCTATGGTTACCTCTGGCTCCCCTAGCGATTCTATCCCACTGAAATTGCATCGCGGTATTACTCTTTAGCGGCTTATCGCTGACCTTTCCCTCCAAGGCTTCTATCCACTCTCCCAATTTACTATTAGCCTCCTCCTTGGTTTCTGCGGCCAAGACTATATCATCGGCAAAAAGCATGCACCATGGTACGGTCTCCCAGATGGATTTAGAGAGCTCTTCCATAATGACCGTAAAAAATCCCGCTTACGTTCCTAATTTTCCTGAACGATATTCTTTCCTCATGAATTTTAATTTCCTCATTTGAGAACTGGACTTTTTAAAGCTTAATAATTTTATTTTATTAGTTTTCAAAAAAAAAAAAAGTTTATTTTATTAGTTTTCAAAAAAAAAAAGTTTATTTTATTAACTATTATATGCGTTCAAAAAAACATCTAACGGCTCTATATTTTTTTAACATTTTTTATTGCGTCTAAAAAACCTGTCTAAAAGCTCCATATTTGAATTAAGAAGATACGCACACTGTGAATTAGGAAGGAATCGCACAATGTGAATTAGGAAGGAAAGTTTGTAAAGTTTGTATGGAATTAAGGAATAGAGCGATATATCGAACATATCAACGAGGTAGATTGATTTTTTCCATCAATTGGGCGCACCTCAACTTTTAACATTTTCTTACTTTTAAATGTTTTTCAAATTTTTTAATTGGGCTTTTAGTTACACTTATATGTGTGGCTATTTGTATGTTTTTTTCTCTACAATTATATGTGTGGTTACATTAATTATTATGTTTTTATTTTCTAAATTAGCTATTCACCACACTTATAAGTGACTTTATTCTCTCCACACTTATTAAGTGTGGCTAAAGTTGTTTTACATATAAGAGCTTCTAAAAATTTACCACACTTAATTAAGTGTGGCTAATTAAGTCTGGCTAGAAGCAACATTGTTTGTAGTGAGACACTTACTCTCATAACTGCCCATTATCCCGGATAACCGCCCCCCATAACGTCACTTCCACCATTACGCTCATCAGGACTTATGGGTTCAGGAGTAACTTCCCGGCGGTTACTACTTCATGTCAAAGGATCCTTACAAATATCATCTTCTTCAACCTAAGCAAGGTTACGCAATCTAACTTCCGAAACTCACATACACTTAGGGATGGTCATGGGTCCAAGACCCTGTTGGACCCGCCCCGGATCCGCCCCTTTTTTAAGGGTCTCGGTCTTATTGATAACTGCAATTATTTGCACTCATCATTTATATTTCTGTGTTCCTTTTCAATGTTTGGAGGCGGTTTAGGGTCGTTTTATGTGGTTTCACTCCATTTCGGTATTTCATGTCCAATTTGTAGCCAAATGGGTGAATTATAGTACTTTGATGTGTTTTTGTGGGTGTTCGGTGCTAATCTTGTTTACATTGCTCAAAGAACGTATCAAACTATCAATTTTGTCAAGCCATGAAGAGTAAAAGAGCAAAAGAGTAGAAAAGTGTTGTTAATGCAAAAGTTTTGAGTGAAATTTGATACATGTCTACGCTTTTGGCCATAACTTTTGATAGGAACATCGCATTGATGTAAGGTTTGCGGAATTAGAAACTAGACTTCAGGTGCTTTCCAACGGTATATTATACGTTCGATTTCGACAATCGAGCAAGAAATGGCAAACGTTTCAAATTTGCTGAAGGTGACAGCCCAAAACGCCGACTCGGCTTCCTGGGCGTGGAAGTGGCCGCCGAGTCGGCTTTGGCTTTTGATTTTTCCGCACACTCTTTTCTGATTACTTTATTTTTGATTTATTTTCTTTTATCTTTATTTTAATTAAGTTCTTAGAGCTTATTAGTGGGTAATTAGAGGCATATTAGGTGAAGCCTCCTTGAAGGAGCATGAGAGAGAGAGATTGAAACCCTCTTCTTTTTCCTCCTTCCTCCTTAATCTTTCTCCATTGAACACCATTTTTATTCCTTGTAAGCTTTTAATTTCTTGTCTTTCTTATTAGTAGTTTAATCTTTCCTTATCAACTTTGTATTAGTTTAATCTTTCTTTGTCAAACTTTAATTATTTTCTTAGAAATTGTCATTCATTAAATGTAGTATTGTTCTTGGCTCTTGGATCTTTAATTGTTTGTCTCATAGTTTAATTATTGTTTTTCCTTGCAAATTTCATGATTTTTATCTTTTATCATGCTTAGTTTCATTCTAGGGTTTTTATTTATTGTTTTTATCATGATTAGTGAGTAGATCCATTTTCTAGGGTTAGGGTTTTGAACCTATTAGTTGAGTTTGATTTGATTCTTGAATGTGTCTATGAGACTAAGGATTAAAGTGGTTAAATTGTGCTAATTAACCCTAAATTAAATATGCTTTGTCAGACTAGTCAATAGAACTAACGTGTGAGATTGGGATCGACTTTGCTTTAGGGTAAATTTTGGTTAAATTCTTATTAATTCGTTCAATAAAACTAGCGTGTGAGAATCGAATTAATAGGGCCTAAATCTAATAGTTAATCAACAGAGCAAGAGTTTGAGATTAACAAGATCATATTTAATCACATAATTAATCCGACATTTCATAGACACTAATGAGAATTGGATCATGCAAGACTTTAGGAGATTCCCGACACCCTAGATTTCATCATCATATAGTTCAACCTCATTTTAATTATCGCATTTGCAGTTGTGAGTTCACAACCAATCAATCTTTTTCTCCCTTAGCATTATAATCAATTGAAATTACCAAGTTTCTTGTCCTAGCTTCCTTGTGTTCGACCCGCGACTACACGTACACCGTGCGCTTGCGGTTAAAATAAAATTTGCACATCACTTATTTTTGAGACCCATCGGATCCGGGTCGGATCTGGATCTAAAAAATAATTGGCGGATTCGGGTCCGGGTCCGAGACCTGGACCCTGGACCCGCCCCTTGGACCCTTATAAATATTAAATTGTTCATTTTTATTTGTCTTCTACGTATGAATTTTGCCCCCAACACTTATTTTCTTTTCATATAATCATAATATATATGCTACTTGCTTAGTGCTAACCCAATTACCCTTATTTCATGGACTCGAACTAGTATTTATAATAGAATTTAAACGTATATGAATGACATTATGCGACTTTAGATGTTAAATTAGTATTAAATATTTGTGAAATGCGATAATAACTCTTTTACAAATATACGAAAAATATAATAACTTATAAACTGTTCAAATTCGACAAATCAAAGAGACTCTTTTTAGACCCATTAAGATCCATTAAGGACCCTAAACCCATCAGATTCGGAGGGTCTGGGTCTGGGTCTGAAAATTTTGGACCCTTAGGGTCCGGATCCGGGTCTGGATCTCAAAAAACTAAAAGGGTCCGGGTCCGGGTCTGGTTGGACCCGCTCCAGACCCACTCCATGACCATCCCTACATACACTCATACTACTTCCTCTCTGGTCTAACTTAAGCATCGGAGGGCTTTTCCGGGACATCAGCCCCCGGTTTAGTCTTTCTTTGTGGTTGCAGGTACTCCACTTGCGGCGGTTGTATCATCACACTTCCCTTAATCTGAAGGTACTTCCTCCTTAACGTTCCCCTTTACAAATTCGACAGTTTCTTAACCGAAACAGTTTGGCGGCGTCTGTGGGGACGCAGAAGTACTATCCTTAAAAAACACCTGAAACTTTACCCAAAAACACAAGAATGGAACCCCAAAAAACGAATACAAAGGAAGCGTCTGTGGCGTGTAGCACTGACACTTCCGCTTCACAGCGTGAACATCGAGCGGTAACAAGGCAGGATCTTGATACCCTTGCCAATAACCTCTCGTGAACGTTTGCTGAACAGTTACGCAATATTACCATCCAACAACCTCCCAATAATCCGGATATCAATGAAACCTTAGCGACGATGACACAACAAATCCAAGATCTCCGAACCATGTTCGCCGAGCAGAATAGAGCCCCCTCTGAACAGGGCCTTTGTGAGGTAGAAGAAAGTCCCCCTGCGCACTCCCGAGCAAGAACCTCGCACAGGAGGCAAAGGACGCCCGCAAGGAGGGAGACTGCACACACGAACGTTTCCCGTAGAACTGAATGAAGGGACATGAGATCTCATCTCAATCATCTTCGACGGGAAAGAAGTAATGTTGTCCAAAGCTTTATGGACAGGAGAAGAAGCCTAAGATCCCGAAAAAACAGAGACCAAGGTAGCACGGATCAGGTGGCAGAATCCCCCGCTAATCAAGGTACCTCCCGTGGGAAGGAAGCGCCTATGCTGCTGAATTCTCCCTTGTCTGCGGAAATTCTGGCCACCCGAAATCTGTCCAAGATAAAAGTACCTGCCATCTCCATTTTCAGGCACTCAATGTCCTGAGGAACACATGATCGCTTATAAGAACCTCATTGTCTTGTACACAACGGATCCCTCTCTCCTATGCAAATTCTTCCCAATCACTCTCACAGGCCTAGCCTTGACATGGTACACTTCATTTCCCAATGGAAGCATTCACAGTTTCGCCGAACTCGAGGCCAAATTCCTCAGTCACTTCACGGCGTCCCGGAGACAGGAGAAATCCAACTTCCACCTCCTGAGTATCACACAACAGGAAGGAGAAACCTACTCCGCCTACCTTCAGTGATTCCACGATGGAGTGCTGGCGGTTACCGATTCGGAAGAATCAATTGTTGTCTCAGCTTTGATCAACGGCATGAGAACTCACAAACTGAAGTTCCAACTTCTGGAAAACCAAGTCAAGTCCTATGCAGAGGCAATGAAACAAGCCAGGAGTTTTGTCACTGCTTCTGACATGTGCCATCAGTTAGACCCCACTTCCAGAAAAAGAAAAAGCGATAAGATGGCAGACACAAGGGACAAAACACGTTTCGAAGATCAAAGTTCCAGAAGAGGACCCAGCAGATCTGAGCGAGGTAGGAAGTATCCTCCCCGAGACCTCAAAGATGATGGCTTTGAGGCCAGATTCAACCGCAATAGAAAAGATATTTTCTATGCCATCCGAGACCAGTTACTTGCCCCTACTGTGATTCCCACACCAAAATACCGCAGAAACATGGATTTGTGGTGTGAGTATCACAAGGAACACGGTCATACGCTTCCTTACTGACGAGAGCTTAAGAAAATCCTCGATCGATATGCAGAGGAAGGAAAGTTGAATCGTTTCTTTAACAATGATCACTCAAGAAAGAAGTACAATTCGGATGATAAGGAATACCGAAAAGAGACGGAAAGACTGGCCTCCCTGCACTTAAAGAACACCATCGCTGCCACTGACGGGGTGATCAACATGATCGTAGGAGGTTGCTCCGAAGAATTTCCTACCATTAGGTCCACAAGGGATAGTATTCATGCCCTGGTCAAGGGCCCTCCGAAGGAACAACCCTCTTGCCCTGAGATGAAGTTTGATAAAAAATTGAGCATCCCCCTGCAGCAACCACACTCTGATCCGCTGGTTGTCACTTTGAAGATCAGCCAAATGAAAGTTGGTCGCGTCCTAGTAGACACGGGAAGCACCGCTGATTTGATCACTATGGACTGCCTTCGCCAGATGAAGTATGAAGAAAAACACCTCCAACCTATGGACACACCTCTGATTGGGTTTGGGGGTGGAAGAGTCTTCCCTCTTGGAACGATAGTTCTCCTCGTCAGGGTTGGCGAAAAGAACAATGGTCGAAGCCTCGCAGTTTGTTTTACAATCGTAGATCTCAATTTTTATTACAATGCTATCATGGGACTTCCCATGATCAACAAAATCAAAGCAGTAATATCCACGCACCAACTGCTCCTGCAATACGAGAAAGACGACGCTTCTGTAGGAATTCTAAGAGGCGATCAAAAGTCAGCGCGAGAATGCCTAGTTAATTCTCTAAAAGGCGGCGAATCCTCTCGAGAATGTGGGCATAAGAGAAAGCTAGAAGAGACTGCCATCCTAAACATCCAAGTTTCTTCCCAAAGGCCAGAACCATCCGATAAGCATGAAGAGCTCGATGTGCGGGGGAAAGGAGAGAGGATCAAGATTGGGGCCAATCTGAACGCCGATATAAGACAAGAATTTCTTAACGTCATCATTGAATTCCGAGACATCTTTACTTTCAATGTCTCAGAAATGCTCGACATCCTAAAAGAAGTCATGTGTCACAAGCTCGACATCCAACCCGGGCATAAACCGGTGAAACAAAAGCTGAGACACCAAGGCAAAGAGAAAATAGAAGCGGCCAAAGCCAAAGTCCAGAAGCTACTCAAAGCAAACTTTATCCGGGAATGCTAATATTCTGATTGGCTTTCAAACGTTGTCTTGGTGAAGAAGCCCATGGCAAGTGGAGAATGTGTGTGGACTTCACGGACTTGAACAAAGCATGTCCTAAGGTTGACTACCCGCTGCCAAAGATAGATCGCCTAGTCGATTCTACAGCAGGGCACGCCCTCCTATGTTTCATGGATGCCAACGCAGGATATCATCAAATTCCCTTGGCAGAGGAAGACCAAAGGATGATGCCCTTTGGATTGAAAAATGCCCTTTGGATTGAAAAATTCCCTTTGGATTGAAAAATGCTGGAGCAACCTACCAAAGGATGATCAATAAGGTGTTCAATGCCCAAATTGGAAAAAAATTTGGAAATGTACATTGGTGATATGATAACGAAGAGAAAAGAGTCAAAACAACATGCTGCAGATCTACGCGAAACCTTCCTCACCCTCAGAAACCATGTCATGCGTCTAAACCCTGAAAAGTGCGTTTTTGGGGTAACTGGAGGGAAGTGCTTGGGATTCCTTGTGGATGAAAGAGGAATAGAAGCTACTCCAGATAAAATCCGAGCTATCCTTAACATGCAATCCCCGAAATCTGTAAAGGAAGTACAAAAACTCACCGGCTGTGTGGCCGCCCACGGAAGATTCATGTCCAAATCGGCGGATAAATGCTCTCCGTTCTTCAAAACTCTTAAGAAGCAGACCTTTGAATGGACTACTGAAGCAGAAGAAGCCTTCAACGACCTCAAGAAGTACTTGGCCGACCTCCCTAAACTAGTCTCTCCACTAACAGGTGAAGTATTGTTTCTTAATGTAGTTATATCTGACTATTCTCTAAGCGTCGTACTTGTGGCCGAAAGGCAAGTAAAGCAACTCCCCATATACTACATAAGTCACACCTATAGGGGGTCAGAGGCCAATTATAGCGAAATCGAAAAAATGGTGTATGCAATGGTGATGGCTAGTCGGAAGTTGAAACCCTACTTCCAATCATACCAAATCCGAGTCCGTACTAGCCAGCCCCTGAAAAAGATCCTTGAAGGAAAGAACCAGTCCTCCTGAGTTGCTGCTTAGTCTAACCAATTAGCGGATTTTGGAATTGAAATCGAACCACGAACAGCCATTAAAGCTCATGCCCTTGCTGATTTTATAGCCGAGACAACAGGATCCACATATGAGGATCCCAATCAGGAATGGAAGCTTTATCTAGATGGATCCTCCACCAAAACCTCCAGTGGAGCCAAAATCATCATCATCTCATCAGCAGGAGTAAAATTAGAGCATACCTGGTGAAAATTAGAGCATACAAGAATGGGGTAGGTGAGTATTTAATACCACCATTAATGCTCTTTGGTGAAACAACACATGTATTGGTAAAATCATCCAAGTATACCAATGTAGACTTCTTAAGGTCCGTGAGTATTTAATACCACCATTAATGCTCTTTGGTGAAACAACACATGTATTGGTAAAATCATCCAAGTATACCAATGTAGACTTCTTAAGGTCCGAGACTTCTATTAGTCAGACCTCCTCTTTGACCCTACAAAGTGTTGGGACCAAATCTGACTAAGTATACCTATGTATACTCATAAGGTCCGAGACTTCTACAAGTCGGACTCTCTCTTTGAGCCTACAAAGTGTTGGGGTCAAATCTGACTAAGTATACCTATGTATACTCATAAGGTTCGAGACTTCTACAAGTCGGACTCCCTCTTTGACCCTACAAAGTGTTGGGGCCAAATCTGACTAAGTATACCTATGTATACTCATAAGGTCCGAGACTTCTACAAGTCGGACCCCCTCTTTGACCCTACAAAGTGTTGGGGCCAAATCTGACTAAGTATACCTATGTATACTCATAAGGTCCGAGACTTCTACAAGTCGGACCCTCTTTGACCCTACAAAGTGTTGGGGCCAAATCTGACTAAGTATACCTATGTATACTCATAAGGTCCGAGACTTCTACAAGTCGGACCCCCCTCTTTGACTCTACAAAGTGTTGGGGCCAAATCTGACTAAGTATACCAATGTATACTTCATAAGGTCCGAGACTTCTATAAGTCAAACCCCTTCTGTGACCCTACAAAGTGTTGGGTCCAAATCAACCAAGTATACCTATGTATACTCCAGGAGTCCGAGACTCATGTGATTCAGACCCCCTATTTTTGTCCTGGAAAATGCTAGGTGAATTTTGTCTAAGTATCCCTATACGCACTCCAAAACATCCGAGACATTGGAAATGCGAGACATTGGAAATCCGAGACACTGAAATCTTAAATATAAAGGTGATTCATGAAAATTCCAACGTCATAGTGCGATATTCCCGCATATAGACCAAGCTCAACTTCCTCGAAGTAAGTAACTCTCATCCTATATGCGTGGGGCCAATGTTGGGGATTATAAATCCCACATTTTGAAATTACTATAATACCCTTGGTCAACGGGTCAAAGGTCAAATATACGAGTCAGGGTCAACGTTGTTGATCTCGGTCAAACAAAGATAACCAGCAATAGAATTGCAGTTCATGAATTTGCCCTGGTCAAAGACACTTACTCTCATAACTACCCATTATCCCGGATAACGCCCCCCATAACGTCACTTCCACCATTACGCTCATCAGGAGTTATGGGTTCAGGAGTAACTTCCCGGCGGTTACTACTTCATGTCAAAGGATCCTTAGAAATATCATCTTCTTCTACCTAAGCAAGGTTACGCAATCTAACTCCCAAAACTCACATACACTCATACTACTTCCTCTCTGATCTAACTTAAGCATCGAAGGGCTCTTCCGGGACATCAGCCTCCGATTTAGTCTTTCTTTGTGGTTGCAGGTACTCCACTTGCGGCGGTTGTATCATCACACTTCCCTTAATCTGAAGGTACTTCCTCCTTAACGTTCCGCTTTACAATTTCGACGGTTTCTTAACCGAAACACTTACAATTAGCTAAAATTGTAGGATATTTAGTTCAATTAAAATAACATATCTTACAATTTGAGTTAATTGTAAGATATTTAATTCAATTAAAAATCTTACAACTAACTAGAAGATTTCTTTACAATGATTGTAAGATATTTGCTATATTTATTATATCTAAATAAGATGAAGTTGATGTTATTTTATTACACCCATAAATTATAAATTATTTTGAGATGAGAAGGTACCAAAATAGAATTGAGACATTTAATGTGACTTGACTCAATATGAAAATGAGACATATATGTGAGAGAGTATTAAACTATGTTGATTAAAATTTTAAAATTTAACTGCAATTTAAAAAATTTGTACTTTTCCCAGCTCCATACATATAATAATATAAACACAAAAAATTATTAAAATAAAAGAGATTCACTTTACATGGTCCTAGATAGACTAATTGAGTTAGGCAACACTACTAATGTGTGATCACTAATCACTAATCCACCGATTAAGTCGGTTACTTTTAAGAAAGATAATATTGTGAACTTTCTGATCCGAATCCGGAACAATACCATCAAGAAATTGATGATAATTATTCTTAACACTAAAACGCATGAAACAATCCCCTGACTAAACTATTCTTAATTCTTGAATCAAAAGAAATAGTTGAGGAACCGGTCAATCAAGATTTTCCACTTTGGACAAAACCCAAAAAAAAATAAAACGAAATCAAAACCCCAAGAATGAAAAATCAAAACTGAAATCAAGAATGAAAGTAAGACGAATGAAAAAATTAAATAAAAAAAAGAAGTACAAAAGATCGAAAAAGTAAACCCACGAAGAATTAGAAATTAAATTGAACGAATTAAGAATTAATCGGAATTGATTAAGATTAGAAATTTCGCGTCTGTTACACTATCCAAAACCCTTCGTACTTCTATCTTGGAACATTTTTTATTTTACCAACAATGATTATAAGTTACTTAACTTGCTGTTAGATTATCAAGCGGCAAAAAACTTATTATCAACGAAGACAATTTACAACTAAATATATTATGTTTACATGACACAAATGTATTACATCGTAGCAAAAATATTTACTCCCAAGCTCTGACATTAACATCAAGTGGCTCGGAACTTTGGATGAACCATAGTCACACCAGGTCTGGTTTCTTTAAACTGATACCTGCAATATTAAGTTTACAGTTTATCATGAATGCAAAAGTTAGCATAAGTTTAATATGCAAATATAAATAGCCATAAAAATCCTCACCCTTCATTAGTAAGGAAGGTTCTCACTGCAGGTGGAAGCTTAGGCACTCCACGGCTGTGTTTTCCTACACATGTTAATGAACAAGATCAACTCTTAGTCTAATATTCTTCACTTCTAAACACTAACGATTCCCAAAGGAATAAAATTCTAATAATATGTGCTTTACAAACCATTCGACAAGTAATTACAAAATAAAAATTAAAAAAAATAATAAAAAAGCTGATGCTATGTGTTTGGGCAACCAAATAAGCGAGGGAATAGGTAACCACATGAAAACTCAAAAGAGTTTCGCTATTAACATTAATTGATATTTGTAAGAATTATTCCTTGAATTTGTAAAGTAACATATCATCTTATCTTTCTCAATGTGGGAAAACTTTGTAATAACGGACACTTTAACACAAAGGCGATCTCATACTTTCAATTCAATATGGTTAACTAATTATTGATAAATGTAAATTGCACTAACATACTAACATTTATCAAACTAAAATTGTACTTTATATATAGTGTTAAATTCGTTTATCAATAAACTTTTGTGATAAACGTTTAATTTAGAAAAGTAAGAATACATTGAAAAAAAAATAACATTAACTCAAAACTAATTAACTAAGCAAAATGAAGAATTTTGTAATTGAAGGCTACTAATATGTACAGTCTCATTAAAAAATTTCCGCCTATTTTATATCATTGACATGGAAATATTTTATATTGACATCATATTTAAGGAAATAATTAACACAATAAAACATGTAATATTTGTTGATTGACTATAAATATATGTCTATTGATACACTATATTTCCTCAAGTAAACCAATAATTTTTTTATCCCAAAGCATAAATAAAATTAAAACTTGGTTCATTATTAAACTGTCACCAAAAGAAGTGACCCAACCAAAAAAGACAAAAAAAAAACAATATTAACTTTATACTTGTATATATACACAATCTTAAGTCTTAAGCTCAAAAATAATATTATAATATGTTATATTCTGTTTATATATTTTATGATGCAAATAAAATTATTTAAAAATGAATCATAATTAAATCTAATTACAATTATACCCGTTATAACTTCCAATAAAAATGGTTTTTCTATGCTCGATAAAGTACACAAGATTTTCGACTTATTCTCAATTGTATTAAGACGTTTCTTTACTGCATGAATAGCTTCAGATGGATGAAGACCATGCACGTCAATCTTCTTTATCCCATTTTTCTTATTTGTTGTTTCGAAAATGTCTTGAGTAGCATTTTTATTGAGTTTACATACGACTTTCCTTGCTATTTTAATTTTTTTCAGATAATTATTTTGCAAGTTTGTGATAACCTTGTGCGTAAGCATTTTTTCTCTCCTCGGAATAACGACTTGCTATACTTTTCAGCCAAGTACAAAATATAGATCAATATTATTCGAACTGATTATGATTAAATATAATAATCATTATTCACATAACATTAAACTTAGCCTGAAATAAATTAAATGAGTAAAAACACTAATGTTATCATTTCGAATGCTTCTTTTCGACATCTTAAATATAACACATCTTGTTCTCGTAAAAACTTTGGTTTTTCTTCTATTGCTTTAACTGGTTTAAATGTTAACTCGTGTATCTTCTCGCATAATCTATCTTGAAGATTCATATTTATATCTTTTGTTCGTTTTTCCTGAATAAAGATCATCATTTTTAGAATAAAGAAACTTTATTCAGCTTTTCAAAGTTTCTCGTATTAGCATCATCAAATAGTTTGTGATCATGATGGATCACACCAAAAAAAAAGTTGAAATGAGTAATGGTATGGGACTAAGATCAACCAGGTCTTCGAGCGTTAATTTTGTACCCTAAACTATTTTTTGATGCAGCTAATTTTTTAACCGAGTTATTCTTATTGTATGTACTTAATTATACAAATGTTTTTATTAAGTAGAATTAAGTATAGGGTTGAACAAAGTTTGGTCTAAACCGTGAATCAAATCGGATCAAACTGGAATTTTAGTATTTGGTCTGGTCTACAGTTTAAATGGTTTGGTGTGGTTTTTTTTCAAATAGAATTACTGTTTACGGTTTGGTCTCTGTTTTTTATTTTACAGACCAGATCGGACCGGACCGCAAACCGTACTATGGTCGAAAATCATAATTTTTTATTTAAAACATTAAGTTGCTACCTAGGTATTTCAAGATGTAGTTATTTTTATATAGCAATATATACTTGATTGATGTTGAAATTATTTAACTAATTACAAATTATTATATTTATTAATTGTAAGTGTGAAATATTTGCATAAATACATTATTAATTTAGATAAAAATATAAAAATTTTTATATAGCAATATATACTTGATTGATGTTGAAATTATTTAACTAATTACAAAAATATAAAAATAAAAACCATTGAACCCTTCCGAAAATTTTCAGACCAAAAATTTTTTTGGGGTCTGATGTTAATAAATTATAACCAAACCAGACCGTGTTCATCCCTTCTCATTTTCAACCCCTTCTCAATGGATCCCTCCCATATATATATATATATATATATATATAATATATATATATATCATATATTATATATATATATATATATATATATATATATATATATATATATATATATATATGATATATATATATATATAGTATATATAGCATTATATATATAGAAATATAATGTTAGCTATATATACAATATACATATATATTATATATCATACATATATAGCTAATATACATATATATAATATATACTCTATACTATATATAATATATCATATATATATACTTATATATATATACATATATATATATATATATATATATATATATATATATATATATAATATATATATATATATATATATATATATATATAATAATATATATTGTCCCAGATGCTTGGAGTGTAACTAACCTAAGGGTTAGGAAGTAAGAATCTGAGATAAATTAATGCATGAAAATAGGAGACTTGTGCAATACATGACTTGCATGTAAGACTAAGTTTTGTTATATTCTTTCATAAACTAATCTTTTAACTTTTTTTAATTTATTATTTATTGACTTTTCCTTTAAAAACAATCAACATTGATACCTAATTAGTTTTGAATTCGTATATTTCACATAGTTTAGTATAAATTCGTATATGAATAAATTTTTCGAAGAATCTTACAAAGCTTTTTTGGAATAATAAAAGAAAATGTAACCAACTTAAATTAATAAAATTTAGGAAGTAAAAATGTCAAATTATTCAAAAAAAAATAGGATAGATACTATAAATAACCAACCTTCTTCATGTGCAGGTAAGACTAAGTTTTGTTGTATTCCCTTTATTTTTCTTATAAAATAATCCTAAAATATTTTTCTGATTTTTAAATTTTTCATGTGCAGGTAAGACTAAGTTTTGTTGTATTCCCTTTATTTTATAATATATATATATATATATATATATTATATATATATATATATATATATATATATATATATATATATATATATATTAGGTCAGTTGATTTATTTTGTTTCATTTTTTTTATGATATTTCGTATTTAACATTTTAGCAAGTCTTGTATGAGACCGTCTCACCGTAAGACGGGTACATACAAGGAACCCATAAGTAAAAAAAATAAAAATAAAGAAATGAAAACTGAATTCCCAATTGTAAGAGAAGCATTTTTTTAATACTTTAGGCTGACACAATTGAGGTCGTCTCACGGTGAGAAGACTTTAATAAAGAACGCGCACTATAATAGATCAATTCACTATTCCCTCTATTTTACTTATAAAATAATCCTAAAACATTTCTATTGTTTAAATTTCTCAATTACTTTTTTCTTTTAATATATATATATATATATATATATATATATATATATATATATATATATATATATATATATATTAATATATATATCTTAATATATATATATATATATATATATATATATATATATATATATATATATATATATAAAATTAGATATGAATTTGCTATCTTTTTTCGATAATAATTATGACGATTTTAATTAGAATATATTAAACTATGTTAATTTTAACTTTGAAATTTAAACTGCAATTTAAAAAATATGTAGTTCTCTCAGCTCCAAACATATGATAATATAAACACAAAAAATTATTATAATAAGAGAGATTGAGTTTACACGGTCCCAGATAGACTAATTGATAAAATTTAGAAAATGGGTCTGGACAACCCAAACAAGGATGAGAAGAGGTTGTCCACTCATAAACCCAAAGAAAGTTCACTACTAAAACCAATTGGTAATAGTAGGAGTTAATCCTTGAGTAGATAAAGTGACAGTTGTGGATATATCAAACTGCTTTTTGATTAAAAACGTTTCTCCTTATAGTATGTCTAAATTCAACTATTGATTGTATGTTTCCAACTTACAAAATAACTTACAAGATGATTGAACTTTAGTTCTCCCAAATATCTATCTTCGCCACCAAAAATTAAAAAATACATAAAAATATTGAAAAATATACACAAATATTCAGAGTGGAAGTCAATAAAAGCATACTAATTTCAGAATTAACCAACTAACCCTAAATATAGCGTAAGAAATTATAATTAATCCTAAAAATTAGGACAAAAAGGATGCATGAATGTAGGAGAGGGAAAAAGAAAAAAGTTGATTGAATAATTCTAACAAAATAAAAAACATATTGAATAATTCATTGTCTTTATTATATTTCAAAATATCTAATATTAACTTTTAATATTTTGTATTAATTGCTTTTTAAATTTTGAAATCTTTTTTTTAAATTATTTCACTAAGTTATATACATGCATGGTTTCCTTACTAATAATTACAATACTGTTTTTCATAATTTATTTTAATACGTGTATCTATTATTAATAAACAACTTTTAATACATGTCGTTACATTTTGGATTGTGTTTTTCGTCGTGAATTAATTTTATTTTTGGATAATAACCATCGAATTCTTTTAATCTTATTTATATATTTTACTCTCTTTTAATTTTATCTACACAATAATTGTTTTCTTAGGGGCGTTTGACAAACAGCTAATAGCTGCTAGCTAAGTATATTGACTAATTTGACCAATTCAGTTTATTCACTGGTTTGACCAACCTATTGAGCATCTTGTTCAAAAAGAGGTTATTTATAATAATGAATTGTTTCAACCAACTAATTTAATTATTATTCACTAATACTTCATCCAATTTAAAACAAATGTCCCATTCGTTTTGGACACAAATATTAAGGAGTTGGAGGGACCACCTAAAATGGTGAGTCACATGTGCAATTAAGAGTACTTGATTAAAATAATTAAAATCTAACTATTCTTTTCATATCTAATTAAACCGCAAAAGAAAATATCATCGTGAAGCAAAATCAAACAAAATTTATACCAAAATCAAGAATTACATGTACAGTATTACAAATACAATATTTCAAATCAAACTAAATTACAAATCTAGAATGAAAAACGACTAAATTACATATACAGATCAAATCAGGTCTTTATAAACTAAAAAAATACCAATACTAAGAACAAAATTAAATCTTTGACAACAAGCCAAACAAAAAAAAAACCCAAACTAAGAACAAAATTAAATCTTTAACAATAACCCAAACTAAAAAATGAAAAACAACTAAATAAAATACCTAAAAATGAAACTTTCGGAATGAAATCAGATCTAGAAGATGAAGGCGAGGAAGAACAACAATCGTAAAAAAAAATTAGGGCTTTTTCACCAAAATCGCCAGAAAAAAAGGTAGATTTAGGGCTTTTTCATAAAGAAGAAGAAGATGATGATGACGAACGAAGAAGAAGGAGAAGAAGAAGAAGATGATGAAGATGAAGAACAAAGAAGATGAAGAATGAAGAAGATGAAGATGATGATGACGAACGAAGAAGAAGGAGAAGAAGAAGATGATGATGAAGATGGAGAACGAACAAGATGAAGAACAAAGAAGAAGATGAAAATCAAGAAAAATACGAGAATCAAAAATCAGATGAGACTCACGATGATGAAGGTTCAAGAAAATGAAGATGAAAACTGAAGGGTCATATAAGATGAGAAGTACGGATTTGGGGTTTTTAGATGTATCCAGAAGCAGGTGCGAAGATTAAATAAGGAGGTAGTACATAATTTGGTTGTACTAGGGGGTTTAATTTATAAGGTTTTTATTTGTTTGTTTAGAATGTTAAAACTAATTGAGGGTATTTTTGTAAATTTTAGGGTAAATGGTAAAAAAATTATGTCCAAAATAGAAATGACACAATTGAGGTGAACTTACCCAATAAAAAGATGGGACAATAGTGTATTAGATAGTTTGACCACTCAACCCTTTATTTATATAAAAATAAGCTAAAATTGATTATTAAGCTATTTTACCAAACACCTTTTTTTTGTTACTAGTATAGAAACTCAATGCAATGCACGAAATTATGAATATAAAAGTATGCATAATTATAAATTTTTAATAGAGATGAAACTATATGTTATCGGTATAAAATTATAATATATTTCTCATAACTACTTATTAGGAGTACTTTCAAAGATAGACAATAAATAGAATAAACCGTGTATAAATGGCTCAAAAAAAAGGAAAGGATATTTTTTACACCTTTTCAACATGGGAAATATGCGATGTGATCTTGTTTTTATTCTATGGTGAAAAAGAATAATAATCATCTTAAGAGTAGGGTTTTCAAAGTGTATACATCATATAACCATACAACTATGGATAAAGCAAAGCAAAATAGTTTTATACACATAAATTTACCCTAAACACTGCCATGAGGCAAAAGTTTCTTACAATATATGGCGCTTATGAACAGGTGCCATATCTCTAAACCAATGCTGAGCAATTCATCTAAGTAACATATATTGTGCTTTATCAGTCTGCATAGACATGATTTTCTGCCTCATTGATTCTCAATCACCCTCAAGAGCTTATAGCGGGATCTTCGAAGTCTCTACGGCCAATTGATTTTGGTGTACATAAATAGTCATCACCAAACTTTGCAGCAGCTTTAGGCTCCATATAGTTATTATAAGGTGCCCCATGATGAATAGAATCAATAGTATAACTCTATCGCACATGTCATCTTCTAAATCAGATGCACCATATGTTTTTCTCAATTTCTCAACTACACAATCCAGCTTTTTAAAACATATTGATAGGTACCGTTAACAGCTAAACTTAACTGATAAGCAAACTGTTAATAATGTTAAAGGTAGTCATTCATTTTTAACATTTTTATGGCTAAAAATTTTACTGTTAACTAATAATATGTTCTGTATAATTGGTCATTCATTTTTTTATTATAGTTGCTTAGCGCAATGATAACAAATGTTTTGGATTTTTTATTCGAACCAAACCACGATAATTTGGTTTAGATTTTTCAGACCAATCCAAACCATTTTTTCAATTAAAAACAAGCTTAAATTGCAAATCGAATTACATTACTAAAATTATAATGCAAAAATGAAAATGACGAAATAAATTAAGGTTTATTATTTTTATAAGATTGCTTTTGTTGTTTTTGTTAGTATTGTCAATTAATATTTTCTATTTGCACGTCAAGTTGCACATTCACTCAACAAATAGTTTAGCTCATTGTAAAAAGTGAGCTTCTACTTTAATTCAGTTCATAATTGCAATTTTTGGTTTTATGCTGAAACCTAATCCAAACCAAAATATTTCGGTTTTGAAAATTCCAATCCAAAACCAAACCAAATTATAAAAAGGCTAAATCATTTTTCTTACTCGGTTTGGATTGGTTTGGTTTGCGGTTTTTATCCGAATAACTTTCACCGCTAGGCATACCATTATTATGTGTACTGTGGGTAATAATCCATGGGTCACAAGGGACTTCAAAATTGGAATGACAAGTTTCTATGGAAAGAAAAAAATCATGCATTCTGACATTTTCACAAAGAAGAAGATGATGATGATGACGAAGGAAGAAGAAGGAGAAGAAGAAGATGATAAAGATGAAGAACAAAGCAGAAGATGAAAATCAAGAAAAATACGAGAATCAAAAATCAGATGAGACTCACGATGATGAAGGTTCAAGAAAATGAAGATGAAAACTGATGGGTTATATAAGATGAGAAGTAAGGATTTGGGGTTTTTAGATGTATCCAGAAGCAGGTGAGAAGATAAAATAAGGAGGGAGTAGATAATTTGGTGGTACTAGGGGGTTTAATTTATAAGGTTTTTAATTGTTTGTTTAGACGGTTAAAAACTAATTGAGGGTATTTTTGTAAATTTTAGGGTAAATGGTAAAAAAAATTATGTCCAAAAATAGAAATAATACAATTGAAGTGAACTTACCCAATAAAAAAATAGGACAATAGTGTAATAGATAGTTTGACCACTCAACTCTTTATTTATATAAAAATAAGCTAAAATTGATTAATAAGCTATTTTACCAAACACCTTTTTTTTTGTTACTAGTATAGAAACTCGTGCATTGCACGAAATTATGAATATAAAAATAGATAGATTACCGGTATAAATTTTTAATAGAGATGAAACTATATATTACTGGTATAAAATTATAATATATTTCTTATAAAATAGATAGATGATTTTAGAATATATAGTGCCTTAAATTAAATAAAATTAAATTGTTAAAATAAATATTGATGAAAGTTCTCGTACTTTTTAAGGCAAATTTGAATAATCTTCTAATAATATTATTATAATCATTCTTTATTATTCTTAAAATAATTTTAGATTATCATGTATTTTTTGTTTCTTGATGAAATATTTTAGAACTTAAAATTTTAATACTGAAACTTTAACTTTATTAGTTAAAATACTTCAACATACAAAAAGCAAAATATATGTTCAAAGAAACTAATTGAAATATTATGTAACTCTTCAATTCAAAAATAACATATTTTAAGAAAATCAAAAAAAAATGTATTTTATTGTGATATACTACTCATATCAAGGAATAAGTTGATGTTAATTTTGGTAAGAATCATTCTTTATGGCAAATCACTCTAAGATTGTCATGTGGATGATATGATGTTAATTTTGGTAAGAATTAGAGGTGTTCAACGGGGTGGGTCGACCCAATGGGTCAATGGTTGGGTCACATTTTAATGGGTCATTAGCGGATCAAGTCAATAAAGGGGCGAGTCATTAACGGGTTTTTATGCAAAGGGTCGGGCCAAGCTGGGTCGAATAATTATATTAATTGGTTGTAAAAAATATTTTGCCACTTTTTTTTATATTTTTATATGTGGTTGTTATATTTATAGTTTAATTGACCTAACGGGTCATAAAGTATAATAAAAAGCTATTTTATGAACTTTTTAAAAAGGGTCAAAGTGGGTCGTATTTAAACGGGCTTGATCCGCCCTGGCACGTTTAACATTTGACATTACCCGCCCTGACCCGACCCATTTAAATTTTGATCCGCCCTGACCCGGCCCATTGAACACCTCTAGTAAGAATCATTCCTTATGGCAAATCACTCTAAGCATGCCATGTGGAATTTTACATTCTTTTTATTAGATTGTATGATTGAATATCTAAATTTTCTTTACAAATGTTCTACTTTCTTAATAAACATTATGACTTTATCAGTTTGTTACGGTGGATACTTTCCTTACATTTTTGAAAACCATTTTGTTTAAGATTTTCAACATAAAGATTTGTTCCATTTTAGGAAGGCTTTGAAATCTATAATGCTAATATGAAAATAACTCTGCTTAGAAACCGACTCCCTCTCCTTTTCTCTCTTCGCTGTCTAAAAAACCATAATCCCAATAGTTGGTTTGGGGTTATCATCAGCCTTTTGGTTGATGTTAAGCCTCTAAATTTGTCCGTTTTATGCAATGCTTTTTGAATATGATTAGAATAAATATTTGTCTCTCCCTATAGGAGAGTTGTTCCACCCATTCATTGAGTTGATTCTACACATATATCCCATTAATGTGATAATGCAGCAGACACCAAATATGCAATTACCATCAACTACATCAAATTCAATTCTATCTCAAGACTATAACAGATCAAAAGACCCCCTCGTAGAAGGTTGTGTCAAACAACGATGTGAAAGAGGATATTTAGAATTGTCAGATCTCGTATACAACAATCATGGTTTTGTTAATTTTGAATTATCTTTGATTAAAGTTGTTATGTACTTGATAATTTTTACGTCTGATGCACATGTCGTATGACTCTTTATTAATGAATCATGTATTATTAAAAAAAAGGAAAATTTGCCAAGAATAATCTCAACTATCACCCGTTGGCAAAAATAATCCCAACTATCGATTATTTTTTAATAATCCTAACTATTCATCGAATTTGTTGAAAACAGTCCCACCCTCCATGACCGGCCAGCGGCTGCAGCAGGTATTTTGTCATTAATTTTTTTTTACCTTTTTTTAACTCACCTTCATCAAATAAGAAGATGTACCCTTCATCTTCATTATACTCTATCTTCTTCTTCATTCATTCTTCCTCCATTAACAAACTCTAAAAACTCTCATTTAAAAACTTCACTCATGCTAGAGATCTAAAAGCTTCATCCCTTTAAGATTCAATTAATTCCTTTTCTTCTAAGTATTCAAACCTGCTGATTCTGATAAGTCTAGGGTTTGAAGATGGGTATGAACTTGCTCAACAATGGAAGAAGGAGAGTTTAATGGGTTTTTTGAACTTGCAAGGGTAAATCAGTTTGAAGATTAAAGGGTACATCTTCTTACTTGATGAAGGTAAGTTAAAAAAAAGGTTAAAAAAAAATTATTCACAAAATACCTGCTGCAACCGGTCATGGAGGGAGTGGGATTGTTTTGAGCAAATTCGATGAATAGTTAGGATTAGGATTATTTTTGGCCAACGGATAATAGTTGAGATTATTCTTGGCAAATTTTCCAAAACAAAATAACGAAAGATGATAAATATTTAAGACACAGAAAACAAGCTATTGAAATTACAAGGTTTATATATATAATATTAAGTTGTTGCTTAATACTTGTTTGTTATGTGAACACTATGTATTAAGTTCTAAATTGTTTTTGTTGATAATAAACTCTATGCCACATGATAAACTAAAACTAAACAATCATCATTGATAAAATAAATAATGTTTTAGTTGATAATAAGTTCGGTTTATATTTTTTTTCTGACGTTTGAAAATTATGTCAAATAGAAGCTACTACTTACTATAATAATATTTAGAAGCTTTATATAATCAAACTTGCTAAGAGCCTGAGATCAAACTCGGTAAACGAATCCAATACAAAATTAAGACTACTTTATTTGTGGAAATGTTGTAGGCACAAAGAAGGAAAGCTCGAACCAAGGGAAAAAATGGAATAACCAAATATGAAGATAAAAAAATAAATAATTAGAGATGAGGGAACAGTTAGTCTCTTGAGAGACACTCTCTTTAAGAGACGTTTTGTTGGGTTTTTTTAATCTCGGCCTATGTGGAGAAACCCATTTTATGTGGAGTATAAATATCCACTTATTTTATAACCCGTGTGGAGTCATAATTTTTAGCTTCCTTGAGAAGGTTAGGGTATATAGATTTTGTCTTCTTTCAAAAGATAAATATCATCTTCTTTGAAAAAAGAGTAAGAGAGAAACATAAAGAGAAGGTAGCCCGTAATTCACCTGCACAGTTCCACAAAAAAGTTATTTCTCAGAGTTTCAACCGTTGGATCGTCCTATAATTTTAGCAGCCTGTGGGGGATACATAGGGATTTAATTTTGACGATAGGATTGTCGTTTTGAGCTTTGTTTCGTTGGTTACAGCCTCTGCACAAAAGTTGTTGTTTTGGGTGATTTCTTTCTTTTTGTTTCTCAATTGTTGATTATTAAGGTTGTTTGTTCTAGGGTAGTTTGAGGACCCTTTGGAGAACATTGAATTGGTTTTTGTAACCTCCTTTTCATCATAATAAGAGAATTTTGGGTGGACTCCAAAAATCCTGTGGTTTTTACTCTTCACACCGAAGAGGTTTTCCACGTAAAAATCTTGTGCCTTTGCCCTTGATTATTACTTACTTTTATCTTGTTTGAGTGTGTGGAATTCGTGTTTTGGCGAATTAATTTGTCCAGGTTATTTCCGCCATTTTTGTGTTTTCAATTTGTGTAATTAAAGTAGCTATTGAAGGTGTTCTTTACTCTTCACGTTTCTCATGCTCAGTTCATTAAAGACGAATGTCTACTTAATGTATTCTTAATGTCTACGTGAATTATCCTTAATGCTTGTTTACTATATCCTTAATGGTTACTTTCAATCTCTTAAATGTCTACATATCATTATTAATGCCTATTTATTTATTTTAAAAAATATGTAATAGGCCGACGCAATTAGAGACGATCTCTCAAAGAGATCGTCTATAAAAAAATTTGTGATGTTAAAAAAGACATTTCAGCCGAATTTATACAAAAACATCATCCTCCTGCTTCTTGATATCGCCCACAATATTATCTATTCGTGGAAGCATGGAATTTGCCTCTGTGGCAGTCTTGAATGTTCGAGCCTTCGCAGTGAATGCCCGAATCTGGACACCGTGACCAAAAAAATTTGAAAGGGGAGGTGTAAACTAAGGATGGTAATGGGTCGGACTCGGCTCGGATTATACATACTCCGACTTTGGGCCGAATAATAGTCGGAGTTTTTTTTCAGTCCACCTTCACTCGGAGTCGGATTATGCATACTCCAACTTTGCCCCGACTCGGACTCTCAGACCTCCAACGAAGTCGGATTATTATCAAACAATATCGTTGTATTTTGTACTAATGATTTTAAAGCATAAAAAATTAACAAAATATATTTTTCAAATACAACATAACAAAAAAAAGATGTTTTTTGAATTCAAGTTTAACTAGAGAAATAGTCCAACTACTACAATTGAACAAAATTTTCTCGCATTTTGATTTGGCTTATTTTATTTCTCTTAATTTGATTTGTCGTATTCTGATTGATTAATCTAAATAAAAATACCAAGTAGTTTTTCAAAATCGAAAATTACAATTAATATGAGAGAGAGATTGAATTAGTCATGTCTAGTGTTTTAAAGGAAACAAAATATTGGTGTAAAAGTCAAATTCAAAGTCGGATTCTCTTCAAGGTCGGAGTCGGGTCGGAGTGTCGGATTTTTATTAAGGTCCAACACCGGTCCGTCTCTAACTCGGACTCGGATCGTAAAGTTGGATTCGGAGTCGGATGACTTTTTCCTCGGCCTCAAATCAGATTATATTCCTCCGATCGAATCGGACTAGGGTCGGATTCAGACTCAATTGTCATCCCTAGTATAAACCTCACTCAGTGATCACAAATTAAGGTTTAAGTGAAGGTTTGTATTGTGTCTTAATGTAGGAACCAAATATGCAAGTGTACGATGAATGACAATACTATATAATAATCAAGACAAAGATTTAAGGTTGTTCACCAATCTTGGGATACATCCACCATCTAGCCTAGGATTTATATTAATGTTTTAATAGAGAAAATACAAACTTGAAGGGATTACAATGGAGTATTAGTGTGAGAAGAGAGGAGCTAAAATAATAAGTATTACATGAGCAAGAAAATAGCTCTTTGATGTGAGAGTTTGGTGCAAAAATAACTAAGTATATGTAGGTATATTTATAAGGGAGGAAGAGTGAAGAGTGTGGCAACAATATGTAGGGGTGTTAAACAAATACCTGATCCGACCTGCCGACCCACTGACCAGCCTTATATATCATTACAAAAAAACACCGCAATTTTCCGACTACCCAAAACAGTCGGAATTTAGTCGGTATAGAGCTATACCGACTAAATTACGACTATTTTGGGTTAGTCGGCACAAAATGGTCGAAAAATCGTTTTAGTAGGAAAACAGTTAGAAATCTAGTTAGTAGAAAATTTCCGACTACCCTTTTAGTCGGAAATTAGTCGGTAAACACAATTTCAGAATTCAACCCGAAATGACAAAAAAATACTTTGAAAAATTTTCCGACCAAATTTCCGACCAGATTCCTTCCAACTGTTTGGTCGGGAAAAAAATAAAAAATAAAAAAAATAAAATGAAATAAAATTTCCACATCATGCCTAATTGGCGCCCACCTGGCACCCACACACCCATGTCACACACAGTCGCACAATACCTCTCAAAATTGCTTAGAATGTATATACACTACAAAAAAATGCATGTTACCGACTGCCATAAATAGTCGGTGAGTGGTCGGTATAGAGCTATACCGACTAATCTCCGACTAAAACAAAATAGTCGCTATAGAATAGTCGGTAAAACAATATAGTCGCAAATATAGTCGGAATTCCGACTATTTGGTCTTTGGTCGCAGATTAGTCGCATTTCCGACTACCTCATTTAGTCGCAATATAGTAGCCAAACACCAACCAATTACCTACTAGATCACAGTCGCAATATACCGACTGTCTATGTAGTCGAAGAGTGGTCGCTGCCTTTTAGAATGCACTGCAGTTTTTCCAAAAAAGAAAAAAATTTAATTACATATTCCGACTACCTACCGACTACATTGTAGTCGGAAACGTCAAACCTTAGTTTGACCAAAAAATGGCGGTTCGGATCCCGACTACCATCTAGTAGCTATATAGTCGGTAGTTAGTCGGAATAAAATAAAATTAAAATAAAACCTACTACTGTACCGACTATTCTCCTACTACATTTTAGTCGGTAGTTAGTCGGAAAACAAATTAAATTTAAAATAAAAAAACTGGTCAAATGTGGTCAACGTTGTTGACCACAATTTGACCAGTTTTTTTATTTTAAAATTAAACCTAAACAATCACAATAATAAAATAAACAAACGCAAAAAAATAATATATAATAGACATAAAAATAATGTTTCCGACTAGTTAATGATTGAAACCATTAAAATAAAACAAAAAAAAATAAAAATAATGTTTACTAGTTAATGATTGAAACCGTCGATGCTCCTCCATGAGTGATTCATGCTCCTCCCTTGAAATGTGCGAGTTGAGGTTCAACCTTCGCGGCCATAACTGATTTAGCTATCCAACCTCTCGTTCATCACTGGGTTGGGAAGGGCGCCTGTGTTGAGGACTCGCGGCGCCACAACATCGGCGTAATAAGCGTGCCATCACCAACACCAAAGACACTCTTAGAGTTCTTCTTCTGTGATTCCCGAGATTCGATGTTATGGGCGGCCTGAATAAAGCCAGTAACATCCTTTGTAGCCAAGCGGAAGAAGGCGAGAGGCAACGTATTCCCTAAACAACAAAACAATATAATTTATAAAAATTTCAGCGTAGTAACTATATAAATTAACTAAACCAAAACTTTAAAAAATCCTGAAATATTTGTAAACATTCTAAAATCCAATGTTCTAAGCTATTTATTTTCCAAACATTTAATTTACCAAAAGATAATCTACCAAAGAACAACAAAAAGCTATCAAAACCTGATTTCCTCAAAATCAATCAAATTAACCTAAGAAATATTCTAAAACATTTAATTTATATCACAAGCTAACCTACCAAAAACTAACTTTACGCAATAATTTCATAATTACCAAAAAGGCTAATCTAAAAATAAGTAAAATAGATCGAAAAATGACTTTGCTTTACTTTCGACTTCTCGTTGACCCGTTGAACCGCCTTTAATGCCTTATAGTGCGTAGAAAAACTCATAAGAGAGCGCATCGTTGCTCTTTTGCTCCTCTACAAAGTTAAAAGTATATGAAATTAAGTTTAAATATTAATGCTATGAAAATAATAAACCAAATTACTAAAAAGATTAGGTTATACCAAGATGCTAATGTCCTCAGGCGATACGATCCGGCGGTTGTGGGTGACTTCCAACACGCCTTTCATCGGCGGCCTCCTCACTCCTCCCGAGCGACTAAGCCTCAGACTCTTTACTTTTCGGCTAGTATCCAACGCTCCCAAGCCCCAGACGCGCCACGGGCTTATCAGTTATTTTCTTATATAACTTTCTTTGATGATGCATAATGTCCTATTCCGAGCTTGCCCTTCTCCCACTCCTCCGCATGAAGTGATAGATGGATCCCAAGACCGTTTTCAAACGGATTAAACAATCAGTATTAGTATAACAAAGCATGTCAATAAAAAGTTAATCAAATAATGAAGAAATTAAGTAGATAGCCTTACTTGAAGCGTTCCAATAAACTATCGTTTGCTAGATAGGTTCTAAGCCCATCCATTAGGATCTTGGTAGGCCTCAAACGCCCTACGGATGGGCGTGGATATTTGGTTGCCCCTGCGTGGCAACGTGTCTCGCAGCAAACCTATGGTATGGTTGAAGAGTATCTCTGGCGGCCCTGCAAGCGTGTCAACTTCCGGTGTCCTAGGCGCCGCTTGCGAGCGAGCGCATACGGAGGAGTGATGAGCCCTCGCCCTCCTAAAATCGAACAAAAAATGCTCTTCTAAACCCGGAAGGGCGAGAGATGCATGTATCGAGGCTCGGGTCGAAGCAGATGGTGGAGCCGCGCCGATTCCGGGTCGTATGGTTGTCCCGTCGAGAGGTCAATACCGCCCCAAGTTGTTTCTCATTCTAGGCATCTAAATTTCACAAAAATTTCATAGAAAAATAATAAAACCAAAACACTAAAATATTATAAAACAGACTAATAATTTAAAATCGAAATAATAAATAATTTGAAATCGAAATTATAAATAATTTCGAATATCGAAATTATAAATAATTCGAATATCGAAATTATAAATAATTTAAAATGGAAAGTATAAATAATTTCAAAATCAAAATTATAAATAATTTCGAAACAAATATACAAAAAATCTGAAATAAACCCTAATTTCATGCAAGATTATTTCTAAATAACAATAAAATAAAAAAATTATTTCGAAAAAATTTCATGCAAGATTATTTCGAAAATCTTATACATAGATTATTTCGAAAATAAAAGAAAAATCAAGAAAAAAAAAAAAAATTTAAAAAAAAAAAAAAGAAAAAAAATACAAGAAATTACATGCAATAAACCCTAATCTCATGCAAGATAGTTAAAATATTCGAAATTTTAATAATTAAAAACCCTAATTTCATGCAATAAACTAGGGATGGTCACGGGTCGGGACCTGTTGGATCGCCGACACCCTTTTGTTAAGTCGGGTCTTATTTTTTGAGACCCTACCGGATCAGCTGGATCGGATCTAAAAATAATTGGATCCGTCCTGGTCCAATATCGGACCACGACCCACCCCTGGACCCTTATAAATATTAAATTGTCTATTTTATTTGTCTCTACATATGAATTCTACGCTTAACACTTATTTTTTTTCATAATCATAATATATATAAATAATATATATGCTACTTCAAGTGCTAACTCAATACCCTTATTTCATGGACTGAACTAGTGTTTATAATAGAATTTAAGCGATATGGGTAATGCTATATTGAAGTTTAGATGTTGAATTAGTATTAAATATTTGTAAAATATGATAATAACTCTCTTACAAATATACGAAAAATATAATGACTTACAAATGTTTCAAATTTGACAAATCAAAGAGACTTTTTTTAGACCCACTAAGGACCCATTAAGGACCCTAGACCCATCGGTCCGGAGATGCGGGTGATCTAAAATTTTGGACCCTTGGGTGGATCAGTCGGATCTCAAAAATTAAAGGTCAGGGTCAGGATCACGGTTGGACTGCTCGGACCACCCCATGACCATCCCTACAATAAACCATCAAACCCTAAAAAAAATAAGGTACATAATCACTCTCATAATCAAACCATCAAACCCTAAAAAACATGTATTTAATCTAAATTTCAAAAAAAAATTTAAAAAGAATACTAACCTTTAGTAGTAGTCGGAGTGTAGTTGAGATGTACTAGTCGGAGAATGACACAAAACCCGTTGGAGATGGGTACTTAAGTAAGAATGTGTAGGAATGAGAGAAATAATGAAAGAAGAAAGCATGCAGAAGGAGTTAGGAAATGAAAATGTTCGAATTTTGGTGAAGTGCTGGTTTATATATCACCAGATCTCCGACTACACTGCGACTACAGGATAGTCGGTATATAGTCGGTGACTTTTTAACCTACTTCACTCAATGCCAACAGTAACTTTTTAGAATCGTTGGAAAGTAAAAAAACTTTTCAGTTTTCTGACTACTTTGCGACTAGACGGTAGTCGCTGTATAGTCGGTACACTGAAAAGTTGTTTTCTTTCCCAATGCATCTCAGAAACAGAGAAGCTTCTCTGGGAAGCTTTCTAATTTCAAAATAGCGACCATCTTCCGACTGGCGGTTAGTCGGTGAGGAGTCGGAATACCGAAAAAAAATTTCGCACCTTTCAGATTATTATTATTATTATTATTATTATTATTACTACTACTATATGATACTTATCATTTTATAATTATGAAAATTGAAAAAAGTAGATTAAAAGATAGAAAAATTACGAGCTAAAGTAACGTTATAAAAAATGTTTGATAATAATAAAATAACAAAACTATAATTATTATTGGGTTACATAATTGTCATCGACATCATCGTCGTCGGATAGAACTAGATCTTCGTCGGTGTCTTCATTTTCATCGACGTCATGAACGGTTTCGTCTAGATGTAACAGTTCTCCAGCTGGATCACGCAACGGTTCGACGTGCTCGTCAAAAACATGTTCATTCGCCACAAAATCCGGTGATTTCTCTTCTAGTTGGAAAGCGGTCTCCTCGAATTGCTTTGATCTGACTTTTGATACAGCTTGCCAATCTTTCATGTTTTGCCTTAAGCTGGGATACGGTAAATAATAAACTTGGGAAGCTTGACTAGCTAGCACAAAAGGATCATACTTTCTATAGGATCGACCAATATGAACGTCAACCGACTTAGCTGGATGGATTCATTACCTGGTATCCGTGGTAGTCCCGATCAAACCATTGACATTTGAACAAAGTGACCTTTTTAATTGGTTGTGCTCGATACTCGAGGTCTATGATGTCCTCAACTTACCATAAAAATGGTTTCATCCGGATTTGTTATCATCGATTTCCGCACACCGTGTTCTCGGTAGATTTCTTTTTGCGGAATGGGAGATAGTGTGAAATCTATACCCTTACGTAACAAACATCATAGCGAAGTGCCTTACGCAAGGTCCTCGGTGAGGTCCTTTAGAACTTCGGCATTATCCACACCGTCAGAAGCCGTCCCTAGCGATATAAAATCAATAAGTCAATGTTAATTAAGTATCTGTTTACCAACAAATTCGATGGTAAAGGTGATACTCCAATCTGTTTAAACCGGTAGACAGCGGTCTTGAGACCACATGGTCAACTCTTCTGCGTTTAGATTGGGTTGGTACTTTTGTGATTAAAGTGTATGCAATTGATCATAAAATGGATTCACCTCGGACAATTTCAGCGAACATAAGTCAGAGCAATATTGAGATCCCTTCATCCGACTGAGGCCTTACCAGCCCGTAAAGTTTGATTGGGTGTGTGAATATGGACAAAACACCCGTCTCGCGTTATCAAAACATCAGTCATCATTTCTAGGAAGATCTCTAACTCTACATGAGATAATCGGCCCTAAGTAATGCGAGACAAAGTTTGATGCTTCTATACTGTAAGATATGCGTTATAGTTCGAGTCCTCATCATGCTCCTTGTTTTTGACATTAAGCTTTAAATGTAGAAGATACCTGTAATTTAATCCTATATTAATTATTAAGACATTTAATAGCGGTTAGTTTAGACATGTAATAGTAGTTACCTCTCAAGGGATAATCCACCTATATTTACGGACCTAACAATTTCTTGCCTCGTAAGCTAGGTGAGCGAGGCGGATGTTCCATAACATCGAAGAATGTTGGAGGAAATACTCTCGAGCTTACATAGCACCACTTTCAATTTCCTCGTTCAACCTCCACATATCTGCGGCGCTATATTGAGAAGTAAGACTTCTAAAGAACGAGACTAACCCGATAGAGTGCTTCCCAGACGTTGGTTGGCGGCAACTCGAAATACTATTGGAATTAGTATTTGCATGAACACATGACAATCATGACTCTTCATCCCAAATATCGATGTTTAGCCTATGCGATATTCCTAGCTAAATTGGAAACATAACCATAGGAAATCTTAAGAGTCTTAAGCCAATCTAGAAGGACAACCCTTTGTTCTCTGTTGAGTGTGTATGATGCTTTTGGGGATGGTAGAACCTATTGGATGCAATTCCGATCTGATCCAGAGCTCGACTAATTCTTGTCGTGCCTTGAGATGATCCTTAGTATTTTCCGCCACACACATTATTGTGTTGAAAATTTTATCAAAGTTTTTCTCAATGTGCATCCGTCAAGGTTGTGGCGGATCATGTTTGTGCTCTAATGCGACAAATCCCAAAAATACTTCTCTTTTCCATCCAACACAATGTTTCTTCGACTTAGCGTTGTACTTTCGGTGCATCGTCTTCAAACACCCGTAACAACCCTAAGCGATCGAGCTCCTCTAAAAGCTCCTTTCCGGTATGCGTATTTCGGGCATTACAGCCTTCTCAAGCAACTCCACGGCTAAAAGCGACGGTTTCTCGAAATGGGTGTGTACTATCTAAAATCACAATTGAGTCAAACCAACTCACTTTTTAACGTGTCTTAAATAAAAGGCTTTGGAGTCATCCATGCGTAAGGACAAGCGTGCCGCCGGATGTACTCCACCCGGACATCATCGAATAAGTTTGGAAAGTCGTTGATTGTCCACATCAAAGTCTGCAGTTGAAAGTTACGCCTCTTGGATCGTCGATGCTCGGATCCCATCTTCCCTAGCGGCTTTAACTCATGTATCAATGGCTGCGGTCTGGATCAATCTTATGTTTTGGATTGTGAGGGGGCGATCCAGATTAAGAACATGTCTTGCTTTTCATGCACATCAAGGCGGAAGATTGTATGGAGTTAGTATTACGGGCGGCATGAATATTGTTGACGACGCCAAATGGGTTGAAACCATCGTACACACCCATTCTCACATTTCTTGTCTCAGGTGCAAAATCCGGATGTGTGGCGTTGAAAGTCAACCGGGCCTCCTGTCAGGGGTGACACATCTCTCCATCTTACGAGCGATGTTCAGCGCTACCTCATGTGTAGCTGCGTAGTCATGACGCAGCTACAGCCGTTGACCTAGGACCGAATGGGAAAGTAGTGGGCGCTTTACGGGGGTAATATCGATATCCATCTAGAAACCCACACTCCCCACATTGAGGTCATACTGCATTGTGGGCCCCAATAAATCATACACCCATTAACACAGTGATCAATCTTCCTACGCATCAAGGCAGAAATTTGCTTCTTGGTATGGTAAAACTTGTTGTCATCCGATTATCTTTTCGGAACAATTCAATAATGAATTGACATAATTCATCATAAAGTCTCTCGGCATCACGAAGTCGTCTTCGGGCTTGTCATCCTTCCTATGGCCAGCATGCGGTATCGTTTCACAACGGGATACGAGTAAGTTGCGACTCTTAACATATCAAAGACGTCTTGCTTGGGGTTGGATCTTCATCAATATGTAAAGCGGTGAATATGGTACATTTGCGGCGAAATCATCACAATCGCGGTAGAAAGTGATGATGTGTATCGGAAATGTACTGTCAGCATCATCTCACCATTTGTGCATAGGGATTTTTGTCGTGTTACTGCGTGGCTCAGCGGGCGAATCGATTACAAATTGGTGCACGTCAAAACATTTGTCGCGGTACCAATGCGTAGTAGTTTTCAACAAACCCCTTTTTTACGGATGATTTCTTACGACATCAGGGCCCACACTCTACGATTCACGCACTTTTTACCGGACATCTAACTTCCTCTCGATTTTTGATTGCAAATTGTATAAATTCTTGACCCTTCTAAATATCTAATATTATAAACTCCTTTAGAACATTTTGGTACATCCAACTTCTTTCAGTTTGTAAGTCCATTGTTCTGCAAAACAACAAACACCACGTTTACAAAAAAAATTTCACAGAGAAAAAAACAAAAAAAAAAAACAAAAAAAAAATATTATTTTTTAACTTACCGACCAAACAGCGACCAACTCATCAGTCGCTAAATGGTCGGTGAGCATACAGCTGTTTGCCTCATCGATTGCAGTCAGGGTACTTTTGATTGATTTGACGATATAAGTTGACTGATTGGACATTTCAGTCTACCGACTATTTGGTGACTGTTGATTTGGTCGCTGTTTAGTCGGTAAATTTAACTAAAAATTTTTTAATTAGGCTTTTTCGGGCCATTATTGGGTGAACAATATAAGTACTATGAAAAAATTTTAGTTTTTCTTTATTATTCTCTCGAATGTACTATGAAAAATTGAAAACGTTAAATTTTTTTATAGTACGCATAAAAGAGAATAAGTAAGAAAACCCACTATTTAGGTTCAGTATTCATAATTATTATAACGAAGTGCCACAAAAAAAAACCTTATTAAATTTTTTCTAGAACAAATAGAACCATACTCAAAGTGATTAAATTTATGTTTTTCAATTCATCCCTCTCTTCCCGGATGCATACTCGATTGAAATTGACCAAGTATGCATCCGAAGAAGAGAGGGACAAAGTAAAAAACAACGCAAGAATCTACTTGTTTAAAGTAAGCAAAACATATCTAATATCATACCTAGAATATTTGGAGAGAATAAAGTAAAGAGAAAGTAAGGAGGTAGGAGGTAAAATGTAAAATGTAAGATAGATTTACGCTGACGGCTATTTATAGAACAATTTCTCATATTTCCGACTAAATTCCGACTACGCTTCGACTACAAAACGGTCGGTATAGTGTCGGTTCATCAAAGGTTGCGCCCAGTTGATGGTTTTAAAATTCAAATTACCGACCAACCTGCGACTACATGGACAGTCGCAGATGAGTTGGTATATAATTAAAAAAAAATTAAATGAGCTCTTTTTAAAATGCCGACTATTCGCCGACTCACCTCCGACTCAAGCACAGTCGTTATACTGTCCGTTCATCAAAGGTTGTGCCCAGTTGCTGGATTTTAAAATTCGATATAGCGACTAAACTGCGACTACACTCACAGTCGCAAAATCGTCGGTATAGTTTAAAATAAAAAATTAAAATGACTTTTTTTTCGGGTCATTTTGGAGTTGAAATTATAAGTATTATTTTGATTAAGTACTTATAATTTTAAAAAAAAAAAAACTTATAATTATTACAACAAAATGACACAAAAAAATCATTTTTTATCACTCGCACCCTTCTCCAACTCGTACTCGATTGAAACTAACCATGTACGAGCTTGAGGAAGAGCGCGGCAAAGTTAAAAACATTTTTTAATGGTTTTTAAGACATTTTTTATTACGGCTATTCATTAGTCGGAATCCTCATTAGTCGGAATCCAGTCGGTGAATTTATTAATAAAAAATATTTAATGAGGTTTTTTTTCCTGCGTTTTCTCAGTTCACCATTAAGTTCTTATATGTTTTTGACACTAATCATATCAGTAAAACAAATAGGAACTACTTAATAGTGAGCTGGAAGATAACAGAGTAATTTACACTATCGAGGAAAACCAACTACCAAATCAAATTATTCTTTTCACTAACAATTATAAGTAAAATATACGTTGCTCATTTTCTACAATTTTGAGGAACATAATTTATCGTTCTAACACATTTTAGAGTAAGCGTAAATAAGTAAAAAACAAAATTTCAGTTATTTTAAGTACTCATAATTATTACAACAAAATGGCAACAAAAACCTCATTAAATATTTTTTAACAATAAATACAACAATTAAATTTATGTTAATTGTTTCATAGCACCTTCTGAACAAAGTTCGACGTATAATATCAAATTTATGTTTCACAATTTGTCGTTCAACTCACCCCACATTGAGTGAAGAAACTTCGATTGTGGAGAGTGAGGATGAAGCGAGGCAAAACATGCTAAATAGATTTACACCTCTTTTCACAATAAATGGAACTTTAGAGAGAAAGAAAGGAAAGGTTCGGAGTGAAAATGACGTTGAGGGGGGGTATTTATAGACAAACTCAGTAACTTTCCGACTACTTAACGACCAAAAGTTAGTCGGAATTCAGTCGGGGCTCATTTTAATTACACGTGTTTGAGGTTTTTGTTTGCGACTAGATACCGACCAAACCCATAGTCGGAAAACGTGCGACTAAGATATTTGGTCGCAAGTACGTCGGCATTTTGCTACCATTTCTGTTTGGTCGGAAAGTGGTCGGAAATTCCGACTACATGCTGTTAGTCGGTATTTAGTCGGTAATGTCCGACTAAAAATGGGTAGTCGGTATTTTTTGTCGGAATTT
>CM033456.1:8851501-8852897 GCA_019425755.1 Amaranthus cruentus
GTGGAAAGTCCCGTTATATCTCTGATCATGCATGAGTCTAGACAGGTACTCCATAGCAATAGCGAACAGGTAGGGAGAGATGGGGTCCACGATATATATATATATATATATATATATATATATATATATATATATATATATATATATATATAATATATATATATATATTATATATATATAGATATAATATGTACCGGTGGAACAAAGCGGCCATGCGAAAACACTTTTGGAACATAGGCGACAAGAGGGATAACGTATGGGTGCGTTTGATTCACAACGTTTATAGGAAGAACAATGAGATTCAATCATGCACAGTTTCTATCCATCCCTCTTAGAGCTATAAAAAAATGATCAAGCAAAGAGAACTTTTGCCCACCTAAGAAAGTTTGGAATCAGTGACTAAAGGAGGGGAGTTCTCCATTAGAGCTATCCTTGAATTGCTTAGCTGGAGAAGCAAGAATTGAGTGGGGGATATCAGAATAAACTATCTACAAGGGACCATATCAGCAAATGGAAAGAAGACTGCAGCATGGATTATGACCTATGTGATGAGGAACTTGAGAATCTCCAACACTTTCTTTTTTATTACAAGAATGCCAAGAAATTCCGGAAAGAAGTGTTTTGTTTCCTTGATTATACTTGGCAAGTTAGGTCATGAGAGGAGGAAATCAAGATCATGGCAAAGATTAATAGAAAGAAGACTAAAACCGCTAAAATCATAGAGATATGCTCGACAGAAATGATGTAAGGCATATGGATGCAGTGCAACCAAAGAAATTTTGCAAAGAGAAGTTACGTAGTTTCAAAAGATGTAACAAAAATTATTTATAGATTAGCTGGGAGAGTGCCTAATAGTTTAAGAGAGCTGCTTATTAGGAGATAGGGTTTTGGTAGGGGTGGGTTGGCTGTGATAATTTTTTTGTATGGGTTTGTTGCCTGTTTAGCAGGTTCTTAGCTTAGAATCACACCAAGGCTAAGTTTTTGTATATTCCCTCCTTTTTTGTTAGTATATATCCATATTTATTTATACTATATATATGTATATTATTAATAACATATATATATATAATATATATATATATATATATATATATATATATATATATATATATATATATTTATATATATGTATATATATATATATATATATATATACTGTATATATATATATATATATATATATATATATATATATATATATTATATATATATATATATATATATATATATATATATATAGAATTAGGGGTTCGGTGCGAACTATGCTTAAGTGTGAACCGTGCGAACCTTGTTATTTTTTGGCAAAATCGTGTTACTATTTTTTTTTCCTTGATTTTTATGGCAAAAAAATTTTCTAAAAAGAAACAAATTTGAAAGTGTTACTTTAACATTAAAA
>CM033456.1:8853397-8863397 GCA_019425755.1 Amaranthus cruentus
TAGTTCTTCCTCGGTTTTCGATATATATACATAAACCCAAACCGCCCCAATACCAAAAATCCATGGACCCAACCCCTTTGGGACGTTCAAACGGAGAGAACCACAATAAAGTGTTGACCCATATGAAAGGGGGCTTCCGAGGAACCCACCGGGGGGTGGGCAAACCCTCAATACCAACCCTTTTTGGGAAGACCATGAAGGGTGAAAGTAACGACCTCGGGGCCGAAGGGAAAATTTGGAGTTCAAAAACCCCGCCTTTTTCAAAAAATGGGTTGAATTTTGAAAATTTGAATAAAAAAACTTAACCCTCTCCATAGGCTTTTCACTCTGAAAACATCTTTTTATTATATATATATATATATATATATATATATATATATATATATATATATATATATATATATATATATATATTATATATATATATATATATATATATATATATATATATATATATTATATATATATTATATATATTGTTATATATATTATATATATATTATTATTTATTAAAAAATAAATAATAATAAGAGCAATAAAATAAAATTTATGTTAAGGTTGTTGTTGTGAAAGTATTAATTGTTAGTAAAAACAGCAACAAAATTTTTGTATTGTAATGTTTTTGCTAATTTTAACTATTTAAAAACAACACCTGTTAACAACAAAAATTTTTTTTTATTTTTTGCTCTTATAATATTATATTTATATATATCTTTTATATATATATATATATACTTTTATATATACAAATATATACACTTTTTAACATATTTTATTGTATTATATGTAATTGTAAAAATAATATATATCACTATATATATATATATATATATATATATATATATATATATAATATATATATATATATATATATATATATATATATATATATATATATATATATATATATATATATATATATATAAGATTGGTGAGAATAACCCATATGAGAACCAAGAGAACCATATTTTACAGGGATGAGATTTTGGTAGATTGGTATTTATTAAGGGCATTTTGTTCATTTTACAACCTTAATCTTCTTTCGACTTTTTGACTTCTAGAATTTTTAAACCATTTCCCCCCCTTTTTACTTCCCTCGGCGTTCAAATGGGCCGTGTATATTAAAAAAAAAAGAATGAAAATTTAAATATTTTTTTAAAAGAAAAAAAAAAAAAAGAATAAACCCACCCCCCCTTATATAGTTATATATGGGTTATATATATATATATATTAAAAAACATTATATATAAAAATTATATTATAATAAGGGGGATAATATAATATATAATAATAATATATTAATAATACCTTATTATTATGAATAATTTAAATATGTATATATTATGTAATAATATTTAAAAATTTTTGTTTTTTATATATATTAAAAGAAACAAATATAAAAAAAAATATATATTAAATTTAATTATTAAAAATATTATTTTATATGTTTATGAAAATTTTTATTTTTAGTTAATTATAAAAAAATATAATAATATATATATATATATATTTATAATAATAATATATATATATATATATATATGTTTAAATATATAATATATATATATATATATATTATATATATATATATATAATTATATATATATTATATATATATATATATAATATATATATAAAAACAATCCCTGCTTCTTCGACATTTTCGACATTCTAGAATTTTTAAAACCATTCCCTGCTGCTTCGACATTTTCGACATTCCCTGCTGCTTCTCTTCTTCCTTCAACTGCCGTAGTACAAACAACCATTTTTATTCTTCTGAGCTTCTCTTCTTCTTCAAATGCTTCTTTCTTCTTCCTTCTTCAACTGCAATTTTCGATCATTATAGCATTTTTCATCCTCAAATCACTAAAGTTGATTTTAATTTCGATTTCTTTGGATTGATTTTCAGTTTTAATTTTCGATTTCTTCAACACTTAAACAATTTTGATGCGTTTAGACTTATTGTAGGAATAGTGTTACTTTCGAGTTTATCCTTATTGGGATTATCTTTTTATGGTATAATTGCTTTTTTGCTGGTTGTTTTAGGATACCTTTTGTGTTGCTGGGAATTCAGTTTTTATAGTATAATTACCTTTTGTGTTGCTGGTCTGCTGTGAATTCACTGTTTCTGAGAATCTTATGATGCTTGGATTTTGTGGGTAAGAACTAAGAATTGGACTGGTTCTAGTACTAGGGTTTTGCATGATGAACTGTAGAGTATGTTCCTATGTGTTTTGATGGGTTTATCATAATTTATAAAGTTATCCCTATTTGATGCTAGTAGATGTGTTGAAAAATTGAATAATAATTGTGTGTTTTATTGATAATTAGGCCAAACATGTCTTTTTTATATCATATTGTCTTATTGTAGGAATAGTGTTACCTTTACCAAAGAATGTGTTGCTTTTAGGTTAAATGTGTGTTACGATTTATGTTTTAGGATGACATTGAAGAAATTAGCGGTTAAACTGAGCATATAGAGCCCTTACTAACCGTGACTTTTACAACCACTACTAACCTTGGTGATAACAATGCCAATTCTACAAGTCAACTCATGGTATGCCTCTATTTAATAACAATACACTTTAAGTATATGCATAGTGTTACTTTTGGTTAGGTTATGTAATGATTTTTTTCACAAATTATCTTACTTTTTGTTTTAGGTTACATTGCAAGATAATAATGATAAGGCTGGAACATCTTTAATTCAGCATATTGAACCCGTACAAACTGTTACTTTTACAACCACTACTAACCTTAGTGATAACATTGCCAATTCTTCAACTGAACTCATGGTAAGCCTCTATTTATCAAAAATACACTTTAAAGTATATGCACAGTGTTACTTTTGGCTAAGAATTGTGATGATTTGTACACAAAATATCTTACTTTTTGTTTTAGGTTGCATTGCAAGATAATAATGATCAGGCTGGCACATCTTTAACTAAGCATATAGAACCCTTACAAACTGTGACATTTACAACCACTAACCTTGATGATAACAATGATAATTCTTCAAGTCAACTCATGGTAAGCCTCTATTTATCAATAATACACTTTAATGTATATGCACAGTGTTACTTTTAGCTAAGAAATGTGATGATTTTTACACAAAATATCTTACTTTGTTTTTTAGGTTGCATTGCAAGATAATAATGATCCTCCTTCTTCAACAAATCCCTTTGAACCTTTGGCCTCTTCCTCACCTATTAATGATTGTAATATTGTACCTTCTTTAAGTGAGCACTTATATGTAAGTTAATTTATGATGATAGTAATACATTTTGTGTTATTTTGTGTTGGAAATGTGTTACTTTGTCTTAAGAATGTGTTACTTTCGGTTGAAAACAATGTTACTGGTGTGGTGTTTCAGGGTACACCTATTCATATTCTTGATCGTAAGCAGTTCATCCCTCATTGTGATAAACGCTTGATACCTGATCTGATATGACCTTGATTCATGTAAGGGAATTCTATGAAATATATGCTAAGGCTTGTGGTTTTGATATTAGATCGGGACTAGAAAGTCTATAAAGGCTTTTACGCCTAAATATTATTTATGTAATAAACAAGGGATGAGGGAAGAGAAATTAGGTGCATCAAGAAGAAGGCTTGTAACTCGTGAAGGTTGTGATAGGGATTTAAAGTGTTTTATTTAAAAACTTTTATAGGGATTTAAAGTGTTTTATTAATGAAGCTGATAGGCAAATGTTTGTGGAAATGTTTGTTAAGAAGAAAGAAATTTCACCTAGTTTTGTTTTCGATTTTGAGGTTGATGATACTAAATCTCTATCAAAGGCAATTTGGGCAGATGGTATTAGTAGAAGAAACTATTCATTATTTGGTGATTCGATATCTGTGGATGCTACTTATGGTACTAACAAGTATAATCTAATTTTTGTTTCTTTCACGGGTGCTGACCATCACAAAAAATGTGTTACTTTTGCTGTGGGTCTAATTAGTAGGGAAGATGTATCGTCTTATACTTGGCTATTTGAATATTTTTTGAGGGCAATGGGTGGAAAACAACCATATTCCATTATAACAGACCAAGATCCAGCCATAAAAATTGCTCTACCCAATGTTTTTGACAAGTCTATTCATAAATTCTGTTGTTGGCATATAATGAAGAAACTAACTGATAAAGTTTCTATTGAGTTACGTAATGATGAAGTGTTTCTAAAAAGAATTAATAGACTTGTATATAATAGGGATAATGAGCCCCATGAATTGGAAGATCAGTGGTAAAAAATGATGTTAGATTATGAGCATGCTAATCTAAGTAATAATTTTTGGTTGAATAGTATGTATGATATTAGAGAAATGTGGGTGCCCGCATATTTTAGAGATCTTTATATGGGTGGTTTGCTTAGAACAACATCTCGATCGGAAAGTGAGAATAATTTTTTCAATTACTTTGTGAACAAATTTCTTACATTAGTTGAACTCCAAATGAGGTTTCAAAGTGCGATGGATGTTCAACGTTATATGATGGAGACACTAGATAGTAAATGCAAGTTATATTCTGCACCTTTGAAGACTCGTATCCCTCTTGAAAAACATGCTTCTAGTGTCTACACAGATGTTGTTTTTAAGGATTCTCAAAAAGAAATTCTTAGTGCACGAGATGAATGTGGTTTTGAAAAGAATTTCATTAGAGATGGCAAGGATGTGTATTGTGTAGTACATTTCAACACTAGCACAATTTTTGAAGTTGTGTATGATGCAGAAACATTGTATGTTGATTGCTCTTGTAAGTTGTTCAAAAGAGTAGGAGTTTTGTGTAAGCATGCATTATGGGTTTTACATGCAAAAGGCGTTAAATATCTGCCAGAGCCTTACATATTGAAAAGGTGGACAATAAATGCTACCAAAACACCCGTCTATGATATTGATGGCACATTATTGGACGGTAATAATGCAATGGAACCTAGAAAAAGGGTTTTAGGAGATTTTTGGAATGACGTACATCGATGCATTAGTTTGGCAAAAGATGATGAGGATGATTTGGTTGAACTTTTGGAGAAAATGAAGTTATATTCAGCTGAGCTTTTATCAAAAAAGAATCGTGGCGTTGAGAAGACAAAACGTCAAGAGTTAGAAAAGTTTGTGGGTTGTGAAGCTCCTAAAACAATTTCAATTCAAAATCCGAAACAATCTTCAAACAAAGGTAAGAGGAAAGAAAAGGATATTGAAGATGAAGAGGAGCAAAGGGTGGCCAAGCAAAGACAATGTAAAACTTTTGGCAAAGTTGCAGGTCACAATAGTCGTACGTGTCCACATAAGAAAAAAAAAGTAAGTGTTACATCTTGAATTTTATATTGTAACTTTCTGTAATCAAAAGCGTTACTTTCTGTAACACTACACTTTCTTTATTAAACATTTCTGTTTTCCACATTTTAGACATTTAACATAAATATTATTTTCACTGGTCTTGCAGGTGACTTGCTTTCTGAAATATAATGGTAACTGTTTAAATCCCTACTTCAGAAGAACAACTAGGTTTGGGGTTGTGTAACAGCTGCAAAGTGTAGACAAATTTCTAATTAATTCTCTAGAGAAATAGTCTAATCATTAGTATTAGCAGTATGTAAACTAATCTTTGTTTATTTTAACATTAGTAGGTTGTATTCCTTGAAGAGGATAATTGCCATTAGACTAATTTCTATTTATTTTAACTTTGTAATTGTTAGAATTAGTTATATGTAGACTAATTTATTTTAACAGTTTAACAATATTGTGTTGAAATCATAACAGTTTTTGTTGAAAGCATCACGAATTTGCGTTCAAATAGAAATTTTGAGTTTTTGTTTAACTTTAGTAGGTGCTGTTATGTAAGGTTACGATGCCCACACTCTTTTGATGTAATTTTTACTTTAATTTTGAGTTTTGAGTGTATCTTGTATTTTGTGTTGAATAAATGCAACAGTTTTGATTTAGAAAGCATCACAGTTTGATTTATAAAGCATCAAAATTTTTTGTAAAAAGCAGCACGGTTTGATTTAGAAAGCATCTACAACAAAACATCACACTTTAATATGGTTGAGATTTTTAATATCATTATCATTCATCACAATATTGTGTTTTAATCATCATAGTTGTATTGTGTACTGTGTTTTATAAACAGTTTGATTTTGATAGGGTTTCGGTTTTATAAACAAAAAATCAAAGTTTTTTGTAAAAAGCAGCACAATTTGATTCAGAAAGCATCATTCAACACAACATCACAATTCATATGAAAAGCATCACACGTTTATGTAAAACGCATCACAATTGTTTCAGTGTTGAAAATGTTAACTTGAATGTTGTTGAGAATTTCTTGTCTAAGACATTCATGCTAATTAGCCAAAAAACATACATGCTAATTAGCCCAAAAACGTACGCCTAGGTACCCAAAAATGTACACCTAATTACCACATGAAATCAAAACAAAATTAAATCTTCTTTTTTCCTCTCTTCTTGGCAGCCAACTTCGGTGCTGGTGAAGGTGTTTTCTCAAGATCTGATATTCCCAAGTCAAAGCTTGGTAAGTCAATGTCGGCAGTTTGTTTTTTAACAACTCTTATCCTGTCCATAATCTCATCGATCTCCTCCATCACTTACGGGTCTGAATACCATTGTGATAGTGTTGGCGAGTTTGATGATTGCCCGACATCTTGAACTTGATTTCCTTTTGTCTTCAACTTCAACCGTTTTGATAGATGATGTTGAGCAACAATTTCAATGTTCCTCTTCTTCTTGCTAACTTCCTCCGTAAGTTCCTTAATAAAAAGAACATAATAAAAAAACTGTTAATAAAAAGAACATAATAAAAAGTTATATGAAATGTGTTACTTTATGAACAAACAATTGTTACTTTATATTTAAAATGTGCTACTGGTGGTATTCATTAAAAACTAAATGTAAGAATAATACAACTTAGATCAGCAGCAGTATCGTGAAATTGTTGATCAGAAGAAGCCAACAAACCATCAGGAATAGGGATTTTCAGATACATTCCATTATCTTCTAGCTCTACCCCATCATCATTGTTATGCCCTTTCTTTCCTAATTTCTTTGAAATGGGGTATGTTTCTCCGTCAAAATCACCAAGCCCAAAAGATCTAGCCTTCAACTCAAGTTGTGCCCTGGTTTTCAAAGTCTCATAATTCCAATCTTGAATTAAAGGCAATCTTGACGATGGAAAAACACCTAGAGAGCTAACTCGATGGTAGAAGCAAATTTCTAATATGGCTAGACATGAAGGAATATTTTTCAAATTTTTGGTCTGGCATCTCTCCAAACCACTTCTAAACCTCTCAAACACTACGCCACACCAGTTTAGGTTTTTGATCTCATTAACATCAACCAATGGTTTTAGCAAACTAAGATTAACAGTTCGGTGTGAGGTGGGAGCCAAACATGTAATCAAAGCATATATTACAAAGAATCTTTTGAAATCATCACCTTCATCAATTAAATATAACAAGATTTTGGAAAGAAATTGATCTGCAGATATATCTTTATTCCCAACACAATCGAGCTTCCGTTGCCATTCCTCAAATAAATCATACTCAGACATATCTTCACTTGAATTACTTCGTTTGATTACATCATTATCAGTTAATGGCAAACCAAAGATATCGCAGACATCATACTCGGTAATAGTGTACTTGCAATAACGATTGACTATAAAAACTGAAGTACTGACATCATAATTGTCGATAAAGTACTTTGCCAAACCATGATATGACATCTTAATATTCAATAAAAGCAATCCAACAAAACCAATTTGTTTCACGTCACTACTTTGTTTTTCATTTAATTTACTACACAAACAAAACATCTGAGAAGGAGATGACACCATATGGAGTTGACCTTGTCTCCTGTAACCCACAAAAAACATCACAATTGTATGAACAACACAATTTTTTTTTTTTGGAAAATAGGAAGGATATATATAAATAATAAGAACACGAACCCTGAGACTTGGGGCCGATGCACCGCCGGCATAAAACACCCCGCGAGGGGAAAAATCCATTGGAACAAAAGACCAAGAAACAGGCCACCCAGAACAGCACATAGGGGTGGACTATGCATAGGGAAAACACCAGAACAAATACATCACCTTACACACCAAGTATACACCTACACCTTACACACCAAAGCTAAAAAGCAAAACAACTACGCCACCAATGCACTATACTCCACCATACACATGAAACTAAATAATGACTGACATAGTGAAAAAAGGAAAACCAGAACTAGAGCATTAGGGCATCAGCATAATTTCTGAAAGTAGGGTATGTTGAGAACTCCAAGCCCAGTAGCTCCTTCGCCCAGATACCTACCCGGATCTTCAAAGTATATAAAAATCTGCCCACATCACGAACACCATTCTTAAACTTGATTCTATTCCTCTCGAACCACAGAGACCAGATCACACAACCAAGTATAAGGTTCCATAGTTTACCACCCGACCGCTTTGGAACCAAACTACTCCACGCAATGGAGAAAGGAGCACAACGATTTTGGAGCACACCCATGACACCCCACCAATTTAGGATCTCCATCAAGATTTTCCAGGAGAAATTACAGTTGAAAAGGATATGGGAATTTGTTTCAACTGAACTATCACAGAAAGGGCATAGGCATAGCCCATCACTAGAATCCATCACACCCCTTTGAATAAGTATGTCTCCTGTTTTGAGCTTCTCCAAGTTTGCAAGCCATAACACCAAGTGCACTCTAGGGGGAACCTTTAACTTCCAGATGAACTGTGCAACTGCCTTGGGAAGGATAGGATCGTATGACTCATGTATCTTAACACCAATCTCCTTAGTGGGGAAATTCGGTGTTTCCACCCCCATCCACAAAACCCCATCTTTTTTGTTTCTTTATCGGTTGTAAAAACAAAGCATCACAAGTAATATTCTGAAAACAATTGTATGAACAACACATCACACAAAAGCTAAACAATTGGATCTCAGACCATCAACGCCACCAAAGAAACTAGCAGAGAGGTAAGGCAAAAGGCGCAAAGTAGCAATCAGGCACCACTCCACACTAAAACAAACCACACCAAAGCTAATAGAATTCCATACAGAAAAACCAAACACACCCCTTAATCACCCAAAACAAACAAGCATTATCACAAACCCAATAGTGGCCGCTAGCCAACAAAGACCAAGACAACAAAAGCATCAATGTTTAACAAATAAAGCATCACAAATTTGGTAAAAGATCAGCTTTTGGAAGCTTAGAACAAAATGGTTCAACAGGCCAATACACACAAAACAGATGGGCAATTCAACATCATAGACAACTTAAATGACCAGCAATTTGGTTAAAAATGCAGCCTTATAAACAAAAACAATACCAAATTTTTCCTCATTTACGTTCACTTCTGGCACATTCTCTTCTTGGTCATCATTAAATTTTTCTCTTGCAGCAGCAACTACTTGAACTCTGAAAAAACAAATAAACTATCATGGTTCTCATATGCATCACAATTTTTTTTAAAAAGCATGACATTTTAATAAATGAAGCATCACATTTTAATAAGTATTGAACAACTTACTTTCTCTTTTTCGAAGCAATAGTCTTCTTCACTCTTTTCCCTTTCATTTTCGACAAAGGTTAATCATCTTCCACTTCATGATTTTCTTCTCCATTATCTTGATCATTAGCTTCCTCTCTTGAAGTAGTAGCTACTTCTACACTGTAGCATCACAATTTTATGAAAAAAGAATCACGTTTTATTAAGAAAGCATCACATATTAAACAAGACTTACTTTCTCTTTTTTGAAGCAATAGTCTTCTTCACTCTTTTCCCTTTCATTTTCGACAAAGGTTGTTCATCTTCTGCTTCATGATTTTCTTCTCCTTGATCTTGATTATTATCTTCTCTTGCAGTAGCAGCTACTTCTACACTGAAGCATCACAATTTTATAAATAAAGCATCACATTTTATTCAGAACCATCACATATAAAACAAAACTTACGTTCTCTTTTTTGAAGC
>CM033456.1:8868397-9075897 GCA_019425755.1 Amaranthus cruentus
CTGGAGAAACGATGGAAAGAGTCCATCAAACTTTGGAGTGACTTCGTATCCGCTCTACCAAACATGAGAAGGTCATCAGCGAAAAGGAGATGAGTGATGTTCTGTTTCTTGCACCGGGGATGGAAGTGGAACATTCCACTATTTTCCTGACTCTGCATAATCCTAGACAGATATTCCATAGCAATAGCAAACAGGTAAGGAGAGATGGGGTCACCTTGCCGCAACCCTTTCTTTGCGTCGAACGGTTTGAGGGGCTCACCATTCACCCGCACAGAGAAGGAAACAGTCGTAACACAAGCCTTAATCCAGTTCATAAACCTGTTTGGGAAGCCCATTTCCTCCATCACATCAAAAAGGAAGTTCCAGCTAACAGAGTCATACGCTTTCCTAAGGTCCATCTTGATCATGCATCTCGGACTATTGTTTTTGCGGGAGTAACCTTTGATGAGCTCCGCAGCAAGTAAAATATTATCTACCAATTGTCGCCCTGGGATGAACCCTGATTGGGTATGGTCTATGATTTTCCCTATCACCTTCTGAAGCCTCCCTGCAAGTATTCTAGATATGATCTTGTAAACGACTGTGCAACAAGCTATAGGTCTGAATTCACCAATCTTACTCGCGTTGGGAACTTTAGGAATAAGCGTAACAGATGTGCAATTAAGCGGCTGAAACATAGTGTCACTGTCAAAGAAGTCTTTAATGGCACTGGAGAGGTCCTCTTTGATGATATCCCACGCCTTCTTGAAGAAACAAGCATTAAACCCGTCAATCCCAGGAGCTTTATTATCATTCATGCCAAACAGAGCATCTTTTATCTCCTCATCTGTCACATTCTGGATCAGCATTCGGCAGTTTGTGTTGTCTATTTGCGGGCCATTTCTCATTGTAGCTCTGTCTATCACTTCTAGGCATTTGGCTTCAGTACCTTGGAGGCTTTGGTAGAAGTGGATGATTTCATCATGGATGCCTTGTGTAGAATTGATCCACTCGCCATCCTTATTTTGCAATTCATAAATCCCGTTTGAAGCTCTTCTCTCTTTGATTGTAGCATGAAAGTAAGCTGAATTTTCGTCCCCATTATTTAGCCAGTTGATTCTGGCCTTTTGAAGGAGCGCTTTTTCTTCAATGTTTTTCCACTTCCTAACCTGCGTAGTAGCCTCTTTCTCCTGCTGGTGATAGGTATCATTTGTGGGGTTCGACTGCAAAAGAGTTTGGATAGTATCGAGAGTCTTCTCCCAATGTCTGATTTTATCTTCAATCCCAGAGAACTCTTTAGTGTGAAGGTGTTTCAGCCCCTGCTTTACATTTTTCAGCTTGTACCAAATCATCTGCAGCCCTTTGCCTTTGACTCTGATATTCCAAGCGTCCTGCACAACCTTGACGAAATCACTATGCTCACAGAGGTTGTTGAAGAACCTGAAGGGTTTACTCTGCTTCTGTGGAGGTCTAGTAAGAGTCAGGATCATAGGAGTGTGGTTTGAAGTTTGGGGGTTTGCATACAAGACCTTAGCCTTGTCAAAGGTGAGCTGCCATTGGAGGTTACCGATAGCATGATCAATCTTAGTGAGAGTTCGATTGTCCCCTGTTTCTTTGTTTGACCACGAAAATTGATGACCTCGTTCACTGATGGGGTGAAGGTCATTATTTTCTAACCACTGACGCATGTCACTAGTCTCGTAGGTTGTAACTTACGAACCATTCTTTCTATGTTCCTCTTTGAAAATCGCATTATAATCTCCCATGTAAAGGCAAGCCGAGTTTAAATCCATCTTCTCAAGCCCTTGCCACAAGGCCCTGCGATCTCTCACATTGTGCAATCCATAGACAAAGACAATATGGAAGCTTTGAGTTGAGTTTACGGGAGTGATTTTAGTATTGATGAATTGCAGGTGGCTATCACACATCTTAAGCTTGCACCTATTTTTCCTCCACCCAACCCACAACCGACCATTAGTATGCTGATTATAGTTTGAAACCCAACACCAATTATTTCCCAACTTCTTCTGAATTTTGACCGCCTTTGGAGCTTTGATTTTAGTCTCCATTAACGCAATAACACTTAAATCGTTTTTATCAAGGAAGCCTTTAACCTCCTTGGTTTTTGCGGGGCTATTCATGCCCCTCACATTCCAAGATGCTATGATCATTGCTCTGAGGGAATTAGAGGGTTCCCGTCCCTATTTTCTACTTCTTGATTTGCGAGTGGGGCACTATTTTGATGTTCCCCTTCCTCCCCATCTGCTGTCTTGTCTACTGTACTACTGTGACTTTCGAGCTGCTTGTGTTGTTTTCTTTTTGTCCCTTTCCCCGGTGCAATTTTGGTCCACCCTTCCTCAGCATCTATCTCCTGGTTTATAGAGCCACCTTCTGTACCTTCTAGCCTAAGTTGTTGTTCGTGTGCTGCCGTTTCTGTTTTAACGGAGGAAGCAAGCAAATTGTCGTTTTCCTCCATACCATCAGCCTCTATATTTGAACTCCCTACTGCCCCTTCCTGCTGTGCCTTCATCAATATTTGCCACCCCTTGAATGATACGAGCAATGGAAGTTGGGATCCATTTCTTGCTTTTGCCCATCGGTTTGCTTTCTTCATTTCCCTTACTTTGCTGCTGAATTTTATTTCTTTCATTCCCCTCTTCACATTCATGTCCTATTTGATGACAATATCGACAATAATAAGGCTTCCATTCCGGGATAGCTTTTTGCGTAAACTCCCTGCCATTGTTATCTCTTATTTTTATCTCAATCTTTCATTATATCAACCTCCACAAGAACCCTCGCATAGGACACTTTCAATTGTTTAGTAGTACACTCATCTGCTAGGACCGGCACTCCTACGGCACTAACTATCCTGCTCAAGGCTTCCTCTCCCCAACAATGGAGTGGGAGACTTGGGAGTCTAATCCAAACCGGAATAACCCTCAAGATTTCCTCTTTAAAATCAAAACCACTAGTCCACTTCTTCACAATCATAGGAGCTTTGTTTAAGAAATAGGGACCTCCATTAAGTATCTCGGTACAGTCTGCCTCCGAATTGAATTTCACAATAAAATACCCATCTTCATGGACATGGATGATAGGCATACTCACTAAGTTCCAATGTTTTCTAATATATCCCCTGAGTATATCAGCTGAAATATTTCCACCCACCACATATATCACCACAGCACATTCCCACATTCTAACTAAATCATTCACAGCATTGGACTCTATTTGAACTACTTGTTTTCCATTCTTAATCAAGGGGGGAACAAATTTAAGGGCCATACCAATTTGGGGTTTTGGAGTGGTTACCTTGTCCTTCCAAGAGGAAAGTAATGGCTTGGGTTGTCCTTCCTTGCTTCTGTCCACTGATTTCGAACAATTAAGGGCTGGGAATTCATCATCGAAACTACTGTCTCCAGTGCTGCTTGCACCCTTTGGCGTCTGCTGGATTGATTTTGGTGGGCTTATTCCAGTGCCCACATTCTGAACCTGCAATTGAATTTCTCGTAATTGCCTCTTCACTTTTTCCAACTCTTCTTACATTCCAGTGGCAGCTGCGTCTTCTTCTTCCCCTGTAGATGGTTCATCCTCTTCGTTCTCAATATCAGATTGATTTTGTTCTTCTTTTTCGGTTCCAGCTACCCCGCTTTCATCATTTCTCTGACAATCTTCCAAATCCCTAATTTCTGGATCCATTGAGAAGGGGTCTCAAAATGAGAAGGATGAGAAGGATTTATAGCCAATGATCTTATGAAATCTAACGGGTGAAAAAATTGGTTACTCTCCCTTGTTTTCTCTCTCCTATTCAAAGTCTTTTCTCTTCGAGAAAACCACAATCACTGCTCTATCTTTCTCTTCGATCTTCTTCTCCATTTTATGTTATGATTAAAGGTTACTATGTTTTTAGAAAATGATACTATGTTATGATTAAAGGTTACTATGTTCATTTAAAAAGTTACTATGTTTTGTATAAGATTAAGAGAAGATAGTAACTATACATAATCATAGTAACCTTTATTCATAAGATAGTATCTTTTTCTAAGAACATAGTATCTTTAGAAACTGACATATTGAACCGGTTCATTATTAAAGAAACTGATTCATATTACACGAAAAAAGTCATATTGAACCGCGTGCAAATAAGAAAATTAACAAATTAAATGTATCCATTGATCTAAAAAATGAATGATTCAGATTACTTCTCACCCTTCTCATTTTAAGACCCCTTCTCATTTGATCCTAAATCTATATATATATATATATATATATATATATATATATATATATATATATATATTATATATATATATATATATATATATATATATATATTTATATATATATATATATATATATATATATATATATATATATATATATATATATATATATACATATATATCAAAATTTATTCATCCTTTATTATTTCCCTGTTTGAGTGTCGTTGCTCTTCGTTCAATAATCTGTTTACTTAATTAGAGATGAACACGATCTGGTTTGGTTTGGTCTGACACTAAATAAGACCCCAAAAAAATTTTTGGTCTGAAAATTTTCCAGCACGAACTGGCTAACGTTCGGTCTGGTCTGTTCAACGGTTTTTATTTTTATATTTTTATCTAAATTAGTACATGTATTTATGTAAATATTTCACACTTACAATTAATAAATATAATAATTTGTAATTAGTTAAATTACATCAACATCAATCAAGTATATATTGCTATATAAAAATAACTACATCTTGAAATACCTAGGTAGCAACTTCATGTTTTAAATACAAAATTATGATTTTCGACATGGTTTGCGGTCCGGTCTGTAAAATAAAAAACCGAGACAAGACTGTAAACAGTAATTCTATTTGAAAAAAAACCACACCAGACCATTTAAACCGTAGACTTGACTAAATACTAAAATTTCAGTTTAATCCGATTTGGTTTACGGTTTAGACCAAACTTTGTTCAACCATATACTTAATTCTACTTAATAAAAACATTAGTATAATTAAGTACATACAACAAGAATAATTCGGTTAAAATAACTAGGTGCATCAAATTATTTGTTACTAAGTTTCGTTAAAAGATTAGCTGCATCAAAAAATAGTTTAGGGTACAAAATTAACGCTCAAAGACCAGGTAGATCTTAGTCTCATACCATTACTCATTTCAATTTTTTTTTTGGAGTGATCCATCATGTTCATAAAACTATTTGATGATGCTAATGCGAGAAACTTTGAAAAGCTGATCAAAATTTCTTTATTTTAAAAATGATGGTATTTATTCAGGAAAACGAACGAAAGATATACATATGAATCTTCAAGATAGGTTATGCGAGAAGATGCACGAGTTATCATTTAAACCAATTAAAGCAATAGAAGAAGAACAAAATTTTTTAGGAGAACAAGATGAGTTATGTATAAGATGTCGAAAAGAAGCATTCGAAATGATAACGTTAGTGTATTTACTCATTTAATTTATTTCAGGCTAAGTTTGATGTTACGTGAATAATGATTATTATATTTAATCATACTCATTTCGAATAATATTGATCTATATTTTGTACTTGGCCGAACAGTATAGCAAGTCGTTTTTCCGAGGAGAGAAAAAATGCTTACGCACAAGGTGATCACAAACTTGCAAAACAATTATCTGAAAAAATTAAAATAGCAAGGAATGCCGCATGTAAACTCAATAAAAATGCTGCTCAAGAGATTTTTGAAACAACAAATAAGAAAAATGGGATAAAGAAGATTGACTTGCATGGTCTTCATCCATCTGAAGCTATTCATGCAGTAAAGATACGTCTTAATACAATTGAGACTAAGTCAAAAATCTTGTGTACTTTATCAAGCATAGAAAAATCATTTTTATTGGAAGTTATAACAGGTATAATTGTAATTAGATTTATTTATGATTCCATCATTGAAAGTTTAAGATTTTTCGTCATTGTATTATATTTTAATTTACTTTGTAGATTTTTATTATGTATAATTCATTTTTAAAAATTTTTATTTGCATCATAAAATATACAAACAGAATATGAGATTAAGACTTAAGATTGTGTATATATACAAATATAAAGTTAATATTGTTTTTTTGTGTTTTTTTTGGTTGGGTCACTTCTTTTGGTGACAGTTTAATAATGAACCAAGTTTTAATTTTCTTTATGATTTAGGATAAAAAAATTATTGGTTTACATGAGGAAATATAGTGTATCAATAGACATATATCTATAGTCAATCAACAAATATTACATATTTTATTGTGTTAATTATTTCCTTAAATATGATGTTAGTATAAAATATTTTCATGTCAATGATATAAAATAGGCGGAAATTTTTTTAATGATACTGTGCATATTAGTAGCCTTCAATTATGAAATTCTTCATTTTTCTTAGTTAATTAGTTTAGAGTTAATGTTATTTTTTTCAATGTATTCTTACTTTTCTAAATTAAACGTTTATCACAAAAGTTTATTAATAAACGAATTTAACAATATATATGAAGTACAATTTAAGTTTGATAAATGTTAGTATGTGAGTGCAATTTACATTTATCAATAATTAGTTAACCATATTCAACTGAAAGTATGATATCGCCTTTGTGTTAAAGTGTCCGTAATTACCAAGTTTTCCGACATTGAGAAAGATCAGATGATATGTTACTTCACAAATTGAAGGAGTAACTCTTACAAATATCAATTAATGTTAATAGCGAAACTCTTTTCAGTTTTTATGTGGTTACCTATTCCCTCGCTTATTTGGTTGCCTAAGCACATAGCATCAGCTTTTTTTATTATTTTTTTATTTTGTAATTACTTATCGAATGGTTTGTTAAGCACGTATTATTAGAATTTTATTCCTCTGGGAATCATTAGTGTTTAGAAGTGAAGAATACTAGACTAAGAGGATATCTTGTTCATTAACAGGCGTAGGAAAACACAGCCGTGGAGTGCCTAAGTGAAACAGCCCAAACCAACGTAAATAGTATAATATTACTATTTACAAAGCATAGTGGAAGACTTATACAAGCCTGGGCTGAATCTGACCTGTGGCTCGATAATCACAGCAATCCAATATCAGAGTAATTGAAAACTTTACATAACTGCGATACTAATAATTACAGACCATTTATAGGCTAAGTTATACGTTACCAAATATCTAAATTCTTTAAATTATACAACATATGATTTGTTAAAATATCAATATAAGTTTACTTTCCAAAACGATGTCCTCGCTTTCGCAGCACATAACATATAAAGGAGCAGCACATCCATTCGCATTAAAATTGGCAACCTGAAAGTGGATCTATCCCCGTAAGGGATAGGCCCTATCAAAGACTGTCAACAATTGAATTGTTGAGTAATCCAACAAACTACTACATTTAGATAGAAGTCATTAACAAACATTTCTAGTTTAATCTTTTGCTCAATAGGTAACTTCTTATAATACATTAATTTATCAAAACTCAAACTCTTTTAAAAGACTATTTGGTATAAACATAAATACGGCTATGAACCTTTAGTTTAAAGTGAATCAAAATACGGCTATTACTTAACAAGTAAATAGCGAAATAATACGGCAAATGAAACAATATGATTTCATTTGTGAAACAAACAAAACTTTGTATACCAAACGTATTTATTCAAAACTCATGTTAAAATAATATTATAACAGCACATTAAAACGTGGGAATATATGGACCGTCAGCAAGTACGCTTGATCTAAATCCTGTGAATACGGGTGATCGTCATCACCGAAATACAGTTCTTGCAAGAACGAAACGGGATCGGGGGCTCGAGTCCGATCCGAATAACCATTACCTATTATCAAGCTATAGGATTTCACAATAATCCGGATATTCTAAAACAAAACAATTCAGTTGATTTTCTTTAAAACAAACGGGATCCGGGGCTCGAGTCCGGTTCTTACAAATATCCGTTGCCAATTCCCAAAAACGGACATTTTTCAATGTTGAATATTTTATTATAAAACAAAACAATTCAGTTGATTTTCTTTAAAGTCAACAATCATCATTTTAAATACCAATCAATTAAGGCAGAATAATAACCCTAAATTAATCTCAAATACCCAATAATTAACCTTAAACATTAAATTGATTTCATAGTTTCTGATTCCACTTATAAAGATTCCATTTTAGTACCATATTAGGACACCTGTTAGTATTTTGGTCATAACTTCCTCACACAAACTCGTATAGAGACAATTCAAGTGTCTACGCGACCCTGACTCAGAGATCTACAATTCTTATGCAGACACTCAAACCCATAAACAATAAGAGCTACCCCGAAAATGGCAAAACAGAAGACTAATGGTTGATTTTCGTGACAGCCTGTACCATTTCACTATTTTGAACATAACTCTCTCATACGAACTCATATAGAGGCGATTTAAGTGTCTATGCGACCACGACTCGAAGCCCTACAATTATCATGAAGACACCAGAATCAAAAAACGACTCTAACTATCCTAAAAACAGTCAAACATAACTGGACAGAAACTTGCTTAATAACCAGCACTTTTCTTTCAACCATGAACATGAATCAACAACAATTTAATACCTAAAACTACTCTAAAATATTCAATTATGCTTAAATAGATTAGTTTGTGAGTTACCTTTGAGCAAGACTAATCCACACAAAATTTCAGAAATCAAAATCAAGATCCACTTTAGCTAGAAATCCTTCAATGGCTACCACAAAATGTCACCTTCTTGATACTACAATTATTCCATCAAAAGACCTTCTTAAAACTTCTAAAAACCTAGCAACAACAATTTAAAAGTCAATTTAAGGTCCTATTGACCATTAAAGAAACTTGCAAGTAAATACAAGAACACATAGAAAAGACTTACTTCTAAGCCCAAAAAGAGATGGGGATGGTGATAGTTAGATGGGTCCTCCTTCTTCTACAAAAGCTACAATCATCAAAACACTTAAATTAGATTCTAGCTTCACAAATTTGAGTGTAAACTTTCTGAAATTGAGATCAGGGTTTTTCAATTAAAAACTTTTACTTACATATACTTACACCAATACTTTGAGAAGATGAAGGTTGATAAAATTTCAGATTTTTGTTCTTCTTTTTGAAGAGATGAAGATAGAGTTCAGCTTTGTTTTCTTCAGAGACTATGAAGAAGATGATAGTGGTGTGAAGGAAATAGTAGTAAAAATACTCTTATAGATATATAGCTTAGGTAGAGGTTCGGTGAGTAAGATTGAGAGGTGTGAGTCATAAGCCATATGGCCATACGTGGGTATTTCATTCCTACTCATACTTATCACAGTATGAGGTGGATAATATATCTATAATTTTCGTCGTATAATTTATTTTGTCCCAAAAAAAACATAATAAAACTGATATCTAAAATTCGTAGTAAAATTTTACTTAAAAAAAATGACAAACTCATTTTACTTATTAAAATAATAATTTTTAACGAAGACGTTTTTATAACTGTTTCATTCTCCCCTACTTAAGAAATTTTGTCCCCGAAATTTACATACCTTCAAAACAATTGCGGATACCGGTTTCTCATATCAGATTCTTTTTCCCATGTTGTTTCCTCTTCCCCATGGTTAGTCCATAGTACTTTCACCAAGGGTATCGACTTGTTTCTCAACTCCTTAATGTGATAATCAATGACCCTTAACGGTTTTTCTTCATAACTTAAAGTCTCATCAACTTGCAGTGGTTCGTAACTCAAAATGTGAGATGGATCATGCACATACTTGCGCAGCTGAGACACATGGAACACATTATGTACTCGATCCAACTCTGGTGGTAGTGTTAACTCATATGCTACCTCACCAACCCTTCGCAGGATTCCAAATGGCCCTATGAATTTCGGACTTAATTTTCCTTTCACTCCAAAGCGTTTTACACCCTTCATTGGAGAGATTTTCAGGAAAACCTTCTGACCGAGTTCGAATTCTAGCTTTCTCCTGCGGTTATCATTATAGCTTTTCTAACGATCTTGAGCTCTCTTCATCAAACCCCGAATGACTTTTACCTGATCTACTGTCTCTTGAATCAGATCCGGCCCAATAGGAACATTAGTATCCAGATATTCCCAACACAAAGGAGTTCGACACTTACACCCATACAAGGCTTCATACGGTGCCATCTTTATACTTGAATGAAAACTATTATTGTAAGAAAATTCCACCAACGCTAGTCTTGATTCCCAATCAGATCCAAAATCCAACACACATGATCTTAACAAATCTTCTAGTGTCTGAATAGTCCTTTCAGTCTGGCCATCAGTAGCCGGATGAAATGCAGTACTCAAACTCAATTTCAACCCAAAACCCTCTTGTAACTCTTTCCAAAAGTGTGACAAAAATTTAGAACCCCTATCAGAAATAATGGTCCTTGGAACCCCATGTAGCTTGACTATTTCTCGTACATAGATTTCCGCCAATTGCTTCACTGACCATGTTGTTTTCATGGCAATAAATCGGCTCGTCTTTGTCAAACGATCAACAATTACCCAGATGGAGTCATTTCCTTTCCTTGACCTTGGTAAACCAACCACGAAATCCATTGAAATGGAATCCCATTTCCAATCGGGCACCTCTGGGGGTTGAGTCAACCCAGGTTCTTTTCTTCTTTCAGATTTAAACTTCTGGCACACCAAACACTTTGCTACGAACGCAGTTATGTCCTTTTTCAAACCTCTCCACCAAAACGATTTCCTAACTTCATTCGTCATCTTATCTCGGCCCGGGTGGATTGAATAAAAACTTGCGTGAGCTTCATGTAGTATTTCCTTCCTTAACTCTACGTCTTCTGGAACACAAAGTCTTTTTTCAAACTTCAACCCTTGATTCTCATCATATTGAAATTCAGTAGTCGATCCCTCTTTAACTCTTAATATTAACTCTACTAAGAATGGGTCTTCTAGTTGTTTCTCTACAATTCTGTCAAACAAAGTAGGTCTCATAGATATCGCATTGATTGTTCCCTGAACTTGTTCTGAAGTCATCAATTCAATACCCATCTTCTGAAGCTCTATCCATAACTCTCTCGGCAAACATCTCATGGAATTTAGTCCGATATGAGGTCTTCGACTTAAAGCATCTGCAACTTTATTCGCCTTACCAGGATGATAAAGGATTTCGGTTTCATAATCTTTAATGAGCTCAAGCCACCGTCTCTGTCTCATATTCAGTTCCTTCTGAGTGAATATGTACTTCAAACTCTTATGATCAGTGAAAATCTTACAAGGAGTCCCAAATAAATAATGACGCCATAGTTTTAGAGCAAATACTACAGCGGCCAACTCTAAATCATGAACTGGGTAATTCCTCTCATGAATCTTCAATTGTCTACTTGCATAACCTATTACCTTGCCTTTCTGCATTAAAACCCACCCTAAACCCTCCTTGGAGGCATCACAAAAAATCTCAAATTCACTTTTGCTATCCGGTAAGGCTAACACCGGAGTGCTTGTCAACCGTTTCTTCAATTCCAAGAATGCCGCCTCACATTCAGAAATCCACACAAATTTCTTGTCTTTAAAAACCAGTTGTGTGATGGGCCAAGCTATACTGGCAAAGTTCTCTACGAACTTTCTGTAATAACTCACTTGACCCATGAAACTTCGAACTTCATGCACATTTTTAGGTGCAGGCCACTCTATGATAGCTAACTGGTTACAAACTTTAAGGACACCAGAAATGACATTACCTTGAGGTTCACGTTCATCAGGAAACTTAGATTCACCTCCTATAGCGTACATTCGACCTACCATCCTCCGATTGTTATAAAACTTTCCTCCTTTATTCCCAAACGGAATTTTATTTGGATTACCTCCCTTATGACAATCTCTAGTGATATGACCTGGTTGACCACAAGTAAAACACATCCTCTTACCCTGACAATCCTCCCCATAATGTTTTTGATTACACTTGGGACACACCCAAATTTCTCTTTTATGTTGTCTAGTCAAGTCTCTACTCCAAGTTTGATTACCACTGGATTTCTGGTATTGTAATTTAGGGCTCTCGGTTTTTGGTTTCTTAGATGGGTACACTACGTGTTTCCCCCTCTCTCTGTTAAACCTATCTTTCTTTTCCTAAACTCTCTCTTGTTCTAAGGCACTATCAAATAAGTCCTAAAAGTCCTGGTACTTCGTAACGTATTTCTGCAAATTCAGGTTTAGCCCTTCAAAGAACCTCGAAGCCTTCATTCGATCATTTGCAACGAAATCGGGCGCAAACCTAGATAGTTCCATGAATTTGGCCGAATATTCAAGAACAGACATTTTCTCTTGCGATAGCGTGAGAAATTCACCCTCCTTTCTCCTCTGAAGGGAGGTAGGATAAAATCTAGTCCTCAGTCTTACCAAAAACTCTTCCCAAGTCATCCCAATGTTGTCTTCCTCTGTCTTCACAATTTTCCACCACATACTTGCGGTGTCCTCAAGATAAAATGAGGCGATCTTGACCATAAGACCCCTCGGACAATTAACAACCTCCAAAACCTTCTCTATCTGGTCAATCCAGTTTTCTAGCTTGACCGGGTCAGATTCCCCATTGTAAAATGGCGGTCTATGCCCTCCAAGCCTTCTGAACAGTTCACTCTCTTGGTCCATTTCACCCCTACGATTCTGATCCTCAAGAATTTTAAGTAACCTTTCATTTGTTGCTTCCAACCTTCTATACTGAGAATCTATACTATGATCTTCAACCTCAGTAGATAATTGGGGGGGGGGGGGGGGGGGGGGGGGGGGGGGGGGGGGGGGGGGGGGGGGGGGGGGGGGGGGGGGGGGGGGGGGGGGTTTTTTTTTTTTTTTTTTTTTTTTTTTTTTTTTTTTTTTTTTTTTTTTTTTTTTTTTTTTTTTTTTTTTTTTTTTTTTTTTTTTTTTTTTTTTTTTTTTTTTTTTTTTTTTTTTTTTTTTTTTTTTTTTTTTTTTTTTTTTTTTTTTTTTTTTTTTTTTTTTTTTTTTTTTTTTTTTTTTTTTTTTTTTTTTTTTTTTTTTTTTTTTATATTTTTTTTTTTTTTTTTTTTTTTTTTTTTTTTTTTTTTTTTTTTTTTTTTTTTTTTTTTTATTTTTTTTTTTTTTTTTTTGTTTGATTTTGTTTGGTTATTATATATAAAAAAAAGATACTAAGTTTAAAAGTAAGAACATTTTCTAAGTTTGTCATAGTTACTAGTTCCATACCATTACTCATTTCTATTTTTTTTGGAGTGATCGATCATTTATCACACACCATTTGACGATGCTAATGCAAGTAACTTTGAAGAGCTCAATAAGATTTCTTTATTCCAAAAATGATGGTTTTTATTTAGGAATTAACGAAAGAAATAAATACGATTATTCAGGATAGATTATGCGAGAATATGCACGAGTTAACATTTAAACCGGTAAGGGCTATAGAAGAAAAACAAAAGTTTTTACGAGAACAAAATGAGATATATTTAAGATGTCGAAAATAAGAATTCGAAATGATAATTAGTGTTTTTACTTGGCATTTAATTTGCATTTAATTTATTTCAGGCTAAGTTTAATTTTAGGTGAATAATGATTATTATATTTAATCATAATCCGTTCGAATAATATTGATCTATATTTTTTACTTGGCTGAACAGTATAGAGAGTCATTTTTCCGAGGAGAGAAAAAATGCTTACGCACAGAGTGATCACAAACTTGCAAAACAATTATCTAAAAAAATTAAAATAGCAAGGGAAGTCATATGTAAACTCAATAAAAACACTGCCCAAGTGATTTTGGAAACAACAAATAAGAAAAATAGGATAATGAAGATTGACTTGCATGGTCATCATCCATCTGAAGCTATTCATACAGTAAAGAAACGTCTTAATACAATTGAGACCAAGTCGAAAATCTTGTGTTCTTTATTGGGCATAGAAAAACCACTCTTATTGGAAGGTATTACAGGTATAATTATAATTAAATTTTTTTATGATTCCATCATTGAAAGTTTAAGATTTTTCGTCATTGTATTATATTTTAATTTACTTGGATCGGGATGCTGATCTCTGATGTGTTCTGCTTGGTTGATCTCTGATATACTGGTTTGGACTATACTGACAGTTGCTGCATCAAGATACTTTTATTATTGCGATGTATTTTATTTGCAATGTATAGTTGCCTCTTGCCGGCTCTTGTCGGCTGTTTTGGTCTCGGTTTTTGCCCGTATGCACATGAAGAGTGGCCCGAGAAAACCCTTCATAAAAGGTGGGCCTGAGTTCCACACTGATGCAAATAGGATTTTCCGAGTTCATTTTGACTTGATGTATTTGGTTTTTCTGGTGAATGAAAAAGATTTTTGTTTGCCAAAAATAATAATAATAATAATAATAATAATAATAATAATAATAATAATAATAATAATAATAATAATAATAATAATAATAATAATAAGAAGTGATAATAATAAAAATGATAATAACATAATAAGTGATAGAAATGTTATGTTATAAGTATAATGACATTGCTTAGAGTATCACTAATTAACAGATGTCCTATTCGTTGGAGTCTTGATGTAATTAATATCCAATAGGTCAGTGGTTCGAAATCTCTCAAAGCAATTTTGAGAGGTATTGTGCGACTGTGTGTGACATGGGTGCTTGGGTGCCAGGTTGGCACCAAGTAGGCATGACGTGGCAATTTTATTTCATTTTTTTTTATTATTTTTTTCCGACCAAACAGTTGGTAGTAATTTGGTCGGAAATTTGGTCAAAGTTTTTTTTTTGTCATTTTGGGTTGAATTCTGAAATCGTGTTAACCGACTAATTTCCGACTAAAAGGGTAGTTCGGAATTTTCGACTAACCAGATTTCTAACTGTTTTCCTACTAAAACGATTTTTCGATCATTTTGTGCCGACTAACCCAAATAGTCGGAATTTAGTCGGTATAGCTCTATACCGACTAAATTCCGACTGTTTTGGGTAGTCGAAAAATTGCGTTGTTTTTTTTGTAATGATATATAAGGCTGGTCGGCAGATCGGATCGGGTATTTGTTTAACACCCCTACATGTTGCTGCCACACTCATCACTCTTCCTCCCTTATAAATACACCTACATATACTTAATTATTTTTGCACCAAACTCTCACATCAAAAAGCTATTTTCTTGCTCATGTAATACTTACTATTTTAGCTCCTCTTTTCTCACACTAATACTCCATTGCAATCCCTTCAAGTTTGTATTTTCTCTATTAAAACATTAATATAAATCCTAGGCTAGATGGTGGATGTAGCCCAAGATTGGTGAACTACCTTAAATCTTTGTCTTGATTATTTATATATTATTGTCATTCATCGTACACTTGCATATTTGGTTCCTACATTAAGACACAATACAAACCTTCACTTAAACCATAATTTGTGATCATTGAGTGAGGTTTATACTAGGGATGACAATTAAGTCCGAATCCGATCCTAGTCCGATTCGATCGGAGCAATATAATCTGATTTGAGTCCGAGGAAAAAGTCATCCGACTCCACTCCAACTTTACGATCCGAGTCTGAGTTAGAGACAGGCCGGTGTTGGACCTTAATAAAAATCCGATACTCCGACCCGACTCCGACGTTGAAGGAAATCCGACTTTGAATTTCACTTTTACACCAATATTTTATTTCCTTTAAACACTAGACATGACTAATTCAAGCTCTCTCTCATACTAATTGTAATTTTCGATTTTGAAAAACTACTTGGTATTTTTATTTAAATTAATCAATCAGAATACGACAGATCAGATTAAGAGAAATAAAATACGCCAAATTAAAATGCGAGAAAATTTTGTTAGATTGTAGTAGTTGGACTATTTCTCTAGTTAAACTTGAATTCAAAGTACATCTTTTTTTTGTTATGTTGTATTTGAAAAATATATTTTGTTAATTCTATGCTTTAAAATCATTAGTACAAAATCACAACGATATTGTTTGCTAATAATCCGACTTCGTTGGAGGTCCGAGAGTTCGAGTCCGAGCAAACTTGGAGTATGCATAATCCGACTCCGAGTGGAGGTGGACTGGAAAAAAACTCCGACTATTATTCGGCCCAAAGTCGGAGTATGTATAATCCGAGCCGAGTCCGACCCATTGCCATCCTTAGTTTATCCCGCCCTTTCAATTTGTTTTGGTCATGGTGTCCAGATTCGGGCATTCACTACGAAGGCTCGAACTTTCAAGACTGCCATAGAGGCAAATTCCATGCTTCTACGAATAGATAATATTGTGAGCGATATCAAGAAGCAGGAGGATGATGTTTTTTGTATAAATTCGGCTGAAATGTCTTTTTTAACATCACAATTTTTTAGAGACGATCTCTAATTGAGTCGGCCTATTATATATTTTTTAAAATATATAAATAGGCATTAATAATGATAAGTAGACATTTAAAAGATTGAAAGTAACCATTAAGGATATAGTAAACAAGCATTAAGGATAATTCACGTAGACATTAAGAATATATTAAGTAGACATTCGTCTTTAGTGAACTAGGCATGAGAAACGTGTTGAGTAAAGAACACCTTCGATAGGTACTATAATTACACAAATTGATAACACAAAAATAGCCGAAATAACCCGGACAAATTAATTCGCCAAAACACGAATTCAACACACTCGAATATCACCAATAAACCACAATAAAATGAGCAGTCAAACAAGATAAAAGCAAGTAATAATCAAGGGCGCAAAGACACAAGATTTTTACGTGGAAAACCTCTTCGGTTTGAAGAGTAAAAACCACAGGACTTTTGGAGTCCACCCAAAATTCTCGTATTATGATGAAAAGGAGGTTACAAAAACCAATTCAAAGTTCTCCAAAGGGTCCTCAAACTACCCTAGAACAAACAACCATAATAATCAACAATTGAGAAACAAAAAGGAAGAAATCACTCAAAACGACGATCCTACCGTCAAAAATAAATCCATATGTCTCCCCATTAGGCTGCTAAAATTATAGGACGATCCAACGGTTGAACTCTGGGAAATAACTTTTTTGTGGAACTGTGCAGGTGAATTACAGGCTGCCTTCTCTTTGTGTTTCTCTCTTAATCTTTTTTCAAAGAAGATGATATTTATCTTATGAAAGAAGACAAAATGTATATACCCTAAGCTTCTCAAGGAAGCTAAAAGTTATGACTCCACACGGGTTATAAAAATAAGTGGATATTTATACTCCACATAAAATGGGTGTCTCCACATAGGCTGGGATTCAAAAAACCCAACAAAACGTCTCCTAAAGAGAGTGTCTCTCAAGAGACTAACTGTTCGCTCATCTCTAATTATTTATTTTTTTGTCTTCATATTTGGTTTTTCCATTTTCTTCCTTGGTTCGAGCTTTCCTATTTTGTCCCTACAACATTTCCACAAATAAAGTAGTCTTTAATTTTGTATCGGATTCGTTTACCGAGTTTGATCTCAGGTTCTTAGCAAGTTTGATTATATAAAGCTTATAAATATTATTATAGTAAGTAGTAGCTTCTATTTGACATAATTTTCAAAAGTCGGAAAAAAAATATAAACCGAACTTATTATCAACTAAAACATTATTTATTTTATCAATGATGATTGTTTATTTTTAGTTTATCACGTGGCATAGAGTTTATTATCAACAAAAACAATTTAGAACTTAATACATAGTGTTCACATAACACACAAGTATTAAGCAACAACTTAATATTATATATGTAAACCTTGTAATTTCAATAACTTGTTTTATGTGTCTTAAATATTTATCATCTTTCGTTTTTATTTTGGAAAATTATTGACTTGTGTTTTTTGCAGGGCCCTTCGATGAGAAGGCCTATGCTTCTTGGTAAAAGACATCAAGGGTTATATTATGTGCAGTCCACAAAGAATTCTATTCCAGATACTATACCACATGTCACTGCAGTTTTAAAAAGTCCATACATTGATTTTTATGAAAATTTAATCAAACTTTGGCATCTAAGGCTAGGCCACATGCCTCTAGATAGAATGAAAATAGTACTTCCACAAATTCATGTTTCTAGTTTCAAGAATTCTTTCCTTTGTAGTATTTGTCATAAAGCAAGACAAGAAAGACATCCCTTTAGTAATAGTTGTATAAAAGCTTCTAAACCTTTTGAAATGATTCATGTTGATATATGGGGTCCTTACTCCTCTTCTACTATGACAGGTGAATCAATGTTTCTTACTATTATCGATGATTATACGCGCACTACATGGTTATATCTTATCAAATACAAAAGTCAATGTGTTAGATTTCTTTCTCATTTGTATCTTTTATTCAAAATCATTTTAATTGTCATGTTAAAACTATTCGCACTGACAATGCGAAAGAGTTATGTGACGGTGAAATACTAAAATTTTCTCAAGAAAAAGGGATCCTACATCAAAAATCTTGCACATATACCCTACAACAAAACAAGATTGTGAAAAGAAAACATCAACATTTGCTTGAAACTACACGGGCCTTACATTTTCAGTCCAATCTTCCTAATAATTTTGGGGCTAATGTGTTTTATCCATTGCTTACTTAATTAATCGTATGCCCGTATTCTTGGAAAAATGACATCGTATGAGAAATTGTTTGGTAGAAAACCTGATAATACAAATCTTAAGGCTTTTGGTTGTTTGGCTTTTGTCTCTACTATACAACAAGGAAGAAGTAAATTCACTCCTATATGGAACCCATCTGTTTTCATAGGCTATCGCTATGAACAAATGGCCTACAAGCTATATGACTTAATTAACCATAAAATTGTCATCTCTAGAGATGTTATTTTCTATGAAAAGCATTTTCCATACCAGTTTGATAAAAATGTCAGAATGCATGATTTTTTTTCTTTCCATAGAAACTTGTCATACCACTTTTGAAGTCCCTTGTGACCCATGGATTATTACCCACAGTACACATAATAATGGTATGCCTAGCAGTGAATGTTATTCAGATAAAAACCGCAAACCAAACCAATCCAAACCGAGTAAGAAATATGGTTTGGACTTTTTATAATTTGGTTTGGTTTTGGATTGGAATTTTCAAAACCGAAATAATAAACCTTAATTTTATTTCGTCATTTTCATTTTTGCATTATAAATTTAGTAATCTAATTCGATTTGCAATTTAAATTTGTTTTCAATTGAAAAAAAGATTTGAATTGGTCTGAAAAAGTCTAAACCGAATTAATGTGGTTTGGTTCGATTTGGATTGTGGCATAATTTTGTTTGGTTTGGATTAAAAAATCAAAAATCGAAATAAATTTGGTTTGATTTGGTTTTATGAAAAAAACAAAACTTTCACCCCTAGGTATGCCCAACAATCAAGATGATGGTGACAACACATTCTTTAAAGAAAGTGGTCCAAGCATCTTTGATCCCCACTTTCTTGATTATAGTACCACTCCTTTTGTACATCAAGAAAATGCAATTCCAAAGCCTGACATCTTTATAGAACCTTTGTTTTTATTAGGCAGTTGGTGCACCAAGGCACGAAGGGCAAGCAAACGGTTGGGCTTTTTGTAGGTGAGGCATATTTCTCTACATGAAAGCTTATAAAACAATTGTGAACGCTGAAAGAAACATGAATACATGATATCCAAATTATAGTTGAATAAAAAATCCAAAACATTTGTTATCATTGCGCTAAGCAACTATAATAGAAAATGAATGACCATTTATAGAGAAGATATTATTAGTTAATGGTAATCTTTTAGCCATAAAAATGTTAAAAATGAATGACTACCTTTAACATTATTAACAATTTGCTTATCAATTAAGTTTAGCTGCTAACGGTACCTATCAATATGTTTCAAAAAGCTGGATTGTGTAGCTGAGAAATTGAGAAAAACATATAGTGCATCTGATTTAGAAGATGACATGTGTGATAGAGTTTATACTATTGACTCTATTCATCATGGGGCACCTTATAATAACTGTATGGAGCCTAAAGCTGCTGCAAAGTTTGGTGATGACTATTTATGTACACCAAAATCAATTGGCCGTGGAGACTTCGAAGATCCTGCAGTAAAGAAGCTTTCCTTGAGACTTCGGGCTTTTGAGGGTGATTGAGAATCAATGGGGCAGAAAATCATGTCTATGCAGACAGATAAAGCACAATATATGTTACTTAGAGGAATTGCTCAGCATTGGTGCAGAGATATGGCACCTGTTCATAAGCCATATATTGTAAGGAACTTTTGCCTCATGGCAGTGTTTAGAGTAAATTTATGTGTATAAAACTATTTTGCTTTGCTTTATCCATAGTTCTATGGTTATATGATGTATACACTTTGAAAACCCTACTCTTAAGATGATTATTATTCTTTTTCGCCATAGAATAAAAACTAGATCATATCGCATATTTCCCGTGTTGTAAAGGTGTAAAAAATATGCTTTCCTTTTTTTTTGAGCCTTCTATACACAGTTTATTCTATTTATTGTTTATCTTTATGAAACGTTGGGGTTATGAGAATGTGAGTCTGATTGTGTTACTACCTGTGGTGTTTATGGGACATTGGCAGAGGATAACGTTGTAAACAGGATAAGAAATCTCATTGCTCGGAGACACTATCGTGATTCATGACATCACGACTGCAACAATATTACCAAAAGATTGGGGTCGGGTAACAATAATTACATATTACCTTGCCTGCTACTATATAGCCATTCTAAGATCTGTTTCAAGAACAACCTTCTTACATTGTTCAGGTACAACTCAATGCTAACTGAATTATTCTTCAAAGATATTGGTGTCCCTAATAATGTTACAACATCTGAATACATCAAGAAATCAGATTTTTGAGAGAACTCACTAAAAAAGAACAAACAACAAAAGAATAGAGTTAATAAAAACATACATCCTCACCGGGAAAATACCCACATTCTCCAACACATCATCATTGAGTTTGTATTCAGGCATTACCCAATTCCATAGCGTGGGAAAAAGTCCCCTAACAAGCTTATTGCGAACAAATTCAAAATAGATGTTCATTCTTTCGTGGAAAACTTGGATCATGTCTAGTCTAGAAAGTATATACAATATCAGGAAGTCTCCTGAGAGACGGTCTATGCTATAGACGGGATCCATGAAGCCCAGCCCAAACAAATTAGTAATTAAAAAAAAGGAAAAACAAAAAAAATTAAAAGTAACCGCCATGTTTATGAAGGCGTGGGAATTATCAGTTTGGAATCCCAAACGTCTACTTTTCATTAACTGTCATTGGAACCCAAAAACCAAAATGATTGTCTCTGCCATTTCAACCCCAGAATTCTCATTCTCCATTAACCTTCTACAACAATAGATGAATTATTATGTGAATTCGACCAAGCTTATTCGAAACAGATATCGAAAGGTATGGTAGTGAATTGAATTTTATTGTTCATCATGTCTGATTTTATTGTTCCCCAAGCTTCATCAATGGTGGTTTTTCCCCAAGCTTCATCAATGGCTGTTGAGAATGACAATGAATTTGCCCGGAATGAATCGCACATAACATTACATGTAAGTTGCTACCTTTGATCTTTTTTAGAGGGAGGGGATGAATGTCGAAAAATTCACACCCCCATTAATGATATTTTAATAATTTCAGTTCCTGGAGATGAAGATGAATAAAATAACCATAGCAACGCTATATGCCTATACGAAGGTAACATATTGAGGATTATAATACATTATATATGAAGTTATAATAGTGTTTATTTGGTATTATATTGGAATGTGTTTGGGTGTATAATGGCATGTTTCTGTGCGTATAATGGCATGTGTTTGGGATTATAACATATCATATTTGCGATTATAATTCATTATATTTGGAGTTAAATAACGTTTATTTTGGTATGTTTGGGTGTATATTTGCGAATATAACACATTATATTTGGAATTATAATGGTATGTGTTTGGGTGTATAATGGCATGTGTTTGGGAATATAACACATTATATTTGGTATTATAATGGTATGTGTTTGGGTCTATAATGGCATGTTTCTGTGCGTAGAATGGCTTCAGTTTAGGATTATAATACATTATATTTGAAGTTATAATAAGATTTATTTGGTATGTTAATATAATGGGTGTTTGTGCATATAATACAAAATATTTGAAGTTATAATACAAAATATTTGAAGTTATAATACAAAATATTTGGGCTTATAATGGTATTTTTGGGAAGTATAATGGCATGTGCTTGGAGTTATAACAACCTTATATTTTGCATGTTACATACCATATATATGTTGATACATGTTTAATTATTTGGTGTTATATAACATTAATAATTGTTATAATAATGTTTAGATGATTGTAATGAAGAAACCGAGCCCTCTGGAGCAAATAAAAAAATCTCAAATGAACTGAAATGTGCTACTGATCTATCACAAGTAGACCTATTTAGTTCACTAGATGGCATTGCCGCCAAAACAATAGAAGAACTTGAGCATCTCTACATGTCACATGCACGAGTAACGGGTTTTGGCATTAAAAAATACACCCAAAGAACATGAAAGGATGTTGTAGTAGAGAGGTATTACGTCTGTTCATGTGAAGGGAAAACAAATGTGCGCCCTTCAAATGAAAAAAATGAAAGTTAACAAAAGTCGAAAAAGATGAAACTCACGCCAACAACAAGATACGATTGTAAGGCACGGATACGGATTAAATTAGATAATGAAAGTGGATTATATTATGTTACGCAACACATCATCTTGCACACCCATGAATTAACAAGAGTTGAATGGCAACACCTTCATCGTTCTGAAAGGCATGTATCAGTTTCTGAGAAGATTGATACCATTAGAGCATTTGAAGAGGCAAGCATCAGACCAACCGCTGCTTATAGATAATTGTCTCAAGATGCAGGCGGGGATGAGTATGTTGGTCATACGCTATTAGACCACATAAACTATGTCAACAGGTAATATACTATGTTTGAAATTATATTATTAGCATTTTGGAAGTATAAGATACTATATTTGGAATTATATATATTATTTGGTAATATGAAAAAGGATTGTTTGGTTATTTTATGTCGGCAGGTTAAGGATGAAAGCAATAGAAGGGGGGGATGCTCAAACAGTGATTGATAAGCTCATAGAAGAATCTGAAAAGAATCCTGAATTTTACTATCGCGTAAAGTCGAATGAACAAGGACAACTTATAGCTCTATTCTGGAGTGATAGTATTATGAGAGAAGATTTCAAAATTTTTGGAGATGTGGTAATATTTGACACAATCTACTGTACCAACCGTTATAATCTTATTTGTGGCCCAATAGTTGGGATTAATAATCATCGAAAAACAGTTATGTTTGGATGTGCATTTATCGCCGACGAAAAGGTTGAATCATTTGAGTGGGTTCTTGGTCAATTTAAAAAATCTATGAGCAACAAATCCCCAAAATCAATATTCACCGATTAGGACTTTGCAATGTCACGTGCAATTGAGAATGTACGTAATAATAATCTATGTAATTATCCAAAGAACAATATTATATTTGTTAAACTAATGTGTTATATTCCGATATGTGTTTTGCAGGTATACCCAGAATCAAAGCATAGATTATGCTTGTGGCACATACTGAAAAATGCGGTCTCACGTTTTGGGTCGTTAAAGTCGTATACAGGCTTCAAAGAAGCATTCCATAAATGCTTGATGGGTTGCAACACCGAGGAAGAGTTTAATGAATGCTGGGATAATATGGTCACTACCTACAAAATGATGGAAAAGGGAGATTTTTATAAATGGTTTGATCGTTTATACCAAATAGACACAAGTGGTGCACAGGATTAAGTAAAGATTTCTTCTTTGCCGGAATCTTATCTTCACAAAGAAATGAATCAACCAATAGTGCTATTGGATTTCAAGCAACGAAAAACACTAGTTTGATGCAATTTTATAAAATTTTCCAAAACACGGTGGAACGATTGAGGAAAAAAGAAATTGAGGCTGAATTTTATTGTTCTCGGACCACACCCACATCAACTCTTTGCATCGTTGGGTTACTAAAACACGCAGCCGAAGTTTACACTACAACTCTGTTTAGAGATTTCATAATTTGATTTTCTTTTACCTTTTAAATATTTATACTCGATGAGGCATGGGCCATGGTCGTTTCATTCTTTATATGAAAATTGAAGTTCTTATTTTACACGCAAAGGTTTTGGATTAGTGTGTGTTTTCTAGCACTTCTCTCTTACAACAAGTAATTCTCTTGTCTCTTTCTTCTGAATATCTATCTTTCCAAAATTTGTCTTTCTAAATTACTACCTTTTTTATTTTTTTTCTGGTACTCTCATGGTTTCTATCTCATATATGAATTGATTTCCTTATATACTTGTATAGATGCGGAAAGAATATTTAAACTCTAATTTCTTGATAATTTTAAAATTTGACAGTATTTGATGATCATGTCGAAGAGTTCTTTCAAGTTGCAACACCCTCTCGGTAATTTTTCAATTTTCTCTTTTTTCCTTTGATTGATAATTCATGATTGATGATTGAGATCATCGATGTTATCAACTTTTCGGATTTCGTGAATTTTTCGTGTTGGATTTTGATTAAATTGTTGATTTTGTTTCTGGATTTTGCTAATGTTGTTGGATTAGTTCCGGTTTACCATTTTAAATTTGGTACTACCATGTGACCACAATGAAATTGATACTTTACTTTCGTTGATTTGATTAATTTCAATATATGATCATGAGTTTAAGATAACCTAACAATGTTTGGGGAAATTACATTGGTTTTGTATTTGGAATGAGCTGCTGATTACTTACGTTTTAAATTTATCAAGTTTGCAGTCATTTGAATTGAATGCTTCATTATTTGTAGCTCAATTTGAATCCAAATAGAAAATGTTTCAATCTTTAATCAATTTTTTCAGTCCAAAAATCAATTTGAACCCAATTAGTGTTAAGTGTATCCTTATTGACTTGTGTTGGCTTGTAGGAAACTCCTCCCTCAGACCCGTTTAATTGGCATCATTTTCTATTTTGGTCCGTCCTGCTTAGTTTGCATTATTTCTATTTTTGGACTATGCCCACCCCTTCTTTTAATCTTATCCATACGTGTTAACTTTCTTTTAATTTTAACCGCACAATTCATTTTCTTCCTTCATTTATTACCATTATATACCTTTTTCTTAAAAACCAACAATTTTCTATTCAAACTATATGGGACAGAGGGAGTACAATTTAATAATTGATCTTTTTCATTGACAGAACGAAGACAGGCGGAAGCTGCTCGTATTAGGGAGAAATATCCAGATAGAATTCCAGTAAGATAGCATAGGATTATGTACATTGTTACTTATAGTTTGCATAAATTTTCTATCTTTTATATTGTTTTATTGCTTAATCCAGGTTATTGTAGAGAAGGCCGAAAAAACTGACATTCCGGACATTGACAAGAAGAAGTTAGTGAAAAGTTCTCTTTTGTGTTAATCTCATTAATTTTGTTTACATTTTAGTTTTATCTAATACCTCTTTGGATTATGCTTTCAATATATGGGGATATTGGCATTCTTTATCTATATTTGTTTTTGAATGTACTCCTATCTAAGTAAGTTTTTATTTCAACACTATACTAGTTTATTTATCTGCAGCACACGTGATACTTGTTTAGATTAGACTAGTTGTGAACTTTGTGTGTTTTTACTTCTGTTTTTCATTTGGTAGCTGTCATGAAGAAGAGGTTCCCTGTATGTCAGACAATCTCTTGGACATAGGCATATTCTAATTGCTTGGCTCCTATGTATTTTTCATTAGTATAAACTTAGATAGCTTGGTTAATCTATCAACCATGACCCAAAAGAAATATCATCCCCCGTATTGGATTCTTATACTCCTACTACAAAGTCCATAGAAATCAAGTCCCACTTCCAATCGAGAATAGGTTATGGTTGAAGTAATCCTAAACTCTTTTGTCCTTCAAACTTTACTCTCTGGTAAACTAGACACATAAGTACAAAATCAAAGGCATCGTTCCTTAAACCTTTCCACCTAAAATAACTCTCTAATCTCCTTAGTCATCTTATCACGACCAGGATGAGAATGAAACAAACTCTAGTGACCTTCTGTTAGAATCTAATTCTTCAATTCGGGTTGGTTTATAACACACGACCTCCCATTCATCCTTATATCTCCTCTTTCCCATAACTCGATAGCATCAGTCTCTTTTCCCCTAACTCTACGTATCATCTTCAAGCTGCACCTTAATAATACGATCAAACAAACTGGGTTGTATAGTCATTGCTTCTAAACAATGACCAACCTAATGTCGGCGACAAATCTGTTATCCTAGACTTTGCACTTCACGGTAGAACTCTCAATGTATAGACATTGTAGCATTCACAGACACTCTCAGTCTCCTACTCAAGGCATCGACTACCTTGTTTGCTCTCCCACGGTGATACACAATCTCAAGATTATAATCCTTAATAACCTCCATGCTTTTCTAAATTTCCCATACAATTTCTCTTTTTCAAAAAGTTGTAGCATAGTCTTTGAGTGTTCTTCATGTTCACTCTTATTCCCCATATACACCAAAATATCATCGATAAAAATAACCTCAAACGTATCCAACTATTTCTTCGATTCAGCTAACTCAGCTAGGGCAAAACAAAATTTATTTCTAATGGTAGGGGTAACATCAAGGATAAGATCAGTATGGAAGTCAACCTCTCTCCTCGAGGGAAAATATGTAGATCCTCAAGGAAAACATCAAGTTATTTACACACAATCAGGCTCTCCTCAAAGCTTAACTTGGTTTCCTCCTCGCAAGTCGAAATAAAACATATATATCCTTCATTTCTATGTTAAATCATCTCTATGGCTTGAATTGGGATAACAAAATTCTTCCTAATCAACATTCTCTTTCTGCAGTCTTAACCTAATCACGAACTCTCCACATGATGAGGTCTTAACTAGTCCATCTCCAAAATAATATCATAAGAACCCTATTCGAACACTATCAAGTTGGCATGGAGATGATAGTTCAAATCTCAAGAGAGAAATGAGGAAAGATACAGTCACACAGTTTAGTGAACCGTCAGGTAATAGAACTTAGAGATAAAAAATTTGAGATTCAAGAGAGATATAGGATTTATAAAGCAAAGAAGTTGAGATAAGAGATCAGTTAGCTAAGGAATCAAAAATGATATGGGCAGAAGAATTTGCTACGATTAAATGACCACACGTAACATCACCTTCAACTCTTCATCGGGTCATAGACTTATGCTTAGAGGGAATATTGTCTTCTCTCGTCATCACATCATCACAAATAAGATTGAAACATGTGATCGATTTCACATTAACGTTAATCTAGAAATAGTTTACATATAGTAAAATAAGCACACAAAAAATCGGTTTTTGAAATAGTTATTTAAAAAAAATCATTTGAAAAAAAAAACCATTTGAAATTCATTTTTTTTTTCATTTTTCTTTTTCTAATAAAAAATTTCGGCTATCGAGAATATCCTTTTACATGGAATCGAAGTTCCAAGATTCCAATAACTTTAGCTCTGATACCACTTGTAACAAGGCCGATCAAAAAAAATGTTTATTAGAAATGATAAATATTACATTAAAATTTGAAAATTAAAAAAATGCATATCATTCGTTTCAAAAATACACAATAATTAAAATTAAATACGTCAAAATCATAAAACATAAAGCATATAAAACGATCTTGCAACTAAGTCCTCGATAGCATAAATAAATTGTGGCTGCGGCCTGGATCGGAATCTGAAACTAAATCCTACAACATACTGCCATCCATAATACGGATGACAGCCGATTAAATCGGTCAGCGCTTAACGCCGAGCATAACTCCCTATCCAGCTCAAAATAAAGAAATAATACACCACATTTACTAAATAATAATTAGAGTACGAACTTATAATAAATTGACACCACTACATACTTTTACCATATTCTTTTGCTCTTCCATACTTTTAAGTCATTAAGATACCATTCTCAACCCTGGCAGAAGTACGTTACTGCCACTTATACAATTCGGTAATCTTAATACTTAAGCACGTTCAGTTGATTAATACTCATAATCGTATCATGCCTCATAGCATCAACAATAATCAAGTTTATCACTGATCAACAAACACAAACAATATGACACCTGATATATGTAAGGGTCTGGCTAGATTAGGGCCAAAGCCCTATATCTAACTGTGGTGGGGGTCGTCACCCCGCCAATGTTTATGCTCGAGCTTCTACAAGATAGGTAGCTAACCCCCTGTCTAACATCGCATTTTACGTGCTGGCCAACACGGGCGCCGGGATTTTACATGCCGGTCCATGGTTCGACATTTCCTTACTATTAGGGTCATCCAATCAACACACAGATAATTTCACACAAACACATCACTTTTTTACTACAAGTTGACTTTGACTTTGACCAACTTAGATATTAACTTTCTTATTTAATAATATTCTACCTTTATGCCCTTTTTAGTTCACTACTAAAGTTTTACTCATTAAACTTTAATTAAAACTTTATTTTTAATAATTCATTTGTTAAATAAATTTATACTAATAACTTAGTATTCTACTCATAGTCTTTAAATTAATATTTTCTTTTTCACAATTAGCTACTAAATTTTATTTCTCTTGAAATATGTTTCAATACTCAAACATTTCTAACTTTAAAATAAATAAATAAATAAATAAATATTATTTTAATTCTTTAGACAAAAACAAGTATAAACAAGTAAAACTAGATTCTAAGGATAAATTTTCAAAATTCAACAAATTCACCAAAAATCAACATTCTAAGTTGAAAACAAGTAAAACTTATCAAGTCCACAAAAATTAATATTCTAATTATATAACTAAAACGACTTATTATTTTACTAACTCAATATTTCTAGTTATAAATAACTAGCACTTTATAAGCTCACAAAAATACGTACTTCTAGTTATAAAACAACTAAAACTTATATATTCACACAAATCCAAAATGCTTGTTATAAAACAAGTAAAAACTTTATTCTTTTATTTTTTTTCTTAAAATCGAAATTTTCACACATAATTTTAAAAAAAAGGGAATATTGATAAAAAAAAAAATCTACTTTTACATCATTTCAAATAAATTTTGGTCAAATAGTCAACTAAAGAATATTTTGTACAAATTAATTACTTAATATCACAAAAGTCACTTTTATAAAAAAAATCTCATATGGACAAGAAAACACTTTAATATTTTATAACTTATAATTTTTTTTTTAATTCATATTTTTAACTTGATATATTATTATTATAAAAAGGATAAATTCTAAAAAATCACCTTATCTATACACTATTTTTTAAAAAACTACCTTATGTAATACATTTATTTGCAAAAGACTACCTACTACTAAATTTCGTTACGTGAGTAATTAAAAACTCACCTACCAGCCTTCTTAAATGTCTACTGATCTTCACTGTCTTCTTCAATTTCCTCCTCCATTAAAATTAAAAACCCACCTCCATTAATTTCCTCCTCTACTCTCGCTCCCAAGGAATATACTCACGAGCTTCTTCACTGTCTTTTTCATATTCCAAGCAACAATCCCTTGAACTCAGAATCTTGATTTCGGTTGCTAATTGTCGCTTCTCTTCCACAAGTGTGTTTGTTAATTTTTTTTCCAATCACACATTTCAGGTTCATCAATCCACTTAAACTTTTTGCAACCTCTCCAATTTGTGTCAGGATCATAAAAAGCACAAGTCTTGAACCTTCTTCCAGGATTTTCCTTGCTCCATGAAACTCTCCTTGCAAATGGAGCTTCACACCCACATTTCTTGGGCTTCGATGTTGCTGTTGAAGAAGGCGAAAACATTAGCGAGCAATTGAAATAGATATAACTTGAATTAGGGAGAATTGATGAAATGGGGTGAGATTGATTTTAGGGTTTCATTTGTAGAAGATAGAAGAAGTGGATTTGGATTTTTGGTTTAAGAAGCCTAATACTCGACATTTGAAGGAAGGAGAAGCTGACTTTTTAATTGCTCACGTGCCTATCACGTTGTAGTCAACCGTTAGTCTTGCCAGTCAACTAACGATATTTAGTAGTAAGTAGTCTTTTGCAAATAAATATATTACATAAGGTAGTTTTTTGCAACTTTGTTTATAAAAGGTAGTTTTTTAAAAAATAATGTATAGAAAGGTGGTTTTTTAGAATTTTTCTTTATAAAAAAAATACTTATAATAATTTAAAGTAGTAAATAAAACCTTTTTTTTTAAATGATAGTTGCAAAATGACCTATGATTATTTTTGGACATTTTTCTCATAGAAAGAACCTTTATTTAATTTATCATTTAAATTCTAAATTTAAATAATCAACATAATCACTAAAAAAAACTTTTAAACAATAACAAAGTAATTTAATATAATTTAAGGTTGTGCTCTAATATCAAAGTAATGTAGAATGACAATAATTTTTAACATGAGATCATACTTAGTAAAAGTAAGTTTGTAAAATAGCACACAACTTTATAAACTAGTTTAAAAGCAAACATAAGCATATTGACAAAAATGCGAATACGAATAAAAAAATATTGAACATATAACCCCCCCAAACATACTAACACTAGGTTTAACATAAAAAAAATATTGAATATTACTAGAATACTTTTTTTTTCACACAACTTCCTAACAATGATAAAAAAAATTACTAATTAATATAATTAAAATAACTTTAACATAAACATATTTGATATGATCTTAATTATAATTTCATTAAACTAAATTCTTACTTAAACATATTCAACATATTTCATACTTTGCATATTATAAAGTAAATATAATGTAAAATTTCATATAAAGAGTAGGGTAAGAAGTTATACCATATTAACACCGTAGATTAGTACTAAGTACTAATTAAGAAGATAAGAAAATAATACCCTCCAATGAATATTCCAAGCTTTAAGCTCTAAACTCCAAATGCTAGTACTTCTAAGATCCCAAAGTAAATATCCAATTCCATCTTTTAAATATATTCAACTAATTAATATTCGAGAGATTTTTTTTAGTAATGTTATTAAGAGAAATTAGGAAGAAATTGAAGAAAGATAAATGACCTATAGCCTCTTGAAACCCACGTCAAGAATGAATGATTTGTGCTACAAAATTTTGACTCAACTTCTATTTTTATACTAGGACATAAGCTATTCTATAGATATAAATTTTAGAGACAAAGAGGTAAGGTGTAGGATGAAATGAATTGCATCAATATGGCTCAAATCTTACCTCCATATCCACTAGAGTGTTGATGTAAGATTTGTCTTGCTAAAATTTCATAACTTGTGTAAGTAGAAAAAAAAATAAAATATTTGAGTAGGTTTGACTTAGGTTAACTTAGGTAATTAAGATTAGTTTAGTTGTAAAACTAGCTTAAAAATTAATTTAAAGTTTATAATAAATATAAATACATAAAAAAAATAGTAGTGTAGAATAGTTTAATTAAAAAATATTAAAGTTGTTAAAATAATTGTTAACGAAATTATTTAAGAAGATAAGAATTTTTAAACGTAAAGTTTTCGTGAACCAAAAGTTGATTAAATGATTGAATTCTTTTTTTTTTTATAATAGAAAATAATTATTGAAACTTTTGGGCTTAAATAAATAGAAACAATATAAATATAAAGTTTAATATTCGAGGTAGTTTAAGAAATCGAGCAAGTATTAGGAATTTAAAGAAAACTTAAAAATTTAATAATAAAAAAAACTTGAAAATCGAATTGGAAATTAAATAAGAAATTAAATCAATTAATATATATAGTTAAATGAAATATAAGATTTTAAAAATTAGATAAAGTTGGAGCTTAGTAAATCAAGAATTAGGAATTAAATTGAATGATTAAGAGTTAATTGAAAATGATCAATCGAACGATTAAGATTAGGAATTTCGAGGTTGTTACAGGATAGGAGTAGTTGGAGGTGTCATATCCAGGTTTTAGACTTCGACTTTTCTTCTTAGACTCGGTTAAGGCGTTCGTACGTTCTTGTATGCTCTAGTCCTTTGTGTATCTTGTTGATTATTTCTGTTTTTATGTTTTATATTCTTTTACATGCGTATTGGATTTATTATGTGTTCTTTCACCTCATGTAGCAGGTACATATCTATTCTGTCGCGCGAATGGTAGATCGTCTAGCAAAAGAGTCATAGGATGAACTCCATGTTAGTACCATTCAGCTAAATAACATATATACTTCTAATTCGAAACCATATTATTTTGGAAGTTACTTGAGCAGCTTTTGAACCAATTATTTGAGTTTAAAAATTGACTTGGATCCATTGAGATCCTATGCTTTATGATAAAGAAACGAGAATTTGGAATTATTATGAAACCATTGAATTGAATTTGAATGATGATATGATTTATCCAATGAAAAGTCATATTGCAAAATGAATTTACTTAAACCAAAAATATTTTCATAACTTGTTTGACAGACACTAGTGTGTTATACTCAGCCTTTTTGCTGATATTATACTTTGTATGTTTGCCAATGGTTTTGTTTTTAGAGTAAAACCCATATCGCCTCGAAGGAGCACAAGAGGAGTGTTTGGGAGCACATTTGAGCAAGAGTACTACACTATCCTTATTGTGTATTGATGGGATTAGTTTATGCATTGAGAGACATTTTGAGTTATGTTAGTAATTTGAGGACATTAAATTGTATTTGGACTTTTGCAAACTTGTTTCGATATGGTTGTAATTTTCCCTATTTTGGATTGTTAAGACTTCTGTTCTTATTATGTATCTATGATGCATTTGATTTGTTTAGTCCACGTGTTTACTTGGGCGTTGGTTTGCTTAGGTAACCCCTATAATTGTGTTGGCAAAGTTATGCTTCCGTTTGATGATTACTAAATTCAAATTAGTCTCTGCCTTCATAATTTTGGGCGGTTACACGAACAAATCGAAACGTAGGTAGAATCGTAAGTTGGAAGAATATTACAATTCTAATTAAATTAATATTGGAGAGGTTGAAGATTTAAGCTAATTATTAAATATTTTCTAATCATTCTTAAAAATAATGTGAATGAAAATTTATTTAATGAATTTAAACTTTTGAGGTGAATATGGTTAGATAGAATATTTAAGTTTCTACAATTCGATTTTATCTGTTCGATTATATAGGTTTGAACGATTTCAAGTAGATTCTCGACACTACAACAAATTTTGACTTTTTGCGACATTGGATTTAGTGGCGTTAAAAAAATGCCACTGATTTATATTTTTAATGTAATAATTATTAGTTTTCATTTTAACTTCTACTATAAAGTAATTTAGCGACATTTTGTTTGGTCTTTAGTGGCATATGTAATTGTTACTATATTTTATAGTGACATTTGTGAGAAATGTTACTAGATCTTATGTCGCAAAAAGTTTTAATGTGATTTTTTATTATGCTTTTAAAGAGTCAATAAATGTCACCAAAGCCTCTATATATACAAGTAGAAATTTGAAGTAGCAACATTTAAATTAAATGTCGCTAAATATATCCCAATAAAAGCAAATTATGTTGTAGTGCGAATTTAACAACTTTGGTTACATCAGTATGGCTGACTATTTTATTTATAAGTGAATATTCATAAACGATGAACTCGACATTAATCATTAGTAACTAAAATAACTACGAGGTATCAGGTTTATATGCAATGTTATTACTTTATGTTATGATGTATTTTGTGTAGTATATTATGAACGTGTACCTTTGATCTTAACGATCCCGCGATGATGTTGTTCCTCATGTGGTTTACAATTAGTAGTTGGTTAAGTTTCAGGTTGGGGAGTGAGGTTTCACTTGTGAAGAGTATATTTGCATAAGTATGGAAGACCCAAACTTTAAACTTTCTTTTATTTACCCCGACATTAATGTTTAAATTAAAAGGCGTCTACGCTATCGAGCCGTAATTCTTTTCGGATAATTAATACTTAGTACTAGTTATTTTAATTTTCCCTGCTAGACTTTTAACTTTAATAAAACCTTAATAACTCTAGAGTGACTCAATCCGTCAAGTCTTTGTTTTGAACAAATCATTGTTTACTGTTCCAATAAAACATTCTTGATTAATTCAATTTCTTATTTTATTCAAAAATATAACTCTTTTATCGAACCGAGTTTTTACGAGATGTTACAAAATAGCAAAAAGAGAATGAAAAAATAAATAATGTTTTGGAAGCATTGTTAAAATTACACGGTATTTATTCTTTTGAAACTTTGGAAGTGTTGAACATTTAATGTCTAATAATCCTAAGTATATAATCACCAACTACTAAAAATAGTAGTGGGACAATATGTATTAAAATACAAGGTCCTTGCATTGGATTCCCTTACTTATTCCAAATTAGTTTTGGAGTTACAAAGGAGTAGTTGGGAGGAATGATGCTCATGAATACCTTTTTAATGGTATTGATTGGAGGCCATTAATATGGAGGAATAATGCACATGAATACCTTGTTAATGATATTGATTGGAGGCCATTAATATTGGTCATCAATGGGTGATTGAATGGCCATGACCCTTAGCTATACTTGGAGTAGTATAAATAGGGGCTTGGGGAAGAGTGAACAACACACCAATTTCTAAAATCTCATTCTTACTCTTTCTCTTACACTTGTGTTCTTTCAAGAGAGCAATTAACTATTTTTAGAACTTTCAAATCATATAATTCATCAAACACTTGTTGTTAAGTGATGTTTGTATCTCGTTGTGAATTTCCAATTCAAAACTCAAGTACCTTTGTGGGGGAAATATCACAAAAGGAAAGTGATCACACACCTACAACAAGTATCAAGCTTCGATTGTCATTACAAATCAATATTCAAGTTTTTAGCATTGTCATTATTGAGTTTACATGTTTTCATCAGCAAAGGGATAAATACAAATTCTCATTTTGTAATTTGTATTTGCATTATTAAAGTTTTAATAATCTTTTGTGATATTATCTTCGGGATGACAACTATCAAAGATTTTACATCTAACTTTGCTAAGTTGGAAAAGTTTGTCCGTGTTGATTTTCGACGTCGGAAAAAGAAGGTCATGTTCCTCCTTACATCTTTGAGCGTCAATTACGTGATAAGTTCACCCAAACCGGATGAGTCGGAAAATGAAACTCTTGAGCAAGCTAGGAAGAGAAGTAAGTGGGAAAATGATGATTTCATATGCCGGGGCCATATCCTCAATGAAATGCAAGATTCGCTCTTTGACATCTACCAATACTATGAGTCCACTAAGGAATTTTAGGATGCCTTAGAGAATAAATACATGGCGGAGGATGCAAGTTCCAAAAAGTTTCTTCTAAGTAATTTTTATTCTTATAAGATGGTAGAAAACCGCCCTATAGTTGATCAATTTCATTAATTGCAAAGAATGCGTGCCAATTTAAAATTACATAAAACTAAGATAGATGAAAATTTTCTTGTTTCTAGCATTATAGACAAGTTTCCTCCCTCTTGGAGGGATGCTAAACATGCTTTAAAGAATAAAAGAGAGGAGATTGCACTCTCCGATCTTGGACAACATATTGTTGTTGAGTCTAGCATAAGGATTCAACAGAATCGTAAGGATGAAAATCCTAATGTTGGAAATATTAACATGGTTGCGGAAGGGAGACCATCCCATTAAGAAGAGAAAAGGAAGAAGGTAGATTCTTCAAAGGGGAAGGTCGTTGTCTCAAATATCGAAAAGGTATGTTGGGAATGTGGTAAGCCAGAACACCGAAAGAAAAATTGTTTTGTTTTCAAGAACAAGCAAAAGAAGGCAAAGGGGAATGGTCGATCGTCTACAAGCAAAGACCCTTCCAATCAAGGTAATCATGCAATTTTGAATGAAAATTCTTCTTTGAATTTTTCTTCAATGAATACTAATTTAAGTGTTGTGCAGGATGATTCTTTGTCTTGGTGGATCGATTTAGGGGCTTCGAGACATGTATGCAATTCTACAAGATGGTTCAAAACCTTTCACAAGGTGGTTAAAAACCCTAACCTTTGATAATAGTTGTACTACTGCCTTCCCACACTTGAGTATTGACACTCCTACTCCTTTCCCAGTTTCCCTCTCTTTTTTCATTTAAATTTTTTTAATGAAAAATATCGTTTGGATTGGTTTGAAAAAGTCTAAACCGAATTAATTTAGTTTGGTTCGATTTGGATTAAGGCCCAATTAGGTTTGGTTTGGATTGAAAAATCAAAAACCGAAATAAATTTGGTTTGATTTGGTTTTATGAAAAAACCAAACCGCAAACCGAACTTTCACCCCTAATTACAAGGACACCCTTTAAAAGTATTGAACGAAAATCCAAAATTTTGGAATTGATTCATAGTGATATTTGTTACTTTCATATTACACCATCATTGCGAAATAAGCAATATTTCATAACTTTTATTGATGATCTTTCCAAGTTTTGTTATGTATATCTTTTATATACTAAAGATGAGACTCTTGATCATTTTAAGATTTACAAAAATGAAGTAGAAATACAAATTGGTAGTAAACTTAAACGATTAAGAACCGATAGAGGAGGTGAATATTATGATCCAAATTATTTTAATTCAATGGGTATTATACATGAAACAATTGTTGAATAACACCACAATCAAATGGTGTGGCAGAGAGGAAAAATCGTACTCTACAAGAGATGGTTAATTCCATGCTATCTTACTCGGGTTTAAGTGATGGATTTTGGGGTGAAGCAATATTGACGGCTTGCCACATTCTTGATCAGGTTCCAATAAGAACAAATAAGGAGATTCCGTATGAACTTTGATACAAAAGAAAACCAAACTTAAGTTATCTTAAGGTTTGGGGTTGTAGGGCTATTGTAAGATTGTTCGGTCACAAAAGAAAGAAAATCGGTGAACGAGGGATTGAATGCATATTTATAGGTTATGCTATTCATAGCATAGCTTATAGGTTCTATGTTATAGAACAAAATGACTATATGTCGATTCATTCGATCATAGAGTCAAGAGATGCAATTTTTGATGAAAATAAATTTCTATCATTGAGTAGACAAAGAAATCTACAAGTTTGTACCAATGAAAATGTTGATGATAATCAACAAAGTTCACCTCTAGGTGTTGATGAAAATCAACAACTAGATGAACAAAAAATTGTTGATCCTATTCCTAAATGGACTAAGAGACAACGGAAAGCAAAAAGCTTTGGACCGTACTTCCAAGTATACTTGGTTAAAGGTACTAGACGCGACGTACCTTCTAGTGTTCCATATTTATTTAATGTTAAAGGTCACCCATTGACTTATAGTGATGCTATGGCATCACATGATAGCGCTTTTTCGAAAGAGGCTATTGATGATGAGATGCAATCCATCATGGGTAATAACACTTGGGTGTTAGTGGATATTCCTCTTACTTGTAAACCAATAGGTTGCAAGTGGATTTTTCGAAAGAAAATAAAAATTGATGGCACTATTGACAAGTTCAAGGCCCCTTTAGTGGCACAAGGCTTTAGACAAAAGCTTGGTGTTGATCACTTTGATACTTATGCACCGGTTGCAAGAATGACCAATATTTGGTTATTGGTAGCTTTAGCTATGGTCTATCATTTAGAAATACATCAAATGCATGTTAAAACCGCATTTCTATATGGGGAATTAGATGAGGAGATTCATATGAAACAACCCGAAGGGTTTGTTTTGAAAGGACAAGAGCAAAAGGTGTGTAAACTTGTTAAATCCTTATATGGACTTAAGCAAGCACCTAAGCAATGACATCAAAAATTTGAAGAAACGGTTTTGTCCTTTGGATTCAAGTTGAATCAAGCTGATAAGTGCGTTTATAGAAAATTCGATAACCAAGGCAACGGGGTTATCATTTGTTTATATGTAGATGACATGCTCATCTTTGGTACTAGCATAGTACAAGTTCAAGAGATAAAAGATTTTTTGTCTAGATCCTTTCAAATGAAGGATATGGGGGAGGCCAATGTGATTTTAGGTATGAAGATCATGAGACAAGGTAACTGAATCAAGCTAAGTCAATCTCACTATGTTAAGAAGATACTTAAGTGGTTTAGCATGCTTGATAAGGCATCGGTCTCTACTCCCATGGAACCAGGTATGAAATTTGCCAAACATACCGGTCAACCAATTTCTCAATTGGAGTATTCAAAGGTCATAGGTTCTTTGATGTATACCATGACCTGTACAAGGCCAGACATAGCTTTTGCGCTTGGTAAACTTAGTAGATTTACAAGCAACCTGGGTCCCCATCATTGGATGGTGAGAAGAAGAGTATTAAGATACTTGTTGCGTACCAAGGATTATGGTATTGCATATAGCGATGAACCTCCTATTTTAGAAGGTTATTCCGATGCTAATTGGATCACAAATAAAGAGGATAATTTTTCCAAAAGTGGTTGGGTGTTTGTTTACGGGGGAGGTGCCATTTGATGGTCTTCTAAGAAACAAACATGTACAGTTGATTCTACTATGTCAGCGGAGTTCATAGCTCTTGCTTCAGCATCTAGTGAAGCGGAGTGGTTGAGGAATCTCATGTTTTAGATACCTTTGTTACCTTAGCCAATTTCATCGGTCGCGATTCATGAGGATTACATGACGACTTTAGGTAGGGCTTATAGTCAAGTGTAGGATGGTAAGTTTCGTCATATTACTCTCCGGCATAGCCTGGTGCAAGGACTTATCACTAACGGGGTCATAAAGCTTGACTATGTGAACACCAAGTTCAATGTGGCTGATTCGTTTACGAAAGCATGAGTAGGGATTCAATTGAATAAACATCAATTGCAATCAATTTATGTCAATAACAATTATTTGGAAAAGCCCAATTCACACATGAGTAACATCGTGTCTTGAATTCAATGTGGTAAAGTCCTTTTGATGTTTGTAAGCAATAACTATTAATGATTGTCGTTACAAATCAATCTTCAAGTTTTTAGTATTATTATTTGTAAATTTATATTTTATCATCATCAAAGGGATAAATACAAATTTACATTTTGTAATTTAATATTTGCATTATTAAAGTTTTAATAGGAAGTGATGACAATTTTGATTGCCAAATAACATAAGCTTCACATTTTCTTTCAAGCTACATCAAATCTCATAAAATATGAATTTCACAATTGTTATTATGGTGTTTAGTTTTTGTTCAAGAATTTTGAAATGTAATTGGTATAAAGTTCAGATATTACGATTCTAAGTTGGTAAGAAATTCAGATATCAAGAATTCTAAAAGTTTGAATTATATTGTGGGGCTATATTATAGTTTTTTTTTTGAAGATATATATAGTTTGATATATTGTTCATTTAATATATAGTTTAATAATATGACTATGTAAGCGAATATCTATCGAAAAATAAAAGCCTATCAAAAATTATACTCTCTTTGTTTCACAAACTTTGTCCTATTTGGGATGGACACATTTACCAAAATAATTATTGAAACTTTAATATTTTTAATTGTATAACTAAGAAAAGATAAAAAAGTTGATGTTAATAATCCTTACGTTAAAAACGAATTAAACAAAATCCCACTCGTCTATATTTTAACTGGTAGATTAAGAATAAGATACAAATTAAGAGTGAACCGTGAACTGTGAATAATGTCACAAAACTAAATGGAACAATAATACTGAAACAGAAGAATTACCTGGAGGTGTTCATTCGGGTCAACGAGTTGATTTCGGGTCAGGTGTTTCAGGTCGGTTCAAAATCAGGTTTTGTGTTCAAATTGGTTTTTACATAAATTTAGATCTATTTTTAAGTCGGGTCAGATCGAATTCGGTTATAAAGTCGGGTATCTATCAGGTCATGGGTCTGTTTCTAACACTTTGACTACCAATCAACAAGTAAGAAAATTGTAAACAACACTGGCATACTCAAAATTTTCAAATTGGAGGTGCAACAGTGAAAAGTGGTAAGTCACTAATAAAAAATATAAAATATCACAGAAGTTTTATAGAATAACTAAAAAAATTCACTTCCATATTTGCGATTAATCTATTATTCTCTAGTTGATTTCCTTATTTAAATTGGTTTTATTGTATGGATTTTATTTCCAACTTATATAATTGATGTTATTGAATTGGTTTTGAATATAATGCCTTAATTAATTAATTGATTGGTATAAAATTATTACTCTCAGTGTATGTTTTAGGATACGATATTGTTCAAAATTTAGATTATATTTGACAGTAAATTATCCATACAAAAATCACAATTATAATTTAGTTAGGAGAAATTGTTCAAAAATAATCCCACTAAAGCATATCTGCTGTGAATAATTTTTACTATTGATTTTTATAAAATATTCCAATATTTGTATATTACTACCTCCAATCCAAAACTATTATCCCATTTGGTTAGGCGCGGATATTAAAAGTGGAATGAGGTCCACAAAAAAGGTAGTAATTGGAGTATTTTAATTGATTAAATTAATTGTAAAGGTGATAATTGGGATATTATAAGTAGTAAAAGTGAGGGTATTTTGGTCATTACTTATGTGTACATAGGGTATTTAGGTAAAAAAGTCATTCGCAAAAAAGGAAATGAGACAATTGATATGAATTAAATAAGGAAATAGGACAATAGTGAATTGGAGGGAGTATTTGCTGATAATACACTTTTCAAATTTTAACTGGATACCGTAGGTACAAAGTAGTTGTTACGCTCACTTTTTTTTCCCGCTTATGCTTCTTAATTGGGCTAACCCTAATCGTTTTCGTTGGTAGGTGCCTTTAATAGCCGGTTAAAATGTCGAAATGGATGTTGGTGGCAGCAAATAATATACAAAATATACAAAAGTTGAATTAATTAAAAATAATCAATATTATGAAGTATTCACAACAAATGAAAAATAGATGAGATTATTCTGAACAACTTTTTCTTTAAATTATCATCATAAATGTCAAAAGGTACAGGAAAAATCATGTTCATGAGACTAAAAACACCAGTGTTCGTGTATGGAAAAGTAATAAATAGTTAATAAAGCTAGGAAATAGGTAAGTCCAATTTAACAAAATCCACTAACGTCCGCCCCATTAGCGATTTGCCCCACTTATAACCTGTTACATAGAGTCAGGACTGTAGCTCAAAGGACAGACTTGCCCCATTAAACAAAAAATATTGCCCCATTATCAATGCATTAATTCGTCCCTTACTCTCTTTGTTTAAGGGTGTTGATAGAATGTCAGTTTTTGTAGATTGTTTTACAACTTTCGATAAATTGAAAAACATATAAACTAAAGTAAAAACTTATGAAAAGGAATATCAATTCTTAAAAGATGGAAGTATAATTGTAAATTTTTTAAGGTGTATAAACATAGCAGAATAATGATCGATAATGGAAATTATTTTTTTAACAAACAAATAAATTCATTCGGTGTTATTTCTATTTATAATTTACTCCTTATCCAACCTACAAGTCTCATTTACATTTTTCGTACTTGCTGAGACAATATTTTAATTCTTTAGATCTTTAATTGTGCATAATTAAAAGTTATGGAAAATTAAAATTAATAATCATTGCATTGAGACAAATCGACCAAGATCTCATTGAACTATATTGTAATCTATAGATTTAAAATGTAGTACAAATCAAAAATAATAAGTAAATAGAGACCAAGAATAAGTAAAAGAGACTATAATACAAAATAAAAATAAAAGGAAATAATAACTAAGAAACAAGTTGACTAAAGTAAAAAAAAAAATGAAAACTAGTCAACCTACTAAGCATCATATTCATAAATCATATGGGGAATATGAGGGTAATGATGTTGATGTTGCGAAAGAATCTACAGAACAAAGTAGTGCTAAAAGTAAGAAATTAACTTCAGAAGTATGAACTTATCTTGACCTTGTACATGTGAATGGTGTACAAATGGCCAAATGTAAGACTTGTAAGAAAACACTTTCTTACAAAGGGAGTAGTGGAACTTCACATCATCTTAAACATGCTAAAAAAACATGTTCAAGTAGACATTTAAACCTTGCACCTAATCAATCACAATTAAAAGTCAAAAGAGAAATCGATTGATCTACTTACTTAGCAGTTAATGAAAAGCCAAAGAAAGTGATTTTTGATCAAGAAGTATCAAGGAAAGAATTGATAAAAATGGTGATAATGCATGAGTATCTTTTATCAATGGTTGACCACATTGGTTTGAGAAACTTTGTGAGAAGTATAAATGACAACTTTAAGATGATTTCGAGGAACACATTGAAAAATGATGTGATGAAAACGTACAACACCGAGAGGAGCTCTCTTAAAGTCTTGCTGGAGCATAATGTGGGTAGAATTGCAATAACAACTGACATGTGGACCACCTCTACTAAAAAAAGGGTATATGGCTGTGACGTCACATTTCATAGATAAAGAATGGGTATTACATAATAGAACTCTAAGGTAATTTCTATTCCTTTAATGTAAATTTCATTACTATTAAATTTTGTAATTATTTATGTGAATTTTGTTATGTCTTGAATCCATGTTGGTTTGTGAATTTTGTTTATGATGTCTACTCCTAAAAGAATTGAAAAGTTTGAGGAAGCTTGTCGCCTTTTGAATGTGACTAAACCTAAAAAAGGTGAGTCTTGATTGTAAAACTAGGTTGAACTCCACATATGATTTGCTTGACACTTGTTTGTCGTTTAAAGAAGTGTTTAATACGTTGAAACATCTACATAGAAGGTTGAATTTTGATGTGCCTAGTGATCATGATTGGCAATTGGCTACTCTTGTTTGTCAAAAGTTGGAAATATTCTATAAGGCAACTAAGATTTTTTCTGGTAGAAAGCATCCCACTTCAAATTTGTATTTTCGTAATGTTTGTGAGATTAAACTTGCATTAAATAAGTGGACGCAAAAAGATAATTGTGAGGTTATTAGAAAAATGGCTGAGAAAATGGTTGAAAAGTTTGACAAATATTGGGATCATACTAATGAGCTTTTAGCCATTGCGGGCATTTTAGATCCAAGAAATAAGATGGATTGTGTGGTGCATTATTTTAAGAAATTCTATGGAGATGATGCCAATGCTAGAGTGAAGAGTGTAAGAAATACTCTTTATAATCTTTTTGAGGAGTATAAAAGTAAATGTAATGTGAATGAAAGTCCACCAATGGAAACACAATTTGAGGATCTTGGTGATGAGGATGATTTTGCTAGGACTAAGAGACAAAAAATTGATTATGTGCCGATTAAAGGTGAAATTAATCAATACTTAAAGAGTCGTACTTTGCCAGAGAGTAATGATTTTGATATACTTGCATGATGGAAGAGAGACCAAAGTTTCCCAACTTTAAGAAATGTTGCCAAAGACATTCTTGCAATTCCTGTCTCATCAGTTGCTTCGGAAAGTGCATTTAGCATGGGTGGAAAAGTAGTTAGCGCTCACCGTTCTAGGCTTCATTGTCAAACAATGAAGGCTTTCATGTGCTTGCGAAATTGGATAGTCGATGATGTCAAAGGTAATTTTATACTAATTTGCACATTTAGTCTATTCTTTTACTAACTGATGTAATTCTATATTATATTGAAGATAATTTGGAAGGAACATATGCTTTTTCAACTATAAACGAAGATGGTGAAGATGTGGAAACAATGGACATTCTTTATATGGTATTTATTTTGCGTTATAAATTTATAATCTTATATTTAATTTTTTTAAATTAGTATATATTAATGAGCTTCTTTGGTTGGTTTGTAGGATGTTGATGATGTTAGTGTTGAAGAATTTTGACAAACTGGGAAGATTGGATGACTACGACATAAATGATCGACTTTTATTAATTATTTTTTTATATATTTTTTTTTGAAAATTAGGAAATATATATAAAAGGAAGAAACAGCCTGAAACTTGGGAAACCCAATCCCGTCGGCATAAAAAACCCCGCGAGGGGAAAAAGCCATTGGAAGAGGGAACCAAGAGACAGGCCACCCAAAACAGCATAGGGGTGGACTATGCAACACCATAGAGCATAAACGAAGAAAAAAACACCCAACACAAAACCCCCAAAAGCACCAACAAAAACAAACATCTACACCTTACACGCCAAGACTAGAACATCCTACATCTTACACACCAAATCTAACAAATACTAAAAGCAAAACAATGCTAAGGGAGGACTATCTCCAGGTTATAAATTATATTAAGTTATTATGATTTATGAATGACAGATTGTGTATCGGCTATGTTTATTTATGTAACAAACAATTTTAATGTGTTCGTTGGATATTTTGAAGACAATTTTTTACTTCTACAATATTTTTTAAAGAGATCGATTTTAAAATTATATATTTTATTATCATTAGTCTATGAATAGCATCATGGCAATCTCAAAACGATTCGAAAAAAAAGCAAAAACAACAAAGATTTGTTTTGCACCTGGATCCGATACTAGATCCGCAGTATCCACGGATCCGGATTTGGGTCCTTAAAAACAAGACCCACGGATTTGAATCCGGATCTAGACCCTGTTGTTGCAAACAGATTTGGATCCGGGTCCACTTAGACCCGGTCCAGATCCGACCCGTTGCCATCCCTAGTTGTGAGTAAACTTATGATGTGTAAGATTGGATTGCATATTCATATGAGATATGGCTTGTAAGGATCGAAGTAGGGTACGTCGTAGAGCAAGTAGCTACAAAGTGAAATCAAATAGACTTACATGTCTTACTTTAAACGTGTATAGGTGTCTGGTTCATAAGAGGGGCATAAGAACCTCTTTCAAAGTGATTTTTGTGACTTGTTATCTTGCAGTTGCAGGTAAGTACACACAGTAGCTAATTCTTGCATGCATCTTGAATGTGTTTTCTTTGCGTAAAAATAATATATGAGCTATATTGAATATGATTTGTTATTAAATACTATTAAGTAATTGTTTGAAGTGTGGATCGGTTGTAGAGAATGGGTTTTGATATCGCAAGAGTGGAATGTTAGATTATATATTTGATGGAATGAGAATGATTTATTATTGATAAGTTTTTAATTACGTTTTATGAATGGGAATTAGTCCCTTATGGATGAGATAATAATTTGGTTGTTATTGTGACTCCACTAGATTGGCACCTCAGTTGGTTTAGTTCCCAGAGGTATGGATCATCTATGTATGGTCGTTGTACAGGGGTATGATCATACTTTGCCATTGGGCGCCAACATGGTCGTCACCTTCCTTGTCTGAGGTATTACCATGTTGGTCTTGCAAACCCCAATATGGTGGCCTCTAGTCACATAAGAGGATATATGAAATCAATAAAGATATAAAAAATGGTGAAGGCATTGAGAAGTATATAGAAGTGAGAAATAGTTGAAGTTGATACTTACACGTTGGAGTGTCTCCCTCACCTTGTGTTGTTTAAATTGATTGTTAGTTACATATATAACATGTTGTTAGTTACTGACGTGTACAATTTGTTTCTTTGTTGATGGCTTGTCTTTGAATGTCCTACTATGACACGTTGGTCTATGATCTTACGTTGAGCAGCAGGGGTATCATAGATAGATCTTACAGGTTTTGGAGTTTCCTTGCATTGCATACGGGGGGATATGAGTGAGAACCTTGACGCGTGACATGTTATAACTGTTTTGACGCTACATGTGGTTTTTGAATTGAAATTGTGTATGTTTTTGGCTTGAGGCGCGTGCCCTCCTTTTGATGTAATTCGTTCCGCTGCAAAGATTTATTTCATACAACATTTTATATTTCGCTATTTTACCTTGAATGGCTTGTAAAGTTTGGTTATGATTTTGGAAAACCCAAGTGTTTACATGGGAACCACGATCCATGCTTAGCATGTCGATAGAAGATTTGGCGATGACCTTTCCGCTGTGATCTTTATTACAAGGCTATAGATGCCTCTTCTTCATGATGATTTAATGTTTGTTTATGAAAATTTGTTCAAAACATACCCACCCCCTTGTTACCGGCTGGAACATGTAACTTTTTCACTTTTTTTCTTTTTTTTTACATAACTGTTCAAAATAACCCTTCCCTTCATCTATAAATCAAAAAATCAAAAAAGAAATAAAAAAGTGGAAAAGTTACCTGTTGTAAAAGGGAGCTGGGTAGGTTTTCTACAAATTATGAGAATAGTTGGGATTGTTAAAAAATAATTGATAGTTGGAATTATTTTTGGCCAACGGTTGATAGTTGGGATTATTTTGAACAAATTTTCCTAGTATTAAAACAGTACCTTATATAAAAAAAATTTGCAAAAAACTACCGTATATAATACAATTCTTTGAAAAACACTAACTTTTACTGATTTTCGTCAGTTGACAGTTAACATTAACATTGACCTGCACAAAAAACTTACTTATATAATAAAATTCTTTGCAAAATAGTACCTTATATAATACAATTCTTTGCAAAACACTACCTTATTAATACAATTATGTGCAGATCAACGTTAATGTTAATAGTCAACTGAAAAAAAATCAGTAAAAGGTAGTGTTTTGCAAAGAATTGTATTATTTAAGGTAGTTTTTTGCAAAATTTTTATACAAGGTAGTTTTTTTATAAACTGTATATAGATTAGGTAGCTTCTTATCATTATATATATATATATATATATATATATATATATATATATATATATATATATATATATATATATATATATATATATATATATATATATATATATATATATATATATTATATATATATATATATATATATATATGTATATATATGTATATGTATATATATATATATATATATATATATATATATATATATATATATATATATATATATATATTATATATTAGATATTCGAGATCAGATGGTTCCTTTTGGAAGAAAATTCTTATGTCTATACACAACATTAGAGGATTGGAAGTATGGTCTGATACTATTAACAAGGTAAAAGATGGTACTTGGAGTCAATTGTTAGGAAATGATATTGATATCTCAAGAGTCGGAGCAATTGTTGAAGAAGGCATAATATTGAAAGTTGGGAATGGGGAATCGATCCTCTTTTGGCATGATAGATGGTGTGAGGGTGGTCCTTTGTCTAGGGCTTTCCCTAGATTGTACACTATTTCTCTTCAGAAAGACTGCTTTGTTAATCAAATGGGTGTCTAACTTGGTGATTCCTGGACTTGGAATTTAAGATGGCGTAGAGCTCTTTTTGATTGGGCAAGGAATGATGTTTTGAGGTTGGAAGGCATTTTAGCTACAATTCACCCGAGCAGAGATAATGTAGATGGCGTTTCTTGGCTTCGGACAAACTTCTGCTCTTATCCTACGAAGTTCATTGCGGAAAAGCTCTATGAGTCTTGCCAACCGATTTTGTCCAAACCTGTTATTAAAGTGGTGTGGAAAAGTTGTATACTTCTTTCTTTGGCTTGCATGCTTAGAAAAATTAAAAATTGGTGATAAACTTCTTTCTTTGGGGATTGTGGACTCTCAACATGCTCTTTGTCCTTTTTGTTGCTTAGAAGTTGAGTCAAACTCACATATCCTGTTTACATGCAGTTTCTCTTGGAGTATTTGGATGGCAATTTTAGAATGGTGGGGTATCAAAGGTGTGTAGCATAATTGTTGTGGAAAGTTTATTGTTGAATGGGGTGGATTATTGAGATTTCAAAATAGAAAGATGTTATGGAGCTTGTTTCTTGGTGTGATTTGTGGTCATTATGGTACGAGCGGAATAGAGTTAAATTTGAGGCAAGCACTCCTGATTTCAATAATACTATCTACAACCTGAAAATTAGAATTAGAATTTGGGCGAAGCATTTGTTGGGTTTTAACATGGTCTCTCCACATGATTTCATCCATAACCTGAATGCGGTCATTTTGTAACTCCTTGGTAATGTTTTGTGTTATGTTGGTCTGGTGACATATGTTATCTATTGTATCCTAGTTTTACTTTGGTGTATAAGGTGGTAGATCTCCTTTGGTGGGTTTTTGTGATTAGAGTGTATGGTGTTGTCTTTGACTGTGGTGATGCATAGTCCATTCCTATGTTGTTCTGTGTGGCCTGGCTCTTGGCCCCCTTCTCCAATGGCTTTTTCCCCTCCCGGAGTTTTTTATGCCGGCGGTGTTGGGATTTCCCAAGCTCCAATGTTTTGTTCTTTTCATATATATATATATATATGTATATATATATATATATATATATATAATATATAATATATATATATATATATATATATATATATATATATATATATATATATATATATATATATATATAATATATATATATATATATATTCTACTAATTCTCATTATATATATATATATATATATATATATATATATATATATATATATATAATATATACAAAGCACCCCATTCTATTTTTTTTCTTTGCAATCTTGAGAGTAAAATACTTCTACTTTGTATAAAACAAAAGCTACAAAAATAATACAAATGTATATTTGAAGTCTATTAATAATTTTGAAGCTTAAGTATGGACGAACAATTGAATTTGTACATGCCTAAAAGCACCCCATTCTAGTATATTATGATGGCTCTCTTATTGTTCATTTGGTTCTTAGAAGCATTAAGAAATATTATATAAATTTTATATCATTGCTCGTATACATTGACAAAGCTAGAAATTGCTTTAATCTTTTCAGGATTGAAAGATTCCAACTCTTTCAAAGCCAACTCTTTAAAACTTTGTATTATTCTTATGATCTCATCATCTTGGTTCCTATTTTCATTTAATATGCCTTGGATTGTACCAACATAAAGCCCAAAATTCCTCAATTTCTCAATCTCTTCCTCATTAGCATCTCCTATAATTGCCCCACATGAGGCGCTACATGCATGAAATTCACCGTATTTTTTCTCATACATATGCATTAGCCATCCTTTTTGACATTCATCATCCATTGTTTTACAATTAGCCTTTCTAAATTGACCTTCGACCAATCCTTGACTTCCCATGGCACGTGACACCTCTGTGATGATTTGTAGAATTTTACTCGAGTTTTCAAGCTTATTTGGGCAATTAAGCCCAGCCAACAACTCATATCCAAATGAAAAAAGCCCATCTCCAATTTGAAGTTCTATGCCAGCGCGAAATTCATGATGAATGGGCTTACTCCGAGTTTGAGCTCTATGGTGATTAGTAGCACATATGTAATCGTGAACTTGAGTTGCAGCATTCATTACATAAAGCGCTGATGCAACTTGCAATGCTTGGGCTCGGTCTCCACGAAAAAGCTCACAAGTTGCTACACAAAGGGTCGGGCCCATTGACCTTGGCCCAACATAGGTCAAGTGATGCATCGACTCAAAAACAATATATGGTTCTCGAATAGGATTCACTCGCTTGAGATATGCTTCTATATCTTGAATTATAGAAGCAAAATATGTTATGTTACTCCTACTCATTATGTGGCTCAAAATATGGTTACGCTTGGTACGGACGGGATACGTTGAATAAAAAAAATACTTAGAAATAGGTGAAGATTTTGTGGAAAATTTGGAAGGAAAAGTAGAGATTGGTAAGCTAACAAGAACATTAGTTGACGACAAGAATAAACCATTATTAAGGTGTTGCAAGATAGCTTGTGGCATTTCAAATGCAACCTAAAAAATGAAAATGAATTAGTTTGATTAATAACAATAAGATAAAAAAAAGATGTAATTTGCACACAACTAAAGACCTGCTTTGATATAGTTTTAGGAGGTTTCGTGATCTTTTGTCGGCGAAAACAAATTCTAAAGATACTCTATGTATGCAGAATTTTTGCAAATTTCTTATTAGACTAATCGTTGCAGAGAGGTTAAATAATGCTTGAATCTTTCATTGATAGAAATTTGAAAGTATCTCTATTTATATCGTAAGAAAAGATATAATTTCACACTTAATTGTATGGATTTGCGGAATTAAAGATAAGATTTTATATATATGAATATGTTTACTTAATTCATTATATATAATGTATTTGGTTTTTACTAACTATGGTATAGCAATAAAAGAATTGTCTTGGTAAGAATATCCCCGTGATTTGTCACGATTTCTCTTGATTATTGAAGCTTAGTATTTTAATTATCAGTTATGATTTTTTATCCAAAAATAGCAAAAACGCCAGAAAGATATGATTATGTGTGTTTATAAAGTTTCACATTTTTAACTATGAACAACAACATCAAAGTCCAAAAAAATTGAGGTTGCCAACATTTTAAATAGGTCATTTTCATGACTCGTCTTAATAAATACTTAGTTTCTTTAATCATTACCATTTTATGCTAGCTCTCTTTTCATCCCCCCCCCCCCCCCCCCACCCTTTATGCAAATTTCTTATAAGACTAATCGTTGCAAAGAGGTTAAATAATGCTTGAATCTTTCATTGGTAGAAATTTTAAAGTATCTCTATGTATATCGTAAGAACAAATATAATTTCACACTTAATTGTATTGATTTGCGGAATTAAAGATAAGATTTTATTTATATGAATATGTTTACTTAATTCATTATATATAATTTGTTGGTTTTTACTTATTATGGTACATCAATAAAAAAATTGTCTTGGTAAGAATATCCCGGTGATTTGTCACGATTTCTCTTGAGTATTGAATCTTAGTATTTTAATTATCATTTATGTTTTTTTATCCAAAAATACAAAAAACGCCACAAAGATATGATTATATGTTTATAAAGTTTCATATTTTTAAAAATCAACAACAACATCTAAGTCCAAAACAATTGTGGTTGCCAACATTTCAAATAGGTCATTTTCATGAATCATCTTAATAAATACTTAGTTTCTTTTATTATTTCCATTTTATGCTAGCTCTCTTTACATCCCCCACCCCCCACCCCCTTTTGCAAATTTCTTATTAGACTAATCGTTGCAGAGAGATTAAATAATGCTTGAATCTTTCATTGGTAGAAATTTTAAAGTATCTCTATTTATCTCGTAAGAAAAGATATAATTTAACACTTAATTGTATTGATTTGAGGAATTAAAGATAATATTTTATTTATATGAATATGTTTACTTAATTCATTATATATAATGTTTTTGGTTTTTACTAACTATGGTATAGCAATAAAAGAATTGTCTTGGTAAGAATATCCCCGTGATTTGTAACGATTTCTCTTGATTATTGAAGCTTAGTATTTTAATTATCAGTTATGATTTTTTATCCAAAAATAGCAAAAACGCCAAAAAGATATGATTATGTGTGTTTATAAAGCTTCATATTTTTAACTATCAACAACAACATCAAAGTCCAAAAAAATTGAGGTTGCCAACATTTTAAATAGGTCGTTTTCATGACTCGTCTTAATAAATACTTAGTTTCTTTTATCATTACCATTTTATGCTAGCTCTCTTTTCATCCCCTTCCCCCACCCTTTATGCAAATTTCTTATTAGACTAATCGTTACAAAGAGGTTAAATAATGCTTGAATCTTTCATTGGTAGAAATTTTAAAGTATCTAATCATCATATACGTTATGGGTAGTTGCTCAACTTTAAGTTTTTACCTCCAAAGTTTACGTTACTTGTTACACTTCATAACTATGTTACAAGTTGACAAGTTTCTAATCATCTAATAATTTTTCTTAATTACTACCATCATTAATTAAAATATTTAGACGTTAAATTCGTAATTAAAATGAGACTAATTTATGCAACTGTTTCAGTCTTCCCATCTTATAAGAGTTTCGTCCTCGAAACTAACTAAAAGCAATAATCTATAATTATCTCAACAAAGAGGTAAGGATATATATGTAACATATTCTCCTCCATTTCCAAAGTCGTATAATCCTGGCCTTACCCGTTTTGCAACACCTTAACTAATGGAATGGTTTAGATTCTGAGTTTTCCAATTTACCAGCTAAAGATTTATAACGTTTTTTTCTTTATATTTTATTTTATAGTCTTAGCTCTAAACTAACTATCCTAGATTATGCCAAAGCATTTGAGATAAGATAAGCACATACTTTTGTAATTGTGATACATAGAACAAATTATGCATCATTTCTTACTATAAGGGGGTTGTTTTAGTGCCAACTCATAGACAACTCTCTCTGATTTCCCGGTTAATCTCATATGGTTCAATGCATCTAGGATCAAGCTTCCCTTTTATCATAACCTTACGTTCTTGTTGTCCTCGAATTTATGTTTTCTCTTCCAGCGATCATAAAAAATTTCTAACTTATCCTAGGCTTGCATTTATTCTATCTTCGGCGATCCTAAGTGCCTTACAATTCATTTTGGGTCTTATGGTAACTTTTTAATATAACACAATAAAATCCTTACTCCATCCCGTATAAGGCTTCACATGAAGCCATACTAATTTACTTCTGTGACTGCTACTGTACAGGAGTTAAGCTACATTTTTCTTTCCAAGAAATTTAAATTTAAGGGTACAAGCTTGTAACATGTTCTATAAAGTCTAAATGCTTTTTGCAGTCTAGTCATCAGCTGATGAAGAGCATAAGGGCTATAATTAAGAGTTGTTCTAATGCACTTTGTAATTCTTTCCAGAATTTAGACACAATGTCGCGCTCTTATTTGATTCTATTGTCGTGAGTCACGACACTCTATATGTCAAAGGACCTCATTCACCTAGATATTGCTAATCATTGTTCCTTTTAATGTTGTCTTTAGCGAGGTTACCTCTGATGATTTCAGTCGACTGATATTTGCATGAAAACATTACTTCTTTTTCAGTCAGGTAATCTTTTGGTGAAATCCATACTCATGGAATCTTAGTTTACTCAAGCATTGGTAAAGATTAATTCTCTAAGAGTCCTCAAATGACAATCTTTAGACGTTTGACTATAAAACTTTCCAACATATTTGTCATATTCATTTACTAGAACTACTACTCTAGAGTACGTGTATCTCATTTAGACTAAGCATATCATCACATAGATTTATCTAATTAGTTTCTCCCTAAAGTTTAGCTTCTTGAGGCAAGTATAAACCTCACATCCAATGTGGTATTCCTATCGTTTATAATACTATAATTTCTCAATCCTAGAATCTCTATTTTCATTCTTAACCAATTCGGATACCATTTCGTTGTTAGTCTCCTCAAGTTTTCAAAACTCAATTCAACTCTCCCCATATTCTCATGACTTACTAAAATCACTCTTTGTAAGTATATTGAATACATTTAGTATCATTGTTTTAACAATTTACCTATGCTAACATATATTCACAACATATAAGAAATACCCTTTAATAATCACAACTCCTTGATATGTTTACAACTTTATTCTCATCTAAGCATGACACAAGACTATTCTTTATGATAATCAAAATTACCATTTAAATACAATGTAAATCTCCCAATTTCTTAGTTTTAAAAACTGTATTGTGGCTCATCAAAACATTCAAGTCATTCGTCCCTTCATTCTTATTTCTCATACACTCTTAGACTCATATATCTCACAATCAACTATTGTTCCAATAAGTATCCATCATATCTTTTACTCGACACTTTTACAATAGCCACCCAAGTATTCGATTAGCTTTTATAATATTTTTAATACTTTATGGTAATAACCTTAACTCTTGCCACTGCTTATTCAACTTAGATCCATGTGTTCTCATAATTTTCTACATACTTAATTTCTTGTCATGTTAAATCCCACTTAAACATCCATAACCTTCCTCTTGACAATATGATGTTTTTATAAACCTATTAATTAATTAACATTATATAATCCCTTAACAATATTTACATTGACACCCCTAAGTCTCTATTTAACTCCTTAGATTACCTCATGTTTACTTGTATATTCTCCCTCGCTTACTCTATCTATATCCTATATCTTAATGGCCCTTGCTACTTCGTCCCCTTAAATATATATACATGCATATTCCATTTATCGACACAATCCTACCTTACCTTTATACTTATCTTCTCTTATTTGGTCTAACTTGTCTAATATGACACCCATTTCCTACTTTGACTCTTTTAACTCAACTCTAATACACCCCTCAAGATTGTTGTGTACTCCTTTTGTTCTAATATTTCAGTCTACTACCTACACCATGCACTTCAATTTCTTAAGTAAAATATCCTTAATCATTACGTTTGTATAGTCTATAACTCCATATATTATTCACACATTTGAATGTTCTCAGTGCATCAATGATTTTCCTCTGATATTTACTCTAGGATCACTACAACATAAATAAATAACACTTAGTTATGTTTGAATAATCTAACAATACTTACAAATCACATGATCACCTCCATTAGATATGTTTACCTTGGCATAACAATATACAAATAATCTCCTCTTATTCACATATCCTCAATAAGTTTTTCTTTATTTTTTTTTTTTTATTTTTTTTTTATTTTTTTTTTTTGAATTTAGGAGCACAATACTTTTCAAGTGAATAAACTATTCCTCTTATCATAAGTTCTGGTTCGATGGTTTGTTAACCTCTTATACAGTTTTATTCTCTCACCAAGCTCTAGGTTTTATTTGACGAGTTTGTCCAGCACAATGATGTTTAAGATCTTACAATGTTGCTTTAGTATAGCACACATGTATATGTACACGCACAAGTATATATGTATATATATGTATAACACATTCTCACACTCCAAAGGATTCTATATTTCCATTTGATGTTGCATGTCTTAAGGTGCTTTTATTTAACAACTCAATACTTTCATCAATTTAGACTCTTCATATTAGTTGATCTAGTTGCCTACCTGACTTTGTTTTGTTGACATCATTCATCTATTTAAACAAATATTATCGTTTTTTTTATAACATGCCCATAGAGTTTCCAAAGTACATTGTACCTCCCTAACATTTATTTTATTATTTTATAATATTTTAATTTGACAATTGATGTAAAGATTTCCCAAACAAAATGATTTTCTTGTGTTTACTGATTTGTATTCAATTGGGCCAATTCAAAAATTGTATAAGCAAACTCAGCCAGGCTAACTGATTGTCGCTTAAAGTTCAACAATCTAATCATCGAAATTCACTAGATCATACCCCATCATTGGTTTTCGGTTTATGGTAGCTTGTCTATTATTAAAATTTATTTTCCCTTTCTCCTTCAAGGTTTTGATTCGCAATGTGTTGAACCAATTCAGGCATCCTTAACTTGAATTTATTTAGGGTGTTATGTTAAAAGGTAGATTTAGGTCTGAGCATTAATCTCTATGGCATTTCATAAAGATAACTTAATATCGAAATTACGCGTCTAAAAACATATAAAATCGTGCAGTAGCTTAACACTCTTCCGAGTTCCCACTATAGCGTTAATAATTTTGTTTTTAATTTTCTGATTGATTTTCTTAAATAAAAACATCCTTTTTTTTTATTTATGATTTTATCTTTTTAACTCTTGGGTAAAATCCTCTAACTTTGGCTACTTAGCCTTTACGCTTATTCACTAGCATCAATAATGACTTTAGTCGATTTACTCTTTATATTTAAGGTTCATTAATTAAATTCTCACTTTGGTACCAATCCCAAATAGGTGTTCATTATCCTAATATCCTCAAATTTTCGGTATTTTTTTTTTCATCAAACTTTCTAATTTTCCGTTCTTTCTGATTCTTTTAATTCTCCTAAATTTTAGACATGCTTTCAAAGTCTTGGCTCTGATACCAACTGTAACCGCCCCAAATTATGTAGGCAAAGACTAATTGGAATTTATTATTAAACAAGCGGAAGCTCACTTTTGCCAGCACAATTAAGGGGGTTACTTAAAGGTTTAACCAATGTCCAAGTAAAATACTTGAACCAAAACCAAAGCAATATAACGGAAGTCTTAGTTGTCTAAAATAAAGGAAAATTACAACCAAATTGAAATAACTCTGAAGTTCGAATTACATCTTTAAATGGTTCAAATTTAAACAACTGTACTAATACTCTCTTAGATACAATAAAGAGATCTAAACAAAAGGGAGTCAAACTCGAACTCAAGTTCGTCCTTCACTCGCATATCACTTCTCCATCGAGGTGCCATGGGGATTCACTCTAAAAACAAAAATCATTCGAAAACATACAAAGCATAGTATCAGCAAAAGGCTGAGTATAACACACTAGTGCCCGTCAAACAAGTTGTTAAAATATTTTGGTTTGAGTAATTTCATTTTGAAAGATGGTTTTTCATTTGATACATCATATCATCATTCAAACTCAATTCAATGGTTTCATAATAATTCCAAGTTCTCATTTTTCATCATAAATCATAAGATCTCAATGGATCCAAATCAACTTCAAACTCAAATAATAAGTTTGCATGGGTACTCTGTGAGTCATCCTGTGACTCGGTTGGTAGTCGGTCTACCGTCCGCGACATGTCCGGCAAGTGTAACACAATGGTATTATGTACAATAGGCGCTCAGCATTGGTGAGCCATTTAATCATGCATACAAAATTTGTTGTTGCATATGTACCCGCCATTTAGGCTAAAACATTTTTGTATATAATATATTTCTTGGAATTTCAATAGCATTTGAAAAGTCGTAAATATCAATATTTTCCTTTGCAACATAATAAAACATACTTTATTTGCAACATAGCAAAAATTATATCATAATTTTTCCCACATGGTAAAACATGCTTAGAGTAATCATATCATCAAACATAACCTTTGTATTATATTGGGGCATCACTAGCATCTGTGGAAATGCATGGTAACAAAAAGTGATTAAAATTCAATATGATTTATCAAGGAAACCACTAAAATGTTTTGTTTCAATCTAAGAGTTTTGAAATTCGTTCAAAACAACTATAATATAGTTCATAAGTCTATAAAATCATTATGACAACAGATTTCATAAAACACTATTTTCTTAAATACAATATAGTTTTACCGGTAATAAAATCGATAATTGATTTACAAAATACATATTAATTCTCCAACAAGGCCCAAATTAATCAAGTCATTATAATAACTTAATTAAAATGAATTTAAGGTTTTCCCATCAGATTATAATCTGTTAAGCCAATTTATAATGATTTTACGATTAATTTCGACAATTTAGGTATTTACCGTTATTTAAATGATGTTTTAAATCCATAAAAGTATAAACCATCTAAGTAAAACTTATTTATACTATGAGATAGTAGCTTACTAAAAAAATTATATGTTTTTGATATAGATCTATTTTTACTCAAATTTAATTAACAATATTACGCCTTTAAATAATTAAACAATATTTATGAATTTGATAAATTAGTAAATAATTAATTATTAGCTTAATATTGTATGATCTTTTATCTTTTTATATAATATTGTTATTAGATCATTTAAACTTATAAATTTCATGTATGATCTTTTATCTTTTTATATAAACATATTATTGATAAATCAAATAAAATCGGTTTAAAATTATTTAAGTCCGAATAAAATAATATAAAAATTTTATGATGTTCCAGAAACTATTTTAAGTAATATAAAATTTTAAATAACCTTTAAAAATCGTGTGGGGTATTTTTAATAATTAATATTTTTATTTTACCAATAAACGAATAAAATTCGTTTAAGTCCATATATGATCACGAAAATATTTATAAATTTTTTTCACATGTACCTAATGTTTATATAAGTGACTCATAAAATTTTAATGCCCAAAAGATGCTATTTAGTATTTATTTTGTATTTTATCGTTTTCTAACTTACCGATTATTAATAACCGAGTAGAAATTATTAAGGTCATCCAACATCAACAAAATCTTCTCAAAATTTTACCAATATTAGTTACTGTCCATTTGAGTATGTGAAAAAAATTTCAAGTCCATATGTCTTCATTTGGTAATTTTTTTATATTTTACTATTTCACAATTTACCGATAAATAATTTAACGATTTCTCAAAAATCATGAAAAATTACAAAATAAATATATTATGGCCAAAAGTTAATATCGATTTTTGGTGATCAAAAGTTAATCTAATACAATGTTTTATAATAAGAGTATTTAACACCTTAAAATCCCTTAAAAATATCGATTTAACGAATAAATTGCAACAAAATTATTCAAGAGATTTTTTTTAATATATAGCTACTGGAAATTATTTTTGAAATGCATTTTAAATATTTTCCAAATCCATATAACCATTTCCATCACAAATACTTTCACAAAGTATTGTTAAACAGGCCTTTAACCACACAACAATTCATAAAATCAACATGCATGATGCCCACAATAATAATACATGTAATAAATCATTTTACACTTAAAATTATCATTTTGATATCATTTTTGAAGATTTAAGAACTTCTTTTTGGGACTTTTATTTTTAAAAACAAGTTCATACAAAACTTTCCCAACTTGTTCTTAAATCCTTTAAAAATCACCCCATGTGACATACCTCGATCCTTAGCTCCGAAAGTACTCCTTAGCCTTTGCTACAACTTCTCAATAACTAAGATCCAACTCTTTTGCTACACTTATTTTTAAAATTCAAAAATAGCATTATTTCGGATCTTTCTATGTAACTTAATGACTTTTGATTTCTAAATAAAAATTGTTAGATTTACTTGCTCTTTGATATTTTGTTACTTTGGAGATTGATTAGTGTTGAGCAACACTTGTTGAACAAGTCCCACAACTTGAGAGTTTTTGGCTAGGAAACAAAAATAGGAGAATGTAAGTTGATTGAAGAAAAATATTTCAAATTTTCTTCTTTTAGCCTAAATTTCTTGGCCTTCTTAAGAGATTATTTTTCTTAGTTATTATGATGAAATACCCATTTTTATAATAATCTTAGTTTATAGAAAGATTCCATGTAAAAAGAATTTTACATGAACAAGTTTTAACAAAACAAGTGAAATAAAGAAATGAACATAACTTACTCTATACTTGGTGGATTTCTCCAAGTTTGGTGTCTATGGAAAGCTCTTGAGATGAACATTATTTTTATAGAAGATTTGAGTTTATAAACATAAATTTTTAGAAGTTTTAGATGGGTTTTTGAAGAAGATTTGATGAGAAAAGAAGGTGTTTTTGTATTTGAAACTTGGAAAGATTCTAGTGTGTGCTCTTGGATGAATTCGGGAGCAATTTGTTTTTGAATGCTTGTAATGATGCACAAAATGGTCTCTACTTGAAGTGTTTTTGCTTCTAATAATTGTCTCTTGCATGCTTGTAGTGATGCACAAGCTTTGGGTAGAACAAAGAGGTTTTGAATAGAACAATTTGCTTGAGTATGTAAGTGTACAAAGAGCTAAAAGGGGGTGGGGGACAGCCATATGGGGCTGCTGTTTGGGGCTGATTGTAGGTGGTTTTTGTCCTTATTTTGGTCTATTATAGTGTAAGAAAGGTTTATCTAAGATAGTTTAAGGTTTGGGTGAAAATTGTTGTACATGTAACAAGTTATCTAACTTGTACTTCATGTTTAAAATCACTTGTATATGTGTATGAAATATTTAATTTATTCTCAACATGGGTAAATAAATTTTTCGGGTAAGTATTATAATTATCCCGAAACATTATGGGCAGTTGCTCAACTTTAAGTTTTTACCTCCAAAGTTTACGTTACTTGTTACACTTCATAACTATGTTACGAGTTGACAAGTTTCTAATCATCGTATAATTTTTTTTTAATTACTACCATCATTAATTAAAATATTTAGACGTTAAATTCGTAATTAAAATGAGACTAATTTATGCAACTGTTTCAATAATATATATATATATATATATATATATATATATATATATATATATATATATATATATATATATATATATATATATAGCATTCGGTATTTCCAGAATGTTTGACCAAATTGCCTTTTAAACTAGCGAAGAAAAGCGCAGCGCTGGAATTTGCCTAGATTCGCCAAAATTGAGGTGTTGGTTCGCGTGAATTGGCCCATTCGACCGAATGGGTCAGCATTCGGTATTTCCAGAATGTTTGGAAATCTTTACTTGAGCAACCATATGAAGATTCGACCGAATGTACAATGGGCTTCGCCTAAATGTGATGAATTCGCCCAAATGGGCTTGAATTCGGCCAAAACAGAATGTGTGGGTTTTGTTCATGAGCTGCTGCTATTGCATTCGAGCGAATTTTCCATAGATTCGATCGAATCTAGGCTCTCTTGGCCAATTGGATCTTCAACTGAGCATCAAACGGTTTTCGATCTTCGCGATAACTTCGGGGATGACGCGAAATATTTGTGAGCGTCTCGAAACACGTGCCTCTTCTGCGACTTTTATGTCTAAGCCTCGAACTCGATCCGTTTACCTCGAAATCTCCCGAAAACACCTGAAATAACCTGAAATCTAGTGTAAAGTGCAAAGAATTAATGTAAAATATCGAGACTCGACATCAAAGTGGGGACATAAATGTGCTCTAAATCGAGCACATCAATTCCCCCAAGCTAAACCTTTGCTAGTCCCTAGCAAAGAGACTAGGTAGGAAGGATATGAAAGCACAGGGCATCCCAAAACTACTAACTACAAAAACAGAACTAAACTACGAAAACCATAAATCTGAGACTCACTGTCGTAGGAATCACGGTCGCACTTAGCACGTACGACAAGCCCTTTAAACCTCAAGGTCTTCCAAAGAGGACGAGTAAGGTCTCGTGAGGGTTTTCAAAAGGAGACCCAAAAATCCAAAGCAAACAAACATGGTGAGAGGGAATCAAAGCAATACAAGTTGTGCATGGGCAAAACTTTTCCCTAGCCATAGGTGTGCAAGTATAATGGTCTCAAAGAGCTCAATACCAAAGAGGATGACCAAATTCCACAAACTTGAGATCACCAGGGTAAGCTACATCACAGGCTATGCCACCCACTACCTAGAGAGGTCACAAGTCTACACTCCCCGGATAATTTCTCAAAGGTGTGAGAAATTTGCAATGACGCGCATGTGTTTGATTATGGCTCGTGTTCGCTTATAATCTTCCGACTAAAGATGAGTCGGGAATCAAACACATAATAGGGGTAAATCATGGGGATTGTATCATATCTAACTCTAGCACAGAACAAGCTAATCGGACCAAGTCGAACAAGTTAGCAAAAGGTTGTAATGTTGGCTTAGGGTTAAGGTGGGACACATTTGGGAATGTGAAGCTAAGTAGAGGATAGCAAGTGACCCTAAACGAAACAACCACAAACATCTCGTGATAAATCAACAAATACTATATCTAACAACCATAATAACCCAATAACCTCATATAAGCACAATGATCTCTATCATCAAACACTATCAAAAATGTGAAACCTCAATAAAATCTCATAAGCACATGTGTCTCCAAGCTCATCTCCCAAATAAAGTATCGACCTCCTCACTCACATAAATATATGTGTATAAAACTCAATGAAGAACAAGAGAGAGGTCTCCTCAAACAAAGAATGTGTATGAATAATCACTATGTAGGCACTAGAGGATGAAGAGAGAAACAATAAGAGCTGGACACGAAATTAATAGAGTCATACAAAACCAACAACCAATGTCATAACTAAAAGCCCACAATCACTGTAGCACACAAGAACCCCACCATCACTAAGCTATCCTCTAGGTAAGAAGAGGGAACATTTGGCTCATGTGGAGGCTAAACAATGTGGCTACAAAAGAAAAGGAAAAGGCAAAAACTTGGCTTATGCTAATGTCAAATTGCGTTCAAGGTAGGCTATTTGGCTATGTAGTTAGATTCCAGCGAACGTGTTATAGTCCTTGGTCTCATGAAAAGCCGATTGTACTGGAGAAGAACCGACACAATACTTAGATCTCCTAACTAGCACTCATAATGAATGGAACTCGCAAGGAGTCCAAGAAGACTCAATTCTTACAGGCTAGTCGAAATGCGCCTCTAAAGGTAGACATCAAAGCAACCAACCAAGAAAACCAAGTTCCCACAAGCTACGTGAAAAACGGTCAGACTCTAGGTCCCAAAACAAGCACAAGGCTAAGGAAATATGAGTTCGCATAGGACCACAAATGTGCACAACAAAAGCTTGCATGGTAGTCTCACAACTCAACCATTTATTGAAAGCAAGGATAAAAACACTAACTATACAACCTAAACATGAAACTATACAAACTACATGAAACAAAAACTAAACAAACTAAACTTGCGAAAAACTAAAAGAAAAACTAAACAATAGTTACAATAATGCAAATCTTTCGGGGTTTTGAAAGCGTAAGCGCATCCTCCCCCAAGCTAGCTCAAGAGCCGTCTCGGCGATGGGGAAGGCAAAAAGGAAAACGAACAGAACAAAAGATAGGCATTATTGGAACTAAAGAAAACAAGCAATCATCAAGGACACAACATCAAACACCGGGTTATCTTTCGCAATTACTTTTGTTTAACGTCGTTTAGTTCGATCCAACTAACCACCAACTCAGACAGAAAATGAATAGCTAGGAAAAGAAACCATGCCTGAGCTAGGAGCGGACTCACTCTTAGCATCACCATCACCTCGAACATGGTGACCCAAAGCTCTTCACCTCGCAGCAGTGGCGGAGGTAAGTAATGTAGAACCGGGGCCACCCGGAGGGATACTCGAACAATGGGCTCCCCCAAGCCAAGGTGGAGCCATCTTCTTCTTTTTGTATAACTTTTTCTTTCTTTTTCTTACCCGCATCCTCTTGCTGGGTTGCTTGTCAACACTATCAACTTCAGTATCATCTTCGGCATGCACAAGAACAAACTCCTTCTCCTTCACAACATCATCCTCCTTCTTCTTCATCTCATCATCATCTAGCATCGCCACATCATCATTGAAAATCACCGCATCATCATGCATATGGGCTTCAAGAACATCAAGCCCCCCAATCTTATCACCATGAGAATCATCCACAACATCAAGAGAGTAAAAATGCTCGACCATGGGCTCCTTGGAAGACTTAGCAAAGCCAAAAACCGCATGCTCTTGGGCTACCCTTATAGTTATAGTCTCGCTCTCACAATTAATGAGGGCACCCAAAGTCTTCAATGCATCTCTCCCAATTATAGGGGGAGTGTAGGGATCCTCCACCATGTCTAGCACAACAAAGTCACAAGGGACAATTACATTTTCCACTTGAATAGGAAGATCCTCAAACTCCCCACATGGCACTTTAATGCTTCGGTCGGCTAGTTGGATGGACTTCTTTGATGGGTTAAGCTCAAAAGCGAGTTGCTTGGCAATACACATCGGTATAAGGCTAATCGAGGCCCCTAAATCAACAAGTGATCCCCTAGGCTTATGGTTCGCAAGAGTGACGGGGAGAACAAAGGGTCCTCGAGCATTTTCCTTTTTGGCCCAAGTGCCTTGAATGTTGGCACTAACTTGTTCTGCTAGATTCACAACCTCTCTTTGAAGCCTCTTTTTGTTCCCCAAGAGAGTCTTCAAGTACTTGGCATATTGAGGCATTTACTCCATTGGCTCTAAGAACGGGATTTTCATTTCTAATCGCTTCATATGCTCAAGGAACATCATAAATTTGGCTTGCAATTGCTTCTCCACCGCTTTATATGGAAAGGGTAGTTATGGGGCATGTAAACGCTCTTAAGCCCTCATCTCTTGGATTTCTTTCCATCTTTGGCGTCCCCTGCCAAACCAACATGAAAGAGGCATAGCTTCACATAATCCGGGTTATCGGGGCTTGGAGGAATAAGTTTGCAAATGTCCGAGAATGTCTCCAAGTCCAAGAGAGGACATTCATTTCTCAACCCACAAAATGAAACTTCCTTCACCATTGTTGTGTATTGTGGGTCAATGCGGATGTTTGGTGGGGCATCCGGTAAAATCACGCCCTCTTGAAACTCTCTAGACCCAGGGGTCCCAAATTGACCAAAGAACGGTTGATTGTCGGCCATTGGTGTAGAAGGATTGGGTATAGACGATTGACGAAGAGTGGGAGGAGGAGATCATCTAGTGACCCTTTGTATTTCGGGATTGTAGAGAACAAGCTGTACCTGTGATCTCCGTGTGCTATAGCTCATGCAAACAACACTAGAAATTGCGAAAACACTGACAAGCGAAAGTTATTTAAACAAAAACTAAAAGAAAACAAAAATGAACTACATCAAGCACAAAACCTAACTATAACGCCTTGTCCCCGGCAACAACGCCATTTTGATAGCGGTTTTCTGACACGTCGTTTAACAATAGAAATTTAACTATGCAAACAATATTTATACACCCTCTTACAACTATAGCGGGTATAGAGTATAGTTGTTCATGGGCGGGCTTGGGCGGGTAGCGGACCGGGTAGCACCTAAAAATTCTACCCCGCGGGCACAAATATTCTAAAGCCCGCCCTCATTCGCGGGCATATTTTTTTGTCGCTACCCGCCCGTTTTTAAAGTGGGCGGGACCCGCGGGTCAGCGACTATTTTTATATAAAAATTAAAAACATAAATTATATTATAAAGTTATGTTTTTATAAGAACAAACAAAATATAATATATCATCTAAAATACTCTAAATATATAAAGTCTCAAAATACTCAAATTACATGAATATTGAATATAGACGATGGAGTCGGCTACTTGTTCGAACTTTGATAGTCGACTGCTTGAGTGCTTTGAGGGTTAAAAATATCGAATGTAGATAGTAGAATTAGAAACTTTATTAAAGTCTAAAAAAGTAAATCTTAGGCTAGTAGAAGATTAATAAACTAAAGTTGGGTATGGGGCATGTAGTATAGTTTAATAATTAATAGAATTAATTATTTAATAAATAATATATTAAACTAAGCGGGCGGGTATACCCGCGGGTATTTTTTTGGTGTCTCTACCCGCCCCTTTATCTTGGCGGGCGGGTATTACCCGTCCAAACTTTAAATTTTTTTGAGAATGCTGTCCATGCCCGCTCGTTTTTCGAGCCGGATGGGTCGGGCCTGGCGGGTAGCCCGCCCATGAACAGCTCTAGTATAGAGGTAAGTTGGGGATCGAACCACAAGGACAAGGTTAGAAAGATTAAGTGCTAGGTGTAGAAAAATAGAGATTGTGTGTGTATGAAAGGGTGTTTGAACTAAACTATAAAAGCAATAGACAAGATTAAGATAAGCGATGGAAACCAAACGGGGATGGTGAGGATCCACCCTAGGTCGGTTCTACGTTCTCATGGAGTGCTAGGTCAAGGGAGATCGAACGTGAATCAATCGAGACACTCTAGATAGCGAGGGGAAGTTGATGACATATAGCGATGCGAACGACCCATAATCGCCCTATGTCTCATCAAGAGTGGCAGGACAAGATTCGCATCGAATATCAATCAAACAATCCACAACAAACCTCAACCCTAATCTTGCACATGAACAACAATTACCAAACCTAGGGTTTACCAAACCAAAACCCCTAAGAAAACTCCTCTAGCATATTGAAAGCAACTACAACTAAGAACAAGAAAGAAGACATGATTGACAGCATTGGGGCAAGAAAGAAACTAACTATAATGAAAGACAAAACAATAAACCTATCTATTCACTACACTACAAAGCAATAAGGAAGGCAAGAACAAGAACAGAAAGCAGATGAACAAGAAACAAGGCAATAATCAAAGCATGAATCAAAACTAGGAAGAACAAAACATTAAATGACATAAATGAAAGATAAACAAAGCAATAAAGAGATTGAGAAAGATAAACTTACATAAACTTAGGTGCTTGAATGAAAGGAAATGAAATACAAGACTTGGACTGTAAAGGAAAGCATTAAATTCTAATCTAGGGCAAAAGAAAGTAAAGAGAAAGCATAAATTTGATGTTCTAGTAGATGAAAAGGTTTCTCTCTATCAAAGCATAGGGTTTATGTAAAGAAACGTTCCTTTATATAGGCTACACAAGGTGGGGGAAATAACCCTAAAAGATACACGTGTTTTAAACTAGCGAAGAAAAGCGCAGCGCTGGAATTTGCCTAGATTCGCCGAATTGAGGTGTTGGTACGCCCGAATTGGCCCATTCGACCGAATGGGTCAGCATTTAGTATTTCCAGAATGTTTGGAAATGTTTACTTGAGCAACCATATGGAGATTCGACCGAATGTACAATGGGCTTCGCCCGAATGTGATAATTTCGCCCGAATGTGTGGGATTTGTTCTTGGGCTGCTGCTATTGCATTCGACCAAATTTGCCATAGATTCGACCGAATCTAGGCTCTCTTGGCCAATTGGATCTTCAACTAAGCATCAAACGGTTTCTGGTCTTTGCGATAACTTCGGGGATGACCCGAAACACTTGTGAGCGCCTCGAAACACGTGCCCCTTCTTTGAATTTGATTTCTAAGCCTCGAACTCGATCCGTTTTACCTCGAAATCTCCCGAAAACGCCTGAAATAACCTCTAAACACCGTGGAGACAAGAACATGGTAAAATCGAGTGTAAAGTGCATAGAACCAATGTAAAAAATCGATACTCGACATCAAAGTGGGGACATAAATGTACTCTAAATCGAGAACATCAAAAATCCACCCCACCGGCTGAGTCTGTGACGCATCCTCCCTCCGTCGAATCTAATTCCAAGTCCATTATTATTTATACTTTTTATTTGTTAGTTGCACCATTTAGTTCTTAAAATTGAGTCATAAAAATCAGCTTTAACTTGTTTTTGTTATTGGGTTAGAATTATGAGAAAAGAATGGCGAGAAACAAGGCTTCAAAGGGTTAAATTTTGAATAAAACTATCCTAGTTGAAAAAACAAGTTATATTAGTTGACTATGGTGGAAAGTTGGTGGGTGAAGTTTTGTATGAACGAAGAAGATGAAAATGGTGGATGAAGTTTTGTATGAGCGAAGAAAATGAAAATCGTGAGGGAAGTTTTATACGACCAAAAAGGTGAAAATTGCGCGTGAAGTTTAATTACTTGGTAGTGGTGGGATAGGTGGTTGGGTTCATAGTTTATGTCATATACGAACATCAACATAAACAAATGTCCGAACAACAACATCACCAAAGTTGTTAAAATCGTGATTAGACTTAGAATCGTTTAGAGAGGTAGAATCGAATCGGTAAAATCGAATCGTAGAATCGTACGATTCTACAAATAAACTAAAAATATTTAAAACATCTAGTTTCTTATTATTATTATTCAATTTAAAAGTTTAAATTTATGAATTAAATTTTCTTTGACTCTATTTTTAAGAATTTAACGAAAACTTTTTGATAATTAGTTTAAATCTTCATACCGATAAAGAAATTTGTTTTTGTACAGTTTTTATGAAGGGAAATTTGAAATTTCTTTGTATATGTAAAAGAGATTAGTAAAACATGGCACATAAGCAAAATTTAAAATAATTCCAACTAAATTAGTAGAATCGGATCGTTAAATCGTAGAATCGCAGAATCGTATTATGATAATTCGACCATTAAAAATTTGATTCCAACTAAAATCGTAAGATTTTACAACTTTAAGATTCTACCTGTGATTCAAATCGCTCGCTTGTTTATGGATCGTAAAATCGTTGAATCGTAGATCAAAATCGCGATTTTAACAACAATGAACATCACCGATGAAAGCAAAACAAGAACAAAATTTCAGAAAACATAAATATAACAAGGGCATATATGAACATAAACATTAATAAATTTTAATAAAATAAATCAGACGAACAAAACATCAACACATTTTTGATTACATAAATAAAAGTTCAACATAAATGAGCAGCAAACATCAACACGAAAACCAGCATCAAAATGTCAAGTGTAATTCTAAAAAAATGAAACTAGAACAACCTTACAAACATCGGATACGTTTTTTAGGGTTTGTTTTAGCCCTCGAAGCAATAACATCTTCAGGAGTGTCAAGGACAACCAAATCGAGTTGATTTTCTTTCACATTTGGTGAATTTGAAGGATTTAATTCAGATGAAGAGTCAAAGAACCATTCCACAATTGTTGGTGGTGGTTCCTTTTCAACAGAAAGAGGTGGAGATTCATGATCAGTAGATGTATAAAATCATCTTCAAGGGACTTGTGATATGCCTGAAGATCCTTTTTAGACCACATTAAAATTTCCTTGGAGTATGAATGTGAACGACCATGAAGGAACAAGAACAAAATTCGACATACTTATACATACCAGCATAAATATACGAAGGGATTGTAGAATCACACTTAGATTCATTTTTCTCCATCTCAAAAAAATAAAACATCAAGAAAATTGTAATGGCACCTGAAGGAACCTCAAAACAGGGAGCATGCAAATTCCAAAATTTTCCAAAATCATAAAATGAACCTCAAAATGTTAAGAATAAACCGATTTGTATTTTAATTCAGTTAAATGAACTAAAAATGATAAAGAAACAGGGGGAAGAGTGTAATGTGTAAAAGGGGAGGGAGAAGGGGAAAGTAATTAGGGTTAATAATGAGAGACACAACGTCCAAAACAAATTTAAGAATCCAAGAAATTAAACCGGTAAACATAAGGGAAAGGGGGGTTTTTAGGGGGTAAAAATGGGAAAAAACACTTTCTAAAAGTGGAAATTATTCCAAAGTGTATAAACATATGAAACTACTCGTTTTAATAAGGTGTAAAAACACAAAAGAACGGAGGGACTAGTTTTTCTCTCCGTTCAAAAGTAAATATTACACTTGGAGAAAATATTTTGTGGTTTGCCTATGGAACGACTACACATATTTATCTGTATTTATAATAAAACAATAATCATTAAGCGACAAAGTAGAACACAATAATCTATTTTTAAATTTGAATGTTTTTTTCCTGCCGATGGTTGTAGGCGATAGATTAAGCAACAACTTTAAATTAGGCGACAAAGTAAGCGACATAGGTTCTTTGTTGCAGGCCTGCGACAATGCTTTTTGTCGCCTAACTTCTTTCCTCGGAATTTCAATTTGTCGCCAAACGGATATGTTTTTGTAGTGTTAAATTCAATTTGGATTCAAACAATCATATTCATTAGAGAAGAAGAAATAAAATCAATAGTTCCTCATTTTTTGGTAAATATATATTTATGCTAAAAGGTCGAGTAGAAGGAAAATAATTAATTACTTTCCCCTTTCTTTCGTCTTTTTCATATCATATATACTTTATCTTTCAATCTTTTAAATTCACATTTATTTATCCGCTAATCATTTACTCCTCAATAAAACATATGATTAATAAAAAAGACTTAGATAAAACAGTCAACGGGGAAGAGTAATTATTTGAAGCGAGAAAAGGGGATCATATTTTACGGTGATGATAATAACGCGATGCACTGGTCAAAGAAGCTATCCAATTTTCTTTTTCACCCTATTAATCAAGGAAAGTGCGCAAGTGTTGCTTGATACATTCATCGAGAACCAATGCATTGATGAATGAATTGATTAATTATATCGAAGTCAACTCCATCTGCTCTAAACAGATTAGTAATAATATTCTAATAACATAACCATTACAAAATTAAACTACATATATCTAGACTTTGTGATATAAGTCATTATTTAGTACTCCCTCCACCCCTTCTTATTGTCCACTTTTCTTATTTGGTCATTTCCGTCTAATTGTGCACTTTTTATTTTTGGCAAAGATTTTTTTACCTAAATACCCTCAATTACCTCAACTTATATTATTTAAATTACTCCACCTACTACCTTTTCAATTATTATAATCACCTTTTCAATTATTATAATCACTTAAATATTCCAACTACCACCTTTACAATTATTATAATTACTTAAAATATCTCACTACCATTTTTGTTAATTTGCGTGCCCACTAGAAAGTGGACAATAAGAAGTGGGTGGAGGGAGTATGAAATTACAGTTGGCGAAGCGCCAAACATGATTAATACTTGAGAGATCAGGCCATTCATCACCTTTTTAATTTTAGTGTCAGCGTTTTGTCTTAATACTATTATTCGAATTGATTGATTTTATACTTTTTATATGACATTATTTAATGTATTGGAAAGTCACAGAAGTATATTTTATTTTTTTTTTCAAGTATTTATAAAATCTTTATAATATGTTTTATTAAATGAGTACAAGATATTTTGAGATGGTAAAAACATAAAGCCGTAAATTTTTATTTTCTTATACAAATATGTCAGAAATTTTAATAAAACCGTGGATCGCACGGGCATTATCTAGTATGAAATAAATTACAGTTGACGAAACGCCAAACATGATTAATACTTAATTTGAACAATTATATAAGTCATCATCTTTTTAATTTTGGAGTAAGCGTAGTGTCTTAATACTATTATACCATGCATTCCTCTAACACTTCCCATGAAAACCATAACAAAATCTCAGAAAATAGCCCTAATGTTGCTGTTCGCATTCTGGAGGATAATGTATCGCCAGCAAGCAGGCCGGCGGCAGACCATTCAACTACTCGACAATCTTATTCTGATTATGCTACCACCTTATTATTCGTCTGTCTCTTGGTCGTCCTCTGTCCACTGATTTACAGTTGTGTTTTAGTTATCGTCCTCGCAGTATTTCCATTGCTAGTAGTTTCACTTTTATTAACACGAATATTTCAATTCTTTAGGTATCGCAACCATTATAGGAGACTGACCTATTTCAAACATTTTCTTCGCGGTTGGATTTACATTGACGTAGTCTTGATTATCATTGGATTGATGATATTTTGGATAATCGCAAAATGTGTGCCGTCTTTGAAACTAATCCTTCTTTTAGATTTGCCATTAACAAGTTGGGCATTCAATATAGGACTTATGTGTGTGTTTTATGTCTTAAGCTTTGTCGTGTACAAATTCATCCATGAACTAACACTACATTTACCGTTTCAAAGCGTTAAAGTTGCACAAGCGTCTTCTGAGATATGTGATGCCCTCATTTTTTGGTGGGCAGAGCATGTTCTACTTAGACGTGTCCCAACTTTTATGCATCATCAAATACTTGAACTTCCAACACGTAAGTGGATTAGAGTTTCTATCCTAATCCTTATTGCTTACAACCTCATTACCTTGTTTCTTCAATTATTTGTGTTAACTCTGCGTCATATTTGTCTACAACAATTACAAAATCAAGTATTTAACAAACCCATTTTGCAACATCTTATACTTAAATTCGTGCAAAAAAAATATGTGGTGTATTTTGCAAATGGAATGAAGTTCAGCATAAGCTTCATTATGAGCTCATTGTTGATTCTCCTTACATGGATACTGTACTTTGGAAGCCGACTAGAGATGAAGTCTCCGAAAGTAAAACTAATTTGGGATTTCGGATACTGGACGTTCCTTAGTATCGTTATACTGTCCTTGTTTTGGTTGATTAAAACGTTTGTATTATTAGCATGGGAGTCACATACAGTATATCGTAGATTAGATGATAGAATCATATCCATAAGTGAGCAGTTATACATACTAGGCATACTCGGTTATCACAAATATGATATCCTCAAAATACGGCCTCGTGGTAAATCTGGTCACCAAACACATTCAGATGATGGTATCTCTCAAAACAGTAGTGTGTTCTACCTGTATATATCAACAATATTTTCAAAATTAAAATTACTATCGGGATTTGAAAGAAACAGAACGACTAATCATGGCCATAAAAAGAGGAAAAGGGCTAACAATGATTTGTTAATCCAGAATCAGAATGATCCAACTATTGATGATTTACAACGGGCATCTCTCTTCTTTTTGGAGGCTAAGAAGCTTCTGTCGCAAGAGAACTACATCTCTCAGATTTTGAAGTACGCAATCCCTCTTATTCTCTTCTCTACTTTTTTTTTATTAATAACTTGAGATTCTGAAGAATTATTGTTGTTGAAGTGTTATGTCTTAATCACATGTGAGTTGTCCAAAATCGGAGGAAGAGTATGCATAACTTTATAAACTCAAGGAGTAATCACCGGCCAATTTGTTTTAGCAGTGAACTTTCTTTGGGTTTATGAGTGGACCGATTCTTCTTGTTTGGGTTGCCCAGGCCCATATTCAAAATTCTATGAGTGATAAATATATTTTCGTAGAACCCTATTATTATCTTATATACTTCGTTTGTTACAAAATAGACATAACATTAGAATTTTTATTCTTCATTTATCATAAGTAAGCGGGTTTAATTTTTAATTTATATGTTAAAAAATTATCACGTAAAGATTATTAATAATCAAATATTTCAATTATTTTATTACAAGAAAATAAATAACACTTATCTTCAATTCAATTTTAAAAGGAAAAGATTATAAAATTGATATTAATTAAACAGTTTCCTTACATTCTATTTCAATCAAGTATGAACAAACAAAAGAAAAACCATGGGGCTTCAAGAAAAATGTTAAACAAAAAAATAAAGGGAAATTATCATTGGTGCCCTTGAGGTATGCGTTTTTATGAATGGTGTATAAACTTTTGTTTTTATTCTAATGGCACCCCTGAGGTTTAATGGTAATAACAACCGTGACACTTTTGTACTTTTTCTGTTAACTAACCGTTTAATTTGAAATAAAAACGCATACCTCAGGGGCACCAATGATAATTTCCCTTAAACCTCAGGGGCACCAATGATAATTTCCATATATAATAAAATCAAAGTTAACGGTTAGTTAACGGAAAAAGTATAAAAGTGTCACGGTTGTTATTACCATTAAACCTCAGGGGTGCCATTGGAATAAAAAAAAAAGTTTATACACCATTGATAAAAACGCATACCTCAGGGGCACCAATGATAATTTATATTATTGAATGTTTAAATACAAACTGTACGCTCCTTTCTTCATCAGATCTAGACCTGAAACTGATAACTGGTTGCGTAAATCCGTTCCCGTCTGAAATCTGGAGTGACCGACCTGAAACTGATCCGATTTTAAATTGAATGATCCAAAATTGAATCCGATTGAAACTGGCCGTTTCCCAGGTCTTATCAGATCCCATCCTGGTTTATGGATATTTTTTGTATGTATACAGGATGTTAAAAAAACTAGAAAACGATGTGCTTCTAGAAGACAACCATGGGCGTGAAACACAAGAAAATTTTCAATATAATGAAGACCCGGAGGAACAAATGAATTTGGTAACAGATTTCAGAAATTTTGTTACAAAGCATAATATCAGAGTCGGTTCTAACTCCAACACGTCTGATTCCTCTAAAATTAGTATGCAAACCTGGGTGGTAAGTAAAGCACCTATTTCCGCTTTTTAGTCATTTAATTTAGTAGCAATTCCAATCGCTCATTTTTGCCATTATAATTTTATCGTTACATTTTCTCACTATTTTTTTAAAATTCAAATATATATGAATCATATAAAAATAACAAATAATTTTAACACAACCAAATAACTTTCATCCCCTTAAATTAACACTTTTTTTATGGGTTTTATTTATTATAGTTAAGAAAACTGGTGAGATTAAAAATAACATAAAGTCAACGAGATATATTTTAAATATATAAACAGATATAATTTGATATGCAGTGTAAAAATGCGGTAACAGTTGCATTTGCGGTTTTTTACACCTTTACCATGCCGGAAATATCGGTTTGTTTATTTTGAAAATCTTTACAACACGGCCGATGCAATGCAATGCGGCCTTGTTTTTATTCTATGATTTGATAGGTAAAGTATTTCCATGTAATTGTCACAAACTTATTAAACAATTATACTGATTTATTTGTCTATATGATTTTAATTTTATCTTAGATATTGACTATAAGTTCCATTACTATAAACTTATATCCTTGTACACATTAGAAATTTGTAATGCACTAAAAATAATCTTAATTATGTTGGGAGTAATAAAAAGCTAGCAGTTTCTAGCAGTTTGTATGAAACGTAGGTAATGTCAAGATCATATATGTGTAATTTAAATATGTACTCTTCTGTCCAACCATTTTGCACTATATATTTTTGACACTTTGATTATATAAATGGGTTAAACAACTAGAATCTTTAGATATAAGAGAGAGAATATAGATTGTATAAGTGATAAAGTCATATTTAAAAATAAAAATGAGATAAATTTAAGTTTTTATAAGAACAAACAAAATATAATACATTGTCTAAAATACTCTAAATATATATAATGTTTCAAAATACTCAAATTACATGAATATTGAATATAGACGGTGGAGTCAGCTACTTGTTCGAACTTTGATAGTCGATTGCTTGAGTGCTTTGAGGGTTAAAAATATTAAAGTCTAAAAGAAGTAAACCTTAAAGCTAGTAGAAAAGTAATAAACTAAAGTTGGGTATGGGTCATGTAGTAGTATAGTTTAAAATTTAATAGAGTTAAATATTTAATAAATAATACATTAAACTAAGCGGGCGGGCGGGTATACCCGCGGGTATTTTTTTTGATGTCGCTACCCGCCCGTTTATCTTGGCGGGCGGGTATTACCCGTCCAAACTTTAAATTTGTTGGAAAAACGTTGTCCATGCCCGCCCGTTTTTCGAGCCGGATTGGGCGGGCCTAGCGGGTAGCCCGCCCATGAACAGCTCTAATTAGAATTATCAAAAGGAAAATTTTAGGAATAATAAAACATAAATATAAAAACCCAAAGCCATTTTTAAAAAGAGAGATATTAATAAACCCAAAGCATAATATCAGAACAGATTTTTGTGTCCTAGACTTAGATGAAGATGCAATAAATTTCTATTTTTTGTTAGGTCTTTTCTCTTTTTCTATTGTTTTTATGGTACCAATTCATTTTACGGCATCTTTTCCATTCCTTTATGTTTTTGTGGCTCAACACTTGCTTTATTTACAAGCTTACAAGATGGCTCTACCCAACCTTCTACCTTTCCCCACAAAGAGTAAGGTTTGATGGTAAGGTGAGGGAATGTCAGTTATTGCAACTGTGAACTCTCTTCGCAGAATACAATTGTATATGGTAGGAGCATCAATAACATAAAATTCCTGGGGAACTGTGATGGTAAGACCTTGTTTATCTCTGATGCTGACAGGCAGAGTAAATTTCCCATCTGCCTGTATGAATTCCCCTGAAATCCCAACAATGGGAGTAGAAGACCTCTTCAAAACTTTATCTTCTACATCCATCTGGTCCCAACAGGACTTGTAGATAACAACTACCTCTGCACCACAATCTAACAGGATCCTATGCACAGACTGTTCTACTATATCTATAACGATTACTAGGGGATCTAAGAGAGGGTAAAATACTCCCCTACTGTCCTCCCTAGTGAATGTCATATCTAGCATGGGTGGTGGCTCTTTTTGTTCTACAACTTCCATTAACTCAACCTAGGAGCTGTTGCTGCCCTTTAAATGTGCCTCATTATTTGATATTTCAGATTTCTGGAATATGACAAGAACTTCCAATAACTCAAACTATTAATAAACGGTAATTATGATAAACGACCATTAACTCAAACTTTTAATAAACAATAATTATGATAAAGGGCAGCCAGAAAAAGTCAAATTAGTTTTAATCTAGGAGGCATTATTGATAATTAGTCGTCATCTAGGAACATTTGTCTGGATGATTAATATAGGATTTTACGTACAAGGTTTGATATTAGAGCATGGAGAACTGAAATGCAACGTAATAACACTTGTTCTTCATTAAGGAACACATTAGATGAGTGGGGCACGTGTTGGAAGAAGAAGCAAGAAGCATCATAAGAAACAAAGGAAAACACCTTCAAATGATTGAGAGACTGACACATCTAAAAGAAAAGATAAAGACATGCAGAGAATGTTTTTGGGGATTGACGAAGGAATGTTTGTCGCTCACAATGATGAGCTATAGATACACATCAAGCAGTACATCAAGGAGTATTTCATTTATTACCATCATTAATAACAAAGAGCTCACGTTTAAATAAGTCCTATATAGTAATCCACCTGACTTACATTGTGCACCTTGAAAGACCTATTAGGAAAATAGTCTTTAGATTGATACTAACTTGGGCATCGTAATGGGTCCCCGGAAAAACATTTTGGGCCATGCTAACCCCTTGGTGTATTTTGTAGGATTCAAGCATCTTCTCAAAGTGATCTTATTGCATAGTTTGGCAGAGGATTAAAAGTAGGCTTCCACCAGCTTAAAACTCTTGATTAATTATTAATCAAGGAATTAAACTCTGAATTAATTTTCTACAAAATCTAACTGGAACATAATTAGATACTTATCTACCACTATTTAAGTAGAACAAATTTACACCAAATAGCTTACTTTTGTTTCGCTCATCAATCGAATTCCCTACTCTGACACAATCACTGCTTTTTGTCCCGATTTTATCAAATACATGATATTTAAAATTTTGATAATTTAGTTTAAGCATCTATCTGAAAATTTCTCTTTTAGTTTCTCTCTTCTTCCATGCCTCCACAAGATTAGTGTCATAATCCATGATGGTTGTGAAAACTTCTTTCGACACTTGATAGCCAATCTCTAAGCACGCCGTTAAACACTAAGAACCGAGGTATGCAAACAATATTTATAACACCCTATTACAACTTCAACGAGTATAAAGATAAATCGAGGATCGAACCTTTAGGATAAGGGGAGCTAGACTATAGACTTGACGTAGGTGGATAGAATAGGTATGGAAGGGTGTATGTTCTAAACTATGAAAGCAATAAACAAAATAACGAGAAGCAGTAAGATACAAACGGGGATGGTGAGGGTTCACCCTAGGCCAGTTCTATGTTCTCATAGAAAGCTAGGTCAAGGGTGATCGAACGTAGATCGATCAAGACACTCTAAATAGCGAGGGGAAGTTGTTGATATATAGCCATGTGAACGACCCATCATTGCCCTATGTCTCTTCAAGAGTGACAGGACAAGATTCGCATCGAATATCAATCAAACAATCAACAACAAACCTCAACCCTAACCTAACACATGAACAACGATAACCAAAGCTAGAGTTTCACCAAACCAAAACCCCTAAAACACTATTCACTCATAATGAAAGCAACTAAAACAAAGTAAATGAAACAAGATAGGAAAGAAAGCATTAGGCATAAACAAAACCAATAAGATCTAGAATAAAGCAATAAATCTAACTATCAGCTACTCTACCAAGCAATGAAAAAAGGAAGAACAAGATTGAAAGGTAAATGAACAATAAATGAAGCAAAAATTAAAGCAAATAAGAAGAAAGCATTAAATGGTATAAAGTAAAGATATTGAAATCAAGTAACCAATAAAGAAAGATAAACTTACATAAACTTTAATGCTTGAATGAAAGAAATTGAAATTACAAGAGTTGAAATGTAAATGAAAACAATAAATCTAATCTAGGGAAAGAAAATATAAAGAAAAAGCAATAAAGTTGATGAACAAGATGAGATGGTTTCTCTCAAGCAAGACATGCCTAATATATTCAGACTTTGGGTATATATAGGCTGTACAAAATGGGGAAACAAAACCCTAAAAATCCTACGTGGAATAACTTGTGAAGAAAATAGTTGAGGAAAAATTTGAGGCCACTCGATCGGATTTAGGGAGTCCATTCGACTGAATGGAAGCTCATTCGCCCGAATAAGTTCCATTTGGGGTTTCTAGTAAGCCTTGAACTCAATCACCAAGTTGCATCCACTAGTGGAAAAAACGTTAAAGGCTGCGGTTTTTAGTCCAATATAGGCTGCGGTTTTGAACCGCAGCATTAGTAATAGCAGCAAATGTAAAAACTTATTTGCTGCGGTTCTAAAATTGTAGCCTTTACTCATATATTTTTTTTTGCATTTCGTTTAATTCAAGGAATTCCCATTTGTACCAAAAACGAAGAACAAAGAAATCTTACAAATCAAGAAGAACAAAGAACAAAAGAATCTTACAAATCTTACAAATCCAACCCAGAAATCTTACAAATCTTACAAATCCAACCCAGAAATCAAGAAGAACAAAGAACAAAGAAATCTTACAAATCAAGAAGAACAAAGAACAAAAGAATCTTACAAATCTTACAAATCCAACCCAGAAATCTTACAAATCTTACAAATCCAACCCAGAAATCAAGAAGAACAAAGAACAAAGAAATCTTACAAATCTTACAAATCCTACAATCTTACAATAAACATCTATAAAAAAATATAACGAATAATCAATTCTTACAATAAACATCTTAAAATCTTACAAATCTTACAATAAACTTGAAAACTTGAAAACTTGGATTTTGATAACAATGGAGATTCGAGATCTAAGGAAGAAGGAAGCGCTTCAAGAACAGCCTTGTATTTACCAATTTGAGTATCCTTGATGAATCGACGACAAAAATGCTAGTTCTATGGGTTTGGAGTTTCAAAAAAAAAAAGAGTTAAACCTTCAAAACTGGTGGAGGAAGATTCTGAAATGTGAAGTTCAAATGTATGCTCGGACTAATTTTTCTACAACCCTAAAAATTGTAGACACTCAAAAAGGGCATAAATGGAATTGGAAAGCGATACTTGGACTATTGATGATTCTTGAAAAGGTGAAGTATTTTTTAAAGATGATTATGCTCGGACCTCCTTGAGTACAACGTCCATGACTTGCTGCGTTTTTTAGAATTGAAATTAGGAAGAAGGAGTGGTTTTTTAGAATTGAAGGAGACGCTTCAGAATTTGAAGATTTAGAATTGCTGAAATTAGTTTTTTCCCTTTTGGGCTGGGCTTCAGATTTTAGAAACCCTGAATTTGCTGCGGACACTAAGTGAAACCGCAGCCCATGACTTGATTCCACTTATTGGCTGTGGACATATAAACAAACCGCAACCTATTCCAATTTTTATTAAAAATTTTATATATTGGTTGCGTATACACTAAAACCGCAGACAATAAGCCGCAACCAATAAGCTTTTTTCCACTAGTGATCTCTCATTCGCTCGAATGGGCTGTAGCATTCGACCAAATAGCTCAATTCACCTGAATTGGTATGGATTCGCCATTTCTAGTAGGGTTGACGCTTTGACTTGGTTGAAACATGTAGATTCGATTGAATGTAAGATGAGCAAGCCTTTATCTCCTTTGAAATGAATCTTTGAGGTGCCGAAAGATCATGGGACCATGCGAGGCTCTTGGGAGTGACTCGGAATGCTCGGGAATGCTTTGAAACACGCCTCTTCTTCGATTATTATGTCTAATCCTTGAAATCGATCCATTTCACCTCGAAACCTCCGAAAATACCTGAAATAACCTTAAAACATCACGGAGACTAGTGCAAGGTAAAATCGAGTGTAAAACGTATAAAACCAATGCAAAACAACGAAACTTGACACTATGATGAGAATATAAATTTGCTCAAAATTGAGGACATCAACATTACCTAATTTAAACATAATGGTGCTAGTTTTTAAGCCATTTGGTCACCATATCATTTTATTTAAGCAATTCTTGGATATTGTGGAAGGGTAGAATTTTCATTTTTTTTCCTTTATAATAACTCAAAAATTTATGGTTTTCAAATATGGTTTCAACATAATTGATCATGAGTGAAAATTATTTTCATTAAATATGGAAATGGATATTTATCAATTTTTCTATGCCATGAAAGTAATGGTAAAGGACATAAGCTCACAATATAGGTCTTTATACCAAATTTGTTTGAAATACAAAAATTTGCAAAGAGAAAGTATGTAAAATTTATATTTATATCTATTACTAAAACAAAACACTGCTAATATAATCACTATTTACTATTGCTTAACGTGCTACAAACCTCAATAAAAGTTTTCCCTCCAAAACTCAATGATGATGTCTTTTTTATTATGACTAATATTTTATGCCATGAAAGTAATGGTAAAGGACATAAGCTCACAATATAGGTCTTTATACCAAATTTGTTTGAAATACAAAAATTTGCAAAGAGAAAGTATGTAAAATTTATATTTATATCTATTACTAAAACAAAACACTGCTAACATAATCACTATTTACTATTGCTTAACGTGCTACAACCTCAATAAAAGTTTTCCCTCCAAAACTCAATGATGATGTCTTTTTTATTATGACTAATATTTATATCTTTGACTTTATTACTTTTAAATTATGACTATAATATTATTTATATTGATTGATTTTAGACTTTTTAGGTCACATCATTTAATGTATTAGAAAATAATAAGTATTTTATAATTATTTATAAAATATTTTTAATTTTATTTATTAAATGAGTATTAAATGAATATTATTTATTTTGAAATGGTTTAAACAAATTATACTTTTATTAGGATTGTTATTTGGTTATTTGTATCATTGATTACTTAAATGCAATGCTTAATTCTAATATGATTGCAGTTGTCACTATCTTTATGCACATCCCTTATAATTTTTAATACACAAGTTATTATTTTTTGTTTAAACTATTATAAAATAATTTTCTATATTTTTATTTTTAATTTGATTTTCAAGTGTGTTTTAGATGGGTTTAGTACTTTATAATATTGTGCAAATAAACAAACTTGGTTGTTCAAATATTTGATAAAATTTTTGCTTGTACACAAGACCCACACGAGAGTAGAGTTGGTTGAACACAAACCTGATGAGTTTCCATCCTAAAACAAATTGGTTTTAGGATGAAACCTCATATGGTCTGTGTGCAATCGAATCTCCTCTTGTGAGACTCTTATGTACAAGTCCATGTTTATCATGGTATCAGAGTCGACGGTTTCCGATCAACTGAGAACATAAATCCCGGTCTTCCATATAAAATAATGTGCATGTTCAAAAAGAATGATGCTCCCATCGAATTAAAAAATAAGCTCATATATATTAGAGGAACTGTTAAAAAATTAACTCAGATATGATCTCACATGGAAGAATTAGAGAGAGATTGCCTAACATATTATGTTAGGAAGGAACCTTATCAGGTTTATATACAACCAACTCGCCTATTATGCGAATTTTGATCGAAAATGATCCGGTTTGATTCCATGTAAAATTTCAGCTTGTACACAAGACCTACACGAGAGCAGAATTGGACGTGCACAAACCTAATGAGGTTACATCCTAAAATAAAAATTAGTTTGTTTTAGGATGGAACCTCATCCGATCTGTGTGCACCTTTAAAAAACTATATGTATTAAGTATAAAAATCAATTTTAATCATTAAAATCAGTAAAAATCAATAATAATCATTAAAAATTGAATTGGTAAAAATAAATATGAATAGGTAACAAATCGACTTTAATTTGTAAAAATTGGTAAAAATCAATGTTAATCAATAAAAATTAGTTCAATGAGTAAAAATTAGTTAAACTAAACAATATTAATGCTTGAACATAGCAACTGACTCTTCGCATACTAAAGGACAATATTTTGAAGAAAACAATTAACCATTGAAATTGAATTGTGGTTTGCGATGTTTGGAAGTCTTTTAACATTTATTATTTGGGTAGATTATCTAACATCAAATGATCCATTATTTATAGGAGAGGGCTCATAATCAATGTATGTTCCTAGCAAATACGCTAGGGAGTGCAGAGCAAGTATCTGGCTGTTTAAACAAAATTATCAGTTGGGTTTTAATAGGTGTGACTTTCTTATTGTGGCTTCTTCTCACTGGATTGGCTACTACACAAGTACTTGTCCTTGTTGCATCACCATTGTTGGCTGCTACTTTTATATTCGGCAACAGTTTCAAAATTCTCTTCGAAGGAATCCTTTTTGTGTATTTGGTTCATCCACTTGATGTTGGCGATTTATGCACTATTGAAGATGACACTTTGGTTAGTTTACTTAATAAAATGTTGGGTAAATTATACATTATGTGCAACAATTATTGTAGGATATAATAAGTTTATAATGTTGCAGATGGAGGTTACAGCAATCAGCATTTGGACAACTACATTTAAAAAAGTTGATAAAACCGGTACGACAGAGGTGGTAATTTATCCCAATTCAGAGTTAGCCAACAAAGTCCTAATAAACCACAAAACAAAATTTGATTGGAGCGACTGCCTACAATTTTGCTTAGGCTCGGTTATCAAGATCAACTTCAACAACGAGAACAATATTGATCAAGTGTAAGTATTATATCCCACCTTTTTTTTCGACTTGTGGATAACCGGTCCTTTTTTCCTCACTCCAATCTAATTATATAGGTTCCCCAAGACAATTTTTCCTTAATATCTCCAATAAGAAGTAAATATTTAAATCAACTTAAAATCTCAATCACTTTAATTTTTGTCGTGCTACACACATGTGGTATGGTGTAAGATGACTCTTAGGTGTGTCTTGCATTTCCCATCATTTAATTCTAAGGCATTGTTTGAGCCATTTAACATAGTTACCCAAGTGGACCTTAGCTTATATAACATCAACGATTGTACGGAAGAATATATGTTTGCCTCATTTTTTACCCCATTGGGACTCCATATGTCATATGAATAAGTTTAAACGGCTAGCTGCATGTGAGTGGCTGATGAGATAATATTAATGTTATTTAGAGAGTTTATAGTAGGGTGTGTCATGTGTGGCTAAACCTAAGGTGTCATAATTGATTTTGGCTAAGCTCAGAGGTTGTTGCATGCAGGCCCGGTTTTAAGCCCATTCCAAGTAGCCAACCGCCTAGCCCCCCCCCCCCCCCAGAAATAAGGGGCCTCAAATATAAAATAGTGTTATTAGTAAAGAAAAATAAAATTGGAGCAGTTGGTAAAATTCTCACTTGTTTAATGCCTAGACTTGGGTTCAAATCTCACCAAAGACAATTTTTGTTTTTTGGTAAATAAAGCAAGGGGCCTGGGGCCACGCCATTTATCAAGTCTTACATACCATTACCAAAGACAAGATTTTTGAAAAATACAATCTCAGTAATTGATTATGCCTAATTTTAGGCCATTTATCATCCCCACCAAGGTTGTCAGGATCGGGATTCTACGCAGGATCGAAATCCTCAGATAGGATCGGATCGTTGGATCGGATCGTAGGATCGGTCGATTCTACAAATTTGCAGAATTAATAAGTTTTATCATGACCATGCTTATTATTTGATGATTTTCAATATAAAAAAGCACTAAAAACACATCTTTTTTAATACTATGTCTAGATTAAACATAATAGCTTCTTCATCATCATAATCGTTGTCAAAATACAAGTTTAAAAATAATGTCAACACATAATGTCAAAATACAAGTTTCAAATTAATCAAAATACACATTAAAGTTATCTAAAGCTTCATCATCATCATCACTCATCATATCCAAAGCTTCCATCATCACCCGTTCCTCCTGTGGTGGTTACATATAGATCATCGCCATCACCCAAATCATCTTCATCAATATCACATGAACCACCAAATGTTCTAGCTTCATCATCATCACTTATCAATTGTGCATCTACATTCTCGTGCAGCTCATCTATATGAAAAAATACGATTATTCATTATATTTGAAAATTAAGCATTATAAAAGTAATAAAATGAGAAATAAGAAAAACATACTCTCAATGTCTATAAAATCTCCATCACCATCAGTGTTTTCACCTACTCCAGTTTGTAGTGCAGATCTAGTAAACCTACGTGCATCTCTATCAAGATCATTTAGCCATCGATTATCGGATGGAAGAACGGGATCTTCAATCTCAGCTATCCACTCATCATCTGATGGTAAATCATCTAAATTGATAGGTGATTGTGCATTTGATGTATTTTATCGTTTCTCTTGTCTACGCTTCAACTTCAAATTATACATGACGAATACTAAATCATTCATTTTTTGCTGGTGCAATCTATTTCTTTTTTTGGTATGAACCTATTGTAATATTAACAAGTTAACTTAAAATACACTCTAATTTCATTCACAAATCACAACCAGAAGAAGATCAAAGATAACAATATATATACCATCTCAAATGCACTCCAATTTCTTTCACAACCAGAAGAAGAACAAGTCAAGCTCAAGATTCTTACGGCAAATCGCTTTAATTCGGGGCAGCACTAGTGTAAAAAAAGCGAGCAATTTGTTGACAAACTTCTTCTCTTTCTTCCCTTTTAAATTTTTGATTAAGTGTTGTTTGCTTACTTATATTAACAAACGCATCCATACCTCCTCTCACCCTTTGATTACCCCCACTACCCCCACTTTCACATTCTTCCTCACCAATGTCATATATTTTTCTTTTTTTTGCACTAGATGCTTCTGAAGTTGCTTTTAACAATGCCCTGAACTTATACTTAACATCATCGGGAACTTGCAAACAACCTTCAACATTCAAACCAGTACAAGCAAGATGATGCTTATGCCTAAAAATTCCACCAGAACGTACGCCACCACAATATTTACATTTTACTTTCTTAGCTACTTTATCGACTTCAATACAATGTTCCCAACCTGGATCAGTTCTACTACCCGGTGCATTTTTCTTCTTCTTAATAGAACTAGACATACTGTTATGTTAATTAAAATAGTACAATCAGCCCTATGAATAAATCCCATGAATCAATGTCTATCCAAAGTTCCAAACATTCAATAATCCAAATAAAGATGGAGATTCAAATTAACAAAATTGAGCAACAATTCGAGCAGCAATCATCAATTCGACCAACAATTCGAGCAGCAATCATCAATTCAGCAAAATAAGATGGAGATTCAAATTAACAAATAAGAAATAGGTTCATAACAAATAACATCCAATAATCCCATAAAGATTATTCGAGTAGCAGCCATTATCAAGCAGTAATCATCAATTCAAGCATGAAGATGAATGAATAATCCCATAACAAATAACAAATAGGTTCAGATTCATAACAAAAAACATCCAATAACATCCAATAATCCCATAAATAACATCCAATAACATCCAATAAAATGAAGATTCGAACATGAATGACGGACGGTACTGAAATCAATGATTCAAGAAGAAATGTGAGACCGTGAGAGAGGGATAATCGAATTCGAACCTGAATGACAGACGGCAGTGAAATCACTGATTCAAGAAGAAATGTGAGCAGCAGCAGTTTCAGACATTCAAACAAGATGAAGATGGGAGATGTGAGGTGCGTTTTAGGGTTTAGGTTAAGAGGAAAGGTTTTTTTGGGGAGATAATGAATGACGACATTTTCAGGGTTAGGGAAATTAGGGTTTTTTTGGGGGGAATTTCGAAGTTTAAGTAAATTTCTGGCTTTATGACGGGATCGGTGGGATCGATAGAGAATCGCGATCCTGTGCGATCCTACACGATCCTAACGACTCTATGGGCGATCCTACCAATTTTCGATCCTATGAACGATCCTACGCGCAAGGAACGATTTGGGTCGTAGGATCGTACGATCCTACGATCCGGATCGCGATTCTAACAACACTGATCCCTATGCTACTCCAACCTTTCTACTTCTCCACTAATTCTCCATACAAAAATAATGTTTTTGGTAAATAAACTTTCATTTAAAATGAAGAAAAATCTTATTTATGTCTTCAACTTGATAACTGATTTCTTCATGAAATCAATTTCCAAACCGTTTTAAGATCTACAATTTTTAGTCTCCAAAAGTTGAAGTACTAAAAAAAATGACTTCAGATCTTCAACTATAGGTATTTTGTTTATTTAAATTAGTTTTTAATTCTTTGTTGATAGTTGATTGTAAGATTTAAATTTCTGAATTTTTTTTTTATGTTTCTTGATTATTGATTTCTCCATTGCAGTCATCAATTGGTTTTTGTTGAAAGTTTCTTGATAGTTTTTAATTTAATTTTTGTTTACTGTCGGAACTCGACCAAATTTGGTTTTTGTTGAAATTTTTGAATTTGGTTTTTTCTTGATTATTCATTTCTCCATTGCAGACATAAATTGGTTTTTCTGTTATTATTAATATGTTACTCGTTCTAAGAAGAGATCTACAATTTGGTTTTTGTTGATAATATGGTACAAATCAATTTGGTTGATTGCAATTTGCTAAAATCAATTGCAAAAATCAATTTGGTAAATTGGGAAAAGTATTTGCAAATATTTTTAATGTTTTAAGTAATTTTAGACTATAATTTACAATATATTATCTAGAATTATTTTTTTTAAGTAGAAATTTTTTTATCTTTTTATATATTGAAGGGCCCCATTTTAAAAAATATCGAAAAAATTAATAGGGCCTCCAAAATGTTTGCTCCGCCCTTGGTGGCATGAACATGTTAGACATGAAAATTAGTATTGTTTTACATCATATTCTTTATCTTGACATTACAAAGATAGTAAAAAGACATATCTAGAGTCACCAATCCCCATAATTTTTTCATTTACATTATTCATAATTACACAATGCATTGCATGATGTTTCTTTAGATTCACCTAAGAAAGTGATTTTTGTTATAGATCCAAGATTATGTTTGAACTCTAAAACCACAACAACAATTTTCAATGAAATGTCATTTTTATAGTTTTCTAGTCTCCATAGTGTGTTATGAGATATTATGAGAGATTTATCTCCTTTTGTAAGAGTTATGGTTAACTTCTTATTTATAACTAACAAATTGCTTACAAGATCAACATTACTAGTCATAGCAAGGGAGAACATAGCAAATAAAGGAACTCATGTATTATAGAGGAAGCTTTTGATGATTGAATAATAATTTTCTAAGATATTAGACTTCTTGATAGAGGAGTTCTCTTTCAACAGGAATTATTGGTAGCTTACCCTAAGCTACTATGATTCTTTATTTGTGAGTGAAGCAAAGAGAGAAAATAGCAAGATTCTACCATGATGAAAGTTAGTGACGCTTTGATTGAAAGTTGACGAGCAAGAGTTTAAGGGTGAGTAAACCCTTTGAAATTCCTGTCCAAGATCAAAGAGATTTTTGATCATATCCTTTCATTTTACTGCACTAACAATTAAGTTTCCACTAAATTCTTGCATTCAATCACTTAGATTGGATTCTTAGATTCATTGGGCTTTTACATCCAACATGGTGTAGTTAGCTAGTATGGTAGCCTTAAGACATAAGGATAGTAGCAAAAGGGTTTTTGGGATTTCGTGCCTCGAACCGAGTCTAAGATCGGGTTTAAGATGAATCAAGAGATGGGTCGAAGTGCGCGGGGTACGGTTTTTGTGGTAAGGTTGTGTCTTCCAGGTTTTGGCTGGTAATTCTTGGTTTTTGACGGTTTCTTTTGCTTAACCTAATTTCTTTTTATTTATTGGTATACTATATAAAGGCCTCTTGTAATTAGAATTAGGGAAGCAACACAAAGTGAGGAAAACTAAGAGAGAAAAAGCTTAGAAAGCCATTGTTGTGGCTTCTTGTTCATCTTTTAGTCTACCAGTTTTTAGTGAAAGTTTATTCTCTTGTGTCGGTGTATGTAGCTATCACATCGATATTGAACCACGTTAAATTTCTCGGTGTGATTTCTTTATTGTGTGGTTGAATCTTTATTGTTTTCCGTTATCGGTTTTCGATCTTCGAAACCGCTATCGCACAATAATTGGCATCAAGAGCGCATGTTTAATCATAGGAAGAGAATTTGAAGGAAACAATGGTAGGAGATTCTACAATATGGATTGAGAAATTTAATGGGAAGAATAACTTTGGGCTATGGCAGATTAAGATGAAGGCGTGATTAAAGTCGTTGCAGATATGGCGTGCGTTGATCCCAAAGAGTGAGACATCTACGTCGGGATCTAGAAACAGGTGGATTGATGAACAGTTCGTAGTGATGGAAGAGAAGGCTCATTCTACCATCTTGTTAAGTCTTGATGATCATATCATCACGGAGGTTGCTGATTAGGAGACGGCCTTAGAATTACGGTTAAAATTGGAGTCGTTGTACATTATAAATCATTAACCAACAAATTGCTACTGAAACAACGATTATTAGACCTGGTAAAAATTCTAGAAAGAAAAAGGGGTCTAACAATAGTAACGGTGCTAGTACAGATGAGTCTAGCAACACTAGGACCATAATATGTTGTCACTGTCAGGAATCAGGACATTTTAGGTCTAAATGTCCAGAATGAAAGAATAAATCTCAGGCTATAGTAGTCGAAAGTAAACTGAATAAGAGTTATGCTTCAGAGGAAGACTTAGCATTGATTAGTTGTGTGGAGCAAGGTTGTTAGGATCGGGATTCTACGTAGGATCGTTGAGAGGGTAAAATCAAAATTGGTAGAATCGGATCGTAGGATCGTATGATCCTATAAATATGCATTAATATGCTTTAGATAACTAATTTTCAATTGTATTTGTTCTTTTTTTTATGTTTTAAGGTTTAAATTAACACTTACTTGACTTCAACTATTAAGTTTTGTAAAAGATACCTTTAATAATCATTTTTAAAATGCGAATCAAGAAAAACATGAATTATAATCTTATTGATAAAATTGTTTAGATATACACATATATATATACATAAGTAAAATCTGGATTCTATGAAATTTATATACAATTGAAACTACCCTTGTAGGATCGGATCGTAAGATCGTGGGATCGTAGAATCGTGTTATGATCCTACCACTTAAATCCTGGAGCTAAGTAGGATCGTAGGATTCTACAAATTTAAGATCCTACCTACGATCTAGATCGGTCACCTAATTTTGGATCGTAAGATCATAGAATCGTTGATCAGGATCGAGATTCTGATAACCATGGTGTGGAGTCTAATGATTTGTGTGATAGCTGGGTTCTTGATTCTGGTAGTTCGTTCCATATGAGTCCTTGTCGGGATTGGTTTGATACTTATACCTCTTGTTTTGAGAGTTCAACTATAGTTGCTAATGGTAATCCATGTGAAATAGTAGGTATTAGTTCCATGAGACTTCAGACTAGTGATGGGAGAAACTTTGACTAAGGTTAGGCATGTTCTTGCATTGGGGAAAAACTTGATATCAGTTGGGCCCTTAGATGATTTGGGGCTCAAGGGAGAGTTTCGCAATGGGTACGTGAGTATCTTTAAGGGTTTGGATTTGATACTTAAGGGTGTGAAGGTGAATTCCCTCAATGTCTTTCAGGGTGTGACGCTGCTTAGTTTTGTTGTTAGTGCTTCTACTAGTCACTGGGAGATGACAATTTATGATATGCATGTTCATATATGTGAGAGTAAAGGGATGGAATTATCGATTAGGAATCGTCTTATATGTGTCAAGGATGCCTACCTTGAGGAAGACAAGAATTAGGTGTTTGGGTTTAAACACGGGTGTCAGCTTAGCATTGAAGCTCATGATCACTTGTACGGTAAGATGGTTGGTTTGCTACATTTGGATAGTTTCTTTTGTGGAGTTGTTATGTTCTGTGGTTTAGGTATTTGGATAATACCATTGGTGAATGGTGTTTCAAGAATAGCCAATTAGACCTTGTTAGGGATCGGAGAGTCTTATGCATGCTCTCTAGTACTTTGTTGTTGAGTAGATACTAAATTAGTTTGTTCGATAGGAGTTTACACACAAGATTAGAGGTGACTAGTATGTGTATGATATGGCTCAGTAGGGTATCGTGCTATCTCATTTTTGGAGTCTTATTAGGGCTTTTGTGTGTTGTTGTATATTTTGCAGCTGTTGGTTATGGTGATAGCGGTATCGAGTTTGAGGTGGAGTATAAGGTTAACCCCTCGTCCATTTTTATTCGACCTTAGATTGATGATGTTGATGCTGCCCTAGGTTTCTCTCAGACAGTGATTTCTGGTGCTATCTTTATCTCTTTGGATAGTTTAAAAGAGTCAGTACAAGGAAAATTCTACCGATGTAAAAGGTTCAAGAAAAGCCTATGTTTTATCAAGAAGTGTGATAGGTTTGTTGTAGGGAGTGTTGTTTTGGTTGCTATAAGTGTGGTAGGTTATGTATAAACCTTGTGGGATTGGCAAGGTTGGTAGCCAATTTTGTGGAGTCACTTGAACCTCCAACGTATGATCACCTTGTAGATTATAGTGAGCGGGCGCAGTGGTTTGCTATAAGTTTACGTATAAACAAAGTGTGGGAACTTTTGTATAGACTGGTAGTGTTACTTAGCTCAATTATATCACCTCATTTTGAGGCTAAGTCGATCTACATGTCTAGAGTTATTGTTCGGTGTTTGAAGTATGCTGTGATGTGTACTTGTTTTGCGCAAGTTAGAAGTGTCATTTGTAGGTTTCTGACTGAACCTGCGTGGGGGCACTAGCAGGTAGAGATTTGTTCTCTCTAAGGTTTGCTTGGATCAACTGTTATGTTTCTTATATACGAGAATGATGTTAGGTGCTTAGTTAAATCGGTGGAAGCTTGGGTTGTGTTCGCTGATTTTGATTGTATCTTGATCTCGGAGATGGCTCTTTGTGTTCAATCTTGGTTAGCTTTTGTGTACTACGATTGTGTGTTTAGTGATCAGGTACTTGATGTTTGGGAAAAGCACTATGTGGTCAAATTTCATTCGGAATGCACATACATGAAGATAGAGGTAAAGAAGGTAGGATGAACTGACATTCCTAGTAGATTCTTTACTATGTTGGATTCATTAGCATAGACCCTTAAGGGCAGTGTGAGGGAGCTCTCAGGTGGAGGTGTGCACAACTTCAAGGTGGACCTTTCCTCATGGACTCGTGATGTAAGTGGACCATTATGAGTGACTTATGATGCTATTTGAGTATTATCAGTGGTTATACTTGGAAACGAGTATGTTGATGGGTCTTGGTTGAAGACTTATCGGGATGGGTCTTGGTTGGAGACTTGTCGGGATAGGTGGCTTATGTTTGAGCCTTGCATCGGTTTTAGCATGAGAATGGTTTCATTTACTATGGTTTGATGAGGTAGTGGTTGACCACGGGTTCTCGTCAAGGTGGAGATTGTTGGAATTTTGTTACTCGAACCGAGTCTAAGATCGGGTTTAAGATTAATCATAAGATTGGTCGAAGTTCGCGGGGTGCGGAGCCCTACGCGAGGCGCGAAGTATTACGTGGGGCGCGGAGTGTCTTCTATTTTGGTCAGAATGCAGTGTGCAAGCCGCAGATTTTTACGGGGCACGCTTGCGCGAGGCGCGTAGATCTACACGGGTGGCGGAGCATTGCGAATTTTGCTATGGTCGTCATTGGAAAAGTAATTAAGTTAGGAGTAAATGGAAAAAATGGTGAAACATTTCTTTCGCTTTAATTAAAACCAAAACATAAAAATTTTCAACCTCCATTAGATAAAATAAATCGATAAAGAAGCCTCCATTGAACCTCTATAGAAGGCACATAACATTCCACCTTTCTTTCCCTTCAAACAAGTGTCGCCAAATAAAAAAGAAGTAATTGGAAATTTATTTTGGTTGCTACTAGCAATATTTCTTATGATGAATTTTAACGTAGTACGTAAAAGGGCTTAAAAAATTGTTAATATTAATCATGATATATGTATTACTCCCTTCAATTTATAACAAGTGTCCACTTTGGACTTAGACCGCATTTTAAGAAAAATAGTAGTGGAGTATTTTAAGTGCTTATAATAATTGAAAAGGTGATAGGTGGGGTGTTTTAAATAATATAAGTTGGGGTAGTTTGGGGTATTTAGGTAAAAAATCTTTGCCAAAAAAGAAAAGTGGACAATAAGAGTGACTTTACCAAATAAGGAAAGTGGACATTTATAGGGGTGTAAATTCGGTTACTCGGTCGGGTTTTGGGTCGGATTTAATCGGGTTCGGATATTCTCGGGTTCGGGTTTTTTCGAGTACTTTATCGTTTTAGCTCGAGTCGATTCGGTTACAGGTCTAATCGAGTACGGGTCTATATCGGGTTAACACCACACTGGGTCGGTTTCGATTTCGGTTCAGGTCAAATCGAGTTCGGTTTGTATCGGGTTCTGTTAATACTGTTCAGATCCAGATCGATTATACTGCAGGTCGAATCGTGTTCGGTTAGACTATGGGTCGGGTCATTAATGTCAAGTCGGGTTATATTGGGTTCGAGTTGACTTCGAATCGATTATATCATTTTTGAGTATTCCATTCGGTTATTCTTCGTACTCGGGTCGGTTAAAGTCCAATTCAGTTGAGTTTTATGTTGAATGAATTTTATGTTTATTATACAATTTATTTAAGTTGAAATCATTTGTGATTGGAGCATCACGAGTTGTAGTCGGTTAATTAAGTTGACTGTTACCAGACAATTTTGATTCAACTAAAGATATAGTCAATAAGATTTGATTGCAGGCTCACATTTATTGTTTAATTTTAGCTAAAATAAACTTGATCCAATTCAATCAAACTTAAGCTGAATTAAACCTGATACAACTGAATCAAACTTTATTTTAGACAAAACAACACTTGATTTAGATACTTTTAGCTAACTAATTCGATTTTATCAAACTAAACTTAATTCAGCCGAATCAAAACATTTATTTTTGCTAAACTAAAATTAATAAAACTTATTTTTAACTAATGTAAACTTAATTCAGCTGAATCAAACTTATCTTTAGCTAAACTACACTTGATGTTGTTGAATTGAACTACTTTTTAGATTAACAAAACATGATGCAGCTGAATCAACTCAAAAAAATTTTGATTCAGTTGAATCAAACATATATTTTTCCTAAACTACACTTGGTTCAGCTAGACAAACTTACACAATATAAAATAGCAATTCTTTTACCTTATATGATACCACCAATTTTGCTTTTATATATTTTCTTTTATTTATAAATATCCACTATTATAATTCATTATGCTTATTTTATTAGTCTTTGTGCTAAAAGCTTATAAGACTAGAGACAAAGTCAATAATAATAATAATAATAATAATAATAATAATAATAATAATAATAAATTCGGAATAGAAACCACCTTCTAAGAATTTCCCATTATACATACCCACTCCTTCAATTTGAGTACCATTTAACCCACAAGCCACGTCTCCCATTATACATACCCACTCCTTCTCAAAATTCAGAAAAGAAACCACCTTCTAAAACCTCATGTACTCGATTGCTCAAAATGGTTTTGCAAGCCATTACGTGTTTTGAGTGAAATTATGGCAAGTACTTATTTGGTTAAAGACGGGTTTGAGTTGTAACAGGTCGGGTGCAAGTTAATTTGGTTAACCACATTGTCGGGTTAATATCGAGCGTGGATAATGGGTCGTTTCGGGTGGGATTATGTCGAGTACCTATCGGGTTAAAGGCGGGTTCGAGTTGTAACAAGTTCGGGGCAATTGAGTTTGGTTAACCATATTGTCGGGTTAATCTCGGGTATGGGTTGTTTTCGGGTCGGGTGTCGGTCGATTATGGGTCTTAAAAAGTTGGATACATGTCGGGTTACGGGTCAACATCAGGTCGAGTTTCGGTCGATTACAGGTCATCGCACCTCGGGTCAACCAACGGGTCGGATACAGGTCGATTTCGGACGGTATTACAGGTCGGGTCTATTTTTTACAGCCCTAGACATTTATGTTAAATTGAAGGGAGTAATATTTATGAAAACAGTTTCTAAACTATTACATAAAATAAAAGCGATGCTAATAATGAAAATTATATGCAATCTAACTATTTATTTTATATATAATTACAATATAATATCAAAATATTATCAAGACAATCAATATGAATGGATAGGTAGCGACGCCAAAAAAATGTCCGCGAGTATACCTCCTCGCTCGCTAAGTATAATATACTAATTATTATATAAGTAATTTTATTGCTATGTAACTAGTAGTCTAATGTGTAAGAATGCTAGTTTACTATATACCCAACGTTTGTATTTTGATTGTTATTAAAATTTAACTTTATGAATTTTATTTTATTTTAATTTTTATATAATAAATATTCGCGTACCCGCGGATCCCGCTCGCTTTAAAAGTGGCAGGTAGATTTTTTAGGTATTACCCGGTCTGCTACACGGCCAAACCCGCTGTGAACGCCTCTAGTAAAAACTATTCAATTGGTTTATAGTTAACCTAAATAACTAACTCTTAGCAGTTTGCAAGTTTTCAAATAACTAAACTGCAGTTCCAATATGTTCTAATTAATAATGGATTGTACTATATTGATGAGAAATCTCAATAAGTACTCGAAAATAATTTAAATAAAAATAAAATTAGTAAATATAGATAATTTTAAAGATTATATGATATCGACAATGATATTTTTAGTTAGTCAAGAAACAATATAGAACTATCAAGAAATAAAAAAAAAAGTTGATAACTTTGTCTAACGTTTACATGCATGTTTCACTTTTATTAAATAGATTTAAATTTGAAGCCGAAGACTTGAAATTACTTTCAAGTGATCCTATATTGACAGTATCAGTGGTCGAAGATATCATCAAGTTAGTCATACGTGTCAAATATGAGGTTAAACATACAAAGGCATGGACATATTCCGAATGTCTCCGACAAAAGGATAAAAAACGAGCTGAGTTCGTCCTACGAGTATTGCGACTTATCAACGAAAACTGTCAGGTACAAAATTTAACATTATAATGTATTTTTTTTAATTTTGAATGTGAAAACGATGCTATATTAGAGATAAATCGTTGTATTTTAATCGTTAATATCACCAAGATCGGATGTGTAAACTCTTGAGCAAAAAAAATTACGCAAACAATAAAATCGATGTCTGTAAGAAATAATATTGTGGTAAAACGACACAAAAGATTTAACGAGTTTCACCCAATTCAGACTACGTCCTCCGGTGTGTAGTATCTCTTATATTATCACAAATGGAGTATTAGTATATATGTATGATATTTTCCCGTAAGGGTACTCTTGTAATTACGTATGGATAGCTCTAGGGTTTTTGGTGTATATATATTCAACTATTCGTTAATGAAAAGGCAAGGATCATTTCATATTTTCATCCCACATGGTATCAGATTCTAGAATATTCTCCTCTCCCTAAAAGCAACCGCCTTTCTCTTCTCTCTCCTGGGCACCTGTCATCTGATATCTTACAGCCTCTTGTATTCCCCACCTACGTCTCCTCTCCAATGTATTTCTGTCCTTTTCTTTCTGTCCTTTCTTTGTTTTTTCCTCTGCGTATTTCCACACAAAAAGATACTTGGTGTTTTTACGTTTTTTACCTGCAGCTTTGTCTTCCTCCTTGCGCTCATTAATGGCGGATAAGAAAAAAAACTCCCTACACCCAGCTATGACTGTCACCAACATTCAAAACCATGTCCCCATCTTACTTGAAATGGATAAAGGCATGTATTCTACTTGGTCTCACCTTTTTACTACCCATTGCAAAACATATCGTGTCCTCCATCACATCATTCCGACTACCTCTTCTTCTTCCTCCACTGAGATTACCTCTGAAACGGAATCCATGGCAAATTAGGAGTGCATCGATGCCCATGTCATTCAATGGATTTACAGCACCATATCTCGTGATATCAGGACCACCATCATCTCTCCCACCGGTTCCACCACTGCTGAGAAAGCTTGGGAAGATGTGCACCAAGATCGGGTCCTTTGGAGTCACGATCTTGCACCCAATCAGCCTAACTACTTCGAGTAGGGGGTTGGATGGTTCTCAAGTCTTCAATTCGAACACAAATCACCCAAGAAGTCAATTCATGGTCTAACGGTCAGCCTTCAATTCTGTCCCAATGGTTTCACTCGCCAATGCTAAGGCCTTCACCCAAAAAGAATGGAGTGAAATTAATAGTAGGATAGGACCTAGATTGTAACACCACAATATTTTCCCGATTATTTTTCTCGATACATTTAATTATTTACTAACTAGTGTATATACCCGTGCAATGCACGGATGTATTAATGTGTTGATATATAATTATAATTTCTAAGTAATGGCAATGCAAATATATATTATCGTTATAAAATTATCTAGTTTGAATAAAATGTATAATAAAAATAACTATTAATTATTTAATGACAACGTGTGATTGTGATAAATTCTAAAGCAAAATTGAAAAAGAGTCGTCATTCTAGAGAAGAGAAAAAATTGAAAGAAAAAGTGTAAATAAAATCGATTTATATGGAAAAAAAAATTTAGTAAAATTTACTTTATGAAAAGGTAAAGGTAACCTAAAACTAATACTCCCTCCGTTCCTTTTTATTTGTCAACTTTAAATTTGTCCACTTTATAAGAGAGAGAAATTTAAATTAGATTTTTGAAGTACATATTGAAGATAAAATATATTCATATGAGATCTTGTTAGATGTAAAGTTTTTTAATATATAATTTTTATAATTTTTTATGATGCGTACTTAGAGATATTAAGACTTAAAATTTGCTAAAAAATGCGTGTAAAAGATAAAGTGGACAAACTAAAAGAAACGGAGAGAGTATTAAATTAAGCTTGTAAGAAAAGCTTGATTTTTATTGATAATTTAGACACGTAAATGAATAATCAAAAAAATAAATAAAAAAGTTTTATATTTTTATAGCTTTTTGAGAAATTTGGGTTAAAGAAAAGATCTTTAGTTGTTTCATTTTTTTTGGTTGAGATATTGTACAACTACAACACATGAAAAATTAATTAAAAAATAATGTACATGAATTAATTCTAAATCCAATTCTAAATCAATAAAAATTAAAAAAGATGAGAAAATCTTTAGAAAAACTTAGAAAATAGAAAAAATTAGTATATCAGTCATTTGTAATAATGAGAAATATATTTAATCATGAAATATTCTCTTATTTCAAAGATAGTTTCAAATCAAACTTGTAAGAGAAGTTTTTTAGAGAGAAAACTTATTATATAGTTATAAATTAGTTGACATTAATTAAAAGACCTCATCAATAAGTAACTCATAGTTTTTTGTCAAATCATCATTTAATGTAAGATTGTCACCTGGAATTTTCCAAGACTTTTAGTATATAGTATGATAGATAGATTTTTGTGAGAAAAAACTATAGTGATTTTTTTTTTTCAAAAATGAAGATATAAAGAATACAACAAAATTTGTAAATCAATGTATAGTAATTAATTCCTTGATTGTAGAGATTTTATTAGTAATCATTAAATGTAATGACAAGTCAATAGTCAAAGCTCCTAGCGTGTTCAATACTCTAGATATTGAGCGGGAATTAAATTCACCAAAAGTTGACATGTGTCCTTAGATGGTTTCCGTTTTAGTATTATTTATTATGATATTATTTCTATATAAATAAATTTTATTTATTATAGGGCTTGGTCATGAGATTTCAATCCTTTTTGACAATTAGAATCATTTTGGGCCCAAACTTTTTCCTTAAGCCATCTATTATTTCAAAAAAAAAAGGGAGGGAAGTGGTAAGGGTTGGCCGGCCCTATGGGCAATCTTGGTGGAGTTTGTAACTCTCACTACAGTAATTGAAAGAACATGAAAATTATTTCATATAATTATATACGCTCTTAATTCCTTAATCCTCTTCTCACCTTTGCGTTCCTTCCTAAAGTTCCATGAAAACTCTCTCAAACAAATACTCTTAGTCTCCACCTTTCCTTCATCATTTTGGTGTTTTTCCTTTGCAAATTGTAAGAATAATTCTTAATCTATGTTGATTCTTAAGTTTTAATTTAATTTTCTATGATTATTATATGTTTTATCTTATAATTTATGTTTAATCTATGATTTAAAATTCATGTATGAATTTGTGATGTATTTTTCTATCTAAATTGATTGAAGATTTATCTAGGGTTTGTAGATAGGCATATATGTGAAGAATATGATTGGTTTGTGTGATGAATGATTTTGAAATTTATATAAAAATATGAATGTTCAGGTAAAAAAAATGTGCATGTGGCACTTTTATATTTGGTGGTAAAGATATTATTTTATTGGCTAATATGAGAAATTTATAATTTTTGCTAGGAAATATATATAGATATTTAAGTACGAAGAAATTATTGTTGAATGATGAATTAATCTCAAAGATGCTTCATAAGAGTTATATAAATTAGGTCATTTAGATTTAATAGGAAATGCATCATTGGAATTCATTTTGTTGATGAAATTTGGCAAATCCCGTAAGGTTAGGAAAATGGTTAAAAATGTGTTTTTGGGGCTCTTCTTGGCTTGAAAATAGGTTAAAAACTTAGAGTACATTATAAATTATGAAAATTAGTACCCGGGGGTTTTGACGCCTTCCGCATGGGCGGTTCTAAGGGGGTTCAAGGTGCACAACCGCACTGGGCCCGAAAATCTAAAAGGCGCCATATAAAGAAAGTCATATTAAATAACATATTAATAAGGTAGAATAGTTGGTGAGAGCTTTAATACACATTTAAATGGTCATGGGATCAAATCTTATTAGTTACATTTTTTTTCTCCTTTCTTCTATCTATTCAATGCATTCATTTTTGGGGCTCTTACATCATTTATTTTTCACCCATTCATTAAACATCAATAATCACTAAAACTGATCAACATTTTATTTCTTAATTTTTCATTCTTTTAAATTACACTTTTTTATCATTTTCGATTGATCCATTACTTTTTTTCTCTTCCTTCTTAATATTAGAGATGAATATTTAATTCTTAACAAATTAATTTAAGTTATTTTTATAAAATTAATATTAACGTAGCATTGAGTTTTTATTTTAGTTTAAGAAACTCTCTTTTCAATTACAAAGGGCCCCGAGATTAGAAATTTATAAAAAAATAAACCGGACCTCAGAATAGTTTGCTCCGCCCCTGGCCTTCCGGATGCAACGGCGAAGTCGGAATTTCAGTTTGACAGTGTTAACATACTGTTCTGGATAGAATACTAAATCTAGTTTTTATTTGACGTTATGTTGCGATGTTAATTGTAGGTCAATTTTGATGCACTAGTGATTTTATGAGACATTGGAAATTAGTTCTTTTGTGCTAAAAGTGAGTATTGGGAAATGATATTGGATTTTTCGATTGAGATGTTAGACTTGAAGAGAATCATGAAGAACATGAATAATTTTGTCTTACATAATGGGGAAGGATTCCTCGAGGCTAGTTGTCGTGATATTATATTCTAATATAAAATTTGTAAAGGATTTTGTTACACAAGAATTGTTTGAAGAATTGGTTGTCCTATAAAGTGTCGTTGAGATGAAGGAGTTTGTGCAATTCAAAGGAGTTACGAAAATGAACTATTGAGGTTTGATTTTTGACTGCCTTAACGCATTAAGATTGTGTGAACATAAGATTTTAAGCAAGCTCTTCAAGATTTTTTTTATTTTAGGAAGTTAACTTCATTTAATTTTACATAGTTAATGTTTAAAGTGTTGGTGCGAGGATGGTTTCTGGAGGAGATTTTGGGTTTAGAATTCTTATAAGAAAGAAGGTGAGTGTTTGTGCGTCTTGCAAATTTTTGAATGTATGAAACATGATTTAGCATTGGTAAAGAAATCTCGGTACTTTAGGTGGAAATACGAATTGTGCAAGTTGATTGTTATGGTATTTTGTTGGTTGTATGAGTTGATTTTTCTTTAACATCATAGTGATATAAGTGAGAAATGAGAATCTGGGTTCAACTATTGATTGGATAAGCTTTGGAGTTACTGTAATTTAAGGGAAGAGCTTAACCCCATCAATTTGACAGCTCCTTGTGTAACTACTGGAAAGGAAATTTGTAGATATTTTATTGATTGAAGTATAAAGTTATACTTAAAAAGAAAGTGTGGTTTTCATTAGGGTGTTTTATCTCTTTGGTTTGTATAACGAAATTATGCGTAATCAGGTGAAGGGTGTTTTATTATAAAGTTGGAAGAGTTGCTCAAGAAGAAAAGATTGAAGTATAGTTAGGAGGATATTAGATGTGATGTAATGAAATTTTGAGTTACAAAGTCGTGGTGATCCTTTGAAGGAATGTGTACTTAGAAGTGTTTAACTTCATGGTCTTTGCTTATCTTGGGAGTTAATAGGTGTATCAATTTACTTCAAGGAATAAGAGTGCAATGGATATGGTGGAATGAACTTAAAGTATCTACATTAGAGTTTAAGGTTAGGATAAGTCATACAGTATCATCATTAATTATTTCAGCAAAGCTGAGTAAGGAGTCCGATCGGTTGGGTTTATAGATAATCCAAGAAAGAGAGTTGGGAGTTAGGTTGAGTGTGTTTAACGTGTCAAAAGGTGAAGAATAAACATAAGAGATTTGTTGGGTTATCACAACCTCTAAAAATTCTAGTATAGAAGTGGAATTACATTTCCATGGATTTTGTGTTGGATTGCCGCTTAGGAGAGCCAGTATTGATACTCTTTGGGTCATGCTTGACAAATTGACAAAGTCGACAAGGTTTATTTCAATGAATTGTAAGTGGGGTATGGAACAACTGGCTCATGCTTATATTAAGTACTTGATCCGTTATCACGGGATACCTCGTACTATTTTTTTCGATAGGGACACTCGATATTTGTCACATTTCTGGAAATCACTACAGTAGGCATTAGGGATAACCCTCCTTCATAGTACGTCTTTTCACCCAATGACCGATGGTCAAACAGAACGTGTCAATCATATACTTGAGGATTTATTGAGGGCGATAGCCATAGAATGGCAAGGTTCATGGGATGAACATTCGTATCTGGTATAGTTCTCTTATAATAACAGTTATCAAGCTACGATTCAAAGGGCACTGTTTGAATCACTTTACGGTCGTAAATGTCGTAGTCTTATGAGTTGGCAAGATGTTTCTGAATCTGTCACCTTAGGGCCTGAGATCCTTGTTCAAATGTCTTAGCAAGTAAGTAAAGTTAATTCGAGAGAAAATGAAGGCGGCCCAAGCTAGACAAAAATCGTAAGCCAATCTCCGACGTCGGCCTAATAAATTTGAAGTGGGCGACAAGGTTCTATTTCGTAAGTCCCTGGTGAAAGGAGTAGTTTGCTTTGGTGCTCGTGGAAAGTTAAGCCCAAGTTTCATAGGTCCTTATGACATTGTGGAGAAAGTAGGGGTGAAAGTTCGGTGTTTGGTTTGGATTACACACAAATCCAAATCAAACCAAATAAGATTCAGTGTTGATTTTTTCAATCCAAATCCAAATCATAATTTTTATAATCCAAATTGAACCAAACAAAATTTTAAATTTTCAATCCAAATCGAACCGAATTAACCGAATTGCTGTCCAAATTACATTGACAAAATCGACAAAAACTTAAAGTTCATTACAAAAAAAAAGACTAAAACAACTTAAAATGTTCATCATTAGTTCATTACAACTTAAAGTGTTCATTAAAATAGACCAAATTAACTTAAAATATTCATCAAACATCAAACAAGTATGAAAGTTCATTACAAAACACAACTTCTTCCAACATAACACAAGCTTCAATCTCCAACACACCATGAAATCTTCCACCACCATCCTCCTCTTCATTAATCTTCAATTTCAATGGTGTTTGGATATGTTGAGCAATCATCACCGAAATCTTCCAACACCATTTTACTCAAATCTTGCAAAAAAATCACAAATAAAAGAACTTCAAAACTACAGCAATAAAAAACAAAAATACAAAAAACAGAACATGAATAAACCAAAAGAAAAAAACAGCAATAAGAAGAACTTCAAACATCAAAAATACAAAGCAATAAATAGAACGTGAAGACGAAGCAATAAACAGAAAAAAACAACAATAAACAAAACTTCAAACATAAAAAATACAGCAATAAACAGAACAGCAATACGAACAACAATAAAGAGAGGAGAAGAGATGAGAAGAGATGGGAGAGATCGGAGGAATGGGGAGTTGGGGACTGGGGTCCGCCGTCCTAGTGATGAGAAAGAGGAAGGAGGAAAGGAAAAAATGAATTAGGGTTTTTGCATTCTAATTTATATACTGCAGCTACTAAGGGTTCTTGATTTGGGCTTGGGCTTAGAATAATCTCGGTGAAGTTCGGTTTTTTCGGTTTTCTTAGCCCAAAACCGAAATCGAACCAAACCAATTTTTTAAAAATATTTGTCCAAACCAAACCATACTCATAATATCACGAAACTTCTTATTCGGTTTTGTTTGGTTCGGTGTTCGGTTTTTCACCAAATTACTTACAACCCTAGGAGAAAGTATGGAGGTTACATCGCCGTCTCTTCTCATGTATTAGATCCAAAGACGTTAGAACTTTGTGAGAGTCTAAGCTATGAGGAACAACTTGTTCGGATATTGGACAAGAAAGTTCGTAGTACTCGTCGGAAGGATGTTGAAATGGTTAAGGTTCTATGGTCAAATCATCGGTCAGAAAATGCAAGCTGGGAGACAGAAGATTCCATGCGAGAGAATTATCGTCACCTTTTCTCTCAGGTTAGTAAGTTACTGTGACGTAACTTCTTTAAGGGGGGTAGAAGGCGATAGGATTTTCGTGCGATTCATGTTTTGGGTAATTTTGTGTATGTGTGTATAGTGATTAACTATTTCGTTTTACTAGTTTTATGGTTATGCGAGAACTTTTTCATGTTATGATAAGTTGTGGTTTTGGGGTCAAAACCTTTTTAAGGGGGCTAGTCTGTAACACCACAATATTTTCCAGATATTTTTTCTCGATATATTTAATAATTTACTAATAATATTATTTCGATATAAATATATTTTTATTTATTATTGGGCTTGGTCTTGAGAAATCAATTCTTTTTGACAATTTGAATCATTTTGGGCCCAAACTTTTTCCTTAACCCATCTTTTATTTCAAAAAAAAAGGAGGGAACTGTTAAGCGTTGGCCGGCCCTATGGGCAATCTTGGTGGAGTTTGTAACTCTCACTAGAGTAATTGAAAGATCATGAAAATTATTTCATATAATTACACACTCTTAATTCCTTAGTCATCTTCTCATCTTTGCATTCCTTCATAAAGTTCCAAGAAAACTCTCTCAAACAAATACTCTAGTCCACACACCTAGCTCCACCTTTCCTTCACAGTTTTGGTGTTTTTCCTTTGCAAATTGTGAGTATAATTCTTAATCTATGTTGATTCTTAAGTTTTAATTTAAAATTCTATGATTATCATACGTTCTATCTTATAATTTATGTTTAATCTATGATTTAAAACTCATGTATGATTTTGTGGTGTATTTTTCTATCTAATTTGATGTAGGATGTATTTAGGGTTTTTAGATAGACATATATGTGAAGAATATGATTGGTTTGTGTGATGAATGATTTTGAAATTTATATAAAAATATGAATGTTCATGTAAAAAAAATGTGCATGTGGCATTTTTATATTTGGTGGGAAAAGATATTATTTTATTGGCCAATATGAGAAATTTATAATTTTTGCTTGGAAATATATATAGATATATAAGTATGAAGTAATTATTGTTGAATGATGAATTAATCTCAAAGATGCTTCATAAGAATTATATAAATCAGGTCATTTAGATTTAATAGGAAGTGTATCATTAGAATTCATTTTGTTGATGAAATTTGGCAAATCCCGTACGGTTAGGAAATTGGTGAAATAATGAGTTTTTGGTGCAGTTTTTGGCTTGAAAATAGAGTATGTTGTAAATTATGAAAATTGGTACACGGGGGTTTTGACGCCCTCCAGACGCAACGATCAAGTCGGAATTTAAGTTTGACAGTGTTAACATACTATTCTGGACAGAATACTAAATCTGAATTTTATTTGATGTTATGTTGTAATGAATTGTGTTGTGTGATCATGAATGGGTTGCAAGAGTGGCTTGGTGATAGATGTGTGTGTGCTTTGATTGTGGCTTGAGAAAGTGTGAATGTATGCTTATTTCTGTACGTACGATTGAATTATGTAAGAAGTCGATTTGTGACGGGAAGTTGATACGTACGTTTAGGATTTGCTTTTGCTTTCTTAAGGTACATACACGCAGTAAAATCTTGTATATCGTGGATTCTTTGTTAATATGAATGATAAAAATAAAGAATTGAATATATTATGAAGATGATGTTATGTTTTCTCAATCAAGAGATACGAGTGCAATAATATTACAAGTAGAGGTAGTATGACCTCACTAACTTTAAAGTGGACGTAGTATGACGTCAATTGGTGGAACGAATTTACTCACGGTATGTGGGGGCATTATGAGCCATCGCGAGGGTATGCATACTTAATCATAGGCACCGAAGTAAGGCGTGTGTTTATGGTAGAGGCTTGATTAGGGGTTAGCTCCCCGTAATGTATTGTCTCACCCTTGAAGTTTGGAGTTTGATCCGGCAATATGGCTGGGAAAGTACAGCAGTATATCAAAAGTGAATCAAGAATTGTAGCTGATGTATAGTAGGATGTTATTTTTGTTTTGTGATATGTTTTTAATGCTACAAGAGATATTTTGCTGACGTGTACCTTTGATCTTAACGATCCTGCGATGATGTTGTTTCCTTTCAGGGTTAATAACTAACAGTGATTTAAGTTGCAGATTGGGGAGTGAGGATTTTCACTTACAAGAATAAAACAGATAGAGTATGGAGAATTATAATATGAAGTCTTATTTAACTTTAAGAATGAATTTATGTTTAGGAGGCGACTTCGCTCTCGAGTTGTAATAATTAGGATTTTTTATTTATTTATATCTTTATCCGCTGCTAAGACTTTCATAACGCTAACTAGTTTATAATAACTCTAATAGAACTCGATCCGCAAGTTTTACTTCCAAAATCCATTTTATCACGCCTTTATGACATCCTGGTTTAACTCGGTTTCTACTGTGTTTTATTTAAAAGGATCAAATTCTCTTTCGAAACGATCCGGGTATTTCCAGGATGTTACATAGATCCATGCTTGCTCTAACTAATGGATGAGAAGAAGTTTTTTTACCCCCAATCCCTAAAGATGAGGAAGATGGTACCTACGTGGTCAACCAACTAGGCATCATAAAAAGAGCTGAGCCTAACTTCGAGTATGAGATCGAGGGCAGTAGTGACAAAGAGTCCATATATCCAGAGAATGATAAGCACCATCTCCTGATTAGAAGAAGTCTTTATGCTATACCAAAAGTAAAGACTCCAGACTAAAGACAAAACATCTTTCAAACCATGTGTAGGGTAGGGAAGAAACTATGTGACCTTATTATATATGGGGGAAGTGAATCTAACTGTGTGAGTAAGGAGCTAGTTCAACACCTTATCCTAGTCACAAAATCTCACCCCTAGCCTTACAAATTGAGGTGGCTTGATGGCAAAACAGGTGACACAATCAAGAGGCAATGTCTGGTAAATTTTAGTGTAGGTTCATTTCAGGAAGAGGTGTTATGTGATGTTTTGGATATGGATGCTTCCCAAATCTTGTTAGGTAGACCTTGGAAGTTAGAAAAAAGAAACTTACATGATGGTTATGCCAATACATATACCCTACAACACCAAGGAAAAACCAAAGAACTAATACCATTACCTCCACACAGAGCCATTCCACCTAAAGAAAGGGAGACTACCATCGACTTGATTAGTAGAAGAAGTATGGAAAAGAGTATTAGAGCTGGACATGAGTTGTTTGTGTTGTTTACCAAGGAAGTTGCTACAAAGACAGAGGTAGAACATCCTATTCTTCAAGCTTTACTCCAGGAATTTAGGGATGTATTTCCTAAGGATCTACCTAAAGGATTGCCTCCCATTAGTGGAATAGAACATATTGATTTGATACCTGGTACACCCCTACCTAATAAGCCTGCTTATAGAACTAACCCTACTAAGACCAAAGAACTACAAAGAAAGGTTGAAGAGTTAATGAATAGAGGCTATATTAGGTAAAGTTTGAGCCCCTGTGTTGTACCCACCTTATTAGTACCAAAGAAAGATGGTACATGGAGGATGTGTGTGGACAGCAGAAGTGTGAATAACATCACTATAAAGTATAGATTCCCTATACCAAGATTAGATGACCAACTTGATGAGTTAGCTGGTGTAGAATGGTTTAGTAAAATTGATTTGAGAAGTGGTTACCACCAGATAAGGATAAAGGAAGGTGATGAGTGGAATACTACAATCAAGACTAAATATGGCTTGTATGAATGGCTTGTGATGCCATTTGGACTCATAGGTGCTCCTTGTACATTCATGAGGTTGATGAATGCAGTCCTTAGAACCTTCCTAGGTAAGTTCATTATTGTGTATCTTGATGATATATTGGCTATAGTCAAAGCATTGAGGAAAATTTAGGGCACTTAAGGAAATTATTTGAAGTATTAAGGCAACAAAAGCTTGATGAGAAGATAGAGAAGTGTGCATTCTTTTTACCTGAGGTGAACTTCCTAGGGTTCATTATTGGTAAAGAAGGGGTGAGAGTAGATCATAAAAAGGTAAAAGCAATAGCTAGTTGGCCTACCCTTACTTCTATTACACAAGTGAGGTCATTTCATGGTTTGGCCTCCTTCTATAAAAGATTTATTAAGGGCTTTGGCACAATCATGATACCATTCACTGAATGCACTAAAAAAGGAAACTTTGAATGGACTAAAGAGGCTTAGCAAGCCTTAGAGTTGATTAAAGACAGAATGTGTCAAGCACCTATTCTAAGATTACCTGATTTTGCTAAACCTTTTGAAAAATATTGGCCCAATTGAGTTTTGATGATGACTTAACAATTATAAACAAACAAACCATAGAGATTGTTTTGTAGGTCATATATCCGATTTGTAAAAATCATCGATGGCACCTAAAGGCTTGCTTAAAGAATAATGTACGTGTCAAAGTCAATGTCAAAGTCAAAGTCAAAGTCATAGCAGTCAACCTTGGAGTCCAAGTAGAAAGTCAAAAGAAGGTTCAATTACTGTTGTTCCAAGTTTGATAAATTAAAAAGAAATCTGGCGGAGACAGTGCAGTGTTCCCAGCGAAGCAGATCTGAGAAGAAAGTCAAACTGAAACGTAGGAAAATAAGTTTTTCTTGTTTTAGTTATTTTTACGGGTAAAGTCTAAAATAGATTGCATAAAAAGTATTAATCGGCAAAAACTAACTACTCTAAAACGTGAGTTTAAGCTCCCTAAGTTATCTCCACTAAAATAGGGAAATAGTTGAATAAGTCTTCAACTTACTATTTTTAGCCTAAAATAACCGTGAGACTTGGAGTAACTCCCAAGGCTCCTCTCCACTTTCCCACATCTTAAGATAATGGCATAATGGTTAAAATACACGGTTCTATCTCATATAAAAGATATATCATAACCGTTTAGAAAAGGTGTGTGCCCAAATCAAGAACTCAAGAGAGATCACCAAAGGAGAGAAAAATATTCATTCTTTTAATTGCCAATTAATTCACAAATATTTTTCTTATGCAATCATTAAGTCTTTATCCATTCTAGGGAACTATTTTGTAAAGGGTTTTTGAGAGATTGTAATTTAGACTTGGGGAAGTCTAAAGGGAACCGTGAGAAAGAACGAGAGAAAGAAAAGAGAAGGAGAAGGAGAAGAAGAAGAGAAGGGGGCCTAGTAGTGAAAAGAAAAGAACAAGTTTTATATAATTGTTGTAATTACTTAAAACATATTAAGAGAACTTTAAAATCCGAAGTGGTCGTGGGTTTCTTTCTCAGAAGGCCTAGAAAGTTGCCACGTTAAATCTCTTGTCTCTTTTTTATATTCTTGCTTTTACTTAAGTATTTTGTTAGATTTTAATTTCAGCAAAACAGGGCAAAAATACTTGAAAAAGCAATACAACAATTCACCCCCCCTCTTGTTGCATTCATAATCTCTAAGTGTTTCTACAATTGGTATCAGAGCCCTGTTCCTCATTTGATCAGGAAACCCTGAGAGCCGTATCTTGGTATTTTAGAGATGTTAAAAATGAATGAAAGAATGGAGGAAGGTTACTCTACTCAAAGACCACCAATGTTCGATGGATAATTCTACACATACTGGAAGAATAGGATGAAAATCTTCATCAAAGCCGAAAATTATCATGTTTGGAGAGTTATCGAAATTGGAGACTTTGAGGTAACAACTACCAACTCCAATAACAAACTGTTCCCAAACCGATAACTGAATTTGAGAAAGAAGATTTTCAGAAAATGGAGATGAATGCTCTTGCCATCAAAATACTTCACTATGGTCTAGGACCAAATGAGCACAATCGTATAATGGGTTGCAAAACCGCTAAGTAGATTTGGGATCTGCTAGAAGTCACCCATGAAGGTACTAGTGAAGTAAAGCGCTCCAAGATTGACTAGCTAATGTCAAAGTATGAAAGATTTGTTATGGAACTTAAAGAAAGTATTCAAGAAATGTTCACTAGGTTCACCAACATAACAAACGAACTCGTCTCATTTGGAAGGCTTATTCCCTCAGATGAACAGGTCAGGAATATCCTCAAGAGTCTACCTCAAGATGACCGTTTGAGAGCTAAAGTCACAGCCATACAGGAATCCAAGGATTTCACAAAGTTCAATCTGGAAGAGTTGGCTTGTTCCCTTATGGCCCGTAAATTACATCTGGGAACAGCTGACAGTTCCAGAAACAAAGGCTTGGCTCTGGCAGGGAATGAACAAGAAGAGTCAGAATGTGATGAGGAAGATACTGCTATGTTGGTTCGAAAGTTCAAGAAGTTTTTCCGGAACAACCGATACAACAATCAAAGAAACAACAAAGAAAGAGGAACAGCAAATTCCAAAACCAACTTCGAATGTCACAAAAGTGGAAGCACTGATCATTTTATCAAGGAGTGCCCTCAATGGAAGAACGAGAAGAGCAAAGGGAAGGCAAGGGAAACAGGAAGACAACCCATCAAAGGAAACTTGAACGATACGGACTTCCGCAAAGCCATGATAGCTGCATGGTGAGACTCTGAAAGCGAAGTTGAAACTGAAGCTCCAGTTGAAGAAGAAACAGCGAATTTGTGAATCATGGCCATTAACGACGAAACATCAAAAGCGAAAGAGGTATTGTCTTCTAGTTCATTTCCTAACCATTTATTTAGATTGGATAAACATGAATTGATTAAGATAATTTTAGAGACACAAGATAATCTGGAAAAAAGAACTGCCACCTGTCTCCGAATGGAAAAAGACCTTAAAACTTGTAATGATCATGTTTCCTACCTAAACTCATTTAGATCTGATGTGCAAACTAGATTTTTTGATTTACTAGATCATAATGTGATGTTAAAGGAAACTTTAGAAAAGGTGAAACAGGAAAACATTATTCTTAATGTCGATCTACATCAATATAAAATGCTAGGCTTTAACTTGAATCCTAATGATACATCTATTCATGAGATTAGCACTGAAATTCAAAGATCAAAAGTAGACTTAGAATCTTGTGAAGTTGAAAACGAGAAATTAAAAGCTAAAGTAAATTCACAAGGAAAAAGGAAAATCAATGAAGTTCAAAAATGGATTCTAAAGGCTCAAACTAAGAGTGCAGAAGGGGTAGGATATATTAAGAATAAAAATAAGAAAAAGGTTTATGTTGATCTCCCTAATAGTAAAGTCTGTACCTTTTGTGGCAAAATCGGGCACCTGAAATTTCAATGTTTAAAAAGGGAACAACACAACAAAACGAACCAAATCTATGTCGATCGAATATGGATTAAGAAATATGATTCTTGCTTAATCGATAAGGAACCCAAGGATGACTGGGTTCCTCGCACTAACCCTTAGTTCGTTTTGCAGGCTTTAGTGAGGGGACAACTTATGGTATCTCGACAGTGGCTGTTCCAAGCACATGACAGGTGACAAAACAAAATTTCTCTCACTGGAAGCCTATGATGGAGGAACTGTGACCTTTGGAGACAATATGAAATGCGAAATAATAGCCAAAGGAAAGGTTGGAAGGTCAAGTTCCCATGCAATAGACAATGTATTTTTAGTCGAGAATTTAAAACATAACTTGTTAAGTATCTCCCAATTTTCGTGTGTTTCGATGTCGATGCTATGTTCACGTAAATGGTAAAAGAAATATAGGAAAGTTTGATGGAAGAAGTGATGAGGCAGTATTTCTTGGCTACTCAACTCATACTAAAGCTTATAGAGTCTATAAAAAGAGAGCTATGTGTGTCGAAGAATCTGTTCACATTATTTTTTGATGAGACTAACTTTATTACAAGTGAACAAGAAACAGGTGATTTTAAAATAGGTCTTGCCAATATGGAAGATGATGAAAGCATACGTAAAGAGCAAGATCAAGAAGCATATGAAGAGCTACAGGTTCAACTTGAAAATGTAAAACCTAATCAAGAACAGGAACAACAGGGAATTCAGGACCAGCAAGGTGTTCCTGATCCAGCTACTCCTAGAGAAGGAGAAAATGAAGCTGAACAACTGATAGCGGGTTTCTAACGCGTCGTTTAACGCTAGAGACCTTGGTCAATCAAACACATTTATATAACACCCTAAGTACAACTATAGCGAGTATAGAGGTAAGTTGGGGATCGAACCACGAGGAACAAGGGCAAGAAAGATTAGGTGCTAGGTGTAGAGAAGAGTGGTGTATGTATATAGGAGGGTGTTTTAGACTAAACTAAGGAAAGCAATAAACAAGATTGATATAAGCAATAGAAAACAAACGGGGTTGGTGAGGATCCACCCTAGGTCGATACTATGTTCTCAAATAGAGCAAGGTCAAGGGAGATTAAGCGTGGCTCAATCGAGACACTCTAGATAGCATGGGGAAGTTGATGACCTATAGTCATTGCGAACGACCCATAATCACCCTATGTCTCACATGGGAGTGGCAGGACAAGATATGCATCGAATATCCATCAAACAAACCACAACAACCTCAACCCCAATCTAACACATGAGCAACATTCATCAAACCTAGGGTTTCACCAAACCAAAACTCCTAAGAAAACTACACTAGCATATTGAAAGTGAAAAAAACTAAGAGCAAGAAAGAAAGCATGTATGTAAACATTAGGGCAAGAGAGAAATCAGCAATAATGAAAGATAAAACAATAACTCTAACTACCAACTACACTAGAAAGCATTAAGAGCAACAAAAACAAGATTGGAAAGTAAATGAACAAGATTCAAAGCAATAAACAAAGCATAGAAGAGGAAAGCATTAAATAGCATAAATGAAAGATAAACAAAAGCAATAAAGAGAATAAGAAAGATAAACTTACATAAACCAAAGTGCTTGAATGAAAGGAATTGAAATTACAAAGATAGAAATGTAGATGAAAGCATTAAACACTAATCTAGGGCAAAGGAAATTGAAAGAAAGCAATAAAGTGATGTTTAATAGAAGAGAGGGTTTCTATCTACTAAAGCATACCTAAACATTGAGTAAGACCCTATATAGGGTGTACAAAGAAGGAACGAAAGCCCTAACCTAATCCTATTGGCAGGCTGAAGACAAAAATAAATGCGAGGTTTTAGCGGGATTACAATTGGGCTCACTTACCGAGCCGGCCGGATCGGCCGAATAGAGTCCGAATTACGCCCATTCAGAGTTTTGGTCTTGATTGGGCTGCGGATGCTTAACCGACAAGCCGACCCGGGTTCAGCCGAATTTGATGAGTTCGGCCAAATTGATCTTCCTTACGCCATTTCCGGTGGTTTGGAAACTTCCGGGCATCGCACCCACGTTCGGCCAGAAGGCCTATGGGTTCGACCAGAATCAAGCGTTTTGGTCCATTTGGGGGCCGATCCATCATCAAGCGAGTTCCGACCTGCGATATCTTTGGGGATGACGAAACTTGTGAGCACCTCGAGCGCGTGCCTCTTCCGACTTTGAAGTAAGCCTCGAGCTTCGATCCGGTTACCTCGAAATCTCCGAAAACACCTGAAATGACCTCTAAACACCATGGAGACAAGAACAGGTAAAATCAGTGTAAAGTGTATAAAACCAATATAAAACACGAGACTCGACACCAAAGTAGGGACATAAATGTGCTTTAAATGAGCCATCAAATCCCAAGCACCTTTGCTAGTCCAGCAAAGAGACTGGATAGGAGCGACATGAAAGCAGGGGCATCCCAGAAAACTACTCAATAACAAAACTAAACTAAACTATGAAAGCAATAAAACCTAAAACTCACTGTGGTAGGAATCCGGTGCACTTAGCCACGTCCGACAAGCCCTTTAAACCTCAGGTCTCCCGAAGAGGGCGTAAGTCAGTGAGGGTTTTCAAAAGGAGACCCACAAAACCAAAGCAAACAAACATGGTGGCGGAGAACAAAACAATACAAGGCATTGCAGAACAAAACTCTTTCCCAGCCACTAGGTGTGCAAGTACAATGGTCTCAATAGAAGCAATACTAAGAGAATGACCAATTCCACAAGCTGGATCACTAGAGTAAGCTACATCACAGGGCTATCCACCCCTTACCTAGAGGGTCACAAGTCTCGCTCCCAGGGTAATTTCTCAAAGATGTGAGAAATATGTAAGCCTCATGTGTTTGATTATGAGTGCGTGTTTCATCATAATCTTCGAGCTAAAAGATGAGGGAATCAAAGCACCTAATAAGGGCAAATCATGGGGATTGTGTCATATCTAACTCCGGCCTGAGAACAAACTAATCGAACCAAGTGAGCAGGGTTAGCATAGGGTTGTAATGTTGGCTTGGGTTAAGGTGGGATACATTTGGAATGTGGAGCTAAGTAGAGGGATAGCTAGTGACCCTATCAGAAACACTCACAAAGCGACTCATGATAAATCAGCAAATACTATATCCAACAACCATCAATAACAATAAACTCTATAAGCACAAATGATCCCTATCATCGAAACACTATCAAAAATGTGAAATCTACTAATAACATGTTTTCCAAGCTCATTTCCCAAAATGACATATATACCTTCTCACTCAAATAGATATATGTGTATCAAAACTCATAAAGAACAGAGAAGAGTCTCCTCAACCAAAGAATGTTGTAGCGATCACTATATAAGCTGGAGGATGAAGGAGAAACAATAAAATTTGGACCGCGAATGAATAGAGATCATATAGACCACACCATAATATCATAACCAAAAACCTACTCATCAATGTGCGCCAACAAACCCACCATCACAAAGCTATCCCTCAAAAAAAGAGGACAATTTGGCTCATGTGGAGGTTAAATAATGTGGCTACAAAGAAAGAAAGGAAAAACTTGGCTTATCTAATGTCAAATCGTACAAGGTAGGCTATTTGGCTATTAGCTCAATTCAGCGAGCGTGTTATCATCCTTGGTCTCAAGAAAATTGACTATTTTGGAAAGACAGAGCAATCTTAGATCCCAACTAGCATACAAAATGGATGGAACTTCGGAGGGTCAAGAAGGCTCAATACTCGCGAGGTAGTGAATGTGCCTCTAAAGGTATTCATCCAAGCCACCAAAAGCAAACCCCAATTCCCCAAGCTATGTGGAAAGCGAGTCGGACTCTGGAGGTCCCCAAGCAGGCCGAGGGTAAGAAATACAAGTTTGCATAGGTGCGTAAATGTGCCTGAAGCTGCATGTTGTCTGCATACTTCGACCATTTATTGAAAGCAAGGATAAACACTAACTATACAACAAACATGAAACTATGCGAGGCAACATGAAACAAAATTAAACAAACTAAACATACAAAGAACTATAAGAAAAGCTAAACAATAGTTCTGATAATGCAAATCTTTTGGGGTTTTGGCGTAAAGCGCATCCTCCCGGTAGCTCGAGCGAGTCAGGCGATAGGGAAGAAGCGAAGAAAACAAAAGGCGAAAGATAGGCATTATTGGAACTAAAGAAAACAAAACAAGCATCATCAAACAACACCAAGAACCGGGTTATCTCCCGCAAGTACTTTTGTTTAACGTCGTTAAGTTCGACCCAGCTAACCACCAGCTCAAACAACAAATGAAAAGCTAGGGAAAGAAACCATACCTGAGCTAGGAGCGGACTCACTCCTAGCATCGCCATCACCTCGAACATGGTGACCCAAAACTCTCTACCTCGCAACAGTGGCGAAGGTGAGCAATGTAGAACCGGGGCCACCCGGATGGGCACTCAAACAATGGGCTCCCCCAAGCTTAGGTGGAGCCAATTTCTTCTTTTTGTAGGACTTTTTCTTTCTTTTTCTTACCCGCTTCCTTTTGCGGGGTTGCTTGTCATTACCATCGGCTTCATCATCATATTCGGAGTGCACAAGCACAAACTCCTTCTCCTTCACAACAACATCATCCTTCTTCTTTTTCTTACATCATATCTCCTCACCTCATCACAAGAAATCATCACATCATCATGCATATGGGCTTCAAGAACATAAAGCCCCCCAATCTTATCACCTTGAGAATCATCCACCAAATCAAGAGAGAAAAGTTGCTCGACCATGGGCTCCTTTGAAGACTTAGCAAACCCAAAAACCGCTTGCTCATCGGCTACCCGTATAGTGATTGTCTCGGACTCGCAATCTATGAGGGCACCCAAACTCTTCAATGCATCTCTCCCAAGAATGAGGGGAGTGTAGGAATCTACCACCATATCAAGAACAACAAAATCACAAGGGACAACAACACTCCCCACTTGGATGGGAAGATCCTCAAACTCCCCACATGGTAATTTAACGCTTCGGTCGGCTAGTTGGATGGACTTCTTTGATGGCTTAAGCTCGAAAGCAAGGTGTTTGGCAATACTCATCGGCATGAGGCTAATCGAGGCCTCCAAATCGGCAAGTGCTCCCTTGGGCTTTTGGTTCCCAAGAGTAACGGGGAGCACAAAGGGTCCTCGAGCCTTTTCCTTCTTGGCCCACGTGCCTTGAACTAGGGCACTAACTTGCTCCGGTAAATTGACTACCTCACTTTCAAGCCTCTTTTTGTTCCCCAAGAGAGTCTTCAAGTACTTGGCATATTGAGGCATTTGCTCCATTGCCTCTAAGAACGGGATTTTCGTTTCCAATCGCTTCATATGCTCAAGAAACTTAAGAAATTTGGTTTGCAATTGCTTCTCCACCGCCTTATATGGGAAAGGAAGCGGTGGGCCATGTAAACGCTCACGAGCTCGCCACTCTTGGATTTCTTTCCATTTATCCTCTTGCTCCAACTTCTTCTTCTCTTTTTCATCAACTTCATCTCTCTTCTCAACCTCTTCTTCTCTCTTTTCCTCAATGACTTCCTCAAGAATCTCTCCTTCTTCCCCTCCCCCAAGCTCATGTTCAACATCTTCTTGCAAATCACTACCCATAGAAAGACTATCACACAAATCATCACTTGGAGCTTCAATTGGACCCGGATAAGAAGTACCCGATCTAAGGAAGATCGCATTGCATGTGTGGTGGTTGGGATTTGATGGTTGGTTAGGAGGTGGAGGTTGGGTGGATGGGTTAGGTTGAGGGTTGGATGGGAATAGCATCGGTGGAGGTGGTTGAGCGAGTTGTGCAAGTTGGGTCTCAAATTGCTTTTGTTGGGCTTGGAGTTGCACCATTTGAGAAATCAAAGTTTGATTGAGTTGGGCTAAGGTGCTCAATTGGGTAGTCATGAAGTCTTGGTTGGGAGTGGGGTTTGGAAGTGGTTGGGTGGTTGGGTATGATTGGTTAGGGTTGGGGCGTGGCACTTGTGGGTAAGGCCTATTTCCATTTGGCCTAGGAAAGCTACCGCCGGCTTGGTTGTTGTATGGAACATAGTTAATGTAGCCTTGGTTGAAGTTTCCTTGACCGTTGTTAGGAGTGAAGGGAGGTCGGGAGGCCGGGTTGTTGAATAAGGTGTATTGAGGGTACCCTTGACCTTGGTTCCCATAACCCATAGCCGCTACATGTTCGGGATTGGCATACCCATCAAAGTTCGTTGCTTGGGCCCCTTCATAAGCATTTGACCCACAATCAACCGACACCACATGCTCCGGATTCCGGCCTCCACAATAGGATGTATCATGATTAGTACCCCCACAAATACGGCATGAGAAAGACTTGGCTTCATTTGCGGCGGAGACACTAGAACTACCTTGGGCCAACATAAGCTTGGACAATTTCTTGTCCATGATTGCTTCAATCTTAGCACCGATCGAATCAAGGTTGGCTTCATCGATCACACCCCTCTGTTGCTTGCTCTTCCTCGTCCCACCCCAAGCACTATTTTTAGCAATCTCTTCAATCGTCTCCCTCACTCGGTTGCATGGGACTTTAGAAAGTTGTCCTCCACATGCGGAATCTAGGAGTGCTTTTGTCGAATCATCAAGCCCGTTATAGAAGAAGGTATTAACATGATTCTCCCCATACTCATGATGGGGGCAAGCTCGGAGCATACCCTTGAATCTAGTCCAGGCGGCACTTAGGTTCTCATCCTCTTCTTGTGTGAAAGACGCGATCTTTTTGCGCCAATCTTGCGTTCGATTCGTGGGATAGAACCTTTCGAGGAACGCCATTCTAAGTTGAGCCCATGTGGTGATGGAGTTGGGCTCTAAACACTTGTACCAATCCTTGGCGTCCCCCGCTAGACTAACCGAAAAGAGGCATAACTTGATATAGTCGGGGTGGTTAGGGCATTGAGGCATGAATCTACAAGTCTCCGTGAATGCCTCCAAGTGTAAGAGAGGACATTCGTTTCTCAACCCGCAAAATGGAGCTTCCTTTACCATTCTTGTGTTTTGTGGGTCTATGCGGAAGTTTGGTGGGGCATTCGGTAGTACCACGCCCTCTTGAAATTCTCTTGACCCCGGGGCCCCAAATTGCTCAAAGAGTGGTTGATTGTCGGCCATTGGTGGAGGCGGGTTGGGTCTAGACGATTGACGTGGAGTAGGAGGAGGAGATCGTCTAGTGACCCTTTGTATCTCTGGATTGTAGGGGATAAGCTGTAGCTGTGATCTCCTTGTGCTATAGCTCATGCAAACAACACTAGAAACCAAGCGTAAGCACTCACAAGCAAAAATTATTTGAACAAAAACTAAAGAAAGCAATAAAATGGACTACACAAGCACAAAACCTAACTAAAACGCCTTTTCCCCGGCAATGACGCCATTTTGATAGCGGGTTTCTAACACGTCGTTTAACGCTAGAGACCTTGGTCAATCAAACACATTTATATAACACCCTAAGTACAACTATAGCGAGTATAGAGGTATGTTGGGGATCGAACCACGAGGAACAAGGGCAAGAAAGATTAGGTGCTAGGTGTAGAGAAGAGTGGTGTATGTATATAGGAGGGTGTTTTAGACTAAACTAAGGAAAGCAATAAACAAGATTGATATAAGAAATAGAAAACAAATTGGGTTGGTGAGCATCCACCCTAGGTCGATACTATGTTCTCAAATAGAGCTAGGTCAAGGGAGATTGAGCGTGGCTCAATCGAGACACTCTAGATAGCATGGGGAAGTTGATGACCTATAGTCATTGCGAACGACCCATAATCGCCCTATGTCTCACAAGGGAGTGGCAGGACAAGATATGCATCGAATATCAATCAAAAAAAACCACAACAACCTCAACCCCGATCTAACACATGAGCAACATTCATCAAACCTAGGGTTTCACCAAACCAAAACTCCTAAGAAAACTACTCTAGCATATTGAAAATGAAAACAACTAAGAGCAAGAAAGAAAGCATGTATGTAAACATTAGGGCAAGAGAGAAATCAACAATAATGAAAGATAAAACAATAACTCTAACTACCAACTACACTAGAAAGCATTAAGAGCAACAAAAACAAGATTGGAAAGTAAATGAACAAGATTCAAAGCAATAAACAAAGCATAGAAGAGGAAAGCATTAAATAGCATAAATGAAAGATAAACAAAAGCAATAAATAGAATAAGAAAGATAAACTTACATAAACCAAAGTGCTTGAATGAAATGAATTGAAATTACAAAGATAGAAATGTAGATGAAAGCATTAAACACTAATCTAGGGCAAAGGAAATTGAAAGAAAGCAATAAAGTGATGTTTAATAGAGGAGAGGGTTTCTATCTACTAAAGCATACCCTAAACATTCAGAGTAAGACCCTTATATAGGGTGTACAAAGAAGGAACAAAAGCCCTAACCTAATCCTACGTGGCAAGCTTCGAAGAGAAAAACAAATCGCAGATTTTAAGCGAGATTCGCCCGAATTGGGCTCACACTCGTCCGAAGCCAGCCAGATTCGACCGAATCTGGGTCGAATTCGCCCATTCCAGCGAGTTTTTGTCTTCTGATTGGCTACAGTGCTTAGCTTCGACCTGGCTTCGACCCGGGTTCGACCTGGCTTCGACCCGGATTCGACCGAATTTGATGACATTCGACCGAATTGATCTTCCTTCGCCATTTCCAGTGGTTTGTAGGCTTCACTTGGGCATCAGCACACCCATTCGACCGAAGGCACTATGGGTTCGACCGAAGGCACTATGGGTTCGACCGAATCCAAGCCTTTTGGTCCATTTGGGGCTTCAATCCATCATCAAACGAGTTCCGACCTTCGTGATATCTTCTGGGATGACCCGAAACACTTGTGAGCACCTCGACACGCGTGCCTCTTCTTCGACTTTGAAGTCTAAGCCTCGAACTCGATCCAATTTACCTCGAAATCTCCCGAAAACACCTGAAATGACCTCTAAACACCATGGAGACAAGAACAAGGTAAAATCGAGTGTAAAGTGTATAAAACCAATATAAAACAACGAGACTCGACACCAAAGCAGGGACATAAATGTGCTCTAAATCGAGCATATCAACAACATGTCAATCAAGTCGGTGAACTTGTTCCCACATCAGTCTCCACAAGAGACTCTGTGCCTAAGCCATGGAAACATCAAAAGTCACACCCACTTGACTTGATCATATGTGACATAAATAAAGGCACACAGACCAAATCCCAAATAAGGAGCTTCTGTGCACACTTTGCATTTCTCTCAACGTTGGAACCAAAGAATCACGAAGAAGCATTAAAAGACTTAGATTGGGTCGTTGCAATGCAAGATGAATTAAATGAATTTGAAAGAAATAAGGTGTGGCATCTGGAACCTAAACCCAAGAATACGAAGGTAATTGGTTTAAAATGGGTTTTTAGAAACAAGTTGGATGAGCATGGAATAATTGTAAGGAACAAAGCAATATTGGTAGTCAAAGGATACAATCAACAGGAAGGTATTGATTATACAGAAACATTTTCTCCCGTAGCAAGGTTAGAGGGTATTAGAATTCTAATTTCATTTGTTGCTTTTATGAATTTTAAGTTATATCAAATAGATGTGAAATGTGCTTTCTTAAATGGTTTTCTAGAAGAAGAAGTCTTTGTGGAACAGCTACCTTGCTTCGAAAATTCATCCTCTCTAGATCATGTCTATAAGCTTGATAAAGCTCTTTATGGGCTCAAATAAGCTCCTAGGCATTAGTATGAGAGATTATCTAAATTTTTGATTGAAAATAAATTTATTAGGGGTAAAATCGATAAGACCTTATTCTTTAAGAATAGAGGTTCAGATATTTTAGTTGTTCAAATTTATGTTGATGACACTATTTTTGGAGCCATTAATGAACTATTATGTAAAGAATTTACAGACCTAATGAGTGATGAATTTGAAATGAGTATGATGGGAGAATTAAATTTCTTCCTTGGTTTGCAAATTAAACAAACAGTGAACGATATTTATATTCATCAACAAAAATATATAAAAAAACTTCTAAAGAAATATGGTCTAGATAACGCTAAAACAAACCACACACCTATGGCTACTAATATTAGATTAGATGAAGATACTAATGGTACAAATGTCGACCAAACTATGTATATAGGCATGATAGGATCTTTATTATATCTAACTGCTAGTAGACCAGATATTTCGTTTAGTGTTGGCTTGTGTGCTAGATTTCAATCAAATCCCAAGGAATCACATCATACGGCAGCAAAGTGAATTCTAAGATATTTAAAGAGAACAGATGACTTGTCCCTATTTTATCCAAAAAGTGATGTCTATGACTTGAAAGGTTATAGTGATGCAGATTATGCAGGAGATCTTGTGAATAGAAAGAGTACTTCAGGAATGGTACAATTTCTTGGCTCATGTTTTGTATCTTGGTGTTCTAAGAAACAAAACACAGTTGTTTTATCCACCGCTGAAGCTGAATATGTGGCAGCAGCAGCTTGCTGTTCCCAAATGCTTTGGATCAAACAACAACTAAGAGATTTTGGTATTAAATTTGAATGTGTTCCTATTTATTGTGATAATACTAGTGCCATATGTATATCGAAAGATCCCGTGCATCATTCTAGAGTTAAGCATATACACATACGACATCATTTTCATAAAGATAATGTTGAGCATAAAAACATCATTGTTAAACATGTGAGTACAAATGAGCAAGTTGTAGATTTAATGACTAAACCACTTCCAAGGGCACAATATGAAAAGATGAGGTTGGAGCTAGGTATGATCAAGCTTCACTAAAGTTTAATGCTAGGATTCCTCCTCAAAGCAACGTGAAAAATCGGAAGGGTTAGATCAACCACAACAAACATGATTGAGAAATCAATTATCGCAAGATTTAGGTACGCAACTATCTTAAGTACGTGCCATGTATGTTTTCTTGATTGCATGTGATGTGCTCGTTTTTAGAGCACATTTATCACCTCATTTTAGTGTCAAGTCTCGCGTTTTATATCGGTTTTTACACATCTTACGCATGATTTCACCTCGATCTTGTCTCCATGTGCTTTTAAGTGTTTTTAGGTATTTTCGAGGAGTTTTCAAGGTGTTTTCGTTGCGTACGAGATTTCGACGCTTCAATCGAAGATGAGACACGCGTTTCGAGGCATTCCCGGTCATTTCAAGTCGTACCCAAAGCCCTCGCAAAGTCCGGAAGTCATTCGATGTTCATTTGAAGTTGGAAGAAGAACAATATGGGCCAAAAAGCTCACATTCGACCGAATGCAAGCCCACTTCGGGCGAATGGACATTAAAACTTCAAGAACAAGGCTCCAGCCCACAAATTCGAGCGAAGCAGCCACAGATTCGGGCGAATTGAGCCATTCGAGCGAATGGTATAGCCCATTCGGGCGAATGCTATTCAAATTCAACATTTTGGCTTCGAAACTTTCTGGAAACCCCGAATGTGCTAGATTCGGGCGAATGAGCTTGGCTTCGGGCGAATGGAGCCCTAGATTCGACCGAATGGGCTGGAAAAATCAGCGAAATGTTTTCTCTTCGAAGCTTTGCCACGTAGGATCCTTTAGGGCTTTTACCCCCATCTTTTGTAGCCTATATAAAGGCACTTTTCTGAATATAATCCCCATGACTTGATTGGGAGTAACCCTCCCATTCTTGTTCATCAACATTTAATGCTTTTCTTCTTCATTTTTGCCCTAGATTAGTTTTATGCTTTCCTTTATGTTTTGTTCTTCATTTCTACACTCTCATTTATGTAAGTTCTCTTTATTTAATGCTTTCCTTTCTTTAATGCTTTCTTTAATGCTTTCATTTATTGCTTTTGTAGTGTAGATTTAATGTTTTTTTTATCTTTCAATTCCTTTATGCTTTCTTTCTTGCTTTCATGTCTTTCATTTCATTTATGCTTTCTAGAATAGTTTTGTTGCTTTTCTCTCTTCTTGCTTTTGCTTTTAATATGCTAGAGTAGTCTTTTAGGGTTTTGGGTTGGAGAAATCCTAGGGTTTTGGTCTTGTGTTTAATGTTTAGGAAGATGATTGAGGTTGATGTTGGTTTGATTGATTGATATTCGATGCATATCTTGTCCTGCCACTCCCTTGCGAGACATAGGGCGATTATGGGTCGTTCGTATTGACTATAGGTCATCAACTTCCCCATGCCATCTAGAGTGTCTCGATTGACCTTCGTTCGATCTCCTTCGACCTAGCCTATCTCTATTTTCAATAGACCTACCTAGGGTGGACCTAGCCTAAGCCCGCTTTCTTTCATTGTTTGTTTTCATCCCAGTTTAGTTCACCCATCCTCTTACCTACCAACCATCAACCTTTCCCACACCAACTCTTTAGTCTAACATCCCTTGTTCCTTGTGGTTCGACCCCCGACTTACCGCTACACTCGTTGTAGTATTATTTTGGGTGATTATAAATGTGTTTGATTAACCAAGGTTCTTAGCGTAAAACGACGCGTTAAAAACCCGTTATCAAAATGGCGCCGTTGCCGGGGACCAAGGCGTTTGTTAGATTTTAGTTTTGGTGTGTTTTGTGAATAGTTTTTGTTTTTGTTATTTTTGTTTTTGTATTCATGGATTGCCACATTTATCAACTCGAGCATGAACCTTTTTGGAGCTTCTTTCTTAGGTATGAGACTTTCTTCCTCCGCATGTATAATGTTAAAATGTGGCAAATTTGTCATCATCTTTACGGAGGTTTGAATAGAGAGACTAGGGAACTCGTAGATGAGTATCACGATAACATGTTTCTTGACCAAACCCCTGTGATTTGTTTGCACTTCTTTAAACAGATGGCGAAACATTTCTATAGGAAAGAGTACCCTTGTCTCCCGCTCCTTGAGATTCCACCGACTTTCCCTTCTAGTGACCCTTTGGTTAAAGTAGGGACCGAGTTGGAGAGAATATGGAGCGTTAATGTTTATAGAAAGGTCTTTGAGGCTAGACTAGAGTCCCACTACCATGACCTAGACTCCCCTCAACCTATCATTAGCTCCCTTTCTCCTCTAGATGATCAATGTCCTTGTGTCGATGCACCACTCACCGATGAGGTTCATGATGAGGTTCCTTGCGCACCTCAATATGATGCACCCCTCACATATGTGCACGATCATCTAGTTAGTGGAATCGATGACCTAGAGGTAGACTTGCCCCTTATTGAGGAGTCTCAAGTGCATACCCTTGTTGTGCCTTCTGTTGAGTCTCACCCTAAACCTCTTTGTCATCATGAGAAGCTCCCGGTCGTTCATGTTCATGCTTGCTTTGATGCTTGTGTTGCTATGCCCCTTGCTTCCCTCCCTCCTCCCTCCATGCACTCTCCCCCCGACTTTTCATCATGTTATGGAAAGTCGATTTTTGTTTTGTTTCCCCCTTTCTTTCTTCTCTCCCTCTTTCACCCCCCAACTTCTGCTGTTGTGGGGAGTGAATATGATAAACTCCTACGGAGTTTGACTCGCTACCCCGTAGTGAGTCGGGTCTAGCTAAAGACCTAAAAGAAGCGCTTGTTGGGAGGCAACCCAACTGTAGATATTGTTTTTGTTTCTTTTTTTTTGTTGTTTTGCATTCATTGCATTGCATTTTTGCTAGTCATTGCTCACGTTTGGTTTGTAGTGTTGTTTGTTAGTATTCGCAGACCCAAACGACCATTAGAATTGACCCTCCACAAGTTTGCTTGTGTTTTATTTGATGATTTTGAGAGGGTCAATGCTAACGGTCCCGCAAGGGTGAGTAAGAGAAAGAAGGCTCAATAGAGCGTATGAGCCAAACATGAAGACTATAGCTTCACCCTAGCTTGGGGGAGGCAATTGCTCTAGCTTCGTGCTTCATGCCTCCATTTCTTTCGAGGAGCGGAGAGTTCTTAGACCACCTCATAGTGATGGAAATGCTAGGAGTGAATGCCCTCCTAGCCTAGGTATGACCTTCTTCTCTCTTTATTATTGGCTAGCTTGTGTTTGTGTTGGGTGTTGCGACAATCTTGTTGACCATGGTTTTTAATGTGTCATCTTTCTTCTCTCCTTCTTTGCTAGAGGCTAGCAAAGCCTTAGCTTGGGGGTGGGATGGTCAACCCCATTGTCGCTCTACCCATTTGTGTGTGCATTTAGTTTCATATAGCTATAGTTTAGTTCATTGCATTTGTTATTTTGTATATTTTTCGCATATTCATCTTGCATTCATACATAGTGTATATATTCCATGTTCATGTTTAGTTTTCAATAAGATGGTTGAGTTGTGAAACTGGCATGCTTGCTTCTGGTGTGTACTTCTGTGGTCTTACCTTATGCAAACTCATATTTCCTTAGCCCTGTGCATGTTTTGGGACCTAGAGTCTGACCTATTTTCCGCATAGCTTGGGGGAATAGGGGTTTGCTTGGTTGGTGGCTTGGATGACTACCTTTAGAGGCGCATTTCGACTAGCCTGTGAGTATTGAGCCTTCTTGGACTCCTTGCGAGCTCCATTCATTTTGTGTGCTAGTTAGGGGATCTAAGTATTGTGTCGGTTCTTCTCCAGTATAGTCGGCTTTTCTTGAGACCAGGGATGATAACACGTTCGCTAGAATTTAACTACATAGCCAAATAGCCTACCTTGAACGAAATTGACTTTAGGTTAAGCCAAGTTTTTGCCTTTTCCCATTCTTTTGTAGCCACATTGTTTAGCCTCCACATGAGCCAAATTGTTCCCTCTTCTTACCTAAGAGGATAGCTTAGTGATGGTGGGGTTTCTTGTGTGTTGCAGTGATTTGTGGGTTACTGGTTGTGTAGTTAGTTGTTGGTTTTCATGACTCCACTCATTTCATTTCCAGCTCATACTATCTCTCTCCTATTTCCTCTAGTGCTTTCATTGTTATTATTCATACACATTCTATGTTTTGAGGAGACCTCTCTCTTGTTTTTCATTGAGTTCTTATACACATACACATTCATGTGAGTGAGAAGGTCGTTATATTATCGAGAGATGAGCTTGGAAACACTTGTGTTTATGAGATTTTACATGTTTTGATAGTGTTTGAGGATGGAGATCATTGCGCTTCACGTTATTGGGTTTTTGATGATTGTTGGATATAGTTTTCATCGGTTTGTCATGAGATGTTTGTGGGTGTTTTGTTTTGGGTCACTTGCTATCCTCTACTTAGCTCCACACTCCCAAATGTATCCCACCTTAACCCTAAGCCAACGTTACAACCCTTTGTGCTAACCTGTTCGACTTGGTCCGATTAGTTTGTACTGTGCTGGAGTTAGATATGACACAATCCCCATGATTCTCCCCTATTAGGTGTTTGATTCCCGACTCATCTTTAGTCGGAAGATTATGAGCGAAACACGAACCGAAATCAAACACATGAGCGTCATTGAATATTTCTCACATCTTTTGAGAAATAACCCGGGGAGCGTAGACTTGTGACCTCTCTAGGTAGTGGGTAGAATAGCCTGTGATGTAGCTTACCCTAGTGATCTCAAGTTTGTGGAATTGGTCATTCTCTTCGGTATTGCGCTCTTTGAGACCATTGTACTTGCACGCCTATGGCTAGGGAAGAGTTTTGCTTGTACACAGCTTGCGTTGCTTTGATTTCCGCTCACCTTCATTGCATCATGTTAGATTTTGCGTTATAGTTTTTAGTTGCATATAGTTTTCGCCCTTGCATTTGCATTGCATTGGATTTGTGGGTCTCCTTCTGAAAAACCCTCACGAGACCTAACTCGTCCTCTTTGGGAGACCTTGAGGTTTAAAGGGCTTGTCGCACGTGCTAAGTGCGATCGTGATTCCTACGACAGTGAGTTTTAGGTTTTATTGCTTTCATAGTTTAGTTTCGTTTTGTTTTTATAGTTAGTTGTTTTGGGGTGCCCATGTGCTTTCATGTTTATCCTACCTAGTCTCTTTGCTAGGGACTAGCAAAGGTTTAGCTTGGGGGAGTTGATGTGCTCGTTTTTAGAGCACATTTATCACCTCATTTTAGTGTCAAGTCTCGCGTTTTATATCGGTTTTTACACATCTTACGCATGATTTCACCTCGATCTTGTCTCCATGTGCTTTTAAGTGTTTTTAGGTATTTTCGAGGAGTTTTCAAGGTGTTTTCGTTGCGTACGAGATTTCGACGCTTCAATCGAAGATGAGACACGCGTTTCGAGGCATTCCCGGTCATTTCAAGTCGTACCCAAAGCCCTCGCAAAGTCCGGAAGTCATTCGATGTTCATTTGAAGTTGGAAGAAGAACAATATGGGCCAAAAAGCTCACATTCGACCGAATGCAAGCCCACTTCGGGCGAATGGACATTAAAACTTCAAGAACAAGGCTCCAGCCCACAAATTCGAGCGAAGCAGCCACAGATTCGGGCGAATTGAGCCATTCGAGCGAATGGTATAGCCCATTCGGGCGAATGCTATTCAAATTCAACATTTTGGCTTCGAAACTTTCTGGAAACCCCGAATGTGCTAGATTCGGGCGAATGAGCTTGGCTTCGGGCGAATGGAGCCCTAGATTCGACCGAATGGGCTGGAAAAATCAGCGAAATGTTTTCTCTTCGAAGCTTTGCCACGTAGGATCCTTTAGGGCTTTTACCCCCATCTTTTGTAGCCTATATAAAGGCACTTTTCTGAATATAATCCCCATGACTTGATTGGGAGTAACCCTCCCATTCTTGTTCATCAACATTTAATGCTTTTCTTCTTCATTTTTGCCCTAGATTAGTTTTATGCTTTCCTTTATGTTTTGTTCTTCATTTCTACACTCTCATTTATGTAAGTTCTCTTTATTTAATGCTTTCCTTTCTTTAATGCTTTCTTTAATGCTTTCATTTATTGCTTTTGTAGTGTAGATTTAATGTTTTTTTTATCTTTCAATTCCTTTATGCTTTCTTTCTTGCTTTCATGTCTTTCATTTCATTTATGCTTTCTAGAATAGTTTTGTTGCTTTTCTCTCTTCTTGCTTTTGCTTTTAATATGCTAGAGTAGTCTTTTAGGGTTTTGGGTTGGAGAAATCCTAGGGTTTTGGTCTTGTGTTTAATGTTTAGGAAGATGATTGAGGTTGATGTTGGTTTGATTGATTGATATTCGATGCATATCTTGTCCTGCCACTCCCTTGCGAGACATAGGGCGATTATGGGTCGTTCGTATTGACTATAGGTCATCAACTTCCCCATGCCATCTAGAGTGTCTCGATTGACCTTCGTTCGATCTCCTTCGACCTAGCCTATCTCTATTTTCAATAGACCTACCTAGGGTGGACCTAGCCTAAGCCCGCTTTCTTTCATTGTTTGTTTTCATCCCAGTTTAGTTCACCCATCCTCTTACCTACCAACCATCAACCTTTCCCACACCAACTCTTTAGTCTAACATCCCTTGTTCCTTGTGGTTCGACCCCCGACTTACCGCTACACTCGTTGTAGTATTATTTTGGGTGATTATAAATGTGTTTGATTAACCAAGGTTCTTAGCGTAAAACGACGCGTTAAAAACCCGTTATCAGCATGCTTAGCTGATTAGACCAAGTAGCATTTGTTCGTCTCATGTGATTATGTCCTCATATTAAATTTATAAAAAGAAAACGAGGACATATGTTTTCTTTAATTCTATTTTTAAAAATTTTCTTTATTTTTCCTTTTCCACAAATTCCAGAATTTTATTTCTTTTTATTTTCTTCAGTTGGTCAACTTAAAAATTGGTAGAAGACGGATCATCGTAGTGTTTCGAAATATCGTTATTACCCGCTTTAACTCATTGAATATACCCGCGAACCTTTCATTACACTCATCGTTCACACGCAAGAAATTGAATCAAGGAGTAGTATAAACCTTTCATATAATCGTCCTTTCACCCATTTAAAAACCCACTCACTCACGTCCCATCCAACACTCATACAAGTACTACTCATTACAAAACCCTCCTAAAACCGTTAAACCCTCATTCTCACTCCTTCAATCCTTATTCTCATCTTCTTCATCAAAATGAAAACCCCTAAATCATCCTCTTCTAGCAAGAACACTAAGGGAAAAGCCCCAAAATTCGTTCAACCAAAACCATTACAAGTCATCCATCCCTCACCTTCAAGAGACGCTCCTCAACCATCCTCACAAGAACACAAATCTTTAACCCCAAAAACCATGCATGTCTGTTCAAAAAGAACTCTTTCTAACCCAAAAGGGAGTTCGTCATCCAGACCTGCCAAGAGGATCAAACAGGCGGACCCAAATAGCGCAGAAGAATTAGGCAAGGAAATGTCTGTAGGCTTTGGGCTTGACAAATACTGGTATGATTCAAATCCCTTTCCCCAATTATATGCAATTTTGAGTAATCAAGGGTGGGAAGTCTTACTGTGGGATTATTCTTGCAATTTGATTTATCCTCACCTAATGCAAGAATTTATTCACAATTTCTCTATTGATAATGGGGTGTGTTCAAGCACAGTAAAGGAAATAAAGATTGAGTTTAACAGCCTGATGTTAGGGGAATGGTTTGGTGTTCCCGCTGTTTTGACACTTATTATGTCGGGTCAAAAATTGTTTTTTCTGGTATCAATGAAAAAACGGTTCTTAAATTTTTAAGAATAAATGACAAAAAATGATTTGCCATAATTCACTTTCACCACTTCACAAACTACTTTACAACGTTGCTCGAAGGTTCATTTTGCCACGCAACTCCAAGCGTAGCAAAGTAATCTTCGAGATGCAACACTTATTTATTGCTTAGCCAATCATATAAAAATCAATTTCCCTTTATTAATGATATCTCACCTGGCGGATTGTATTGAGAAGAAAAGTATGGTAGGATATGGTGGCTTGTTAACCCATGTCTTTAAAAAGTTTGGTGTTCCTTTCGATGGATTGGAATTCCCCATGAGCGCAAATAATAAAATTGGTGCAAAATGTCTTAACAATTTGCACCTGAAATTAAATGAAAAGGGAATTTTAGAAGACACTATAGAGGATGTAGAGGAAGTAAGTTCTGATGATGAGAAGGAAGGGGCAGAATAAGAAGAAAAAGAAAAACTGAAAGAGGGAGCCGAAAGGGAGATGGGAGAAGAAGAGGTTCCGGAAGTTGTTCCCTCTGCTAGTACTGATAAGGCAGAGGTGAATGAGGAAGAGGAGAAAGCTTATAGTGAGGGGGAAGCTTCTAGCGAAGAAGTAGGTGATGAACTTGAGGAAAATGATTCCAGTGATAGTTCTGATGAGGAGGTGGCGAAGCCTGTTAAGGAGGTGTATGTGCTAACTCCAAGGAAGAGCAGCAGGCCTCAAAGAGTTTGGATGACCACACTGCCACACATCCCACCTATGAGCCTACAAATGACCCTCCTTCACCAAAACCAGTCTCTCCACCACCAGCACATGTACCATCACCACCACCAACACCCATACCCACTTCTCCACCACCATTTACTTCACACGTATCACCTCCACACACCACCCCTGGTTTTGACACTAACCCCTCCACTGTTCCTCCTGCTAACGTTGATCTCATTCTCTCCAAGTTTGTTGATTTACAGTCTCAACTCTACGCCTTTCAAGATGAAGTTCGTGTCTCACTTGCTTCCATCACTGATCAGCTATCCCAGATGGAGACCCGTCTTAGAGCAAAGTTGGATACGGTTGAAGTGCAGACTGAATTCGTTGATGAGGAGACTGCCCACTAATCCCTTCTTCTGCCTACCTAATCATTTTTAGTTTTTGTTGGCCATATCGCATGTTTGTTTAACTATCAAAAAATTTAACTTTCTTTTGTGTTTTGGTATATATGCTGCTACTTTTAATCTACTACTTTCATATGGTCTATGATGCATATATGCTGCATATCTTGTTAATGTTTTGGTATTTGCTAAGTTATTTGTTGCTTACTTTCTTAATTTAACTAATGCTTGCCTTAGTGTTGTGGTTTGATACATCCCATCCTTTTTGATTGATGTCAAAAGGGGGAAGAAAGGCAACAAACTTATGTTATGCTTGTGATGCTTATGCTCTGATATTTATCTATACATGTTGGTTAGAATATAGGATCTGTTAGAATATAGGATCTGTTGATACATGTTAGATATTTATCTATACATGTTGGTTAGAATATAGGATCTGTTAGCATATAGGATCTATTGATACATGTTAGAATATAAATGCTCTGATTTCTAAAATTTTCATTACCTGATTTCTAAAATACTCATTGCTCTGATTTTAAACAATTTTGATTATCATTTTTTGACTGATTTTATTCGTATCAAATTATTACTATAGTGTGGATTGAATTTTCTATGTTTAAGTAAACTCAAATCATGATAAGGTATACTTGTGTTCCCATGCTTGCTTAGATATTATTTGAGTATTACTGTTTTGCTTCATTTAGAAAATTACCAAAACTTGTTAAGATATTCGAAAATTCACATAAGTATAGAATTTGATACTTAAGTTGTTATGTTTGTTATATTTTTGATATAATCTTAGAGTAAACCGTTTCAAATGAATGCTTGGTAAATTATAATTTGATTTGCTAAAGTTACTTAGACTTGCTCAAATCTCTTGCATGTTCTATTTTATTTATTTTACTCTTGACTTAATTAAGTTTGTTTATAAAGTTTGCCATCATCAAAAACGGGGAATTTGTTGGCCCAATTGAGTTTTGATGATGACTTAACAATTATAAACAAACAAACCATAGAGATTGTTTTGTAGGTCATATATCCGATTTGTAAAAATCGTCGATGGCACCTAAAGGCTTGCTTAAAGAATAATGTACGTGTCAAAGTCAAATGTCAATGTCAAAGTCAAAGTCAAAGCAGTCAACCTTGGAGTCCAAGTAGAAAGTCAAAAGAAGGTTCAATTACTGTTGTTCCAAGTTTGATAAATTTAAAAGAAATCTGACGGAGACAGTGTAGTGTTCCCAGCGAAGCAGATCTGAGAAGAAAGTCAAACTGAAACGTAGGAAAATAAGTTTTTCTTGTTTTAGTTATTTGTATGGGTAAAGTCTAAAATAGATTGCATAAAAAGAATTAATTGGCAAAAACTAACTACTCTAAAACGTGAGTTTAAGCTCCTTAAGTTATCTCCACTAAAATAGGGAATTAGTTGAATAAGTCTTCAACTTACTATTTTTAGCCTAAAAGAACCGTGAGACTTGGAGTAACTCCCAAGGCTCCTCTCCACTTTCCCACATCTTAAGATAATGGCATAATGGTTAAAATACACGGTTCTAGCTATCTCATATAAAAGATATATCATAACCGGCTAGAAAAGGTGTGTGCCCAAATTAAGAATTCAAGAGAGATCACTAAAGGAGAGAAAAATATTCATTCTTTTAATTGCCAATTAATTCACAAATATTTTTCTTATGCAATCTTTAAGTCTTTATACAAAAAAGAATGTGATGCAAGTGGTAAGGGTATAGGTGCTGTGCTTATCCAAGAAAGGAAACTTGTAGCTTATTTTAGTGAAAAGTTAAGTGGAAGTAGGCTCAATTATTCTACATATGATAAGGAGTTCTATGCCATTGTTAGAGCTTTAGAACACTGGTCCCATTACCTTAAGGTTCAACCCTTTATTCTTTATTCTGATCATGAATCCTTAAAACATATCAATGGACAAAATAAGCTTAACACCAGACATGGGAAATAGGTGGAATTCTTACAATCATTCACATTTTCATCGAAGTATAAAGCTGGGAAAGCTAATATAATAGCTGATGCCTTGAGTAGGAAACATCATTTGTTATCTGTCATGGAAGTAAAAATGTTAGGGTAAGCTGGCTAATTTTCTATTGAAGAAGTTTGCATAGCGGATCATGAATTCCTCCTGCCAATCACTGTTACTTGAGAAGTATTTTAGATTTAACTCTTTTTGTTCAGCACGGTTTATTAATTATTTAAACAAACAATTATTAATATTATATATATAATTAATTATTATATAACTTTTAAATTATTGGTTTATAGAAATGGTATAATTTTCGGTAATATAAAAATAAAAAATAAAAAATGAAAAAACATTTTAATCAAAATAAATAGATAAAATAAATCATGTAATAATAAATAAAACTTAATTAGTTAACAAAATTATTTGATCTTAAAATTATTCCCACCACCATTAAAATTAAAATATGTAGTAAGATTGGGATAAAAAACTTTCTTATTATTGCAGTGACTCGTGTTTAAATTTTTCATTGTTTTATATAGTATATGTATAAGAATTTTAAATCAGTCCTTTATAACAATGATATGATGCGCCGTAATATAAAAAATAAAAGCAAAAAAACGTTATAATAAAAATAAGTAGATAAAATAAATAACAAAATTATAATTAAAAAATATATTTCACCTTGCAACTATTCTCATCGCCATTAACGTATAAATATTCAATCTGAAATTAAAATTAACTGAAATAATCTCATCATCATCATCATTATCATCATCATTCCCGGTGTATCCCGCTCATAAACAAACTATGGTCAGGGTCTGGGGAGGGAAAATGGACGGCAACTCATACCCATACAGGAGAGTGTGGTCAGAGAGTCCCCCGGCTCTAAAGCGTCTTCAAAAGGAGCAGTTCCTGCAACCATCTGATACCCTGCAACTTACACCCATATGTTAGCCAAGTATATAGAATCAACTAACTACAGAAAACTCAACATATAAAAATACGTACAAAAAACTAAACAAACGTTAATAGAAAGATATGTGGTAGAGAGCGAATAGGAAAAGAACGGAAACAAACGGTGGTCGAGAAGGACAAGTCTAGTGATCTAAGACGTGGATAAGGTGCCGCCAACTGACCCTATCCCTGGTCAGGTCCTTAGAGAGGTGGAGTTCGTGTAGGTCACCTTTGATCTGCTCCTCCCACGTTCTCCTAGGTCTTCCCTGGCTTCTCTTGCCCTCCACTATGATGCACTCGATCCTTCTTACTGGGGCGTCATGGGTCTTTCTCTGCACATGTCCAAACCATCTCAAAAAGATGATGATGGAAGAGGATAAAGATGTGATTGGGATGAAGACTCCAAAAAAAAAGGAAAAAGAAAAAAAAGGGAAAAAAAGGAAAAAGAAAACGAAAACTCAAAAAAAAAAAAGGAAAAATCAAAAAATGGAAAGTCAACGGTAGAAAGGCTGATCAACGGTCTCAACCGATCACTTGGCTGTAATGGTGGTCAATTTAAAAAGTTGGTGGCTGTAATTCATAAAAAAAAACTTTGCGGCTGTAATTCATAAAACGAGAAAACTTTGAGGCTGTAATTCACAAAAGATCCTAATAATAATAATAACAATTTCCAGAAGAGAGTCGTTGGGAGTTTCTCTCTCAACGATAGAGAGAAGGTTAAGTCTTCATTGTTTCAGCCCGGTACACCAGTTACTGCCGGTACTCCAGGCGCTCAGCCGGTACACCACTCTCAGCCGGCACTCCAAGATCTCCGGCACAGCAATTTCACCAGGTACAGCCGGCATTTGTGCTCTCTATGTTCCTTCATCGGGTTGTACGGGTGCGTTTCTTCTCCCTTTCAGTTTGTGGTTTTGGGTCAAAGGTTTTCGGTTGAACGAGTCTACGGTGTGCCTCCTCATCTTAGGTTTCGGTCAGTTGTTGTTCTTACGGGTGGCGGTTTTCGGTGAGCAACGTTGCTTTTGGTCTTTGCTTTTGAATTACGGGTGGGTTCACTATTTTAGTCCCTTTATGGGTGTGCTTTACTTGTAGGCTATGGTTGGGTGTGCTTTTGATGATTATAGTGCGCCTGTTTCTATTGCTTTTTGTATGCTTTTTTCTGGTTGTGGTTTTGAAGGTGGGGTCTTCTAGTGATATGGGTCCACGGCTTCGAGGATGGTGATGGTTATTTTCTTGTCTTAGTTAGCTTCTTTATTTGTCCTACCCCTAGTCTCTGGTTTTGGCTTTCGTTTGCTTTTGGTGCTTCAAGATGCCTGTTGTTAAGATTTCATACCCTTTTAGGGGTCGTGACGGTTGTAACAGCGGAGGTGGAAAAGGGCTCTCTAAGAAATATTTTATTAATCACCTCGGCAATCGCCACTTTAGCTCTGATGAGTCTAGGCTTTACCTTAAGGATCAGATTGCGAGGGTATTTTCCTTCAGTAAGAATTGTAAGCATGCTAATGGTTCACGGTGCCCCTAGCTTAGACGATGTTGCAATGCATGGGATTCCCGGCCCTATGGTGCCTGCCTATGCATCTCGTGTAGTTGTCGAGGCCCCTTCCGTGGGACCCTCTATTGGTTGTCTTCCCTCGGGTTTCGATGTAGACCTCCTCGACCGTGTTTTCATAAAACCATTTCGAACATTCAAAAGTATCCCTCCTATGCTACGCCTTGGCTTTGCTAGGATTTTCGTTCATGCTCTTGATGCGGTCCTGGCTTGCCCTTGTGATGTGTCTTCTTGGGTGCAACTCTTGGTTTTGCCTTGTTGTGTTTTAGGGAAATTTTGACATAAGAATAGAGCGGAACGACGTTGTGGTATGAGAGAGCGATTCCAGTTTGATAGTATCTCCAAGGCCATCTCCAGATGGCGAGACCCGAGTGACAGGCTTTGCTTGGTTTTGGATTGTTTAGCTGAGGTACCGAACCATGTTTCTAGTGTTAAGAAGATTAGTAGCCTTGAAGATTTTAATTTGTTCCAATGCAAATGTAAGCTGGGTGATGGACATTTTGCCGCCGCCATCAAGGTGCTGTCTTCTTCTTGTGTGGCACCTTTTTCCCTGAACACCCTTCAAGCTCTAGAATCTAAGCATCCTTTTGCCCCGCCTCCGGTTATACTTTCTATTCCTTTCAATGAGGGTGCTCTTCTGTGACGAAAGATGAGGTGATGAGTAGGATACAGAGCTTCCCTAAGGGACCTCGTTTGGTAGGGACGGGCTTCGTGCTCAACATCTGTGGACATGTTGGGAGGTGCAGCATCAACAATCGGTGATGCCCTATTAGGCTCTATCACTAAGGTAGTCAATCTGCTGCTTGAGGGAAAGTGTTCTACCATGCTTGGAAGTTATATAGCTAGTTCTCCCCTCACTCCTTTGGTTAAGCCAGGGGGTGGTATTCGACCTATTGCGGTTGGCACAGTGTGGCGTAGGCTTGTATCTAAGGTTGCCGCTTCTACTATTGGGAAAACTATGAATTCCTACTTTGAAGATTTTCAGTTCGGGGTTGGCACACAAGGCGACGCTGAGGCTATTCTTCACTCTGTTAATAGGCTTGTTGAATGCAAGGGTGACATGACTGGTATTTCTTTACTTCTAGTGGATTTTTAAAATGCTTTTAATCTTGTTGACAGGAGTATTATGTTGTCTAAAACGAGAATTCAGTGCCCCTCTCTTGCCCCTTGGGTGTAGTGCTACTACTCCCAACGAGCTAGGTTATATTACGATGACTCTATTCTTTGGTCTTGTCGCGATCCCCTAGGCCCTTTGCTTTTTGCCCTTATTCTGCACGCTTTGGTTCTGAAAATCCACCAGCCTTGTAAGCTAAACCTTCAGGCGTGGTACCTCGATGATGGTACAATTGTTGGTGACACCCTTATGGTCACCAGGGCCCTACGCATTATTCAGGAGGATGGGCCATCTCGTGGTTTGTTTCTGAATGTGGACAAGACTGAACTTTTCTGGCCTAGGGAGGATCCTAGAAGTAGAGAGCCCGAAGTCTTTCCACCTAACTTATCGCGACCTATTGCGGGGGTGAAACTCCTTGGTGGACTTGTGAGCACAGATTAGAGCTTTTGTAGTTCTTTTGCCCTTAAGAGGATTTCCAAAACTATTGACCTTATGGCAGCTATTAGCAAACTCCATGATCCACAATGTGAGCTTCTCCTTCTTCGTAATTGTGCTGGGGTTGGGAGGTTATCTTACGCTTTAAGGACTTGTCCACCAGATCTGTTTCATGAAGCACAAACTAAGTTTGATCTCGCTCTACGTAGTTTCTAGAAAAAGATAATTACAGCCTCAGGACCGGGTTTTGGGGATTGGCAATGGAGGCTAGCCACTCTTCCCATCAAGATGGGTGGCATTGGCATCTATTCGGCAGGTGATAGTATTAACTATGCTTTCCTAGCCTCCTGTTTTCAAACAGACTCGCTCCAAGCTCATATATTGGCTAACAGACCGCGGTTCTGCTTTCGATAGGGCTCTTGCTACTTTTCATGCTCTTTGTGGCCCTAAACGCTTTTTCTCTCAACGATGAACCCGTTGCCCCCCATATGATGATAAAATTTTCAGGGACTTATTTTTGTGTTTTTGAGAAAAGTCTTGCGTCTAGGTACATGCTTACCCCCAGACAAGTTGCCATTCTTAGTTCGACACGTGAACACCATGCTCAGGATTTTCTGCTAACAATCCCAATTGATGGCTTGGGACAGAAAATGAACCATCGTCAGTTTCGATCTGTTTTATGCTATCGGCTCACTATTCCCCTATTTACCGAAGGTAGCTTATGCCCAAGCTGCAACACTCTTAGGATGGACAAATGGGGGGACCATAATGTTCATTGTTCTAGTGAGATTGGCGTGAAGTTTCGCCACAATTTGGTTCGGGACATGCTCGTTGATATATGTTGCAAAGCTGGGATTTCAGTTCGCAAAGAGGGCACCAGTGGGGTTTTCTTCAAAGGCAGGGAAAGATCTTCGACCAGCAGATCTCCTCTTATTCAATTGGCTTAATGGCAAAGATGCCTGTGTGGATGTTACCGGAGGCTCACCCTTAGCCGGTACAAGAGTCTCCTCTTGGGCCCCTGGTGCTTCTTTAATCAATGTTGCACAGAGAAAGCGGAAGAAATACTCGGCCATATGTGAGGATAATGGATACAAATTTATTCCCTTTGCCTTCTCCACTTTTGGAGAGTTAGGGGAAGACGCGATTGGCTTGTTATCACGAATTGCATCGTTCTCTCTTAGCAACTCCGGTAGTATTAAATCTAGGGTTTATATTTTCCACCGACTAGCATTTTGTATTCAAAAAGGTGTGGGTGCTCAGCTTGTTGCTCGACTCCCCACCAACTTCTTGTAAAACCTCTTTCTATGAAATGGCATAATCTTTATAATAATAATAATAATAATAAAAATAAAATAATAATAATAATAATAATAATAATAATAATAATAATAATAATAATAATAATAATAATAATAATAATAATAATAATAATAATAATAATAATAATAATAATAATAATAATAATATTAATATAGAAATAGTGAATTGAAACTTGACAGCAATGCATATGAAACGGCTGAGATTACTAAGGAGAAATAAAAGAATAAAAATTAAGAGTCATGAATACAACCTTTTTGATATAAGAACGAAATGGTTATAAAACGGCTGTGATAATTTTCAGACGGCATAATTAGCTTAAGGTTGCAGTTTCATTTTCCCTCATTAATATCAAGACCTCTCATATTCCCCATTTTCTTCTATAAATACCTATTTCATGGCAAGCCAATACTCATCAAATACTACTCTTACCTTCCTAAATTGGGTTATTTTTTTAGTTCTTTTTAATATATTGTTGCAATGATATTTTACCTGTTTCATAATTGTTAATTAGTTGTGATACAACTTCTCTATTATCATCATATGTGTTTCGGACAATGGTGTTGCTATGAATTGTATATCTTCTTGGTAGTGAAAGTCTTTTTGGTGTAGCTTTTGATGATGACCACACTTTGCGTGTTGTAATACTTTCTTTTGCACAAAAGAATTTTCCAAAACATCATAAGTAGAATCATTTTACATGTTTATCATATCTAAAAATAAAACTAACTTGTGTACCATTTGTAATGTCACTTAAAGGTCGTCGACTTGTAGTTGGCGACAATTTGATAATATTTGATGATGGTGAAGGTGTCATAAAAAAAAGAAAAAAAAAAAACATAATTATCAATACAAACACAACAAAAACTTTTCTTTTCAAAAAAGTACCAAGAACACAACATAATTATTCAATACAAACACAACATAACAACATCATTCATGAAAAGTTCACACATCATCCAATACAAACACAACATAAGAACATCATCCAACACAAACCTAGAGAAGGTAACGGTTGGTGTTAAGTTGACCGTTTATTAAAAAGAATTATTAGGTGAATTTTGACACTTTTTCCTTATTATTATTATTATTATTATTATTATTATTATTATTATTATTATTATTATTATTATTATTATTATTATTATTATTTTTTTTTATTATTTTTATTATTGTGTTTGTATTGAATGATGTGTGAACTTTTTTTTGGATTATGTTCTGAGAGTTATATATTATGTTGTTTTTGTATTAGATGATTATGTTGTGTTCTTGGTACTCTTTTGAAAATAAAATTTTTATTAGGTACTTTTTAAAGATGCGCAAAAAAGATAACGGAAAACTTAACCCCAACCGTTAGTCGGTACTCTTTTGAAAAGAAAATTTTTTGTTAGGTACTTTTTGGAAGAAAAAAAATTTATTAGGTACTTTTTTGAAAAAAAAAATTTATTAGGTACTTTTTGTCACTTTTCCCTAAAAAAAATAATCATTATTACTTATAAAGATCTCAAAATATAATAAATAACTATATATATATATATATATATATATATATATATATATATATATATATATATATATATATATATATATATATATATATATATATATATATATATATATATATATATATATATATATATATATATATATATATATATATATATAGTATATAGATTTAGGATCTAATAAAAACTTAAAAGTGTGATGTTTTCTAAATTATTGTGATGCTTTCTTCATAAACATGTGTTACTCGATATTCTGCTATGACAAATTTTTTTAGACTGTTAGATCTTAATCAATCAACGGTAGCTACTCCTTCCTATCCTTCCTATTTTCATACCCCTTCTTATTGGATCTCTACATGGTAAGATATATTTCTTAAATTACCTTGAGATATTTTCTTAGTAAGCACCCGGTTAAGGGAAACACCTGTAATAACTAATCTTGTTTTTGTTTCTACATGGTAAGCACCAACTGTATCAAAACTAGCTGTCGTAACTATACTGCACAAAAAACGTTTAAAAACCGTTAAATCTGGAAATTACAAGTTTGCCCTTTTTAAATTCTTATAAAAGTCATGTTCTTCCTTTAGTTTTCTTCTTCCTTATTATTGTATTCTTCTTTTAGTTTTCTTTTTTCATAACAATGGCAGCTTCTGAGCAATACGCCAAGCACGTTCTCTGGCCTATTTGATCATAAAAGGGGAATGAAGGTTCTTAGCAAATTTAAAGAACAAGCGTAAGCAAGAAAACATCAATGGAAAACGCAAAAATTCAACATCCTAAATAGTCAAAAACCAAAAGATAAATAAAAACATTTTGGTGACTGGAGCATTTGGATACTTAGGAGTTAGGCTTTGTCATTCCTTACTCAACCATGGCTACTCTGTTCGTGCTCTCGTCTGCCATTCCAGTGACCTCTCTTCTTTACCTACTTCTTAAAACTCGAACCTCCAACTCTCTTTTGGTGATATTACTGACTTTTCTTCTCTTCTCTCTGCACTTTCTGGTTGTCATTTCATCTTCCACTCTGCTGCAACTTTTAAAACTCAAACCTCCAACTTTTATTGGGGAATTGATTTGTATTTCTTTCAACATCTGGGTTTTGGATAGTGGAAATTGAAAAGAAATGAATTGAGTATTTGATATGAGATGACATCACATAAGAGGAAAGGTAAGAAGGGGTTTTTTTTTGAAATGATGTTCATAAATATAAATCATTTATAAGAACAAATGTATAATTTTTTGCTGATCAGATTTTAAAATGAGAATACAATCGAAAATTAGAGGAAGTTTCATCATAAACTTGAGTATCGATTATTGCATGATATCTAAGTAGTTTAGAAATTCTAATTTAATAATTAGACTCTTAATTAATTTGGGAAAAACGATATCAAATTAACAATAATGCACATGATGGAGAATGAAAGAGTTTATTTCCTTCGTATTTCTCTAAAGCTTGGTTTTGAAAGAGAGGAAAAGCAAAGGAAGAAGATGATGATGGAGAATTAAATAAGGGCAATATGGTAATTTCACCCTTTAACGGCCATTCAAACGTTTTTTAACCCATATAGTTACGGCAGTTAGTTTCCCTTAGGTGGTTACCATGTAGAAACGAAAACAAGAATAGTTATTACAGACGTTTCCCTTAACCCGGTGCTTACCATGTAGAATTTCCCATGTTTTTTTTACTTTTTTCTCTCGTCCAATATTGATTTTCTTTTTAAGCTTATAATCCTAGCAAAATAATTTTCTTCATCCATGGATAGTTCCTATATTATTAATAAATAATTGCTGACTATATCCTAGGAAAATAATTTTAACCTTATAATCCTAGTAAAATATTTATTTATTTAGTCACTTTAAAATCATAAGTGATTACTGTAAGGTTAATGTTGAATATTGTAAGACTCTACTTTAAGATTATAATTGATTATTTTAAAATTGTAATTGGTCATTTTAAATGTACATTCAATCAGTCCAATAAAAATTATCTCACCATCACTATATCATTTGAATTTTTTTTTTATTTTCGATACACAATTATTGTATTTTGATTGTGTACATTTTCCATTTTTTAGCATGGGCTAAATGAAGTATGGAAAACTTGGCCCATGATATAATAGACCCAATGAAAACCCTACTTATTCTTCTCTTAGTCTATTTGGGATAACTCAATCAAATCATCGTCATCTCTATGCCAAATTGCCAGCCGTTTTTGACATAATCTCTAAATTTCTTAATCTATCGGTTAATTGAAACCAATTTCTTTGATTCTCTTTGGCTTATTGATCCAGAAAATCATATGTAAGTTCACTTTTATCTTTTTGTTTTTTGGTTGCTAAAAAAATTAAAGGGTTGGTCTCAAAATTTCTTTGAAAATCATATGTTAATACTCAAAAACAAATAAAAATTGTTTATCATTGTTTTATGCTAATGAAGTGTGTTTTAGATAGTCATATGAGTTATGTTAATATATAGAAATTTAAGAATAAGAGATTTAATTAACACTCAAAACAAATATGAGATTTAATTAATACACAATGATGAAAAAAAGCATAATCATAAAAGATTTTAAGTCAGGCTACATGAATAAATAGATTAATTTTAATAATTGTTCATAAGATTTAATTAATTCAATGTTGAACAGATTTAATTTTAAGTCAGGCTACATGGATTTATTTATGTTTAAATAGAAACATGCATGTTAGATTTTTAAAAGCATTATATACAAATAATATTTACACTTAGAATATACCTTAATATAATTAATTTCAAATGATTTAGACTAATAAAAAATGCTATACTAATTGATATACTGAATTATTCTATATCAACTGATATCATGCTAAATATTCAATCAAGAATATAAAAATTATACCTATTGATATAATGCTAAAGTTATTCATTATTTTGAATTGATTTAGACAATTAGTAATTCAATTGACAATTGATTTAAAGGCGTCGATTAACAATTTTTTAGTCGACTAAAAATAATTCTAAAAATATTCTAGAGTGATCTGCATGGGTAATTATAATTTAATATGGCAACTTGGCAAGGAATTGTAACTTGGCGGGCAATTGTAATAATTGTAATATAGCTAGAAACTTATTGGCAATTGTAATAATTGTAGCTAGTCAACAAACAATACTTCTCAAGATACTAATCTGTGTAGTAATTGTAATATGACAAGAAACATATTTGAAGGCAATTGTAATAATTGTGATAATGTGATAAATAAATGCGCAGAATAATTTTTTAGAAAAGTGCTTTCGACGGGAAATGAATTATTGTGGTAGTGACATGTGTTGCAATAAGATATTGTTTTAGTATAGTGTACGATGATTAAGAATTTGTGCATATATATTTATTTCAAAAAAAATTTGTGTATATTTAATTTGTATTGTTATATTATTCATCGAACATAATCGTTACTTTACGCCAAACTTGTTTCATGGCACTTACGGAAAAGCGTGACTGTCTAGAAAACAACAGATCACTTCCTTATCATACTCTTAGTAACGCGAGAGGAGACCAGAGAAAATGGCATGGTGTGCAGCAAGGACCTTTAACTTGCCGGTGATTGATGCCGGTCTCATTCGCTCAAGAGCTCAGATTGCCGCTGGAGTCGGTTGCGTTTCTTTTGCTGGCTCCAATTTATGGCGTTCCTCTTCTTCTACTTCTCGACATAACCCTTTTGCTTGCTGTGCCATTTCTACTGATGCTAGTAATTTTTTTCCACTTTTTATCTTTCTTTTTTGTTCACATATCTTTAATTTTATGACTCAACCGCTTGTCTAATTGTTGAGACATCTTTTAAGAAATTAGGTTTATGTGGGAGTGTTTTGATCGCTAAGTGATAAGTGTCTGAAATTTAGGATTACTGATGTTGTTTTGGTTGATTTGCTTTTGATGACTGTGAGTTTATGCTAGTTTAAGGGAAATGGGCGTCATTCTAGGAATTTATTTCGGCCCTAATTAATGATTGAAAAGCTGGCTAATTTTCTATTGAAGAAGTTTGCATAGCGGATCATGAATTTCTTTTGCCAATCACTGTTACTTGAGAAGTATTTTAGATTTAGCTCTTTTTGTTGAGAGGAAGGGGATATTCTTTCATACAAGCTAACTCAATATATTGCATCTGCTTTGCTATGATAAAATGTGAACCATTTTAACTGCATTTGGGTGTTTTAATATTGTTGCTTATTTTCAGTAATTCGTTCAATTTCACAATTATGTTGCATTATGTACATTGCATTATCTCAATGCCATTAAGTTATTCCTACTGAGTCTTCTACATAGACAAGCTTTTACAAATACGGATGTAAGCAAGTAGCAATCTTACTCTTGTGTTGACAAGAAAAGTTACTTTTGATTGCTCGTTGATTGCATATGTTTTGGCAATGAATTATTTTACTTTAGTTACTCACCGAAAATCTTTGCACCCATTTTGCAATTGAAAAAAAGTAATCTGTTTAGACCATGAATTTGAATCCATTACCACATTTGGGCCATCAAGCTCCCTTCCATGAAAGCAAAGATGGACTTAAGGGGAGATATGACAAAGTGTACTTAGTTTGCACTTGATCAAAGGAAATTGAAATGGCATTCCATAGTGTAAATTAGATGAATTGAATGGATTAACAAATTGGCTTTATGAGGATGGTTTTTAAGTAAATTGGACACTCCAATTTCCACATAAGAACTTTATAACATAAAGCTACATTGAGCCATATTATTATGGTATCATTTTAAGTTTTAACTTGTGAATGATTAGGCTATTTACCTTGGGATAAACATGCTTGAATTATTATCCATAATAGGTTTAAAGGAAGTCGTCAAAACAGACAAGGCTCCTGCTGCATTGGGACCATATTCTCAAGCCATTAAAGCAAACAACTTGCTTTTTGTCTCTGGTGTTCTGGGTCTTGTGCCAGAGGTAAGTTTCAAGATTGAGTTGATTTTCAGCTAACCTGTTTTTCGTCGTAGAGGTTTGCCTTGTGCTTGTTTGCTAATATAAAACAATTGTTTGATTTCAGACTGGAAAGTTTGTGTCAGAGAGTGTGGAGGATCAAACTGAACAGGTAAATAAGACGTTTCCAAACTCTTCCACGCAAGGTTCTAAAATCGTGATTCTAACTTAAATCGAAAATAAATCTTAGAATCGGATCATAGAATCAAATCGTAGAATCGAATGATTCTACAATTTTACAAAAATAAGAAGATATAATTGCTTATCTGTATAGTTTAGTCATTTATATGTAAAAGAACACTTAAAATTCATTTAATATCTTAAAATCTTTGTCATTATTCAAAAATTTATATATACCTCTGTTGCATTTTTTTCTCTTGTTTATATGAATTGACAAACTTAATGAAATATACGCTTAGCATATAATTAATATTTTAATGAAACAAAAACATTAAGTAAATATCGTAACAATGATCCTCAATAAATTAAACAACACCAAGTACATTGATCTAGATCATGTAATAGGCTTATTAAAGTCAATATCATATTGCAACAATTTCAAAGCCCTAATAATTTAATAACAAAAAAAAAACTCAATAATTTTCACAATCAATAATGTATAAATTATCAATTATGAATACCAATTCAATTACTAATAAGTAATTAACACCAAATGAAACTAAGCCTCAACTGGTAATCTATCTAGATTATAAAAAAACAACTCTGAAGTAGCAAGAATTTTAATTAAAAAGCTAAGAGTTCTAACTCGCATGGATGTTGTTCATAAGAGTCACAATTTACATTAAAAACAAACAATTTAGCATTTTTGTGTAGTATTTTTAGAGTCGTATGGAATCGATAGAATCCTACGATTCAAGTTGCGATTTTATGATTCTATACAATTGCAACGATTCCACTTGCGATTCTAAGTGATTTTGGTTTTAGTCTCGATTTAAATCGTGAGTTTGTATTTGGATCGTAAAATCATTTGATTCTACGATCTGAATTGCGATCTTAACAACCTTGCTTCCACCACATTTCTGCTCCAAAGCATGCTTTTTCTGTAAAATTGTAACTTACACGGATCCATAACACTTTTCTTTCTTTGATTTTCACACAATGAAGTACAAAAGCTAATATGGTTTATGTCTATGGTTATGGCACATTTTCTAAATGTCTATTTATTTATATGGCTGGATGGCTAATGGATTTGTGAACCAGCTGATATCTATTCAGAAATGTTTTGCTTGCTGAACTATGTCTATGCCTGATTGCGAGGTCCTTTTGTTGCATTACTTTTATGTTACAGGGAAGTGCTTGTGCTATTTTTCTTGTATTTGTTAGATGGTGACATTTTAGTCTTTTTGTACTTCAAATATATATATCATTTCTTTCTGAAGCACACTTTTAATTGAGCTGAAAGTTCCCTCCTATTTCATTAACAAAAGTCTTCATCACTAATTTTCCCGAGCTTAGTTGGGGAACTTCTCAGTGCTTCCACAAAGGGTTATTCCTCCCTAAAGTATGAGGTTTAGCAAGTCAAAGTACTGGGCATCATGTTGTCTCTAGTGGCCGTGTGGTATCAGATTCTTGTCAGTTCCATATTGCTTTTAGTTATAGCCCATCAAATGGATGAAATTTTTGTTAGTTGCAAAAAGTTTCTGCTTTGTGATAAAATTGCTTGATGGGGCTTCTATAATCTTCTGAATAAGATGACTACCTGGACATGATCTCAGTGCTTTATTTTTCTCTTTATTTTGATTTGTGTTCCGCACTATAATTTGACATGGAATGGGACACAGTTGCAATTTGATACAATGTTTTCTTCCCTTCATCAATAACCACTTATAAAATAGATAGGCTGTACTCATTTCTTTAATATAAGGGGAGCAATATCCCTTCAAATATGTTGCGCATACAACTTGTTGTGTACTTAAATTACATTCTCGTCTTTCTGATCTAATAAATTTGGTGCACCTTTACAATTTTTTTGGATAATAACTTAGGAGAAAAACAATGGTTAGCAAAGGGATAAAAGGAGAGGAGGGAATAACAGGAGAAGCCTTCCTTGTTTGTTTAGTGGAGAAAGGAAGGGAGACGAAGAAAATTGCATTTCTGTTTTGAAATTCTTTTCACATTTGGTGAGATTTGGCTATGAACTAAAGGAAAATCGGTGAATAATACTCTCAAGTATAACCGATTGACTCAAAATACCCTCAACTATTATTTAACTTTGTATACCCGCAAGTATTGGAAACTTAACCTTGAACACTATGTAGACTATTTTTAATCGGCTTTTTTTTGTGGTATTTTGAGTCAATGAGCAATAGTTGGGGCCTGGGGTATACCAGATTAAGTATCCCAATACTTGAGGGTATACAGGATTAAATAATCGTCAATCAGCAATAGTTGAGAGCATTATTTACAAATTTTCCACTACTAAATCAAGGAACTCCCTTCAAATCCTTCCCCTCCAAATTTATTATTCAAATGAATGTAATTATTTCCCTTCAATTCTCTTCACTTTCCTTACAATTTTCTCAAATCAAACAAAGTGTTGGTTTTTCTTTCTTAATTTTGAGTTATTTGAACCGAAGTGAGAGATTGTTGATATAGTTAGGGTAAAATGTATTTCCAGGTTCTCAAAAACATGGGTGAAATTTTGAAAGCAGCTGGGGCAGACTATTCATCTGTAGTGAAAACTACTATCATGTAAGTTCTGGAATGCTGGATGTTATAGCATTTATGTAATCTTAACTATATCATGATTATTTCATTTGATCTTAGGTTGGCAGATCTAAAAGACTTCAAGAAAGTGAATGAGATCTATGCTAAATGTAAGTGAATTCATATTTTTACCAACCAATTGCCCAATACTATTATTTGAAAGGTGTAGTTTTTATGTATGGTTTGTGTTTTCTTGATTGTTGTTCATATGCAGATTTTCCATCTACACCTCCAGCTCGATCAACTTATCAGGTTGCAGCATTGCCGTTGGATGCTAGAATCGAGATTGAGTGCATTGCTGCTCTCTAGGTTCATTCTTAGTTAACTTTCTAGTAGTAGTTGTGAATAAATTGATGATGATTTGAGCATATCCAACAAATATTTATTTTGTTTCCTTCTAGTTTTTGTTGGATGCTAGAATCGAGATTGAGTGCATTGCTGCTATCTAGGTTCACTAATGATTCATGTACTCATGAGTCTAATGAGAATTTATGATTGTATGATAAAATTCCACCTGATTTTTGTGGAATATCAAGTCTTTAGTAAGAGTGGGTGCCATTAGATTCGTGATTCTTCGCCATTAAAGGATGCATGCCATCTATTCCAAATTCCAATAAGCTACTTCGTGCCCTACAACTTGGAATATGACTGCTTTCAATCAATGCTTTGTTTTCTTGTTTGATATGTGAAAATTTGAACAAAATGTTTTTTTTTAAAAAAAATTCCAAACATGACTTTGAAGTTAATTTTCAAAATAAGCATCTTCGATTCTCCAACCCAAACTTGAGATAAGGTTGTTCGATGTTACTAACATTAAACAAAACATCATTATTATTTAAAAAGGTGGCCTCTTTTCAAACAAAAGAGATCTCGTCAAATGCGATTAAACCTCTTGCCACTGTTAGTAACGAAGAACAATGGTTTGATCATGTATGACCAAATCTCCTTCGTTCGTTGTAACTAACAACAAACAAAAGAGGTTGGCTTTTGTTGAGCAACAATGTTTTGTTTGCTACTAGTAGGGGTGTTTAAAATCGGACAACAGATTGATTCGTTCTGGTTATCTAGTTTTCGGATAGTGTAAATATGATTCGTTTTCAGTCCAAAAAAGTCGAATATATATTTAAACTTTTTTCAAAACAAATTTGTTTTGTATACATAAATATTTAAGTTCATTTTACTTTTTCTCTTTAGTAATCTTATTTTTTAAACTTTCAATACAAATCGTTTTGGGAATCTGGTTGAATTTTGAAAAGTATAAATCAATTAACATTTAACAATGTTATGCAACTTAGTTATAGTTGAGAGTTGTGCATATTTGTAAATTTAACAGCCAAAACATAAATTTTATCAAGAAATATATATGTACATTATAGAAAAGATAAATATAATATTAAAAAAAATTGAAAATTGGATATTCAGATATTCTGTTTTGCAAATATTTAGATTCAGATTCGGTACTAAATGTAAATAATATTGAATATTTGATTTCCACAGATTTAATAAATTATTCGATTTATAAAATCGGCTACCGGATAACATATATTCCTATTCGAATAATTTGGATAGGTATTTTTTCAACACCCATAACTTTCAGTAACATTGAATAGAAAACCATAATTCGTATTAGGAGAAGCTTATTTGGGAAGTAAAATATTTCCATGTGTAATTTGAAGAATTTTTTTTATAAATAAAGCTTAATTTGTTCAAAGTTTATTTGATATATTTTTGGACTAATTTGGGCCTGAGAGACGTCTCTCAGAAAGACGGTCTCTCAGGAGACTGCCTGACGTTGAATATGGCTTATGTTTTCAAGCCTTGCTCGATCCATTTTTAATACAAATGAATCTATGGGATGTAGATAAGTATTTGGTGTAGGGACGGGTATGAGTCGAATTGAATCGGATTTAGGTTGAATTCAGTTAATCCTGGATCCAAACTCTATTTTTTCAGCCGATTTCTTGAGAGACCGTCTCTCACGCCTAACTCATTAAATTTTTAAGGTCCACTTACTGTATTCTTAATGCCTACGTATATTATCCTTAATGCCTAATTACAATATATTTAATGCCCACTTAAAAGGTACTTAAAATGCCTGCTTATAATATTCTTAATGCCTACCGAGAAAGTTAGCCTAGTAGTTTACTTACCATGTTCTTAATGCCTACTTTTTTTTTTGAATAATACCTGATTCATTAATAAAGAGTCATACGACATCTACATCAGAGATAAAAATTAGCAAATACATAGCAACTAAAACCAAATGTAATTCAAAAATAACAAAACTACGATCGTTGTGTATGAGATCTGACAGTTCTGAATATCCTCTTCCACATCGCTGTTTGATACAGCCGTCTACGAGGGGGTCTTTCGATCTGTTGTAGTCTTGATAGAATTGAATTTGATGTAGTTGATGATAATTGCAATTTTGGTGTCTACTGCATCATCGCATTAATCTCTACCGACAAATCAACTAAAGACCAAAATTCATAACTCCAAACTCTCACAAGGAGAGACTTCAAAACCCAATATATGGGTAGAATCAACCCAATGAATGGGTAGAATAACTCTCTTATAGGGAGAGGACAAAAATTTATTTTAATCATATTAAAAAAAACTTAAAAGGGAGAAATTAGGGGCTTACCATCAATCTTTAAAGTTTAAAGATTGATGACAGCCCCAAACTAACTATAGATATTAGGACAAAAATTCTTAATGCCTACTTATATATATCTTTAATGCCTATTTAAAATATTCTTAATGCCTACTGAGAAATTTAGTATATATTTTACTTTTTGGGCCAGCCCATTTAGAATTGGTCTTTCAAAAAAACATCTCTCACAAGAATTTTTGCTATTTATATCTTCTAAAGGAAAAATTACCCTCAATAATACGACCTTTCACTAATTTCCCTATAATAATACGAACTTTCAATTAACCCTGAATAATACAAAGTTTACTCCCAATTTTCCGCTGGTATACCTAACCGGTTTCTGACCGGTACAATAGGTAAAACCTCTAATTTGCTTTCATTAATGCAGTATATCCGCCCTTCCATTAATGTTGTACATCCTCCATTCCATTATTGCAGATTTTGCTTTCTTCTTACTTATAATCCATTTTCAATTCCTTTAAAAAAAAATTAAAATTCCAAACCAAGCAAAAAAACGAAATTAAATCCAAATTTTGAATGAAAATCGAAATTGAACATATAAATCAACAATTTGAAAAAAATTGTCCACTTTAAAACCCTAATTTTCTGAGTACACAAAGTTTAGGGATAATAATGCAATTGAGAAAAAAAAAACTTACCATAACATACGGTTATGCACCTTGAGTGAGAGGAAGTCAATTGGGTCTTCGAAAAAATTGCAGGATTACTGTTAATGGTGAATTGGTGATGAAGGAGAGATAGAAAATCAATTTTGGGTTGCTGTAGAGTTGAGGCAGTATTTGCAAAAACTATGCCAAAAGACTTTTTAACTTTCTCAAAAAAAATATAAATTAATAAACCCTTTAGCCGGTCATAGGTAAAATAAGATACCAGCGGAAAATTGGGAGTAAACTTCGTATTATTTAGGGTTAATTGATAGTTCGTATTATTGTAGGGAAATTAGTGAAAGGTCGTATTATTGAGGGTAATTTTTCCTCTTCTAAATGACTATAAAAAATATATTATTTAATTTTCATCCATATTTATAAAATTATTTAAACATTTTCATTTAATAAGAATTTCTAACACTTTATAATGAACTGATTAAGTGACTAAATATATGAAGTTTTCCAATATTTAAATTCTTAAAAACGATATATTCATCAAATCTTTCGATTTTTGAACAAATACAGTCAAATTTCAAATTGCATAAATCGTTGAACTTTCAAATCACGCAATTTTCAAAATATAATAAACTTTCACATAAAATAAACAAATAGACATACTTTTTATATAATTTTAGAATATAAATGACAGCAGATCTTGGGTAAGACCGTCTTAGAATAAGACGCGACCTAATTTTGAGCCCATCAGCTTTTTCCATTTCTCTGGATATTTTTCAATTTTACTCTTAAAGGTATCAATTTTCACCTTAAAGGTATCAATTTCAACGTAAAGTAGTACTTATTATATCAAATATCAATCAAACAATCCACAACAAACCTCAACCCTAATCTTGCACATAAACAACATTCACCGAACCTAGGGTTTCACCAAACTAAAACCCCTAAGAAATCTACTCTAACATATTGAGAGCAACTACAACTAAGAACAAGAAAGAAGACATGATTGAAAGCATTAGGGCAAGAAACAAACTAGCAATAATGAAAGAAAAAACAATAGACCTATCTATTCACTAGACTATAAAGCAATAGGAAGGTAAGAACAAGAAATGAAAGCAAAAGAACAAGATTCAAAGCAATAATCTAAGTATGAAAGAATAAAACATTAAATGACATGAATGAAAGATAAACTAAGGCAATAAAGAGATAAAGAAAGATAAACTTACAAAAACTAAGGTGCTTGAATGAAAGGAAATGAAAATACAATGCTCGGAAGGTAAAGGAAAGCATAAAATCTATTATGGGGCAATTGAATGTAAAGGAAAGCAATAAATGATGTTCTTAATGGAAGAGAATGTTTCTATATCCATCAAGGCATAGGGTTTATGTTCAGAAAAGTGCCTTTATATAGGCTACATAAGGTGGGGGAAATAACCCTAAAAGATACACGTGTTTTAAACTAGCGAAGAAAAGCGCAACGCGAAGAAAAGTCCCATTCGCCCGAATCCTGACAGGTTCGACCGAATGTGTTCAATTCGGTATTTCCAGAGACTATTGGAATTTGCCTTTGGAAACCACATTGAAGATTCGACCGAATTCACTAAGGATTCGACCGAATGTGTTGGGCTTCGACCAAATGTGTGCAACTTCGGGGTTTCCAGTGGCTTTATGGTCTTGGTCTTGAGTGCAGGGGTCCAATATGATCGAAGCCACCTAGATTCGACCGAATCTGGGTCGAGCCAGCTACTAACTCTTTTGGAAAGAGTCTTTGAGGTATCGAATGGCCATGGAACCTCGCGAGGGGCTCGAATATGACTCGGAACACTTGGAAATGCTTCGAAACGCGTGCCTCTTCTTCGACTTTGATGCCTAAGTCTCAAACTCGATATGTTTTACCTCGAAATCTCCCGAAAACACCTGAAATAACCTCTAAAGACCGTGGAGACAAGAACAAGGTAAAATCGAGTGTAAAACGTATAAAACCAATGTAAAACGACGAGACTCGACACCAAAGTAGGGACATAAATGTGCTCCTAAATTGAGCACATCAACCCTCCACGAGTTTTGCTTGTGTTTGATTTAACACTGTTGAGAGGGTCAATACTAACAGTCCCGCAAGGGTGAGAAAGAGAAAGAAGGCTCAAAAGAGCAATTGAACCAAACACGAAGAATATAGTTTCACCCTAGCTTGGGGCAATTGCTCTAGCTTTGTGCTTCATGCCTCCACTTCTGTTAAGGAGTGGAGAGTTCTTAGAGCTCTTTGATGGTGATAATGGTAATGCTAGGAGTGAAAACCCTCCTAACCTAGGTATGACCTTCTTCTCTCTTTATTATTGGCTAGCATGTGTTTGTGTTGGGTGTCGTGACAATTTTGTTGATCATGGATTTTAATGTTTCACCTTCCTCTTTTCTCTCCTTCTTTGCTAGAGACTAGAAAAGCTTTAGCTTGGGGGAGAGATGGTCAACACCATTGTCACTTCCACCCGTTTGTTTGTGCATTTAGTTTCATATAGTTATAGGTTAGTTCATTGCATGTATCATTTAGTAGATGTTTCGCATCTTGCATTCATGACATAGTGTATATATGGAATATTCATGTTTCTTCCTTGCTTTCAATAAGATGGTTGAGTTGTGAAACTAGCACGCGAACTTCTACTGTGTACTTATGTGGTCTGATCTTATGCAATCTCGTATTTCCTCAGCCCTATGCCTGTTTTGGAACCTAGAGTCTGAACTTTTTCCAAATAGCTTAGGGGATCGAGGTTTGCTTTGTTGGTGGCTTGGATGACTACCTTTAGAGGCACATTTTGACTAACCTGTGAGGATTGAGCCTTCTTGGACTCCTTGCGAGTTCCATTCATTATGAGTGCTAGATACGGATCTAAGTATTGTATCGGTTCTTCTCCAGCGTAGTCGGATTTTCTTGAGACCACGGATGATAACACGTTCGCTAGAACTGAGCAGCATAGCTAAATAGTCTACCCTGAACGTAATTTGACTTTAGGTTAAGCCAAGTTTTTGCCTTTTCCATTCTTTTGTAGCCAAATTGTTTAGCCTCAACATGAGTCAAATTGTCCCTCTTCTTACCTAGAGGATAGCTTAGTGATGGTGGGGTTGTTGTGTGCTATAGTGATTTTCTGGGCTTTTGGTTATGTCGTTGGTTGTATGTTTCATATGACTCTATTCATTTCATGTCCAGCTCATATTATTTTTTTTCTCCTATTTCCTCCCGTGCTTATTATAGAGATTATTCATACATATTCTTTGTTTGAGGAGACCTCTATCTTGTTGTTCATTGAGTTTTATACACGCATATTTATTTGAGTGAGGAGGTCGATATATCATTAGGAGATGAGCTTGGACACACATGTTGCATATAGTTGCATCCACTACAAAAATTTTGCAAAGTTCCGACCAAAACTTTTGACTACACCATTTTAGTCGGAAATTACCGACCAAATTACCGACTAACAGCGTGTAGTCGGCATTTCCGACTAAATTCCTACTAAATGGAAATGGTAGCAAAATTCCGACGGAATTGCGACCTAGTTTTTAGTCGCAATAGTTTCCGACTATTTGTTTCGTCGGTAGTTAGTCGCACAAAAAAAAAATTAAAAAAAAAACCGCAAAAACGTGTAATAATACTGATTGAGTCCCGACTGCGTTCCGACTAACTTATGGTCGTTAATTAGTCGGAAAGTTCCTGATTTTGTCTATAAATACCCCCCTCAACGTCACTTTCATTCCCGCACCTCTCCTTTCTTTCTCTCTAAAATTCTAACTGATTTATTGTAAAAAGCGGTGTAAAATTCTTTGGCATGTTTTTCACTTGCCCCGTTCATCCTCACTCTCCACGCTCGAGTTTCTTCACTCGAGCGTGGGGAGTAGGATGAACCGGACAAGTTGCGAAACATAAATAAAACGGTTCAATCGTAATAAAAATATGGCAAAATTTAATATTTATTTTGGAGAGGTTTTAACTTTGACATGTTTCTCACTTAATCGAAATAAACAAATGGTTGTATTTATTGTATAAAAAAATTTTAATGAGTTTTTTTTTGGTGCCATTTTGTTGTAATAATTATCAGTACTTAAACGAAATATATGTTTTTCTTACTTATTGTCTTGTATGTTTACTATAAAAATGTGTTAGAAACGCTTAAAATATGTTCCTCAAAATCTAAGAAAATTTAGCATCGTATTATTTTACTTATATTTGCTACTGAAAAAGAATAATTTTCGATTTGCAAGGCGTTGGTTTGTTCGATAGTGGTAATTACGGCCTATTATACTACCTCCAATTCATCATTAAGTAGCTCCCATTTGTTTTACGATGTGAATAATGTCAAAAAACATATAGGAACTACTTAATGATGAATTGGAGGGAGTATAGGCTTTAAAGTGCACTATTTAGCAGCCAACGCCATGCAATGAAAAAAATCTTCTTAGTAAAATCATAATAAGTAAAATTTACGATGCTTAATTTTCTCGGTTTTGAGAAACATATATTTAACGTTATCAATTTTTTATAGTACATACGAGTAAATATGTAAGGAAAAACACAATTTCAACTTAGTACTAATAATTGTAACTCCAAAATGGCCGGAAAAAAAGCTCTTAAAATTTTTTTTTTTATAAAATTACCGACCGGATTCCGACTAACGGATCAGTCGCTGGGTAGTCGGTAATTTAAAAGTCAAAGGTGGTCAAACGACACTTATTACCTAAGTATCCGTGAACGTACCGACTAAGTTGCGACGATATTCTAGTCGCAGAGTGGTCGGGGAATTCAAAATTTAAAACACATCAAATGGCACAATTTTCTATGATACTATACCGACCGGATTCCGACTACAGTTTCAGTCGGTAGGTAGTCGGTAGTTTAAAAGTGTATAGTGGTCAAACGACACTAATTACCTAAGTATCCGTGAACTTACCGACTAAGTTGCGACGGCCTGCTAGTCGCAGAATGGTCGGGGAATTCAAAATTTAAAACACATCAAATGACACAATTTTTTATGACCGACACTATACCCCTAACGTCGATGCAAGGTAATGAAGTAGTCGCAATATTTTCCGTTTTCCTATAAAAACCCCTCAACGATTGTTCTTATTACATTTTACATCTATATATACTATCATTCTATTCTATCCAAATAATTTAGGTATGATATTAGCTATGTTGTTGTTATTTAAAACCCAGATCTCATTGCTATGTTTCTCACTTTGCCTTTCCATCACATTACATTCTTGAGTTTCTTCAATATGATTAATATAGATTTTACGTATTCAATTGTAAAGGAAAAAAAATTTAATGAGCTTTTTTCGGTGCCATTTGTAGTAATAATTATTTGTACTTAACCGAAATAGTTGGTCTTCTTACTTTTTCTCCTATATGCTTACTATAAAAATGTGTTAAAAACGATTAAAATATGTTCCTCAATTCTTACTGGTGAAAAGGAATAATTAAGAAATACAATGCTGAATTTCATCAGATTTGAGAAATATAATTTTGAAATTTGAATTTGGCACGTTTTTTATTTTTTTTTTACAATATGATTTAGACCGGTTATTAATTAGGCACAATTTCTTATAAACGTGGTATTTTGTTGTTTTGTAGAGCAATGGACTTACGAGCTGAAAGAAGTTGGATGTACCAACGAAGTTCTAAAGGAGTTTATAATATTAGATATTTAGAAGAGGTCGAAGAATTTATACAATTTGCAAAGAAAAAAAATCCAACAGAAGTTAGATGTCCGTGTAAAAAGTGCGGTAATCGTAGATTGTGGGGTCCAGATGTCGTAAGAGATCATCTGTTAAAGAAGGGGTTTGTTGAAAACTACTACGATTGGTACCTGCACAAATGTTCTGACGGTGCACCAATTTGTAGTGAGTGGGCTCCGGTTGAGCCACAGCAGAACACGGTTCAAAATCCGTATGCACAAATGGTGTACGATGCAGCAGCGAGTGCTTTTCCGCATACACATAATCATTTTCTACCGCATTGTGATGATGTCGTCGCTAATGTACCATACTCGCCCGTACATAATGATGAAGATCCGAACCCTCAATCCAGACAGTTCTTTGAAATGTTAAGAGCCGCCAACTTACCTCTGTACCCTGGCTGTGAAACGCATACTCAGATGTCGGTCATAGGAAGGATGTCTAGCCTGAAGACAGACTTTCGTATTCCAGAGAGACTTTATGATGAATTATGTCAATTCATTATTGAATTGTTGCCGAAAGATAATCGGATGACAACAAGTTTTTATGATACGAAGAAACAAATTTCGGCTCTTGGTTTGCCGGTAGAGAAGATTGATTGTTGTGTCAATGGGTGTATGATTTATTGGGGCCCAACAGCGAGTATGACACAATGTGATGAGTGTGGGGTTTTAAGATGGGTATCTGATAACACTCCCAGAAAGCAGTTCCATTCCTTTTCCATCGCTCCCAGGCTACAACGGTTGTATGCTTCTGCGACTACTGCCAACCACATGAGGTGGCATGCGGAGCACCGTTCAGAGGATGGAGAGATGTGTCACCCCTCGGACAGTGAGGCCTGGTTGACTTTCAACGTGACGCATCCGGATTTTGCACGGGAGACAAGAAATGTGAGAATGGGGTTGTGTACAGATGGTTTCAATCCATTCGGCAGCTCGGGTCAACAATATTCATGTTGGCCCGATACTAACTCCATACAATCTTCCGCCCTTGATGTGCATGAAGAAACAGTACATGTTCTTAACGGTGATTGTCCCAGGCCCTAACAATCCAAAACATAAGATTGACCTGTACCTGCAGCCATTGATACACGAGCTAAAGTTGTTATGGGAAGATGGAATCTAGACATACGACGTATCCAAGAGGCAAAACTTTCAGCTTCGTGCGGCTTTGATGTGGACAATCAACGACTTTCCAGCTTATTCGATGATGTCGGGGTGGAGTACAGCTGGCGTGCACGCTTGTCCTTACTGCATGGATGAGTCCAAAGCATTTTATTTAAGATACAATAGAAAAGTGAGTTGGTTTGACTCACACAGGAAATTTTTACATAGTAGCCACCCCTACCGCAGAAACTGTACAATGTTCACCCGTGGAGCTGGTGAGAAGGATGTTAGGCCCGACATACGTACGGGAAATGAAATTTTAGAGGAGCTGGATCGTTTCGGCTTTTTACGGGTATTTGAAGACGATGCAGCTGAGTTCAACGCAGAAATCAGTAAGTATTGTGTTGGATGGAAGAAGAGAAGTATGTTTTGGGATTTGCCGTACTGGAGCACAAACATGATCCGTCACAACCTTGACGTGATGCACATTGAGAAGAACTTCTTTGATAACATTTTCAACACAATAATGTGTGTGCCGGGAAAAACTAAGGATCATCTCAAGGCACGTCAAGATTTAGCCGAGCTCGGGATCCGATCGGAATTGCATCCTGTTGGTTCTACCATCCCCAATGCATCATACACACTAAACAGAGAGCAAATGGCTGTCCTTCTAGAGTGGCTTAAAACTCTGAGATTTCCTGATGGGTATGTCTCAAATTTAGCCAGGAACATCGACATGGCTAAACATCAGGTATTCGGGATGAAGAGTCATGATTGTCATGTGTTCATGCAGCGACTGATTCCAATTGCATTTCGGGAGTTGCTGCCAGCAAATGTATGGGCAGCTCTTACTGAAATTAGTCTGTTTTTTAGAAGTCTTACTTCTCCGAGGATTTCTGCCGCAGATATGTGGAGGTTGGACGAGGAAATTGCAGTGGTGCTCTGTAAGTTAGAGACTATATTTCCTCCAACTTTCTTTGATGTCATGGAACATCTGCCTGTTCATCTAGCTTACGAGGCGAGGATTGCTGGTCCGGTACAATATAGGTGGATGTATCCCTTTGAGAGGTAATTACTAATTACACGTCTTAAATATAAGTATTATTTACTTTTCTGGTTACTTTTTACATGTCTTAATAATTACTCCTTGGTTTAAATTACAGGTATCTTCGACATTTAAAGCTTAATGTCAAAAACAAAGCACATGTTGAAGCCTCGATCTGCAACGCATATCTTACAGAAGAAGCATCATACTTTGTCTCGCATTACTTTGAGCCAAATGTTCGATGCAGAGTTAGAGATCTTCCTAGAAACGATGACGGATGCTTTAACAACATGAGACCGGGTGTTTTGTCCATATTCACACACCCAATCAAATTTTATGGTCGGGGTAAGGCTTTTATGATGGATGAAGCAGATCTCAAAATTGCTCAGACTTATGTTCTGCGAAATTTTCCGGAGGTGAATCAATTTTATGATCAATTTGTACACTTAATCACAAAGTACGGACCTAATCTAAACGCAGAGCAAGTTGACCATGTGGTCCAAGACCAGTTTGCCCTATGGTTTAAACAGATTGTGAGTACACGTTTACCATCGTAATTTGTTGTGTAAATAGTATTACGTATTTACATTGAATTATTGTTTTTACATGCAGTCCAGGGACGGGTTTCTTGACGGTGTGGATAATGCCGATATTCTAAAGGACCTCGCCGAGGGACCTTTGCAGACGGCACGTCGCTATGATGTTTGTTACGTGAATGGTTATAGATTTCACACTATCTCTCATTCCGCAAAAAAGAAATCTTCTGAGAACAGCGTGGTGTGCATGAAATCTGATGATAACAATCCGGATGAAACCGAATTTTACGGAAAGTTAGAGGATATTATTGAGCTCGAGTTTCGAGCACTTCCAATGAAAAGGGTCACTTTGTTCAAATGTCAATGGTTTGATCAGACTACCACCGGATACGGCCATGGTACGAGAATCCATCCGCGTTACAAGCTGGTTGACATTCATATTGGTCGATCCTATAGAAAGTACGATCCTTTTGTGCTAGCCTCTCAAGCTTGCCAAGTTTATTAGTTATCTTATCCCAGTTTAAGGCAAAACATGAAAGATTGGCGAGCTGTTTGCAAAGTCAGATCAAAGCAATTCGAGGAGACTGCTTTCCAACTGGAAGAGAAAGCACCGGATTTTGTGGTAAATGAAGATGTTTACGGCCAAGTCGAGCGATTCGTGATCCTTTGGAGAACTTTTAGACGTAGACGAAACGGTCCATGATGACGAGGAAAATGAAGACACCGACGAAGATCTTGTATTATCTGACGACGATGATGTCGATGACAATTATGTAACCCAATAATATGGTTTTAATAATTATATGTTTATTTATTATTAATTTTACATTGGGTCGTAAATTTTGTATATTCTAATATCGTATTTACAATTTTATTAATTATAAAATAATAATAATAATAATAATAATAATAATAATAATAATAATAATAATAATAATAATAATAATGCTTCAAAAAAAAAATAAAAATAATAATAATAATAATAATACATATCAGAAAACAAATAAACGAAGGGCCCCATTTTTTTTTTAAATATTCCGACTACCCACCGACTGCGCATTAGTCGCAAGTCAGTCGGTATATTGAAACAAATATCTTCCTAGAGAAGCTTCTCTATTTGTCAGAAGCATTGGGAAGGTAAAAAACTTTTCAGTATACCGACTACCCACTGACTGTGCATTAGTCGCAAACTAGTCGGTATACTGAAAAGTTTTACCACTTTCCAACGTCTTCTGAAAAGTTACTGCAGGCAATTAATGAGGTAGGTGAAAAAACTCACCGACTAAGGGCCGACTACTCTTTAGTCGCAAAGTAGTCGGAGCTTTGAAAAGTTTTTTTTTCATTTCTTACGTCTTTTCAAAAAAGTTACTGATGCATTTAATAAAGTAGTTTAAACGGTAAAAAAAGCTCCGACTAACTACCGACTACGTATTAGTCGCAAGTTCGTCGGTATCAATAAACTTTTTTAAAAAACGTCTCTTCAGAACCCTAATTAACACCGAATAATTAACGACTGAGGTCTAGTCGCAAGTTAGTCTGAATATAAGTTATATAAAAGCCCACACTTCAGCAAAATTCGATCATTTTGCATTTCAACGTTGGTTTCTCTCTTTCCTTCTTTCTTTCTTTCTTTCATTTCAACCCTAATTAGAACCCTAATACTCGTTTCTTTCTTCACCACAATTCCGACTACTGCATTCCTACTCATCTCCGACGTCTTTTTGGTTGACACTCCGACTAATGCATCACAAAGTCCGACTATTAAAGAGTCTTCTTTTTATGTTTTTTTTTTGCATGAACATGATGAACGTTTTTTGTATGACTTGATGATGAACATGGTTTGATTATGATCACGATATGTTGATTTTACATGTCTTTTATATGTTTTTTTTAAACATATTTATTTCACATGATTTTTACACGTTTTTTTTACATGTTTATTTCAAATGTTTATTGATTTTTTTAGGGTTTATATTACATATAATAATCTTGCACGAAATTATTAATTTTTTAGGGTTTATATTTCGAAATAGATTTTTGTGATTTTTTGTTTTATGTTTTTTTAATTGTCGAATTTTTTTATGGGTTATATTTCGAAATATACTTGTAGGGTTTGTTTTTAGGGTTTGTTTTATGCATGTACGAATCTTTAGGGTTTGTTTTACTCCGACTATTTAGGGTTTTTTGTACATGTAATTATCTTGCATGATTTTGTTTATAATAATCTTGTTTTTTTCGAATGTTTATGTTTTTTTTTTTGTTTTTTTGGTTTCGTTTTTTTTACATGTTTATTTTAAATGTTTCGTTTTTTTTTGTGGTTTTTTTAGGGTTTATATTAATGTAATAATCTTGATGAAATATACTTGTAGGGTTTGTTTTTAGGGTTTTTTTTGTATTTTTTGGTTTCTTTTTTTTTGGGTTTTACATGTTTTTTTTTTTTGTTTTTTTTTTGTTTCGTTTTTTTTTGTTTCGTTTATATTTTACATGTTTATTTCTTGATTTTTTTTGATATTATTTTCTGTTAAAATTATTTGTTAAATTTAGATGCCTAGAATGAGAAACAATCTAGGACAACGTATAGACCCCCGAACCGGTCAGCCATACGACCCTGAGTCGCGACCGGTTCAACAGCATGCACTTTCTGACCCTGGCACCCATGCTGTTGCGCTCTCTCAACCATCTGCGGGTTTAGAGGAGCATTTTTTGAGGTCAGACTTTAGGAGGGCAGAGGGGGCTGTCACTCCCTCTCCGGTGTCATCACGTGCTTCGCCACGTAACGCTAGGACACCGGAGGCTGACACTGCGCAGGGGCAGCCACGTGATGACCCTGCCCCTCCGCCGCGGCACGCACTACAACCTCTTCCATGGGTGCCCGACGAGGGCACGTTTGCCACCGACACCGGCAACCAAATATCAACGTCCATTCGTAGGACGTTTGAGGCCTACCAAGATCCTAATGGATGGGCTTGGAGGTACCTATCTAGGGATACTATCGAGTTCTATTGGCAGCAGTTTCAAGTAAGTCTATTTACTACATTATTTCATTATTTGATTAACTTTTAATTGACATGTTTGTTGTACTAATATTGATTGTTTTTGTCGTTTTAGAAACAATGGGCTTGGGATCCCTCTATCACTTCCACGGTGCGCAGGGAGTGGGAGAAGAGGGCCAGGACCCGGTACAAGGACATTATTCATCTTCATAGAAAACTCTATGAACAGAATAATGAATATCAGCCCGACTGGGCATCGACGGAGGCTTGGAGAGAATGGGTAAAGGCCAGGCCAGTCGGCAGCGAGGGAGGAGGAACCGTCGCCGGGGCAATGAAACGGGTGTCGCAGAAGTCACCCATACCGGCGGCTCGGTGTCTGCCCGCAGGACATTGCGGATATTGGTATATGCTGGATCTTTCATTAATTTGATTTTTTTAATTTTTTCCTCGCAATATTTATTCCTTATTTTGTTTAACCTTCAACTTTGTTTTTGCAGGAAAAAGAGCATAGCCGCACGCCCCTCTCTAATGAGTTGTTTCTACGCACTCATAAGGTGAAAACAAAGGACGGGTTGTAGTGGGTCAACGAGAAGTCCAAGGCCAAAAACGTAAGTGCAATTACTATCTGTTTTTAGTACTCATTGAATCATAGTGTAGTTAGTTTTTTTGTACCTAGTTTAGCTTTTGGTAAAGTAGCTGTTTTAGAATACTTTGGACATTTGATATTGGATTTTGAGGATATGCTGGTTTCATAGCTGTTTTCGTAGTTTAGCTTTTATTTCAGGGTTATTTAAATTTTGGTTTAGTTAGTTAACAAAAGAAACTCTGCCGAAACTTTTATATAATTTATTGCTTTGTTTAGGACGAATACTTACGCCTCCATGCCGAGCTTCCTCTTGAGGCGTCTGATGAGGAGATAAATGACGCCTATTTTCAGGCCGTAAAAAACATCGAATCACAGGAGCTGACGAAGATGTTGGTGACGCCGCAGCGGTCTATTACGCTGATGTTGCGGCGCCACAGACTCAATACCAGGCCACTCCTCCCCCCAACCAACTCGCGAACGAGAGGTTGAATGAGCTTCAACAGTCCATGAACCAAGTTGAGGACCGCCTCAACTCGCACATTTCGAGGGAGGAGCATAAGCAGCTAGTGGCGGAAGATCGGCGTTTGAGGCTAGAGGTAGAACATCTTCTCGGCTTTATGCGCACTGTTTTTGCCGAAAGAGGTTTAAGTGACCCTCCTCCGCCTCCCCCCGGCTGATCCTTGTACTTTTATTGTTTTTATGTTTTTATTTTTATATGTCGAAACAATGGGTTGTATTATATAACATTATTTTTTGTTTTAATTGTTTTTTTGTTTATATTTTTATATGTCGAAACATTTGCATTATTAATTTTATTTGTGCGTTTTCTATTATCTTGTATTGCGTTTTTTATTATATTGGTTCGATAATTTATTTTAATAATAAAAAATTATAACTGGTCAAATGTGGTCAACGATAATTGACCACGTTTGACCAGTTTTATTATTTTAATATTATAAAGCTTTCGACTAGATTCCGACTAAGACTTTAGTAGGAAATCGGTATAATACTACTCCTACTAACCTTAGTGAATTTGGTGGGATCAAGCGCCATATTTTTGTATAAAAATTGGGTGAATTGAAGTTTACTTTACCGACTCATTTCCTACTACTATTAGTCGGAGTGTCGGAAAAAAAAAAATTAAAATCTTTCCTCGGAGATTGGTCGGGAAAAGAGGCGCCAAAAAATGGTCAAAATCTGGGTGAATTGAAGTTTGACTTTACCGACTCATTTCCTACTAGCTATTAGTCGGAGGGTAGTCGGAAAAAAATAAAAAAACATTTTTTAAAATAAACAATAAAAATCAACAAAATCGGTTTTTAGTGTACAGCGACTAGATTGCTACTATCATGTAGTCGGTATCTGCGACTAAACGCCGACCAAAGCCTCTAGTCGGAATCTCCGACCAATCACCTACCAAACGTCAGTTGGTCGGAATTCCGACTAATTTCCCAACCATTTGCATTTATCGACCATTCTATGCCGACTGGATGGCTTTAGTCGGAAGTTAGTCGGTATATCCCTATACCAGCTGCGACTAAAATGGGTAGTCGAAAACTTGCAAAATTTTTGTAGTGATCCTTGCATTTGGATTGCATTGGATTTGTGGGTCTCCTTCTAAACACCCTCACGAGACCTTACTCGTCCTCTTTGGGAGACCTTGAGGTTTAAAGGGCTTGTCGTATGTGTTAAGTGCGACCAAGATTCCTACGACAGTGAGTTTTAGGTTTATGCTTTTTGTAGTTGGTTTTGTTTTTGTAGCTCTGTAAGTATCTCTCAATTTTGCGACAAAGGTAACTCTGTAAACTTTACTTATGAAAAGTGCATTATTTCTAGGAGGGACACACTAGACACTGTTCTGGAAGGAGTCCGTAAAGGGAACACTTATGTTGTGGACCTCCACACAGTTCCCAAAACCAGTCTGACTTATCTTAGTGTTATAGAAGATGACCCTCTTCTTTCGCATAAACGTTTAGGTCATGCTAGTTTTTCTTTGCTTAATACTTTACGATCAAAAGACTTTACATAAACTTAGTAAGAGGATTGCCCTCCCTCAAATTCAAAAAAGATGTAGTTTGTGATCCTTTTGCCTAAGGAAAACATGTTAGGTCATCCTTTAAACCTAAGAATGTTGTGACCACCTCTAAGTCACTTGAATTAATTCATATGGATCTTGGTGGACCTATGAGAATCCATAGTCATAGTGGTAAACGATATGTATTTGTTATAGTTGATGATTACAGTAGATTTACTTAGACCTTAATCTTAGTTAGCAAAGATGAAGCTTTTAATGAGTTTGTTTCTTTTGCAAATAAAATTCAAAAATCTAGTAATAATCAAATTGTCCACATAAGATCAGATCATGGTAAAGAATTTGAAAATTCAACTTTTATGGATTATTGTAATAAGCATGGTATAAGTCACAATTTTTCCGCATCTTGGACACCACAACAAAATAGTGTGGTGGAACGTAAAAATAGAACATTAGAGGAAATGGATCGAATCATGTTAATTGCTAGTGGTCTCCCTAGAAATTTTTGGGCTGAAGCTGTTAATACTGCATGTTATAGTTTGAATCGTGTGTTTATTAGACCTATCACTTCCAAGACCCCCTATGAACTATTTAAATGTGTTAAACCAAATATTTCCTATTTTCGTGTGTTTGGATGTCGATGCTTTTTTCATGTTAATGGAAAACGAAATATAGGAAAGTTTGATGAAAGAAGTGATGAATTAGTATTTCTTGGCTATTCATCTCATAGTAAAGCTTATAGAGTTTATAATAAGAGAACTATGTGTGTTGAAGAATCTGTTCACATTATTTTTGATGAAACTAACTTTATGACAAGTGAACAAGAAACATGCGATTTTAAGATAGATCTTGCTAATTTGGAAGATTATGAAAATATACATAAAGAGCAAGATCAAAGAGTAACTGAAGAACAACAGGTTCAAAATGAAACAGTAGAACCTAATTAAGAGCAGGAAAAGCAGGGAAATCAAGACCAACAAGGTGTTCCTAATCCAGCTGCTCCCAAAGAAGAACAACATGAACAACATGAAGCGTAGCAAAATGTAAATCAAGTCAGAGAGCCTGTTTCCACAACTTTCCCTACAAGAGAATTTGTGCCTAAACCGTGGAAACATCAAAAGTCACATTCACTTGACTTGATCATAAGCGACAAAAACAAAGGCACACAGACCAGATCCCAGCTAAGAAAATTTGGTGCACACTTTGCATTTCTCTCAACATTGGAACCCAAGAATCACGAAGAAGCTTTACAAGATTCAGATTGGATTGTTGCAATGCAAGATGAATTGAATGAATTCGAAAGAAATAAACCAAAACCCAGGAACAAAAAGATAATTGGTCTAAAGTGGGTTTTTAGGAACAAGCTGGACGAGCATGAAACCATAGTAAGAAACGAAGCAAGGCTGTAGTTTAAAGGATACAATCAACAAGAAGGGATTGATTATACAGAGACATTTGCTCCCATAGCAAGGTTAGAGGATATTAGAATTCTTATTTCCTTTGTTGCCTTTATGAATTTTAAGTTATACCAAATGGATGTGAAATGTACTTTCTTGAATGGTTTTCTAGATGAACAAGTCTTTGTAGAACAGCCACCTGGCTTCGAAAATCCTTCTTCTTTAGATCATGTTTATAAGCTTGTTAAAGCTCTTAATGGGCTCAAACAAGCTCCTAGATAACGGTATGAAAGATTGTCTAAGTTTTTAATTGAAAATGATTTTATTAGAGGTAAAATTGATACAACCTTATTCTTTAAGAATAGAGGTTCTGATATTTGTGTTGTGCAAATTTATGTTGATATTATTTTTGGAGCCACTAATAACGAATCACTATGTAAAGAATTTGCTAACCTTATGAGTGCTGAATTTGAAATGAGTATGATAGGAGAATTAAATTTCTTCCTTGGTTTGCAAATCAAATAAACGACTAATGGTATTTATCCATCAATAAAACTATGTTAAAGAACTTCTAAAGAAATATTGTTTAGATAATGCTCAAACAAACCACACATCTATGGCTACTAATGTTCGATTAGATGAAGATTCAAATGGTATTAATGTTGACCAAACCATGTATAGAGGTATGATAGGATCTTTATTATATTGAACTGCAAGTAGGCCAGATATTTCGTTTAGTGTTGGTTTGTGTACTAGATTTCAATCAAATCCCAAGGAATCACATCACACAGCAGTGAAAAGAATTCTGAGATACTTAAAGGGAACATATGACTTGTCTCTATTTTATCCTAAAAGTGATGTCTATGATTTGAAAGGTTATAGTGATGCAGATTATGCAGGAGATCTTGTCAGCAGGAAAAGTACTTTAGGTATGGTACAATTTCTTGGCTCATGTTTAGTATCTTGGTGTTCCAAGAAACAAAACACCGTTCCACTATCCACCGCTGAAGCAGAATATGTGGCAGCAGCAGCTTGCTGTTCCCAAATGCGTTGGATAAAACAATAGCTAAGAGATTTTGGTATTAAATTTGAATGTGTTCCTGATTATTGTGATAATACTAGTGCCATATGCATATCAAAGGATCCTGTGCATCATTCTAGGGTTAAACATATACATATACGATATCATTTTCTTAAGGATAATGCTGAACATAAAAATATAATTGTTAAACATGTCAATACAAATGAGCCAATTGCAGATATTATGACTAAACCACTTCCTAGGGAACAATATAAGAAGATGAGATTGGAACTTTGTATGATCAAGCTCCACTAAAGTTTAATGCAAGAATTCCTCCTCGAAGCAACATGAAATTGGAAGGGATTAATCATTCACAAAACCTTAATTGAGAAATCAAGCATTGCAAGGTGCATGTATGGAACTTTCTACGGTACGTGCCATGGAAATGTGTTATTTATACCAAAGCAGCATGTGTTTTTTCTTATGTGTTATTGTCCTCTTTTTAAAAACACGAGGAAAAAAAACAAGGACATATTTATTTTAATATTTTCTTTATCTTTATTTTTCCACAAATTCCAGCATTTTATTTTCTTTCTTTTTGGATGGTCAACTTAAATTTGAGTGGGAGTTGGATCATCGTGGTATTTCAAAAATTCGTTATTAACCGCTTAGTTCAACGAATATACCCGCAAACTCTTCGTTACACTTGATTGTTCACACGTCAAAACTCATGAAATTGAAGAGTTAGAAACCCTTTGCAACCCGTCCTTTCAAAGCTTTAAAATTCACTCCCTCGCGTCACATCACTCACTCACACACTCTTACACTCCTCACGTCAAGTACAAGCATTCATTACTTGCTACCCCAAACCGTCAAACCCATTCACTCACTCCATCACTCCTTCTTCTTGATTTTCTTTAATCACCATGAAAACCCAAAAATCATCATCATCAAGCAAAACTGCAAAAAAGAAGACACCAAAATCTTCTCAACCCAAACCACTACAAGTTGTTCATCCTTCACCTTCCATAGACGCACCACCATCCTCATCTCAAGAACCACAAAAATCCAATACACCCAAATCCACCATGCATGCCGGAACAAAAAGAACCCATTCCACTCCAAAAGGTTTCTCTTCATCTAGACCTATGAAAAGGACCAAGCAGGTTGACCTAGATAGTGCTGAAGAAGTCGCCAAGGAAATGTCAGTTGGGTTCGGGCTAGACTAGTATGAATCTACCCCATTCCCTCAATTACACGCTATTTTACAAAATCAGGGTTGGGAAACTTTAATGTTTGATTTCTCATGTAACTAAATTTATCCAAAGTTAATGCGTGAGTTTATAAAAAATTTCACTATAGAAAATGATGTTTGTTCCAGTACACTTAAAGAAATCAAAATCGAGTTTAATAGCTTAATGTTGGGCGAATGGTTTGATGTTCCTGCAGTAGGATTTGATACTTATGTTTGTAAGAAATTTGGTGTACCGTTGGATGGTCTTCAGTTCCCTATGAGCGCAAACAATAAAATAGGTGCCAAATGTCTTAAGAATTTGCACTTAATTTTCAATGAGAAAGGGATACTGGAAGGTGTTATCGAGGTTAAAGAAGTTAGTTCTGATGAGGGGAAGGAAGAGGAAGAAAACGAATAAAAAGGTGAGAAAATGGAGGAAGAAGAGGATTGTGCGTGGGTTTTCTCAATCTTATCATGTAAAATTTTCTAATTGCGGGTCTAGCTTTTCTTCAAATCCAGAGTCTAAATTTTATAGGACAAACAGGAGAGCTCACCCAAAAGACTAGCTTATTAGGTGAGAGAGTCCGTTTGCCTATAAACCCCACACCAATTGCACTTTACAACCGATGTGGGACAAGTCCCATACCTTGTAATGGACCATAACAATCGACCCCCCATAAGGCCAACATCCTCGTTGGGTCAGGACTGCATTGGGTCACGGTTACGTTGGGTCACGACTGGCTCTTCCAGGCCCCCTACTCCGCAAGCCACCCGCTCTATTGACCACCCACTCCGAGTCTAGCTCTAATATCACTATTATAGGACAAACACGAAAGCTCACCTGAAAGACTATACTATTAAGAGAGAGCCCATTTCTCAACTACTTCCACTTTTCTGAAATCTGTTTCAACCCCTTGAGATGATATGAAATGCCCTAAATATTCAACTTTGGGTTGAGCAAAAGAGCACTTAGCAGCTTTGATGTACATCTGATGGAGCTTCATCAACGTAAAGTCTTGCTCATGGTGTAGCAAATGATCCTGCAATGTAGCATTGTAAACCAAGATGTTGTCAAAGAATAATAAAACAAATTTTCTAAGGTATGGTTTTAAAACTTCATTCATCAAAATTTGAAAAAATGTCGGGCATTCGTAAGCCCAAAGGGCATTACTAGAAATTCATCGTGCCCTGTATGAGTTTTGAAAGCTGTCTCAAAGACATCCTTAGGATGAACTCGGAGTTGATGATACCCTGCTCTTAGATCAAACTTTGAGAACAAATGAGCACCTTCTAATTCATCTATCAATTGTTCTACAACTAGTATTGGAGAATTGTCCTTCGCAGTCTTTTTGTTCAACTCCCTGCAATCCACACACAACCTCCATGTACCATCTTTCTTTCCCACTAATACCATAGGAGAGGCAAATGGACTAGAACTATTCAGTATGATACCTCTTTCTAACATTTCTTGGATCAACTGCTCAATTACATCTCTTTGTTTGAGGGGATACTTATAGGGTCTAATGTTGACCGGAGTAACATTGGGTAGGAGGGGAATTCTATGATCAAAAACCCCTCTCAAAGGTGGTAATAACTCATGTTCCTCAAACACATCCTGAAATCTTAAATTCAGTTGTTATAGTTCCAGGGTATCTTCTGTACTCATGTTGTTGTAAACTTTCTCCTTAGTGGCCAGATCACTAACTTGCAGAATGCACAATTGTGCAGCTACTTCTAACAGTTTGCAACTAGGCTGCCCTTCCAAAACCTTCAATCTGGAATTGAGGGTCCCTTTGAGACATATCCTGAACTGCATTAGCAACTTTGAGAAATCCCACTGTATTGGACCAAGAGTCCACAACCATTGAATACCAAGAACCATATCACAACCCCTCAATGGTATAAGAAGAACCTCAGTGTGAAACATCATTTTTTTCATTATCCACGCAACATCAAAACTTGAATTCACAGGCAATATGGTTTCCATCTGCAACTGTAATAGCTTGAGGGTCAATCTTTTCTAATTTACACCCTAATTTCTCGGGAAAAGAATAATCCAAGAAATTATGTGTACTTCCAGAGTCTATCAAAATATGAATTCTTGTATTGTTTATCATACCAACTCCCAAGTGTATCAAAGACTTAAGGAGCTTATTAGATCTTAGAGGCTACTATAGAAAATTTATCCCTGGGTATGCAATACTGAGTAGACAATTACATGATTTATTAAAAAAAGGAGGAATTTCGATGAGGTGGCAAGGCTCAGACAACCTTTGTGAAGCTTAAGGAAGCTCTAGTGTCGGCTACAATATTAGTTGTTCCCGACTTTACAAAAACATTCATAGTGGAAACTGATGCTTCAAATGAAGGTATAGGGGTTGTTCTAATGCAACAAGGGAGACCATTAGCCTAGTTAAGCAAGGCTCTAAGGCCTAGGTGGCAGAGATTATCAATTTATGAAAAGGAATTGTTGGCCTTGGTCCATGTTGTGCAGAAGTGGGAGCTATATCTTAGTGGTACTCATTTCATCATAATAAAGACTGACCAAAAAAGCTTGAAATGGTTGCTAGAACAGAAAATCTCGACACCCTTATAGCAATTTTTGTTGACTATAAAATTCAATACAAGTGTGGGAAAGAAAATCAAGCTGCAGATGCCTTGTCTAGAGTCCATGAATTAGAGTTGTTGTACATGGCTATTTCATTAGTAGATACCAATATAGCAGCCCTTATAAAGCAAAGTTACCACCTTGATAGCAATCTTATCAATATTGTGGAAGAATTACAACACAAACTTGAGTTTGACGGTTTCTCATTAAAAGATGGACTGTTGAGGAAAGATAAGAAAATTGCGGTAGGACCTGATCTTCAACTCAGAAGCAAATTAATTCATTGGCAACATGCCTCCCTAGAGGGGGGGATACTTAGGTAGAGATTTGACTATTAGAAGAATCAGAAATATTTTCCATTGGGAAGGGTTGAACAAGCATATAAGATGGTTCATTAGAGAATGTGTGGTATGTCAGACTTCCAAATTAGAAACAATAGCTTCCTCTGGGTTGTTACAACCCTTGCCTATTCCTAAAGAAGTTTGGTATGATATTGCTATGGACTTTATAACAGGGTTGCTTAAGTCTATGGGCAAGGAGGTTATTTTTGTAGTGGTGGAGAAACATAACAAGTATGGTCATTTCATGGCTCTTGCCCATTCTTATTCAACAATTGATGTGGCTTAGGGATACTTGGATAATGTTTTCAAGTTACATGGATGGCCTAGGTCTATAGTCAATGATAGAGATCCAGTCTTCCTGAATACTTTTTGGAAGGGTTTATTCTCTTTATATGACATGGATTTATTATTATCATCCTCATATCACCCACAAACTGATGGTCAATCTGAGGTTGTGAATAGGTGTTTGGAAACTTACTTGAGGTGTATGACTAATGAGAAACCTAAAAAGTGGTGTAGGTGGTTGCCCCTAGTAGGGTGGTGGTACAATACACACCTTCATACCTTCATCCAAAAGACCCCTTAAGAAGTTGTGTATTGTCAGCCTCCACCCGTGCATTTGCCCTATCTAGCTGGAGACTCATCTATAGCAAAAATTGACAGGAGTTTACAAGGTAGGGAGGCGATGATTAAATCCTTGAAGTTCCATTTGACCAGAGCTCAGCACATGATGAAACTTCAAAGTGATAGCCATAGGTCAGAAAGATCCTTTGAAGAAGGGGAGTGGGTATTATTGAAGCTTCAACCTTATAGACAACAATCTGTGCAAGTCAGAAGCAATTTCAAGTTGTCTCCTAGATATTTTGGGCCATTCAAGATAATTCACAAGGTAGGGAAAGTGGCCAACAAACTATCTCTACCTGCGAATGCTCAAATTCATGATGTAATTCGCGTTTCTCGGCTTAAGAAATTTCATGGAAGTTTACCAGTGGCATCCCACATTCCTGACTAGCTGCACAATCATAATGTCTCGGTGGAGATTCAGCCTCAAGCAGTTCTTGACAGAAGGATTGTTAAGCGGCATAATAAGCTGTAGTGCAATACCTTGTTGAATGGGAAGGGTTCACAGAACAATAGGCTTCATGGGAAGAGGCAATCACTTTTGAAGAGAAGTTCCCTCAATTTGTCATTTACTAGACTTGAGGACAAGTCATTGTTAAGGGGTACCTTATCTCAATGTTAAAAAGCCTTTGTCATAAACAATTCAGAAACAATTGTCAGAGACCAATCTTGGAATTCAAATTAATAAATTAAAAGAAAAGGCAAACTGACAAGTTTTTCTTTTCCAAACAAAGCATCAAGACTTTGCTACTTTATTTCTTGTTTGTAAGCATCAGAAATATATATTATGTATCTCAATACCTAATCCAAATTATTCCTCTTATTCACATCACATACTCCCTTTATCCCTCTCATTTTTCATCTAGTGCAAAATGAACCCTCTCATTTTTCATCTAGTGCAAAATGAATGAAATTAGTGGAAAAAAAATTAGATCGAAAAAAATGACAAAAAAATGAGAGGATAAAATGAAAAAAGAGTATAAGTTTATGGATGAAATTAAAAGATGTAGAACCATTGCCAAAATAGCCCAGAGTACAAATTAGAGGGAAAAATTAAATAAAAGTGGTGTAAAATGAAAAGGATAGATGAGTAATGTTTAAGATTTATCAACACAGTTTTACAAAAGTAGACTTGTAATTGACTACTCGTTCCTTTTGCTGTATTATCCTCCATCAATTGTGTCCCTGCTTTCAACAACTGCTAAAAAAATCAAACAGAACATTAGATATGAGCATACACCTCCAAATATTAAAGCAAGGCAACAATCAGATGTCAATAAACATGAACATGTTATAATAGCTACTGCTTTATTTAGAATCATATTGTTAGCATTTTGGTCATTGCATTGACAGGCTATAGCATAAAACCCAAAAAAAACTATGTTAAGACATAGTTTTTATTTGTAAAGCTTTGTATATTGCTTGATAACCGGTTTCCAACGCGTCGTTAAACACTAGAAACCTAGGCTATACTAACATTACTTAAAAGACCGTATTACAACTATAGCGAGTATTGAGGTAAGTTAGGGATCAAACCACAAGGACAAGACTTAGAAAGGTTAAGGGCGAGGTGTAGGTAGATGTAGTGTGTGTACGAAAGGGGTGTTTTCTATACTACGAAAGCGATGAACAAATAACAATAAGTAATAGAAAACAAACAGCGATGGTGAGGATCCACCCTAGGTCGGTTCAAAGTTCTCATGGAAAGCTAGGTCAAGGGAGATCGAATGTAGATCGATCAAGACACTCTAGATAGCGAGGGGAAGTTGGTGACATATAGCCATGCGAACGACCCATAATCGCCCTACGGCTCATCAAGAGTGGCAGGACAAGATTCGCATCGAATATCAATCAAACAATCCACAAAAAACCTCAACCCTAATCTAGCATATGAACAACATTCACCAAACCTAGGGTTTCACCAAACCAAAACCCCTAAGAGAACAACTCTAGCATATTAAATCTAACTACAACTAAGAACATGAAAGAAGACATGGAAATAAGCATTAGGGCAAGATGAAAACTAAGAAATAACAATAAGAAGAGCAAGAACAAGAATGAAAAGTAAATGAACATGAAACCAAGCCACAATCAAAGTAAATGAACATGAAACCAAGCCACAATAAAGTAAACAAGTGCAAAGCATTAAATTGATATTAAAGTAAAGACAAGCAATAAAAGAATGCAATAAAAGAAAGAAGACTTACATAAACATGAAAATAGTTGAAAGGTACAATGCTTGGAAAAGTAAATGAAATCAATTAACACTAATCTAAGGCAAGGAAATTGAAATGAAAGCAATAAAATGTGATGTTCTAGTTGGGAGGGTTTCTCTCCATCAAGACATGACCTTTACATTCAGAATAAGAGGGTATATATAGCCCAAGGGAAGAGGGGAAAAAGCCCTACAAAGATCCTACGGAAATAAGCTTGCGAAATAAAAGCTGCGCAGGATTTAAACAAGATTTGCCCAAAGCCCCTCACAGATTCGCCCAAATCTGACACGTTTGACCGAATGTGCTCAGACTCGGTATTTCCAGTGGTTTTTTAAGCTTCTTGGCTTCAGGGTCCATTCGACCGAATTGCATGGAGATTCGCCCGAATCCTTCCTTCTTCGACCCAATGTGATTCATTCGGAATTTCCAGAAAGGCTTAAGACTTGGACTTTGGAGCTTTACCCATCCATCCGACGGAATGGGTTAGAGGTTCGGCCGAATAGTCTTCAATATGCCTTTTTGTACTTTCAATCAATCCCCAAATGATCTCCGGACTTTGCGAAGCTTTAGGGAATGACTCGGGATGCTCCGAAATGCTTCGAAACACGTGTCACTTCTTCGACTTTGATGTCTAAGCCTCAAACTCGATCCATTTTGCCACGAAACCTCCGAAAACACCTGAAATAACCTCGAATCACTTATTTTGATTTGCTCTATTAATGTTCCTATTTATTGGGATTGTTATGCCTGGGAACTATCAATGGTGTGTCCCGAGTTGTATGCTAAACTCAACAACAAGTTTGAGATGGTAATTGTACCAAAGCTGAGACGTCGTTGGTCTACAGACGAGAGGGCTTTTCATTACTTTATCTCTGGCTTTCCTTCTTCCTACCTTTCCATGGAAGTTTATCGAATTACTTGTGCATCCGTTGGCTGAGCTTTGTAACTCATGGTGGGTTGCACCTTTCAACAATACTGCATCCATTACCCTTGGAAGATTCTTTGGTCGTGGGTATTCAAACGAGGTGGTGATTATGGGACCTAATGGAGATCATTTTGAGATAACAATATTACTACTTAATTCAACAACAATGACAATGAATTTGAAATCAAAATTAAAATTAAATTGAAATTTAAATGAAATTGAAATTGAAATTGAAATTTGAACTTTAAATCCTTACCAAAGCGTCAAAATTCCAACAAAAACTGAAACCCTACTTATCAATATACTATCTCCCTTAAATGAACAAGTCTATATAAATACACAAATTCTTGAGGGACCAACTCTAATTGCGTCAGACCATAAAAGAAAATACAGCCTCTCTTCTGATAGACCGTCTCGGAGCACAGCCCAACTCCCTTATAATGATAAATTAAAAGAATAACTGTTTTATTTAAAAAAGATACACACTTTTTTTTTACACCATCTACTTCTATTACTGTGTAATTTGTAAGAGATAACCGTTTGATATTACAGTAAAATTTTCTGAGTAACTTCTTCAATCAATTTCCTTCATCTCCCTCACCCATGGTAAAATTGTCTTTTGTATCTCATCTTGCATTAAAGTTTGGAAACTGAAGAGGTAAGATGTTATGATTCAAAGACTGATATTGATAACTGACGCATAGAAGTCTGATGCGGGCAGTTAATTTTTAATTCAATTATTTTTTTAAAATTTAACACTAACATGAGTTATTGAAGGATGTAAGATGTTATGTTTCAAAGACTGATATTGATAACTGACGCATAGTAATGTCATATGCCTATATGAAGGCAATAAAATGTCAATGCACTGTATTGTAATTGTTGTTATAATAAAGCATTTTTGGTGTTATAATGTATAATATTTGTGGTTATAATATTATATATTATAATGTTATGTATTTGGATTTATACATTTTAATTTTTATTTGGCCTTGTGACGTAATATTACTGGGTTTATAATAGAACGTATTGATAACCAGTTTCTAGCGCGTCGTAAACACTAAGAACCTAGGCTATGCAAACTATATTTAGAATCACCCAAAATGCTACTACAATGAGTGTAGCGGTAAGAAGGGGGTCAAACCACAGAGACAAGAGATGCTAAATTAAAGGCTAGGTGTTGGAAACGTGTATGGAAGGTTGGAAGGTTGGTGAACTATGCTAAGAGCGAGAAATAAGCAATGGAAGAAAGGCGGTATTAGGTTAGCTCCACCCTAGGTAGGTCCATTGGAAATAGAGATAGGTTAGGTCAAGGGAGATCGAACAAAGGTCGATCGAGACACTCTAGATATCGAGGGGAAGTTGGTGACTTATAGCCATGCGAACGACCCATAATCGCCCTATGTCTCACGAGGAGTGGCAGGACAAGATTCGAATCGAATATAAATTAAACATCCAACATCAACCTTAACCTTAATCCTAAAAATTAACCAAAGCCTAGGCTTTCTCTAATCTAAAACCCTAAAAGAACTACTATAGCATACTAAATGTAAAAGCAATAAAGAAGGAAAGCTCTAAAACTACTCTACAAAGCATGAATGAAATGAAAGACGTGAAAACATTTAAAGAAAGCATAAAAGGAATGAAGAACAAGAAAGCATTAAAATCTATACTATGATAGCATTAAATGAAAACATAAATGAAAGCAATAAAGATAGAAAAACAATAAATGAATGAAACTTACATAAATGGAGAAGAGGAAAGCAAACGAAAGCATAAAAGAAGAACAATCTTCACTAGGGCGAAAATGAAGAGAAAAGCAATAAAGAGTGATGTTCTAAAGTGAGGCACAAGACACTCACAATAGGCATGGGGGAGACAAACTGATTTGGGGGTATATATAGGGTATACAAGAGACGGAACAAAAGCCCTAAACACGCCTACAGAAATAAGCTTGCGAAAATAAAACATGTTCAATTCAGAGCTGCATTCGCCCGAACTAACCATCCCTTTCGCTCGAATGTGGGGTCATTCGCCCGAACATGTTGCCTTCGGGGTTTCCAGAGAGTTTGAGCACCAAAACCCAAAATCCAAAGCCCATTCGCCCGAATGTGGGGCTGATTCGCTCGAATTAGAAAGTGTTCAGCCTTGGTTTGGTGCAACACAGCCTATTCGACCGAATTGGGCAAAGATTCGCCCGAATGCAGCTCGAACAAGTCATAATCTCCTTTGAAATGTATCTTTGAGGTGTCGGAAGGTCTTCGAACCTTGCGAGGTGCTCGGAAATGCTTCAATATGCGTGTCTTATCTTCGATTGAAGCGTCTAAGTCTTGTACGCAACAAAAATACCTCGAAATCTCATCAAAACACCTGAAAATACCTGAAAGCACCATGGAGACAAGATCAAGGTAGAATCATGCGTAAGATAAATGTGCACTGAACCAAGCACATCACATATTTGGATATATAATAATATTTATTTGGTAATATAAGATAAAATAATTGGGCATATAATGATATATATTTGGTGATATAATGTTATATATTTGGTGTTATAATATTATATATTTGGTAATATAATATAACATATTTAGATATATAATGATATATATTTGATGTTATAAAGTTATATATTTGTTAATATAATATAACGTATTTAGATATATAATTATATATATTCGGAATTATATTGTTATACTCCTTCCAACACAATTAAATTGTCCCATTTGAGTTGGGCACAAATATTAAGGAATTGGAGGGACCCATTGAATAGTATGCCCATGTGATGTAGTGGGTATTATTATTGAAGTTGATTAATTCCATAACTGTTCCCTCCAATTTGGATAATTTTAAACTTGGAGGGAAAATGTCATATTGTTAAATTAGAAAGTTAAAAGTACATAAATTACATATTTAAAATTACAAAGTTTTCATTAACATAAATTAAATTACATAATTAAAAATTACATACACGAATAATTAATTTTACATTTTATATTGGGATTTGAACACATATTTCCACTTCCTTCTCGATCTCTTCAACACATTATTCACAACTTCAAATAACGAACTTTTTGTCGGGTCATGTGAATACGGATATCTTTTCGTTCATTGACTTCAGATAAGAGGTCGAACAAAACGAAAATGCATTTTGTCACGTTTAGAAAATAATGTGCCCATAAAAACGAAAATCATTAATGCCATTTAGAGTGTAAAAACTTTTGCAAAAAAAAATTCAAGTCATGATAAATAGCAATGAAGACCCCAAAATTTCATCACCAAAATATAGGCGCCAAAATGATAAAAACATCCCAAAAATTAGGCGGCAGAAGTAACAACAACAATTAAGACGAAGTGCCAAACAGGGACTATTTATTGCAAACATTTCACTCATTTATTGCAAAGCTAACAAAACAAAATGGTGAAGAAAAGAGAATTAGATAAGTACACTAGAAAAGAAATTATGCATCATTTATTGATTGTTGTTAACAAAAAGGGGAAGCCAAAACATGGATTAATGGGGGAAATCGCCAAAAAGTACCTTTTTTTTACTGGAAGACCGTTAGTAGAATATTTAACAGTTAGGAAAGAAGTCATGTTTGATTCAATCCGTCAATTGGATGGAAGTCAATTAGAGGTTGCTCTACAGTATTTGGGAATTGAAGACCAAGAGATGTTCCACCAACCAACACAACCACTAGCAATTGAAACATCAACAACTATTGTTAACCAACAAGAAAACCAGGAAAAACAGAGCCAGCAACAACAAGATCAACCAAGAGCAGAAACATCAACAACTATTGTGAACTAGCAGGAAAACCAGGAAGAACCAAACCAGCAACAAAAAGATCAACCAAGAGCAGAAACATCAACAAACAACAGAAACATCAACAACAACATCAAAGCCAGCAACATCAACATCAACCAAGAGCATCAATGACCAAGGAAACGAAAAACAACAATAACAACAGCAGCATTTAGGGCGAGAAATGGTGAAATTAATACTTTTGGGCTTCGTGTAGTAGTGGAAAATGGTTAGGGTTAAACATCATGTAAATTTATTCAAGTTGTTTATGACTAAACATTTAATGGAAAGTTTTTTGGGTTTTAAATGACAAAAAACATTTTCATTTTAGGTGCAAGTTTCAAAAAACAACTTGTTTTCATCATTGACATCTATAAAAATACTCTTTGCCTCCTAAAATCATATAGATTGGTGGCACTGTGAGTATGTATATGGTTTTTTTAAGTGACTATAAGCCCCCTTTTTCAAAAATCATTGAGCTTTACATTGGCCTCATAAAAAAATCATCACAGACCACAGGTACACAAGCATGCATAATCAGGAAATACAAAAACAAAAGAAACATCATTAGTCGGAAGGAGAGATAAACTATATCACATACGAGAGAAAGACCTATTAACATTACAAACAGTATCATTATCTTCAATATCATAATCTTCTGAATCACATGAAGTAAAAAGGTCATGATCGGTAGATCAAGCCCCAAATCAAACATAGTCGAAATTTCTTCATCCTTATTGTCCATGGATGTTGGCCCAATTGAGTTTTGATGATGACTTGACAGTTTATAAACAAACAAAACCCTAGAGAATATTTTGTAGGTCATATATCCGATTTGTAAAAATCGTCGATGGCACCTAAAGGCTTGCTTAAAGAATAATGTACGTGTCACAGTCAATGTCAATGTCAAAGTCAAAGTCAAAGCAGTCAACCTTGGAGTCCAAGTGGAAAGTCAAAAGAAGGTTCAATCACTGTTGTTCCAAGTTTGATAAATTAAAAAGAAATCTGAGGGAGACAGTGCAGTGTTCCTAGCAAAGCAGATCCGAGAAGAGAGTCAAATAAAACGTAGGAAAATAAGTTTTTCTTATTTTAGTTACTTATACGGGTAAAGTCTAAAATGGATTGCATAAAGAAATTAATTGGCAAAATTAACTAATCTAAAACGTGAGATTAAGCTCCCTAAGTTCTCTCCACGTTAATAGAGAATTCGTTAAAGATAAATAAAATTTACTATTTTTAGCCAAAAATAACCGAATGACCTTGAGTAACCTCCAAGGCTTTTTTCCACTATTCCCACATCTTGGATTAAGGGAAATATGGATGTAATGCACGGTTGATCACATATAAAAGAAGAATTAACAACCGACCAGCCGTGTGTGTAGCCAAATCAAGAATTCAAGAGGGATCACCAAAGGAGAGAAAAATATTCATTCGTTTAAGTGCCAATTAATTCTCAAATATTTTTCTTATGCAATCTTTAAGTCTTTATCCAATCTAGAAAATTATTTTGTAAAGGGTTTTTGAGAGATATTAATTTAGACTTGGGGAAGTCTAAAGGGAAACCGTGAGAAAGAAGGAGAGAAAGAAAAGAGAAGGAGAAGGAGAAGAAGAAGAGAAGTGGCCTAGTAGAGAAGAGAAAAGAACAAGTTTTATGTAATTTCGTTAATTGCTTAAAACATGATAAGAGAAGTTTAAAATCCGAAGTGGTCGTGGGTTTCTTTCTAAGAAGGCCTAGAAAGTTTCCACGTTAAATCTCCTGTCTCCATTTTACATTCTTGCTTTTACGTAAGTATTTTTGTTATTTCAATTTCCGCAAAACAGGGCAAAAATACTTGAAAAAGCAATACAACAATTCCCCTCTTGTTGCATTCATAATCTCTAAGTGTTTCTACAATTGTTATCAGAGCCATGTTCCTCATTTGATCAGGAAACCATGAGAGTCGTATCTTGGTATTTTAGAGATGTTGAAAATGAATGAAAGAATGGAGGAAGGTTACTCTATTGAAAGACCGCCGATGTTCGATGGAAAATTCTACACATACTGGAAGAATAAGATGGAAATCTTTATCAAAGCCGAAATTTATCAAGTTTGGATAGTTATCGAAATTGGAGACTTTGAGATAACAACTACCAACTCCAATAACGAAACTGTTCCCAAACCGATCACTGAATTTGAGAAAGAAGATTTTCAGAAAATGGAGATGAATGATCTTGCCATCAAAATACTTCACTGTGGTCTTGGACCAAATGAGCACAATCTTTGGGTTGCAAAACCGCTATACAGATTTGGGATCTGTTAGAAGTCACCCATGAAGGAACTAGTGAAGTAAAGAGCTCCAAGATTGACTTGGTAATGTCAAAGTATGAAAGATTTGTCATGGAACCTAAAGAAAGTATTCAATAAATGTTCACTAGGTTCACCAACATCAAAAACGAACTTGTCTCACTTGGAAGGCTTATTCCCTCAGATGAACATGTTAGGAAAATCCTCAGGAGTCTACCTCAAGATGACCGTTGGAGAGCCAAAGTCACAGACATACAGGAATCCCAGGATTTCACAAAGTTCAATCCGGAAGAGTTGGTTGGTTCCCTTATGACCCACGAATTACATCTGGGAACAGCTGACAGTTCCAGAAACAAAGGCTTCGCTCTGGCAGCGAATGAACAAGAAGAGTCAGAATGTGATGAGGAAGAGACAGTTATTTTGGTTCGAAAGTTCAAGAAGTTTTTCAAGAACAGCCAATACAACAATCAAAGAAACAACAATGAAAGAGGAACAATGAATTCCAAAACCAACTATGAATGTCACAAGGGTGGAAGCACTGATCGTTTCATCAAGGAGTGTCCTCAATGGAAGAACGAGAAGGGCAAGGGGAAGGCAAGGGAAATAGGAAGACAACCTATGAAAGGAAACTTCAACAAAACGGATTTTCTCAAAGCCATGATAGCTGCATGGGGAGACTTTGAAAGCGAAGCTGAAACTGAAGCTCCAGTTGAAGAAGAAACGGCAAATTTATGTCTCATGGCCATTCATGACGAAACATCAAAAGCAAAAGAGGTATTGTCTTCTAGTTCATTTCCTAACCATTTATTTAGATTGGATAAACATGAATTAATTAAGATAATTTTGGAGACACAAGTTAATCTGGAAAAAAGAACTACCACCTGTCTCCGAATAGAAAAAGACCTTAAAATTTGTAATGACCATATTTCCTACTTAAACTCATTTAGATCAGATGTGCAAACTCATTTAGAAAAGGTGAAACAGGAAAACATTATTCTTAATGTCGATCTACATCAATATAAAATGCTAGGCTTTAACTCGAATCCTAATGATACATCTATTCATGAGATTAACACTAAAATTCAAAGATTAAAATTAGATTTAGAATCTTGTAAAATCAAAAACAATAAATTAAAAGCTGAAGTAAATTCACAAGGAAACAGAAAAATCAATGAAGTTCCAAAATGGATTCTAAAGGCTCAAACTAAAAGTGCAGAAGGCCTAAGATACATTAAGAATAAAAATAAGAAAAAGGTTTATGTTGATCTCCCTAGTAGTAAGGTCTGTACCTTTTGTGGGAAAACCAGGCACCTAAAATTTCAATGTTTAAAAAAGGAACAGCACAACAAAACGAACCAAATCTATGTCGATTGAATATGGATTAAGAAATATGATTCATTCTTAATCGATAAGGAACCCAAGGATGACTGGGTTCGTCGCACTAACCCTTAGTTCGTTTCGCAGGTTCTAGTGAGGGGGAACAGCTCATGGTATCTCAACAGTGGCTGTTCCAAGCACATGACAGGTGACGAAAAAAAATTTCTCTCACTGGAAGCCTATGATTGAGGAACTGTGACCTTTGGAGACAATATGAAAAGCGAAATAATAGCCAAAGGAAAGGTTGGAAGGTCAAGTTCCCATGCAATAGACAATGTATTTTTAGTCGAGAATTTAAAACATAACTTGTTAAGTATCTCCCAATTTTGCGATAAAGGTAACTCTGTAATCTTTACTTCTGATAAATGCATTATTTCTAGGAATGACACAGGAGACACTGTTTTGGAAGGAATCCGAAAGGGGAACACCTATGTGGAGGACCTTCACACTGTTCCCAAGGCCAGTTTAACATGTCTCAGTGTTTTAGAAGATGACCCTCTTCTTTGGCATAAACGGTTAGGTCATGCTAGTTTTTCATTGCTTAACACATTAAGAACTAAAGACCTAGTAAGAGGATTACCGTCCCTTAAATATCAAAAAGATAAAGTATATGATCCTTGTGCCAAAGAAAAACATGTAAGGTCGTCCTTTAAACCCAAAAATGTCGTGACCACCTCAAAGCCACTTGAATTAATTCATATGGATCTTTGTGGACGAATGAGAATCCAAAGTCGCAGTGGAAAGCAATATGTGTTTGTTATAGTTGATAATTACAGTAGATATACATGGACCTTATTTTTGTCCAGTAAGACGAGGCCTTTGATGAATTTGTTGCTTTTGCTAATAAAATTCAAAAGTCTAGTAATAATCAACTAGTCCACATAAGATCAGATCATGGTAAAGAGTTTGAAAACTCAAGGTTTATGGATTATTGTAATGCACATGATATAAGTCTCAACTTTTCCGCACCAAGAACACCACAACAAAATGGTGTGGTGGAACGTAAAAATAGAACATTAGAGGAAATGGCTAGAATCATGTTAATTGCTAGTTGTCTCCCTAGAAACTTTTGGGCTGAGGCGGTTAATACTGTTTGTTACATAATGAATCGTGTGTTATTAAGACCAATCACTTCTAAGACCCCTTATGAATTGTTTAAAGGCATTAAACCCAATACTTCATATTTTCGTGTGTTTGGATGTCGATGCTTTGTTCACGTAAATGGTAAACGAAATATAGGTAAGTTTGATGAAAGAAGTGATGAGGCAGTATTTCTTGGCTACTCAACTCATAGTAAAGCTTATAGAGTCTATAACTAGATAACTATGTGTGTCGAAGAATCTGTTCACATTATTTTTTATGAGACTAATTTTATAATAAGTGAACAAGAAATAGGTGATTTTAAAATAGGTCTTGCCAATATGGAAGATGATGAAAGCATAAGTAAAGAGCTAGATCAAGAAGCAAATGAAGAGCTACAGGTTCAACTTGAAAATGTAGAACCTAATCAAGAACAGGAACAATAGGGAAATCAGGACCAGCAAGGTGTTCCTGATCCAGCTACTCCTAGAGCAGGAGAAAATGAAGCTGAACAACATGTCAATCAAGTTGGTGAACTTGTTACCACATCAGTCTCCGCAAGAGACTTTGTGCCTAAGCCTTGGAAACACCAAAGGTCACACCCACTTGACTTGATCATAAGTGACATAAATAAAGGCACACAGACCAGATCCCAATTAAGAAACATTTGTGCACACTTTGCATTTCTCTCAACGTTGCAACCAAAGAATCACGAAGAAGCATTACAAGACTCATATTGGGTCGTTGCAAAGAAAGATGAATTAAATGAATTCGAAAGAAATAAGCTGTGGCACTTGGAACCTAAACCCAAGAATAAAAAGATAATTGGTTTAAAATGGGTTTTTAGAAACAAGCTGGATGAGCATGGAATAATTGTAAGAAACAAAGCAAGGTTGGTAGTCAAAGGATACAATCAACAGGAAGGTATTGATTATACAGAAACATTTGCTCCGTAGCAAGGTTAGAGGCTATTAGAATTCTAATTTCATTTGCTTCTTTTATGAACTTTAAGTTATATCAAATGGATGTGAAATGTGCTTTCTTAAATGGGCTCAAACAAGCTCCTAGGCAATGGTATGAGAGATTATCTAAATTTTTGATTGAAAATAAATTTATTAGAGGTTAAATCGATAAAACCTTATTCTTTAAGACTAGAGGTTCAGATATTTTAGTTGTTCAAATATATGTTTATGACATTATTTTTGGAGCTACTAATGAACTATTATGTAAAGAATTTGCAGACCTAATGAGTGATGAATTTGAAATGAGTATGATGGGAGAATTAAATTTTTTCCTTGGTTTGCAAATTAAACAAACGGCAAACGGTATTTATATCCATCAACAAAAATATATACATGAACTTCTTAAGAAATATGGTCTAGATAACGCTAAAAAAAACCACACACCTATGGCTACTGATACTAGATTAGATGAAGATAATAATGGTACAAATGTCGACCCAACTATGTATCGAGGCATGATAGGATCTTTATTATATCTAACTGCTAGTAGACCAGATATTTCGTTTAGTGTTGGCTTGTGTGCTAGATTTCAATGAAATCACAAGGAATCACATCATACGACAGTAAAGAGAATTCCAAGATATTAAAAGGGAACAGATGACTTGTCCCTATTTTATCCAAAAAGTGTTGTCTATGAATTGAAAGGTTATAGTGATGCAGATTATGCAGGAGATCTTGTAAATAGAAAGAGTACTTCAGGAATGGTACAATTTCTTGGCTCATGTTTAGTATCTTGGTGTTCCATGAAACAAAACACAGTTGCTTTATCCACCGCTGAAGCTAAATATGTGGCAGCAGCAGCTTGCTGTTCCTTAATGCTTTGGATCAAATAACAACCACGAGATTTTGGTATTAAATTTGAATGTGTTCCTATTTATTGTGATAATACTAGTGCCATATGCATATCGAAAGATCCCGTGTATCATTCTAGAGTTAGGCATATACAAATACGACATCATTTTCTTAAAGATAATGTTGAGCATAAAAACATCATCGTTAAACATGTTAGTACAAATGAGCAAGTTGCAGATATAAAGACTAAACCACTTCCAAGGGAACAATATGAAAGGATGAGGTTGGAGCTAGGCATGATCAAGCTTCACTAAAGTTTGATGCAAGGATTCTTCCTCAAAGCAACGTGAAAAATTGGAAGGGTTAGATCAACCACAACAAACATGATTGAGAAGTCAATTATTGCAAGATTTAGGTACGCAACTATCTTAAGTACGTGCCATGTATGTTTTCTTGATTGATGCTTAGATGATTAGACCAAGTAGCATTTGTTTGTCTTATGTGATTATGTCCTCATATTAAAAACGAAAAAAAAACGAGGACATATGTTTTTCTTTAATTTTATTTTCAAAATTTTCTTTATTTTTCCTTTTCCACAAAATTCCAGAACTTCTATTTCTTTCTATTTTTTGGTTGGTCAACTTAAAAATTGGTAGAAGACGGATCATCGTAGTGTTTCAAAATATCGTTATTACCCGCTTTAATTCATTCAATATACTCGCGAACCTTTCGTTACACTCATAATTCACACTATACAAACTGATCCAAGAAGTAGTACAAACCCCTCATATAACCGTCCACTCACTCATAAATACTCACACTCTCATGTCCCATCCATCACTCACACAACCCATCACTCACACAAGTATTACTCATTACTAAACCCTCCTAAAACCGTCAAACTCTCATTCTCACTCCTTCAACCCTTATTCTCATCTTCTTCATCAAACATGAAAACCCCCAAATCTTCTTCATCTAGCAAGAACACTAAGGGAAAATCCCCAAAATTTGTTCAACCAAAACCTTTGCAAGTCATCCATCCCTCACCATCAAGAGACGCTCCACAACCATCTTCACAAGAACACAAATCTTCAACCCCAAAAACCATGCATGCCTATTCAAAAAGAACTCTTTCTAACCCAAAAGGGAGTTCGTCATCCAAACCTGCCAAAAGGATCAAACAGGCGGACCCAAATAGCGCAGAATAATTAGCCAAGGAAATGTCCGTGGGCTTTGGGCTTGATAAATACTAGTATGATTCAAATCCCTTTCCCCAATTACATGCAATTTTGAGTAATCAAGGGTGGGAACTCTTAATGTGTGACTATTCTTGCAATTCGATTTATCCTCACCTAATGCGAGAATTTATTCAAAATTTCTCTATTGATAATGAGGTATGTTCAAGCACAGTAAAGGAAATAAAGATGAGTTTAATAGCCTGATGTTAGGGGAATGGTTTGGTGTTCCCACTGTTGGTTTTGACACGTATTATGTCGGGTCAAAAATTGTTTTTTCTGGTATCAATGAAAAAACGATTCTAAAATTTTTAGGAATAAGTGACAAAAAACGGTTTAGCCATAATTCATTTTCACCACTTCACAAACTACTTTACAACATTGTTCGAAGGTTCATTTTGCCACGCAATTCCAAGCGTAGCGAAGTTAATCTTTTAGATGCAACACTGACTTATTGCTTAGCCAATCACATAAAAATCAATTTCCCTTCATTAATGATATCCCATTTAGCTGATTGCATTGAGAAGAAAAGAATGGTAGGTTATGGTGGCTTGTTAACCGATGTATTTAAAAGTTTGGCGTACCTCTAGACGGTCTAGAATTCCGATGAGCGCAAATAATAAAATTGGTGCAAAATGCCTTAACAATTTGCAACTTAAATTAAATGAAAAAGGAATTTTAGAGGACGCTATAGAGGATGTAGAGGAGGTCAGTTCTGATGATGAGAAGGAAGGGGCAGAAAAAGAAGAGGAAGAAAAAATGAAAGAGGGAGAAGAAAGGGAGATGGGAGGAGAAGAGGTTCAGGAAGCTGTTTCCTCTGTCAGCACTGAAAGGCAGAGGCGAAAGAGGAACAGGCGAAAGCTTGTAGTGAGGGCAAAGCTTCTAGAGAAGAAGTAGATGATGAACTTGAGGAACATGATTCCGGTGATAGTTCTAATGATGAGGAGGTGGCGAAGCCTGTTAAGGAGGAGCCTGTGCTGACTCCCAGAAATGACCCTCCTTCACCAAAACCCGTCTCACCTCCACCAACACATGTACCATCACCACCATCATCACCCATACCCACTTCTCCACCACCATTTACTTCACACGTATCACCTCCACACACCACCCCTGGTTTTGATACTAACCCCTCCACTGTTCCTCCTGCTAACCTTGATCTTATTCTCTCCAAGTTTGTTGATTTTCAGTCTCAATTCTACGCCTTTCAAGATGAAGTTCGTGTCTCACTTGCTTCCATCACTGATCAGCTGTCCCAGATGGAGACGTGTCTTAGAGCAAAGCTGGATACGGTTGAAGTGCAGACTGAATTCGTCGATGAGGAGACTGCCCACTGATCCCTTCTTCTGCCTACTTAATCATTTTTAGTTTGTTGACCATATCGCATGTCTGTTTAACAATCAAACATTTTTTATTTCTTTTGAGTACCATTTGGGGTACGACAATTTGTAATTTTTTGCTACTTTTGAAATTATGCTTCTACTTTTAATCTACTCCTTTCATATGGTCTATGATGCTTATATGCTGCATATCTTGATGATGTTCTGGTATTTACTAAGTTATTTGCTGCTTACTTTCTTAATTTCACTAATGCTTGCCTTAGTGTCGTGGCTTGATATATCCCATCCTTTTTAAAGGCAACAAACTTATGTTTTTGCTTGTGATGATCTGGTGATACATGTTAGAATATATGCTCTAGATTTCTAAATATTTCATTGCTCTGATTTTAAATGAAACTTATTGGATTGAATTTTCTCTGTTAAAGTAAACTCAAATAATTACTTGCGTTCCCATGCTTGCTTAGATACTATTTGTGTATTACTGTTTTACTTCATTTAGAAAATTATCAAAACTTGTTAAGATTTTCGAAAATTCACATAGGTTGATACATTTACCATAATTTGATACTTAAGTTGTTATATTTATTATTTTTTGAAATATAATTAATTTTAAAGACATAAGTCATGTTTAAATACACACAAATTGATATGTCTTAAACTTGAATCTTAGAGTAAACTGTTTTTAAATGAATACTTGGTAAATTATAATTTGATTTGCCAAAGCTACTTAGACTTGCTCAAATCTCTTGCATGCTCTATTTTATTTATTTTACTCTAGTCCTAATTAAGTTTGTTTATAAAGTTTGCCATCATCAAAAAGGGGGAATTTGTTGGCCCAATTGGGTTTTGATCATGACTTAATAGTTTATAAACAAACAAAACCCTAGAGATTGTTTTGTAGGTCATATATCTGATTTGTAAAAATCGTCGATGGCACCTAAAGGCTTGCTTAAAGAATAATGTACGTGTCAAAGTCAATGTTAATGTCAAAGTCAAAGTCAAAGCAGTCAACCTTGGAGTCCAAGTGGAAAGTCAAAAGAAGGTTCAATCACTATTGTTCCAAGTTTGATAAGTTAAAAAGAAATCTGACGGAGACAGTGCAGTGTTCCTAGCGAAGCAGATCCGAGAAGAGAGTCAACTAAAACGTAGGAAAATAAGTTTTTCTTATTTTAGTTACTTGTACGGGTAAAGTCAAAAATGGATTGCATAAAGAAATTAATTGGCAAAATTAACTAATCTAAAACGTGCGATTAAGCTCCCTAAGTTCTCTCCACGTTAATAGGGAATTAGTTAAAGATAAATGAAATTTACTATTTTTAGCCAAAAATAACCGAATGACCTTGAGTAACCTCCAAGGCTTTTTTCCAGTATTCCCACATCTTGGATTAAGGGAAATATGGATGTAATGCACAGTTGATCACATATAAAAGAAGAATTAACAACCGACCAGCCGTGTGTGTGCCCAAATCAAGAATTCAAGAGAGATCACCAAAGGAGAGAAAGATATTCATTCGTTTAAGTGCTAATTAATTCTCAAATATTTTTCTTATGCAATCTTTAAGTCTTTATCCAATCTACAAAATTATTTTGTAAAGGGTTTTTGAGAGATAGTAATTTAGACTTGGGGAAGTCTAAAGGGAAACCGTGAGAAAGAACGAGAGAAAGAAAAGAGAAGGAGAAGGAGAAGAAGAAGAGAAGTGGCCTAGTAGAGAAGAGAAAAGAACAAGTTTTATGTAATTTCGTTAATTGCTTAAAACATGATAAGAGAAATTTAAAATCCGAAGTGGTCGTGGATTTCTTTCTAAGAAGGCCTAGAAAGTTGCCGCGTTAAATCTCCTGTCTCCATTTTACATTCTTGCTTTTACGTAAGTATTTTGTTTGATTTTAATTTCCGCAAAACAGGGCAAAAATACTTGAAAAAGCAACCCCCTCTTGTTGTATTCATATAAGTGTTTCTACAATGGTTCTTCCCCAATTTTGAGAATTTTCAACAGATGAATGTGGTGAGGAAATATACGAGTCCTCATCTTCACAATCTTCAAACAACAACTTCATTGCATAATGAGAGAGAGAAGAGTTAGGAGACTCCATAACCAAACCTTAAACTCAGAAAAAATCCCAAACACAAACGACGTGAGAGAAGAGAGAAGAAGAATCAAAACCTTGGATCTATTGTAAAATGAAGAAGAGATGAAGAAGATAAAGTCTAGGGTTTCAGAAGGGGGTAAGTGATACAAATGGGTTAGTGTATATTAGAGGGAGGAAGATGATGAATAGTGTCGAAGAACAAGAGAAGAGAAGTATGAACAGCTAGGGTTTTCTCAAAAGGGATGAGTAATATAATGGTTTAGGGTAAATTAGAGGAAGGAGGGGTTAAATAAAGGGAGGGAATCATTAGAGGGTTAATTAGGTTTGGAGGGATTAATTAATGTATTTTTGTTTTTAAAATAAGGGTATTTTGGTAAATTTGAAAATGATATAAGGATAATTTGGTACAAAAAATGTGTACCAAAATGGAAATGGGACAATTGAAATGAATTGCCCAAATAAGGAAATGGGACAATTGAATTGTATTGGAGGGAATATAAGATAACATAATTGAGTATATAATGATATATATTTGGTGTTATAATGATATATATTTGGTAATACAATGTAACATATTTAGATATATAATGATATATTTTCGAAATTATAATAGAACATATTTGGATATATACCAATATATATTTGGTAATATAGTATAACATAATTGGGTATACAGTGATATATATTTGGATTAATAGAAGATATTTTATATTTTAATTTTTATTTGGCCTTGTGACGTAATATTACGGGGTATATAATAGAACATATTTGAATATATATATCGATATATATTTGGTAATATAAGACAACATAATTGGGTATATAATGATATACATTTGGTGTTATAATGTTATATATTTGGTAATATAATATAACATATTTGGGTATATAACGATATATATTCGGAATTATAATGTAACATATTTGGATATATACCATTATATATTTGGTAATATATTATAATATAATTGGGTATATAATGATATATACTTGATGTGTTATAATGTTATATACTTGGTGTTATAATGTTATAATGTTATATATTTGGTAATATAGTATAACATATTTCAGTATATAATGATATATATTTGAAATTATAATAGAAAATATTTGATATTTTAATTTTATTTGGACTCGAAACGTAATATTATGGGGTTTATAATAATAAATATATTTATATATAACATGGTATATTTGATTATATATTAACGTATACTTGGTCTTATAATATATTAACATAAATTATGTTCGGCCTTGTCGTTATCTTATAGGAAAAATAACACATTCGGCTGCTTGGTCGTGGCCCATTACGTCAGCAAAATCAGTGAATACCTCATGCTGCAATACAAGTAAAATAAAATGTATATTATCAACTAATATCCCTATACAATGTATACAATCAAAAAAGAATGTAATATTGCCACTCCACTAGCAACAAATTCAGCGTGTTCCGAATCAGGAGGCTCAACATTGTCGAAGTACAAATAGCCTGTTATGCAACAGCGGAAGAGAAGAACCTAAAACAACAATGAAACAATAAAGATTCAAAACAAACAATAAGAAAAGACACAAGAAATTTAATGTGGTTCACTATCAATGTGATAGCTACGTCCACCGGCACCAAGATCAAATAATTTCACTATGAACCGCAAAGATTTACAAGATGAATCAACCTCTCAATCACAAAGAATAATGGCTCTCTTGTGATCTCTCTCAATTTTTGTGATTAACCATGCCCTAACCCTAAAAATGGATATTTATATGAGATGCCCAAAATTAAGAAGTTATTACATGATAAAACAAAGTAACCGTCACAAAACCACGGAATAACAAAAGAGCCGAAAAAAACTGCTCACTCGCGAGCCGTACAGTCTCTCGCGACCCGCGAGCTCGCGGCCCGTACGAATACTCACTCCTCGCGACCTGCTGTCACAACGAGACAGTAACTTTTGCTGCTTTACTCGCGAGTCGCACCCCAGGTCACGAGCCGCGACTTTCAGCTTCTCCAGAACCAGAAACTTGTTGATCCCTTTTCGCGCACCGTGATGTTCTTTGCGTCCCGTGACTCCCTTGAACCCGAGTTCGAGGCACATCAACAACAATCTCCACCTTGACGAGAACTCGTAGTCAGCAAACGATCTCATCAATACATAGCGAATATCTCAAGCCAAAACCCAATGCAAAGCTCATGCATAAGCCATACATCCCGATAAGCCTTCAACCAAGACCCATCCGACAAATCTTCAACCAAGACTCATCAAAAACATATAAATAAGTATAAACGACTCATAATGCTCCACCTACATCACAAGCCCCGAGCAAGCTTCACCTTGAGGCCAACACACCTACAACAGGAACTCCCCAACACCGCCCCTAAGGGCCAACTACATCACATAGTAATCAACTTTTAGCAAGTCTAAGCAATGTTTAAACTTACTAAATGGAACAGACTTAGTAAAGAAATCAGCTGGGTTTTCAGCGGTCCCGATCTTCTTTACCTTTACCCTCTTGTCAGTACGCAAGAAATGATACCTGACATCAATGTGCTTGGTCCGATCATGGTGCACTTAATCTTTAGCTAAGCAAATGGTACTTAGACTATCAGAATACACCGTAGCAAAATCCTGTGCAATACCCAGTTCACCCACAAGGCCTTTGAGCCAAATAGACTCCTTAGCTGCAGAAGTTAAAGCCATATACTCAGCTTCAGTAGTAGACAACGTGACTGAAGACTGCAATGTAGACTTCCAACTAACCACAGAACCACCCAAAGTAAACACATAACCGGTCACAAACCTCCTTGTATCCACATTAGCTGCATAATCAGAATCACTATACCTAGTTACCAAACACTCCTTACATTCCCATACACAAGACCTATATCAGTTGTCCCTCTCAGATACCGAAGAATCCTCTTCACCCCCTGCCAGTGCTCTCTCCCAAGTCGAGCCATAAACCTACTCACAACACTAACAGCGTGCGCAATATCTGGCCTAGTACAGACCATAGCATACATCAAACAACCAATCGCGTTGGCATAAGGGACCCTAGACATATATGCCAACTCTTCCTCAGTTTGAGGTGACATAGACAAAGACAATTTACAGCTCACATAAGTTGGTGTACTTTTTGGCTTCGATTTCTCCATCCCAAAGTGAGACAAAATCTTTTCAATGTAACTTTTTTGAGTCAAGAAAAGCTTACCCCTAGCCCGATCCCTATAGATCTCCATACACAAAATCTTCTTAGCTGGACCCAAATCTTTCATGTCAAACTCTGAGCTAAGCATCTCCTTAAGTCTAGCAACATCAGTTTTATTCTTTGTAGCAACAAGCATGTCATCAACATATAACAACAAATAAATCATGGAACCATCATCCAGCTTACTATGATACACACAACAATCATATGAATTCCTATCAAAACCATGTGAAACCATAAAAGAATCAAACCTCTTGTACCATTGGCGAGGGGATTGCTTAAGTCCATACAATGACTTTAGCAATCTACATGCATAATGCTCCTTCCCTGGAATCTCGAATCCCTCGGGCTGCTTCATCAAAATCTCCTCCTCCAAATTAACATGAAGGAAAGCCGTCTTAACATCCAGCTGCTCCAACTCAAGGTCATAATGTGCTACAATTGACAATAGCACACGAATAGAAGTATGTCGAACCACTGGTAAGAATATCTCCACAAAATCAACCCCTTCTACCTGACTGAACCCCTTAGCAACTAACCTTACCTTAAATCGAACTTTCTCAGACTCAGATGACCCTTCTTTCTTCTTAAAGATCCATTTGCACCCCACAAGTTTTCTCCCCTCAGGTACCTTCACAAGTTCCCACACTCTGTTCTTGTAAAGAGACTGCATCTCTTCACCCATTGCAGCAAGCCATTGCGCCGACTCACTACAACTAATTGCTTGTTTATACGTGGCAGGTTCAAAAGACTCAACATCATCAGCTACACTCAATGGATAACCTGTCAAACTTTCAACACAACAATTCCTTCCTTCCATCTCTTCAATCAACCTAACAGGCTTCTTGATAACACGTTTAGGCCGCTCAAGAATGGTGTCAGATTGATTAGATGACCCCTGATTAGACTGATCCACCTCCACCCCAGAGTTAGGTGAAGGTAAAACAACCTCATGCTCAGGAGCACTCGGCACTGGAACCTCAGCATCATCATCAATAAATTGTACTCGTGGTAAATCAGCAATGGATGACTGATGTACCTCAAGTACCCCATCTGTCTGTAGCACGTTATCCCCTTCCTTCCCCAAATCAGAAGACTTTGAGGTCTTCTTGGAATACATGGTGCTTTCATCGAATGCAACATCCCTACTAAGAATGACCCGACGCTCCGAAGGTGAATAGATCCTAAACCCCTTCACACCATCACCGTAACCAACAAAACACCCTATCTTGGCCCGTGGATCCGGCTTACCCTCACTAACATGATAATAAGCAACACAACCAAAAATCTTCAAATTCAAGAAACTAGGCAACTTACCACTCTAGATTTCAAACGGGATTTCGAAGTCAATTCCCGAATGAGGACCCCTATTGATGATATAACAAGCTGTCATCACAGCTTCACTCCAATACCTCCTCCCTAACCCTGCATTAGAAAGTATGCATCGAACTCTCTTAAGTAGTGTCTGATTAACCCGCTCTACAACACCGTTCTGCTGTGGTGTCATGCTGACGGTATGATGCCGACCAATACCCTCATCTGCACAGAACTGATTAAACTCCTCTTTGCAAAACTCTAGCCCATTGTCTGTTCGTATCTTCTTGATCTTCCTACCCTGTCGATTTGCCACCAAAGCTTTCCATTGCTTAAAATCTTTGAAGGTCTCATCCTTTGATTTAAGCAACCTAAGCCAAGTGTATCGGGACTTATCATCAACAAATTACACAAAATTGCGGAAACCTCACGTACCTTCAACCCTAGATGGACCCCAGCAATCTGAATGGACATAATCGAGCACATCATCAGTAATGTGAGCACCATTGCTGAACTTAGACATGTGTTTCTTCCCAAACACACAATGCTCACAAAATTCAAGGTTGGCAACCTTGATCTCGGATAGTAGACCCCTCTTAGACAATAGCTGCATCCCCTTCTCCCCCATATAACCAAGCCTCATGTGCCAAATCTTAGTCATCTCTTGGTGAGACACTGATGCGCAAACCGCAGAACTAGACAGTGTAACACCCTCAAAGACATAGAGGGTGTTCCTCTTAATACCCTTAAGTACTAACTCAGATGCTCGATAAATAGACAACCTTGCTCCCATCCGAAAACACCCCATTGTACCCCAAATCATCCAAGGTACCCAATGAAATCAGATTCTTCCCCAAAGCAGAAACATGCCGCACATAAGTCAAAGTTAACTTTCGCCCATCAATAGTCCTCAATCTCATGGACCCAAGACCCTTAACCTTACATGGTGCATTGTTACCTACAATAACCGTACCCCCATTGCAAGACTCATATGTATCAAACCAGTCTCGACGTGGACTCATATGGAACGAACACCCCAAATCTAGAACCCAATCATCTGAAAGATCCCCAGACTTAGCTGAACTCACGAGTGCTAAGTCTTCCTCCGAATTATAGCTCTCCTTAGGTTTCTCCTCAACTACAGTAGCTTGGGATTTGCCCTTCCTCACTGGACAATTAGCCCTAAAGTGACCCGGTTCTTTACAGTAATAACAGGTCTTTCCCGTAGTCTTACTAGATCCATTATTGTCGTTTCCAGCACCCGACCTAGTATTGTTGCCCTTTTTAAACCCCTTTTTCTTTTTAGATTTCCCGTACTTAACAAACAACCCACTGCCATTTTCCCCGTTATCACCTATAGCTTTCTGATGAAGTTCCCTAGTGTGAAGTGCTGCCTTCACTTCCTCTAAGGTCAATGAGTCCTTACCAACAACAAAAGACTCAAAAAAATTTGAAAAGCTAGATGGCAGAGACACAACTAAAATCAACGCAGCATCCTCATCCTCTATCTTAACATCTAAATTACGTAAATCCAACAATATAGAGTTAAGTTTTTCAAGATGTTCCTGTAAGGATGTACCTGACTGCATTTTGAGGCTGAAAAACCGCTGCTTCAGTAATAATTTGTTGGTCAGCGACTTAGTCATATACAACGACTCCAATATTAACCATAATTCCGCCGCCGTAGCCTGATCAAGGACCTCCGCGATGATATGATCATCCAAACTTAGCAAAATGGTAGAATGAGTCTTCTCCTCCATTACTGCTAATTGCCCGTCAGTTAGTCCATCTTCCGACCACGCAGTAGTACTCTTTGGAGCCAATGGACGCCATATTTGCTGTTGTTTTAATAGAGCCTTCATCTTAATTTGCCATAGCCCGAAGCTATTTTCTCGGTAAATTTCTCAATTCTAATTGTAGAATCTCCAGCCATTGTTTCACACAAAAAACTCTCCAAGGATTAAACCTGAGCTCTGATACCAATTGTTGTGCGACAGCGGAAGCCAAGAACGTAAAACAACAATGAAACAATAAAGATTCAAAACAAACAATAAGAAAAGACACAAGAAATTTAATGTGGTTCACTATCAATGTGATAGCTACGTCCACCGGCACCGAGATCAAATAATTTCACTATGAACCGCAAAGATTTACAAGATGAATCAACCTCTCAACCACAAAGAATAATGGCTCTCTTGTGATCTCTCTAAATTTTTGTGATTAACCATGCCCTAACTATAAAAATGGGTATTTATATGAGATGCCCAAAATTAAGAAGTTATTACATGATAAAACAAAGTAACCGTCACAAAACCACGGAATAACAAAAGAGCCGCAAAAAACTGCTCACTCGCGAGCCGTACAGTCTCTCGCAACCCGCGAGCTCGCGGCCCGTACGGATACTAACTCCTCGCGACGTGCTTTCACAACGAGACAGTAACTTTTCCTGCTTTACTCGCGAGCCGCACCCCAGGTCGCGAGCCGCAACATTCAGCTTCTCTAGAACCAGAAACTTGTTGATCCCTTTTCGCGCACCGTGATGTTCTTCGCATCCCGTGACTCCCTTGAACCCGAGTTCGAGGCACATCAACAACATAGCCTTATTAATCAAGTCCACTACAAGAAGCATGTAGTGATCTTCTCTCTGATATGGTACGAAAAACTATGAATCAAAATATAATAATCAATACCATGATACCAAATATAATATATTAGGTTCTAAATTAAAAATTGTTATAAATCAAAATATATCTTGAAATATCCTCAAAGGTTGATTCATGAACATCCAAATCTAGACTGGTATAAATCCAAAACTAGACCATTATACATCCAAATCTAACAAATTATTTTACAAAATACTATGTGTTATATTTTCAGATATGAAATAAGGTATATCCAAGTGTAAACTTTCAGTTCTATAGTTCTAGTTTTATTTTAATATATACCCAAATACAATGTGTTGTGTATCTAAACATAAATTTAGAGGCTAAATATGTACCACGTTGCATTTTTTGAAGTCTAACGGGGATAGGGGTGTGAGTAATTTGGTGAAAAATCGAGCACCAAACCGAACCAAATCGAATAAGAAATTTGGTTTTGTGATATTTTAAATATGATTTGGTTTGGACAAATTTTTCTTTAAAAAATTTGGTTTGGTTTGATTTCGGTTCAGGGTCACAAAAAACTGAAAAACCGAACTACACCGAAATGTTAAAGGAGTGAGTAGGCGGCTCAAGCTCAATAAGAATAAAACCCTAGCAGCGGGAGAGGCGCTGAAATATAAATATGACATAAAAAGTCAGAATTCATTTGAAAATTAAAACCCTAGGTTACAACGTGACATGGGACGACGCTCCCTCTCTGACTCCTTCTTGTCTTCCATATAGTTCCATTCATGAATTCATTTGAAACCTTTAATCCTTGAATTCCATTCCCGGACTCCCTGTCTTCTGCCTTCTTCTCCATCAGACCATTCTTCTTCTCATCTCTTTCATTCCCCTATTCCCATCGGCCATCAGTCATCTACTGGAAATTTCTAATGAATGGACCTTTCTTGGAAATTTTCTATTGGAAATTTTAAGTTGTTTTAGTCTATTTTTAATGAACTCTTTAAGTTGTAATGAATGGACCTTTGTTGGAAATTTTCTATTTGAAATTTGGAATCGATTCTGTCTATCAATGAAGCTTTTACATTCGACCAGACTGGACTAGTTCGAGTCTATTCGGTTAATTAAGTGTGATTTTGACCGAAATTTTCAAATTCGATTTGGTTCAATTGGGATTATAAAAAATATGATTTGGATTTGTGTATTTTCACCCCTAACCGAGGAGTAAGATTCCACCCATTTTGTCCAACCACCTATAACTTGTGTTTTCTTGTCATCCTGTGTGGGTTTTGGATTGTTATGGTGTATGAAGTTAGAGATTCAAAACTAAAACCAAGCAAACAAAAAAATTATTATTTTGGATATGCCTACATTTAATTTTAGTCATCAATAACAAAATAATTATTCAACTTACATAGTGGGATGTGCCAAACAAATAAACACGGACCCACTTGGAGGGGTTTTCAACTACTTGGTTTTTCTCAAGCGCATTCAAATACATAGCCCAACAATCAAGAATAGTAGTTGCAATTTCAGTTTGGTTAAACATGCTCTGCGCATCCCTCCGATTTGATTTGAAATCGAACCAACAATTTTATTCGAAATCGACCCAATAACTCAAATAAATACTTGTAGGCTGTAGTAGACTCATGTACTCTTGTCTAAAGAAAATGTTTGACAATTTCAATTTTAAGCAACAAAACATTGATGTAATCATAATCAAGGAAAGTAAAACACTTTAAACACAAATCATCCCAACATAATCATAATCAACACCAGAAGAGAAAAAAACACGAGCACCTGCCATTCAATTATCAACAAAAAAAAACTCCTCCCTGTTAGAAGTAGACAAAAGTGAATGTATTGTTTAGTTGGATGCATTGAAAACCTCAATGCTATCACTTTCTACAGTACTTGAACAGTACTATAATGTTGTCTATAAAAGCTTTGCTCTTGTATTCTAAAGATACGGAATACATCGATATCAATTACTTACACTACTTTTCTCCTTATATTCTCTCTACCTTTTAACACGTTATCAGCACCATTTTTCGCTCTCACAAAAAAAATAAATAAATAAATAAATAAATAAATTCAAGAAGGTAATATTTTTTTCTCAAAACAGTGTTACACATTTTTTTTTAGCCACAATATGGACCAACAATCAAACGGTATCAACATTATTATTCAAGGTGTCAGTAACACCGTTCTATACTTTATTCTTGAAGAAAATTGTATATCCGTTACTACCAACCCAGCTAGTAGTGGTTCAAACCAACTACGACGACACAATCCAAATGATACCCATGTAAATGAAAACCCAATACCAAGTCCCAATAATGCAAATAATTCACCAGCTACTAATCAGCCATCACAACCTACTGATAACCCACCAGTCCAACCTACTAATGATCCTATAGTACCACAAGAAAGTAATAAAAGAAAAAATGACGAAGCTAAAGGAACTAGTAGTAAACGTTTCCAGACTAATAACCCATAAAATAACATACTTTAATAATGTCGTTTAATCTTTATGTTCGTTTTTTTTTTACTTTATCAGCCGCCAATATGGACTGGCTAGTATTATTTTGTGATGACCGCATTTATGGACTGGCTAATACATTGTTATCGCCTTTATGGACGGTTTTATCTCTATTTATGTGATCATATCGTCATATTATGTGCATATGCATTTGGTTACTTTAGTCTATACAATTATATACATCACACTTTTATATACTTATATGTATATAATCAGTTAATAAACCCATAAAAAAAATAATAAATAAATAAATAAAAAATAAATAAATAAAAAATAAATAAAAATTTAATGTATATATATGTAATAAGAAGACAAATAAATATATACACATATCATTAATAACACAGATTATTAGCACACATAGTTAAATTAGCTCTACAAAACAAAGATTATACTCTTAACATATAGCTCTTTTTAATTGTAAAAAGTATCACCCAGGAATGAATGCCAGAATGGTCCGAAAATTATAATTTAAGTAAAACGTTAAGGGTTCGACCCTGAACGAAAATTTTTTTTTACTTCATAATCTAAATTTATTACCCACAATTTATTAAACTTGGAGATTAAATATAAAACTGGTATTTTTACCCTCTATAAATAGGGTCTTCTACCCATCCCAAACACACACCCACCACTCACACCTTATCCCAAACACAAAAAAAAAAAAAAAAAAAATTTTACCCACTAAATTATTTCTTCTTCTTCTTCCTTCAACCATCCATGGCAAACAATACATCTCCAAACTCCCATCACAATCCAATTGCCGACAATATAAGTAAAATACTAGAAGCATTCATTATCATTATGGGCTTAATCGTATTACTTGTAGCGCTACTGCTCTACCTTATTATCCAAAAATAAATTATCAAATCTTGTAATAAAACAAATAAATATGTAAATAAATTTTCTTTTGCAATTTTTTTTTGTTTTATTATCTATTAATACTATCTACTTTGTTTTATGTATGATCATATTATGCTTGTTATATCTGAGATATTAAATCAGGGGGAGATGATACTAATATGCTTCAATATCTCTAATGATACACAAAATCATTAATAATTTGTCATTTTCTCAATTGTAGAAAAATAATGGTTGATCTTAAAAAGAGAGAATTCATTGCCTTGGAACTAACAGGAAACAATTTTATACAATGGGCTTCAGATGTCAAATTATATTTAAAAGGAAAAAGTTTATTATACACAATAATTGAACTTAATCCTGCCGACAAAAGAAAGGGCATTGAACGAGATCCCATAAAAATTGAGGAAGATAAAGCAAAAGCAGCATCAATATTGAGACATCATTTAGCCGACATTCTCAAACATGAGTACACCAATTATGAGGACCCAAAGTTACTCTGGGAAGAGCTAAATGAAAGATTCGACCATAATAAAAGTGTACTTCTCCCAAAGGCCATCGATGAATGGCGAGAGTTAAGATTCCAAGATTTCAAATCAATTAGTGATTATAATTCAGCCCTTCATTTGATAAAATCAAAATTAGTCTATTGTGGACAAATAATAACAGATGAAGAAATGATAGAAAAAACATTGTCAACCTTTCACGTAAATAGCATCTTGTTACAACAACAATATCGTGAAAGACATTTCAAGAAATATCATGAATTGCTGAAAACACTCCTTGTTGCGGAACAAAATAATGAATTATTATTGAAAAATCACAACAGGAGACCTTTAGGGACTTTGCCCTTTAATGAGACTAATTTGATTGAGAGAAATCTTCGACATCGAGGTCGTGGGAACTATTTCATAAGAGGTAGAGGTCGTGGAAGATATCACGAAAAGAGCGGCACAAATTCCTTTGAACAAGGAAATTTCTATGGTCGTGGTCGTGGTCGCGGTCGTGGACATTTTCGTGGCCGCGGACGTGACCATATTTATGAAAGAAATATATTTGCCCCCCGAAATGATAATTTTAAACAAGTCCAGAAACACAAAAGCACATGTAATAGATGTGGCATGACTGGACATTGGGGGCGAACTTGTCGTACCGCTAAACATTTAGTGGATTTATATCAAGCTTCCCAGAAAAACAAAGGAAAAGGGGCAGAAGCAAATTTTGTAAATGAAGCAAGTACATCTGGGCCCACACTAGATGTCTCTGATTTCTTTAGTGAGGATGTGAACCTCCACAAAGTTGATCCCCAAGAAGAAGATAATTATTTCTTTTGATGATTAGATGCATTTTTCTATTTCTCTAACTTGTTTTTCTCTTTTTGAATTTGAGAAGTTGTTATTTTATTTCCTACTTATGTTTTGTATTGAGTATTCTGGTTTTATATTAATAATATGAATTTCTTTTCTCTTATTTTAGAAATGGAAATGCCAGTAAATGGATCAAAATTTCATTGCCTCCTGGACAGTGGAACAACACATACAATATTGAAAAATCGAGAATATTTTTCAGACTCGAAATTACTTCAGGCAAATGTCAATACAATATCAGGAACAGCAAAATTAATTGAAGGCACTGGAAAAGCATGCATCATACTCCCTATGGGGACAAAATTGATAATAAATGATGCACTATACTCGAGTAAATCTCGAAGAAATCTTATCAGTTTCAAGGCAATACGCCAAAATGGTTACCATATGGAAACCAAAACCATTGATGAGAAAGAATTCTTATGCCTTACAACAGAAAATAATGGCACAAAAATTATCCTTGAAAGGATGCCTGCATATTCATCGGGATTGTCTCTCACTCACATACGCCCGATTGAAATAAATATGATAAGACTAAAAAATAAAGAGCTATTCACTCTATGGCATGACCGCTTAGGTCATCCTGGCACTAGGATGATGCATAAAATAATAGAAAATTCTGTTGGGCATCCACTTAAAAATAATAAGATTCCCCAGTCAAATGAGCTCTTATGCACCTCTTGTTCTCTTGGAAAATTTATTACTAGACCATCAGTAAATAAGATTGCTACTGAATCTCCTATATTTCTTGAAAGAATCCAAGGAGATATATGTGGACCAATTAATCCACCATGTGGACCTTTTAGGTACTTCATGGTTTTAATAGATGCTTCCACAAGATGGTCACATGTAAGCCTTCTATCAAGTAGAAACAATGCATTTGCAAAACTACTTGCACAAATCATCAAATTGAAAAATCATTTTCCTGATTATACAATAAAAAGTATTCGATTGGACAATGCTGGTGAATTCACATCCCAAACTTTTAATGATTATTGCATGTCAATTGGGATTAAAGTGGAACACCCCGTGCCACATGTTCACACGCAAAATGGTCTTGCTGAGTCATTAATTAAGAGATTGCAATTAATTGCAAGACCACTTCTAATGAAATCAAAATTACCATCATCGGCCTGGGGTTATGCAATATTACATGATGCATCACTGATTAGGCTAAGACCTACAGCTTATCATAAATATTCGCCAATGCAATTAATAGCGGGTCATGAACCTAATATTTCACATTTGAAAATATTTGGATCCGCTGTATATGTGCCCATTGCTCCCCCTCAACGTACAAAAATGGGTCCACAAAGAAGGATGGGAATATATGTTGGTTTTGAATCTCCGTCGATCATTCGATATCTTGAACCATTAACTGGTGATCAATTTCAAGCTAGATTTGCTGATTGTCACTTTAATGAGACAATATTCCCATCCTTAGGGGGAGAGAATGTGGACTTGCAGAAAAGAAATATGGAACTTATTTGGAAAGCAACACATTTAGAATATTTAGACCCAAAAACAAAATCATGTGAACAAGAAGTACAACGAATTGTTCATCTACAAAGTGTTGCTAACCAATTACCTGATGCATTCATAGATACTAAGAGTGTTACTAGATCACATATACCAGCAGCAAATGCCCCTGCTCGAATAGAATTCCCGGATGAAAAGGCAAAAAGTGATGAAATTGTTGTGCAAAGAAAGCGTGGAAGGTCGCTTGGTTCAAAAGATTTAAAACCAAGAAAATTGAGAAAACAAGAAAGTGCACCAAATGATACTAAAAATGAAAGTGAGAATAAAGGAGAAAATCAAGATATCTCCGATAATGAAAAAGAAGAAAATGAAAATAATGAAACCTCAATAAATTATATTTTCTCTAGGAAACAATGGAATCGAAAAAGGATCATTCCAGATGAATCCTTTGCTTATTCCATAGCTATTGATATAATAAATGATGAAAATGATCTTGAGCAAATGTCGATAAATGAATGCAGAAAAAGACCTGATTGGCCAAGATGGAAAGAAGCAATTGAGGTGGAGTTAAAATCATTAGAAAAAAGAGAAGACTTAGGGCCAATTGATTATGAAGAAACATATTCCCCAGTTGTTGATGCAACCACACTCAGAAGGTTTTTAAAGATTTTTGGTGAGTTTAACTGTTTCTCAACACCTACAAATGAGATTGATGGATGTCGTAACTGCATATTTATATGGGTCACTTGACACAGACATCTATATGAAGGTCCCTGAAGGGCTAAACTTACCAATAAAGAATATACCCAGAGAAATGTTTTCCATAAAATTAAAAAGATCATTGTATGGATTAAAACAATGAGCTAATGTGGTATAATCGTTTGAGTGAATACCTTATGAAGCGAGATTCAAAAATAACCAAATCAGTCCATGTGTATTCATCAAACGATCTCAATCAGATACTAAATTTTGTTTGGGACTACAAATTGAACATTTGGGGTTTTTTGGGAAAATTTAAATTGAACATTTGAAAAGTGGAATATTTGTCCTTCAAAGCAATTATACTGAGAAAGTTTTGAAACGGTTTTACATGGACAAGGCTCATCCACTAAGTTCCCCAATCGTGGTACGATCACTAAACATAAAAGATGACCCATTCCGTCCACAAGAAGAAAATGAAGAAATTTTAGGCCCTAAAGTGCCATACTTGAGTGCCATTGGTGCTCTGATGTACTTAGCGAATAATACAAGACCTGATATAGCATTCTCTGTAAATTTGTTAGCTAGGTATAATAATGCACCAACAATAAGACATTGGGATGGGATAAAACATCTATTTCGATACCTAAGGGGAACTATAGATCTTGGATTATTCTTCCAGTCAGGAAATGATGCCATACTTACTGGATATGCTGATGCAGGATATCTATCTGATCCACATATGGCCAAGTCACAAACTGGATATGTATTTACATATGCAGGAACCGCAATATCTTGGAAATCAACAAAGCAAACTCTAACGGCTACATCCTCGAATCATGCAGAACTCATAGCATTATATGAAGCCACTCGAGAGTGCGTATGGTTGAGATCCATGATCGGCCAACTCTAAGAAGATTGTGGTTTAAACGATACAACTACTGCACCGACCATAATCTATGAAGATAATAATGCATGTATCAACCAAGTCAGAGAAGGATATATCAGGGGAGATAGAACAAAACACTTGTCACCCAAATTATTCTTCGCACATGATCTCCAGAGAGATAAAAAGATAAAAGTCCAAGAAATTCAATCCTGTGAAAACCCCGCTGATTTATTCACAAAGTCACTTCCATCAAGACAATTCGAGTATTTGGTACGCAAGATTGGAATGTGTCGATTTAGAGATATATGTTAGCTTCAGGGGGAGAAATATGCCCACTGTACTCTTTTTCCCTTCAATCAGGTTTTTATCCCACTGGGTTTTTCCTAATGAAGGTTTTTAACGAGGCAGATTTAGGGCTATAAATGTATGATATAATATCTATGTCATACATTCAAGGGGGAGTGTTAGAAGTAGACAAAAGTAAATGTATTGTTTAGTTGGATGCATTGAAAACCTCAATGCTATCTCTTTCTACAGTACTTGAACAGTACTATAATGTTGTCTATAAAAGCTTTGCTCTTGTATTCTAAAGATACGGAATACATCGATATCAATTACTTACACTAATTTTCTCCTTATATTCTCTCTACCTTTTAACACTCCCAAAATAATCAAACTCAACAAAAATAAAACAATTTTCTTTCTTCAAGAAGCAACAAGTTTATGAAAGGAGACATACCAAATTATCCAACTGTATGCAATTTCTTTTCTTCAATAAGCACCTAACATTCAATCTTTTTAAAGAATTTTAGCAACAAATTATCAATAATAAATGTGTAAATGAAAACCTAAATGTAATCACTCAAACTCAACGAATGCAATCCAACCCAAAAATATGTCGGGCTCGAGCTATTGAACTACAAAAAAGGTCGTAAGGCTACTATAAAGGAAGCCATAGGTTATACTTTTAAGCTTATGAAAAAACTCTCAAGCGCAAAAAGTAAAGGGTCTATGTTCATAACTTAGTTTCTAAAATGTTAGTGAGAGGAAAGCTCAAGTTGATAAAGAAGAGCGAGACTTCCTGGCTCATATCTTAGCAGGTAACGGTTGCCAGATACTTTTAAATGAAACATACATTTACCAGATTTGGGTACACATCACTTCCTTTGACTGTCTTTTGACCTTCTAACCTATGATTAATATTGTTATCAATACACTTTGTCGCTCTATGCTATAATAGTAGTCAGACTCTTGTAATAGTTATGTTAATAAGACATTGTATTTAGATCGAGATTCTTTTTTTTGTAAATCTGGATGATAAAAGTGCCTTACTTAGAAGAAATTATTGAATCATACAATGCGGTCTTCTCTTACCAAATATTACAATTTACATAGCTTATAACTCATTTATCTTATTTTTAGCTGTAATAATTCCATAAACCTAAATTTATCCAGACTACTACCCACAAGCTCAGTAGTTTAATTTAGTGTAACTATGATTTGAATTGGAATATGAGTACTTTCAATTTAAACCATATAAGGGGATCAAATTGTGCCAACGTAAACACCTAAATTTATAAATATATGCTTCTTGTAGTTTATACATAAAAGAGCATCAAATGCAGGCAACCTTAACTCCCATACAATAATGTAATTTCCGGAACATATTATATCAAATTACAATACTTAATAAGTCACTTTAGACTTTCATATAACAAAAATATTATTTATACGCTTTAATTTATGCAATCTACTACCTCCGGTTCAGTAGTGTAATTTACGCATGCGGTTCCATAACCAGTTAGCTTAAAAATCGTATATTGATTTTTTTGGATACATTAATGTTTTCTAGTTAACAAAAGTAAATAAATATACTTTGTCAAAATAACATTAAAAAATGATCGGAACAAAAACTGAGCCACACTGTTTTTATTGAATAACATAAGTGCAATTAATGCATATCTTTGAAGCTAAAATAATGTGAAAGCAAGTTACATGAAAGCAACTACAATGACTTAATGAAGTAGGAGTAATTATTAATCAATCTAAGCACAAAAAAGTTTATGAATCAATAATAAGAATAGAATAACATAGAAGCGTTTGTCTAAAAATAAATCAATAAGGAATTAAAATACACAAATTCTTACTTGAGAACTTACTTTAGTAAAGACGGCTTTTAAAAGCCCAATCGAATCCTAAATATATATTGTTACAACTTTAAATATAGATTTGAACAGGACTTTTGAAAGTCGTCGTCTTTACAAATGACGGTCTCTCAAGAGAGCATCTAATTGAAATAATAAGGAATATGGTTACTGCCTATTAGAAACAGGGTAGCCAATACCATGTCTTCTAGTTGGAAAAGCCACAAACAATAAACTACAAATCAAACCCACACCAACAGGCAAAATATCAAGAACTTCTTGAACCTCATGGCTTGGCTTTGGGTAAAAACAGTTTATCACATTCTTATCTCTTGAAACGACAACCCCAAACACCATTACTGATAAAATAGCATGAACCCAATCAATAAAACGGACTCTATAATTGACCAAATCAGGCTTAACCTGACCACGGTAATCGAAGAGCCACATGCCCTTAAAGGTAGCGAACCCGTAGTAGACCTGTCCATCTGGGGCTCGAAAACTGTCAGTAAAACAGGCAAGGAAGCAGGACAGTGCTAGAACTGCGAGGAGTAGTGCAGTCATAGGCCGTGTAGCAACGTCGCACTGGCCGTTGTTGGTGAAGATTGGTGTGAGAAGTTGAAATGCTAACAAAGTTCCTGTTGGTAGCAGGTTCGCTAAATTAGCCGTGCTAGCCAAGGCTCGTTGTGCTATTGATGGCTGATCATTAGAACGGGTTTTGGTTCCAACGGAGTCGGAATCAGAGATGGATGATGATGGTTGTTTCAAGGAGGAAGATGGAAGTCTTTGTTTAAGCTCTGACGACATTGTTTTTTTTGTTTGATAGGACAAAATCATGAGAGAATGCTTGTATTTCTATTATTGCTTTAATTTGTATTGGAAGTTGCAAGGCTATTTGGTTGGTTAAACGTGTTAGACAACTAATTTGACTTGATTATTCTGAGTTTATGTGGCAATTTTTTAATTTCTTTCCTTGTGCGTCAATTATATGTTTCTCTTGCTTAGAAGAATTATTTTTGGGTTATGAATTTTGTAATCTAGTTAATTTGTTGGCAGAGATTAATGCGAAAATGCAGCAGATAATTAAATTGTAATCACTATTAACTATATTAAATTCAATTCTATCTCAAGACCACAACAGATCGAAAAACTCCCTCGTAGAGGATATATCAAACAGCGATGTGGAAGAGGATATTCAGAATTGTCATATCTCATACACAACGATCGTAGTTTTGTTAACTTTTAATTATTTTTGTTAAAGTTGTTATGTATTTGCTAATTTTTATTTCTGATGTAGATGTTGTATGACTCTTTATTAATGAATCACTTATTATTCAAAAAGAATATTATTTTTGGAACTTATTTATGTCATTTGGAGAAAAGTATAATTTATTTTAAGAAATATAAATAGGATTAGATGTTAGAACTTCATGACTTAATTTAGAGTTCATATTATAAGGGCGATTTTAAGGCTTAATTAATGCTTATCTGTCTCATAGTAACATAACTTGTGTATCATTTTTTGGATTAAAAGGGTAGAGTGATTAAGAGAAATAGAATAAAATGGATGTTATTTGGAAAGGGATTGAAATATGTAGATAAGATTTAAAATAGGTGGTGGAGTCTTTTGTTGTCATTATTTTAATATTTATGAAATATTAGTATATTGATTAATTTCAAAATTAATTAGTATTCTAATTTATATTAATTAATATTTTATTGTAATTAATTAAAGGAAAATTCCACATAGTTGCATTCTGTTTTCATAAAATGTCAGTGGTTTCAATTTTTTAAGAAAGTTTTAAATGGTAGCATCAAGTTTATGCACTCTCTAATTACTGTAGCATTTTCCGTCAAATTCTTGTTAAATTTCGTTTAATTCATCATTTTGTAAGTTCTTTCCGCATTGTAGCATCCAGTTTTTGTTTAATTCACCGTTTAATTCATTAACGCCCATAAATATTGTAATAATTTTGTTTTCATTCAAATTGTAAGCATTATAAAGTTCAAAAGCTGCATTTCAAGCACTAATATATATTTAAACGGTGTATTTCATAATGTCAAAATGTGCATTTCATAAGTTCAAAAGGTTTCTTCCAAGCACTAATACATATTTACTTAGTATTATAAAGTTCAAAAAGTGCATTTCAAGCACTAGTACATAAGTTCAAAGTTCAATGTTGCATTTCCAGCACTAAGACGTATCTATATAATTATATTTAGAATGATTTTGAAGAAGACGACGTAGAAGTCGTCCTTTTACCCTTTTTTTGATTAGTTGTCAATCCACCTTGCAAGTATTCACATTGTGTCCAAACTCCTTGTATCTACTACACTTCACAGTCTTAGACCTTTTTCCCTTTCTTTCCTCGTCTGCATCCCTCTTTCTATTCTTTGCAAGTCTTCCAATTGCTCTCTTCATCACCGGTGGCTTGATTAGTAGAAACTGCATTTTTGGCCAATGATTAGGGTCTAGAATAGATCTAATAGGGCTTGCATATGAATATGAAGACTGTGACCGTGCTTTCACCACAACGACCTTGTAATGAAAGTCTACGAGATTTAACAACGAAAAGAAAATGAAAAATATAATACAAAAATGAATACAAGTGTTTATGAAATATCTTGGATACCTCCCTCTCAAATGTAGTTTTATTATAAATGATTCAACAATATAGTTTTAATAAATGTC
>CM033456.1:9086021-9301021 GCA_019425755.1 Amaranthus cruentus
CTCTATACTACTTCTATGTTAATATCAAAGTTTGGTAAGCCGTGAAAGACATGAGCCAGCAAATAATCTAAATGTTGAAATGGAGAGCTTAAGAGCTGAAAATCGGGCTATTCTAGCTTCCTTTAAGTCAGTTACTTCTGGATTTGCAGAAGTTCTAAAGGCCATTCGCTAAGGAAATGTTTCATCAGAAAATATGGATCTTGCTGAATCAACACTAAACGCTAATAATCATGAGGTTAGCACTTTCTTTTTATTGTTCCTTGTTGGTTTCTAGTGCGTCTTTGTTATAAAAAATGCTATTATGGTTATTGGTTTTGTTTAGTTATCGTTTTATTGCTTCTGTCTTGGGGTTTTGTGGCTGCTACTGTTGTTTTTTCATTGGTTTCGTCTTGTGTTGTTGCTGCTGTTGCTTTTTCGTTGGTGTTGTCTTATGATGTTGTTACGCTGGTTTGCGAGGGAGTGTGGTTGTCTAGTTGTTGTCGCCTCTTGCTTTTGCTATGTGTAGTTGTTGTCTCGTAGTTTGGCTGATGTTTGTGCTGCTTCCTCGATGTGTTATGGATGTTTCCATAAAAAAAACTTCCTAGCATAAACAACTTGCAATGGATCTCAACTGTGATTTCTGTTATATTCTTAGAGTTCTTAGAGTTCTGTTATATTCTTAGCGTTCTTGAAATGGATCTCAACTGAGCCCCACTAGTGAGTCTACAAACAACTTGCACCAATTTCCAAGACTCTGATTATTAGGATCCAAAACAAAAACATCATCTGCACTGACGGGACCAACAACACTTGACACTCTTGAATCATGACTCCTAAGGACTAAGACAACTAATAATAACGGTCATATGGACCCACGTGCAAAACATGTGCACTTTAATTAAAGAAAAACAGAACAAAATCATGAATTGCTGCTGTCAGATTTTTGTGCGACCAGACGACCTTCAACCCGTTTTCTAACTGCCTTCTAGGGCTTCCCAGCAGATGTTGAGAGTTCTTATGGAAAGATTCTAGTTTAAATATTCCATTTATCTCTTCAAAGCCCTCTAGGTTCTCAAGGTTTGCCCTGCACAACTTACGCAAGGTAGGCTGGTCAATGGGTTCTGATTTCAGTTGCTGGTCAGATTCTTCTGCCAACTGGGTGACCTTCAGCCCTTCTTCTTGGTGTCTTCCTTTGATTGGAAATGGGCTCCCAATGACTTGATGGAAAGATCCTAGTGTGGAGATTCCATCCCTTCCTCCAATGTCCTCTAGGGTTGATGATTGAGCTCTGCACAACCCCTTCAAGGTGGGTTGTTTACTTGCTGTGCTGCTGTTCTGTTTTGGCCTTTTTTTTCTTATTGTTGTCTTCTTGCACATTTGTTCCATTGTAAACCATCAAGTATATGTAGCTATTAAAATACTAGCTTCTGATATTATGTGTACATAGCTTCTTTTCCCACACAACGATCTGCTGTTGTACGTGTACATTGATTTGTGCACAGTTGCTGTTGTGCGCACAGCCTTCTGCACATTCATATTGACCGGTGGCTGTTGACCTTGAGACCTATTGTACCCACCCACACGATGCACACTGTACTGATCCACCACTAGTTGTGCTGCTGCTGAATGTGATATTCGTTGAGGTGCTGTTATGATTTGCTGACATTTGTTGCGTGCTGGTTTTGACGCCCTTAATTGAGGTTGTTGCTACTGTATTGAAAAATGAAACACGCCCCAAACTGAACTTAATGTCCAGCCCTCATTTTACATAAGACCTACTGAGTTGCTGCTTCTCTTCACATGCTGCTACATTGCACACCACAACCTGCTGCATATACTGATTTCTTCCTTCAACTACTGTCCAGAGTGTGTCACAATATAGACATATAGACAATAAAGAAAAGAAAATGATCATATAGGCAGTTGCTGTACTACATACTCTAGTGCTGCATAGCCCTGAGTGCCCATGACCTGAGTTGACACACGAGTAAGTTCTCCTGTAGGCCCTGCCTTTGCCAAACTAAAATCGGATAACTTGGAATTAAACTCGTGCAAGCATCAGAAGAGCTATCGGAAAATTGCAAGGCATCGAAGGAGACAGCACTATGTTTAGAAGCTGAAATCCAAATGTACTGCATCTAACAAAATATTGGAAGCCTTGAAGTCACGATAAATGACTTATGATTCAGCGTCATGCAAAAAAGAGAGTCCTTTGGCAGCACCAATTGCTCCTCTCTTGATTGGTTTGTGTATGTTCCTAATTGTTTTCTCCTTTGATCTAAAGCACTCATTTGTTGACCTAATATACACTTGTTGCAAGGGTTACTTCAGAATTTATATTGGTAGCCTAAATTGACAAGTCATGCCAATAACCCTTGGATCCTATGAACTATAATTCTCATCATTCAATTCACAATATGACCAGTAACCTCCACTTAGTTAGACCATAGAGTCAAGTGATAATCAGCATTAAGCTTCATTCAAGCAAAAACCCATCATTAACATCTTACCTGCACACTGATCAAATAGTGAGACCTATTTGATCAGTAACCATGTAATTGCATTGTTGCTAATTGACCAGATTCTTGAAAACACATTGCTCTGTACACTAATATGAATACTAGCCTGCTGATATTGAATGTGTGTTGCCAAGTTTAAATGTGTGTTGTACATCCCAATTTGAATTGTTGCTGCTCCTAAAATTTCCCTTGGTTAGCAGCTTTTTCAATCCATTGTAAAAGCTTCTAAGACATGAACCACACATGCTATCTTATGCTTATTGATCTTATGCTTTACAGTAGTTATGTTTGATACTATCTTTCGCATAATTGTAGTTATGTTAAATTTGTGAGTTTCCTGTTAATGCATGATCAATAATTAGTGATCATATGCTGTCTCGATATTGTATCGCTGTTTATGTTGCTGCCTCGATGTTCTGTCGCTGTTTATGCTATTGTCTCGGTAATCTGTCAATGTTTGTTGTTGTTGCTCGATGTTTGATACTCTCTTTTATTATATTATATTTCCGTGTTATTAAATAAAATGTTTTCTAATTAAATACAAGAATGTGATCATAGTACGTAGAGATGCATTGCAACGTCAATTGATTCGAGAGCTAGGCACTCTACACACAACATTGCAAGTCAAATTATATTTGAGCATCATCAGTCATCCTAAGTGCAGAAACATTTTTATTGTCGATGATATTTTAATTTTATATAGAAATTCTTCAAAGTTGTTTGGTATTTTGTAATATTTATATAATTATGTGATAGGTTCTTGGTGTTTAATATATTCTGAATTTTTGATGGTTATACGTTATAATTGGTGAATTAAATAAATTTGTGATTGAACAAAAAAACTATAGATGATGACATCAAGAAGTGTCACAATATTGCAGATAGTGACACTATAATGTGTCGCAAAAACATTTAGTGATGGAAAAAAAGCGTCGCTAAATTAAATAGTGACGAAATAATGAATGCAAAAAATGACACAAGCGTACATAGCGATGCTTATAAGCGTCGTAAGAAGACAAATAGTGACGCTATTTAGCGTCGTAAAAAGACAAATATTGGCTTAAATGTATCTTATAAAGACAAATAGTGACGCTACAAGTGTCACTAATTGACAAATAGTGACGCTACAAGTGTCACTAATTGACAAATATTGACATTTAAAAGCGTCGTAAAATAATAATTTGACATACAAAATTGGCGCAAAATGACAATTACCGACGCGAAAAAGCGTCGCAAATGTGAATTTCGACACTAAAAGCGTCTTAATAAGATACAAAAAAGGACATCAAAAAGCGTCCTAATTGGTGAGAATTGTGACGCTTTTTGAAGTGTCCGTAAATAGCGACATTGAAAATAACGACGCTTTCGCGAAGCGTCGCAAAGCTATATTGTGACGCTTTAAAGCGTCACAAATTGTTAAAAAAAGCGTCACAAAATGCCTTGTTTTCTTGTAGTGCACTATACAATTTAAATTTTTTCTTGATTTGTAGTTTAAAAATGATTATTAAATATTCTTAACTTAATAAATGAAGTCAAATAAGTTTTACTTATAGCTTATAACTTAAAAAAAAAACTTAAAAACGAACAAATATAATTGACAATTATTAATCCAAAGCAGATTTATGCAAATTTATAGTATCACACGATCCTACGATCTGATTCTTCCGATTTTACTCCTAACTTTATCTTAGGTATACCTTGGTCTAGATTAAGAATAAAATAAAAAGTAAAAGTAATCGATGAATATTGTAAAAAAAATTAATTGGGATAATTGATGTGAATTGGGAAGATTAGTTAAGAAAAAATTGAAAATTTAAATCACAAAAACTTGCGTAAGACCGTCCTATTTTAAGACCGAAACTGGGTCAGCCCATTGCAGGCGTGTGTGCTACACGCGCCCTCCAGAATATTTTTTTTTGTTTTTTTCAATTTCTGGATATTTTTCAATTTGGTCTTTAAAGGTATGAATTTCAACGTAACGTGGTACTTAAACATATCAATTAAAGTAAATTTCAATTTGAAACTATAAGTGATCAATTGTGGCGTTAAAATGATCAACTTCTACCTAAATTGAAATTAATATCTTTAAGGTCAAAATTGATAGTTTTAAGAGTAAAATTGAAAAATGTCCAGAAAATCAGAAAGAAGAGAGAAAGCGGATTGGGCTAGAAAATTAAGTCGTCTTATTCTAAGACGGTCTCTTGGGTCGCATGAATCTAAATATAGATAAATCATTTAAGTTTTTTGTTTTCTGAAATGTTTTTTGTTTTTTCTGAAATATTCCATCATAGTGATTAGAACCTGCTAGTATAATTGACCACCAACTTTGAGATGGTGCCAATAAAAAATACTATTAATAAAACACAAAATCTCATACTTCAATTACTCCTAGTTAAATTAAGGTGAAGAAAAAAGAAAGAGTTTTGGATGCTACAATTACTTTAATGACAGGGGCAAAGGCCAAAACCCGCAAGAGAATTTTAAAAATACTCCCTCCTTTAAGAGTTCATTTATTTTATGCACTTTATTCAATATACTTATTCGATCTTTAATATATTAAGTTATATATAATTAAAAATTATAAAAAGTTGATATTAATTATCGTTATATCAAAACGAATCAAATATGATCCTACATAACTATGTTTTAACTTATATATTAATAATAAAATGCAATTTAAAAATAATAGATAAATAATGTCTCAAAAGTAAATAGAACAGCTAACGTGAACAAGAGAGAGTATGATGGAGCAAGCAAAGTGGGACCAACCATTCAACCTACAACAAACCATATCAACTTTTTTCCCATTTATTTATTTAATTTATTTAATTTAATTAATGGCAGATAATTCTTATTATCATTTGAAACCCAAATATGTTCCTTCTATGAAAGGAATTCCAACGCAACTTTACATTTCTTTATATAAATATTCCCAGAAATCCGTTTACAACCCTCAAATTGTGCAGATTTCAACAACACCCAAGTAAGCTTTCTTGGCCATTTGCAGTTGAAATCCGTTTAAGTTATTTTTTCCTCTAATTTTGAGTTAATTCTGCCAATTCTTACATACATTGTGATTTTAGTTTCTGAGTTCTTTTTCTGCGGCATTTTCTAAGTTCGTTTGCTGCTGAATTCGCTATTCTTGTTTGTGCAGCTTTATGATAACATTGGTTTATCGGATAAAGTAGAAAAAAGGAAAATGAAAACTTATTGTTTTGGATTGGTGATGATGAAAAATCTTTTATAAGTTTCATTTGCTTTTGAATCTACTTGTTCAAATAATTTATCCTATTAACTTTTAGGAATTGTTATTAAGCTTCAAAATAATGTAAATCTGGAGATATGTTAATTCAAAATAATCTTATCAACAGATATAAGAAATTAAGCTAAGAAAAATGAAGGAGAGATTATCTTTTCTTGCTGAATTGTTGGAACCCGTTTTGTTTTCTTGATTAGATTTGCACCTTGTTTGGATCTAGGAAATTGAAGGCAATGAAAGGGATAGATTTGAAGACATATTCAATTCCTTGTTTGGATACCAATGTTGGGATGAATTTAAATTAAATTCTCTAATTTTGTTAATAACTAAACCTCTTCGTATGTAGAAAGATTTGAAAGGAAAAAGTTATATATCTTCCTCTTCCTTTTTCTTAAAAAAATTTTAAAAAATTTTTTAAAATTTTTTTTTTTATTTTTTCAGATATACAAATTCGGTGTCTATTTTTAGGTTTTTTCTTTCTTTTTTTTTTTTTTTCTGTTTTAATTGTGCTAATCGTTAGAAAGTTGTTGGTTAATCTGCAATTCTTTACTAGAAAATGTTGTTTGATTCTTTAATTCTTAAATTCCTCCCTTAGAATTACTTACTATGTGCATGCAATTTTAACTTTTTTACTTGTGTTATATATATATATATATATATATATATATATATATATATATATATATATATATATATATTTTTTTTTCTGTTTTATTCTTAAATGTTGTTTCGATGTGTCTTCAAGATGAAGTGATTGTGTTTTTGTTTGATTACAGGTGTAGAATTAGTTTTATAATATGGAAGGTATCATTGTTAGGCGTGTTATCCCGTCTGACAATAGTTGTTTGTTTAATGCGGTTGGGTATATTTCTAACTATGGATAGCTGGTATATGCGTACTTACTTTCATATCAGTGATTTGCCCTTTCTAGTGTTGATACTGCTCTTTGTTTTGTAGATATGTCATGGAACATGATAAACAGAAAGCTCCCGAATTAAGACAGGTTATTTTTATCCAGATTTGTTTGCCAAATTGAATGAAAGTTTTTGAATTATATGTGTTATATTAAGTGCACTCTTTAAAAATGAATTATGGGATGCATAGTGCAGTACTGCCCAACTGTTGTTTACCTTGTATGGGTGTAAAAATATAGAATTGGAATATCTATGTCATCTGTTTCTATACTTGGCTAGTTTAAAAATGTGGTCTGGTTTGTGATTGCGGTGTCGGAATGGTAATGTGGTAACGTGAGTGATGCTATTCTTATAACGCCTAAATATCAGCCGAAACCATAAGAAATCCCTTGCTCTGACCCATAATGCGGTTTTTTTACTACTTTACAACGCGGAAATATCGGTTCGTTGTTTTTGAAAAGCTTTACAACGCGGCTGACGCGATGCGATGCAATTTAACCTTGTTTTTACACTATGATACTTGCTTTTGCTATTTGCAATAATGTGATGGGTCTTTTCAGATGTTTTTTTCTTGATAAAGATCAATATGCTTCTGTACTTCATAAATTGTATTGCATAGTAAAGTTCAATGGGTTGGACTTGTAAGTTGTGATTGATAAAGCTTAATGAGTTTGTATTCATAAAGAAGTTACTCGCTTAATGGCCAAAGCATGCCATAAATGTATTGATACTTGGATGTTGAGCAGCTTTTGATTTACTCAAATTGATCAATTGTTACTTGTAATACTTATCGCTTTCTATGATAGTCTCTAAAATAGTCTGCTTCTTGTGATAGTCTCTAGATACTATCTACTCTGCTTCTTGTGTTTACTTTTGACGAACTGGTAATAAATTAGTGTGTTTATGTTTTTGTAAGGTTATAGCTGTAACCGTGCGTAGTGACCCTGTTAAGTATTCTGAAGCTTTTCTTGGAAAGCCAAATGAACAATATTGCTCGTGGATTCTTGATTCAGAGAAATGGGGAGGTCAGTTTTAACTGTTTTTTTCTTTTATTAAAGAAGCATGTTTTTCTATTGCGATTGAATTATTATATTTGTAATAGTAATAAGTAAGTGCAGTGGCTGTCATCTTTACTCTGTGAAAGCTGCTAACTTGTCATAATTATTTGAGATTCTGAAGTATATTTGACCTTCTAGAAAGTTATGTGGCTGCACCTAACCATGAATGAGTATGTACACTAGCTCACCTAACATCGAGGAAAGTGAAATATGATTTCTCTTATGTTGGTCACTGAATGTTGAAGGATATTTGAAGTGTCGTACCTTTCATGCTTGTTCCTCTTCAGACTGCAACAGAATGAGTTTATATGATGTAGCAAACAAGTAACACTACACAATGAAGATGTCATTGTTAGTAGGGTGTGTGGAGGTCACAATGTAATCATTTTTAGTTTTATTGCTTACTCAATCATGTAGAGAAACACTATATGGAAGACACAATCATATGGACTTGGCATATGACTTGCATGAGCATGTGATGACCAAGCTTAATTGAGGTACCTTACCATATCAAACATCCCCCTTTTCGCCACTTAATTGAGCTACCTTACCAAGCATAAACTAACCTTAAATAATTTAGTACAATTAGCAAGAGTTTGATCAACTACTCGGATTAGCTACAAACTACAAATTAAAATATTAAAGTAACAAACTAGGGAACATGGCCTTGGCATATGACTTGCATGAGCATGACTTGATTTCAAGAGTGTTTCAGACCAAATTGATTAGTTGTCGATTCTACTAGCAAACTTGGAATGAGCTGCTCACATTGCTAACAATTACTTGTTCCAATTATCCACTCCCTTTGTTTGGAATTATTGTCCAAATATATCAACCTTTTTCTATATCTAAGGATACCATATGACTATACACGGGAACACTTACACTTCGTTTGGATTGAGGCGATAGGAGGGAAAGAAAGAGGATAGATGATATAATTTCCTTTGTTTCGATATCAATATAAAAGGCGAGAGATTTTGAAGAATGGGATTCTTAGGGTTTAAGTCCTTTAATATTGTTAATAACCAAATCTCTACAAATGTGAAAAGATTTAGAAGAAAAAAATGCTATTTATCTTCTTATCCCTTAATTTCCCTCTTGACAAATACGGGAGACTTGAACTTGTTATTTCCTCATCTTCCTTTTCCAGCCCTCCCTTTGGCTTCCCTTCCTTTCTTTTCCCTTCTAAATTGCTAACCAAATAAAGCGTTAATGTAGTTTTTATATTCTCATTATTAGGGTTTTGGATTTTCAATCATTTATCATTACCTTAACTTTTCCTAGACATCCTAATGTAATGAGTGCTGCAAAGTAGACCTTTCTACAATGGGCATAAACTCCATTATGCATTTGACCATTAATATTTTTAGTTCTCTTTTCTGATTTCGTGATAAAAATAAAAATGGGTGGAAATATATCTTGTAAGATCCTACTTTATTATGCTTCTTCAATCTTCCCCTTTCACACGTAGTAGTTGTTATATGAATATGGTCAAAGTTGATGAAGTTTGACCAAACTATTAGTTAAGGTGGGGGGAGTATATTATTATGATCTTTGAGGAGAGTGAGAATCTATTGTTGGCTGGATCCTTCTTGATTTATGAATTTATCTGTCTATTTTGCTTGGTTGTAGCTGGATCCCTTATCTAATCTGCTGTATAAAGGTACTGATTGTGATAAAGTACCTTTTGGCAACCCTTTCTTTTTCTCTAGTAATGGATTCCTTTTGGATAAAAAACTAGAACATATGTTTTGTTCTTTTGACGTTTGGCATTTGTGAAACACAATAACATATACACCCTCCGTTCTTTGCAGTGGGCTATTTGATTATGCACGCTATGCAATGCTCTAACTCGACCCACAATATCTATATTTATAATCAATTATGCAGGATTAAAAATTATAGATATTTATAAAATTGCGTCAAGACAAATTTAATAATATCCCATTTAACTGTGTTTTAATTTATAATTTAAGAATAAATACAAACTAAGAGTAATAAAAGAGTAGTTCAAAACAGAAAATGGGACACAAAAGAAATGGAGGGAATATAGTTTTTCATACCACATGACAGGATAGTTAAATTCTCATGGTATTTAATGTCATATCTATTTGTTCTTCGCGATGCTGTATAATTATATAACTAAGTATCCTCGTTAATTATGTTACTTTAGTCGATTTATAAACCTGGCTATAATTAGCAATTATTCATTTTACACTATTACAATCATTTTTGCAGTTCTCAGATACCATTAAGAACAAGTACTGCAGCATAGCTCATATCACATCACATCACATCACATTGTTACATCACATCTATGATCTAAGACCTATTTGTTTAATGCTCATTAAAATAACTCATACTTCTATTTACTTTTGCTAATGTTATCTCTAACTAGGGTTAGATTGCGTACCTCCGAAAACACAAACCCCATCTAGGGCAATGGAATGTTGCTCTGTAATTTTTGTCCTCACTGAGACTATGGGTTTTTAGTTAGTTTTACAAGCACCATAATTTCCCTGCAGTGAACTTTAGAGTGCTTTCATCTAAAGTTACTGACCCCATTATGGTCAAAGTGGAAAGGGTTGCGTTTATTGTGTGGTCTACAAAATGCTCCACAGTTGTACTTCTTTGGAAAATATGCTTCAGCTAATAACTCTCTGGAGAACAAATGAACTCATTTAACTGTTTTATTGATCATTAATGTACTTCAGAGTGCATTTTGGTGCTTGTACATAGCCAAATGCACACTGCTTTAAAATGAACACTTCCATTGCTTTTTATTGTTAAAGTATTTGGCAGTGACTTGCCAAGCCTGAGTCCATTAATACGGCTTCTATCAGATCCTGTTTTGAAAGCGAAATAGGTGAAATTGGGCTCTTTCACTTGCACTTCTATCAACTACATTTGATCAACAATTCAGTAGTTTACTGATGGCCTGAGTTGAACATTAGTCTAACCTTAATCATAGATATGATATGAACTCGGGCTAGAAGTATGGATTTCAATTTACCACTGCGTAATGCAACATTTTGTAAGACTGGTGGTGTTCTTTACTTCAGCTTGTGGTGCCATAGATATTCACTGTGCGTAATAATCTGTATATATGCGGACAGCTTTGCCTAGGTCTGTTTTCAATAATTGCTGGAAACCTTACAGTTATGTCCCTCTTGAAGGTGTTCAAGAATCATATTTCATTATCCATTTGGTCTTGTCTGTAAGTGGATGTATTCACTGAGATTTCAAATCATCGAGATGTACTCTCTTTCACCGTGAGCTTGTCTAGAATTATTTTGACTGATGTTGAACAGTACATTATTTACTTACAAGATTGAGTGTTGCTTGTGAAACTTATAGTTTTGTGCTAAATATTATTTAATAGGTGCCATAGAACTTTCAATATTATCCGATTATTATGGACGTGAAATAGCAGCATATGACATCCAGACTACTCGGTGTGATTTGTATGGTCAGGTAAGCAAATTCAATATACACCAGAAGACATCTACTGCCTGATTCTCAGACCTTTGGTTTGCTGAGTACAATTTGTTTGGCGTTAAAACAGGATCGTAACTTCAGTGAAAGGGTTATGCTTCTGTATGACGGGCTTCACTATGATGCATTGGCTGTAAGCTCTTCTTCTGATAGAAGTCATTGTTCTGTTTTGGATTAATGACTCAGAAAAATTACCCTTGAAAAAGAATATATTATGTTTTTCACTACTATCTAGACAATCTACTCCTTTTTACCAGTGTATTAGATAGGAATAACAACTTATCATATACTTCTACAGGAGGATTTACATTTTGTGTTCATGATCTTGTGTCAACAGATGTCTCCCTTTGAAGGTGCGCCAGAGGAGTTTGATCAAACAATATTTTCTGTACGCAATGACAGATCTATTGGGCCCATTGAGAGACTAGCTCAGAATTATGTGAAGGAGCAGCACAGGTATGTTTTTGTCATTATCTATACTCTTGCAAGACTTACATGGAAGAAACTGATGATCCCGAAGGACTATAGTCTCACGCTTAATTAGTGATGCTCGGACTGTACAGCAGACGAGATTGATGATCCCAAAGGAAATATCATGTTAATATTAGCCTGGCTTCTGTACTACTATAGCACTGCTTGTTCACTTGGGTTAAATTTTGACGACTTACATTTTGCTGCATTTTAGGCAGAAGAAATTTACTGATACAGCTAACTTCACCTTGCGATGCGGGGTCTGCCAAATTGGTATCAAAGGACAGAAGGTAGGATCTTATTTCTCATCTTTATTATGTTTATCGATTCTCAACGGCACTATGCTCAAAATTGTGTGATTTCTATAGGAGGCCGCGGACCATGCCAAAGCTACTGGTCATGTTAATTTTCAAGAATATAGATAAACCCTCATTATAAGGAACTACATTATTGAACATTTTTCTCAATAAATTGTCAAAGGGATGTAAAACATTATTGAACATTTTTCTCAATAAATTGTCAAAGGGATGTAAAACTTAGGAAGCTCTTTGTTTTGGGATTCATTCTATAAATCATGCTCTTCCCGACATTCATTGTTTTCTATTTTTGTTTGCTTCAATTGAGTGTGCAATAGTGTACAATGTATCTTTTAATGAAATATCACTGTTATAGCCACTACAGGAAGCGTATCTTGTTTACTCAGAACTCTAAATGATTGATTATTATATTTAAAAATAGGAAACAAGAGTTGTGATACTCCTTCCATTTCTACCATCTTCGTATTTTCAGTTTGGATGAATGCATTTAGGTAGTGTTTGGAAACGAGTATTTTATTTGATTTGAAATTCTAATATTGTTTGGTAAAATTATGCAATTGCAATTACAAAATTCATTCATCCTTGCAAACTCAGCTAATATATAAAGTATATAACACGGGAAAATATAATACTAGCACAAGGATTGCACTCAAAATTTGAGTATGTGATCACCCTAAGAGATTGCCCATAACCCCACAAATTCATTCTTTTACAACTACTATTGAACTTTAAAATCTAGCAAGAAATACTAATAGAATTATAATCACCCGAATACTACTACCAGAAGTGTAATGGTAAGTCGGGGGTCGAACCGCAAGCTATGCAAACACTAACATTGTTTGTAGCGCGTCGTTAAACACTAAGAACAAAGCTATGCAAACAATATTTAATATTAATAATCACTCTAATACTACTACCACGAGTGTAATGGTAAGTCGGGGGTCGAACCACAAGGACAAGGGATGCTAGACTAAAGACTTGGTGTGGGAAAGTTGTATGGAAAGGTGGGTGTACTATAAAAAGAGCGAGAATAAGCAACGAAAGAAAGCGGGGATTAGATTATGTCCACCCTAGGTTGGTCTATTGGAAATAAAGATAGGCTAGGTTAAGGGAGATCGAACGACAATCAAATGAGACACTCTAAATATCGAGGGGAAGTTGGTGACCTATAGCTATGCGAACGACCCATAATCGCCCTATGTCTCACTAGGAGTGGCAGGACAAGATTCGAATCGAATATCTATAACAAAACATCATCAACCTCAACCCTAATCCTAAACATTAAACAGAAGACCAAATCTAGGGTTTCTTTAACCCAAAACCCCTAAAGAAACTACTCTAACATATTGAAAGCAAAAGCAAATAAGAAGGAAAGCATTAAAACTACTCTAGAAACCATTAAAGGAATGAAAGGCATGAAAACAATAAAGAAAAAGTATGAAAGCATTAAAGGAAAGCATTAAAGATATTAAAGCATTAAAGGAATAAAACTTACATAAAGAAATGTACTAAAATGAAGAACAAAACATGAATGAAGAGCAAATCTACACTAGGCCAATAAAATGAAGAGGGAAACATTAAAGAGTGATACACTAGAATGAGGCACAAGGCACTCAAGCTAGGCATGGGGATACAATCCTATTTTGGGGGTATACATAGGGTATACAAGAGTGGGGGATAAAAGCCTTAAAAGGCCTACAGAAAAATGCTTGCGAAAAATAAACACGAGCAGGAATTGACAAACATTCGCCCGAATGTGTTCCATTCGGGGTTTCCAGAGACTTTGAATCTAATCACCAAGTTTTGTCTCTCATTCGCCCGAATGGGCTATAGCATTCGACCGAATGCATGCCTGTTTGCCCGAATTGATACGGATTCGACATTTCCATAGGCCGTGGGGTGTTTTTCATAGAAGCAACTCATATATTCGCCCGAAGCCATGCTAGGTTCGCCCGAATCTGGGGCTTCTTGGCTCTTTGCATCTTCAATAAAGCGTCAAACGACTTCCGACCCTTGCAATGTCTTCGGGAATGACTCGAAGCACTTGAGAATGCCTCGAAACACGTGCCTCTTCTTCGACTATGATGTCTAAGCCTCAAACTCAATCCATTTTACCTCGAAACCTCCGAAAACACCTAAAATAACCTCAAAACACCGCGGAGACAAAAGCAAGGTAAAATCGAGTGTAAAGCATATAAAATCAATGAGAAACGACGAGAATCAACACCAAAATAGGGATATAAATGTGCTCTTAATCGCGCACATCAACTACCTCAAGCTAAACCTTTGCTAGTCCCTAGCAAAGAAACTAGGTAGGGTATCATGAAAGCACGGGGCCAACAAAAACAAATCTAAGCTAAAAAAAAAGATGAAACTAAACTACTAAAAGCAAATTAAACCTAAGACTCACTTTCGTAGGAATCAGGGTTGCACTTAGCCCGTATGACAAGCCCTTTAAACCTCAAGGTCTCCCAGAGAGGACAAGTAAGGTCTCGTGAGGGTTTTTCTGAAGGAGATCCACAAATCCATTGCGATGCAAATGCAAGGATGCAAACTATATGCAACCAAAAGCTATAATATAAAATCTAATGTGATGCAATGCAAGGTGAGTAGAAATCAAAGCAACGCAAGGTGTGCACGATCAAAACTCTTTCCAAGCCATAGGTGTGCAGGTACAATGGTCTTAAAAGAGCGCAATACCAAGAAGAATGACCAATTCCACAGAATCGAGATCACTAGGGTAAGCTACAACACAGGCTATGCGACCCACTACCTAGAGAGGTCACAGCTCTACGCTCCCTGGATTATTTCTCAAAAGATGTGAGAAATATGCAATGACGCTCATGTATTTGATTATGGTTCGTGTTTCGCTCATAATCATCCGACTAAAGATGAGTCGGGAATCAAACACCTAAATAGGGGAAAATCATGGGTATTGTGTCTAACTCTAGCACAGAACAAACTGATCAGACCACGTCGAACAGGTTATCGAAAGGTTGTAACGTAGGCTTAGGGTTAAGGTGGGATACATTACATTTCATAATGTGGAGCTAAGTAGAGGATAACAAGTGACCCTAGACAAAACCACCACAAACATCTCAAGATAAACCAATGGACATCATATCCAATAACCATAATAGCCCAATAATCCCATGTAAGCACAATGATCTCCATCATAAAACACTATCAAAAAAATAAAATTTTAGCACAAGGTGTGTTTCCAAGCTCATCTCCCAACGAAATATTGGCCTCTTCACTAATATAAACATAGATATATCAAACTCAATGAAGAATAAGAGAGAGGTCTCCTCAAACAAAGAATATGTATGAATGATCACAATAATAAGCACGAGAGGATGAAGGGAGAAACAATATGAGCTGGATAAGAATCAGTAGAGTCGTACAAAACCAACACCCGATATCATAACCAATAGCCCACAAATCATTGTAATACACAACAACCACACCATCATTAAGCTATCCTCTAGGTAAAAAGAGGTAACATTTGGCTCATGTGGAGGTTAAATAATGTGGCTACAAAAGAAAAGGAAACGGCAAAAACTTGGCTTATCCTAATGTCAGATTACGTTCAATGTAGGCTTATTTGGCTAAGTAGCTTGACTCTAGCGAACGTGTTATCATCCCCGGTCTCAAGAAAAGCCGACTGTACTGTTGAAGAGCCGACACCAAACTTAGATCCCCTAACTAGCTCTCAAAATGAATGGAACTCACAAGGAGTCCAAAAAGGCTCAATACTCACAGGCTAGTCGAAATACGCCTTTAAAGGAAGTCATCCAAGACCCCAACCAAGCAAACCCAGATCCCCCAAGCTATGTGGAAAATAGTCAGACTCTAGGTCCCAAAACAGGCACAAGGCTAAGGAAATACGAGTTTGCGTAAGACCATAAATGTACACACCAGAAGCAAGCATGCTAGTTTCACAACTCAATCATATATTGAAAATTAAGCATGAATATGCAATATATACAACATGTCATGAATGCAAGAAGAATATGCAAAATATATAAAAATTGATATATGCAATTAACTAAGCTAGAGCTACATGAAACTAAATGCACAAACAAATGAGAAATAGTGACAATGGTGTTGACCAACTCTTCCCCAAGCCAAGCCTTTGCGAGTCTCTAGCAAAGAAGGAGAGAGAAGATAAAAATGAAACGTTTAAAACCATCGTCAACAAGATTGTCACAATACCCAACACAAACACATACTAGTCAATAACAAAGAGGGAAAAAGGTCATACCTGGGCTAGGAGGGCTCTCACTCCTAGCAATACCATCACCACGATTAAATGGTCTAAGAACTCTCCACTCCTCAAAAGTAGAGGCAAGAAGCACAAGGCTAGAGTGATTGCCTCCGCAAGCTAGGGTGAAGCTATATTCTTCATTTTCAGATCAGTTGCTCTTTTGAGCCTTCTATCTCCTCTTTTTCACCCTTGCGGGACCGTTAGTAGTGACCCTCTCAACATCATCAAATCAAACACAAGCAAAACTTGCAGAGGGTCAATTCTAATGGCCGTTTGGATCTGCAAATTCTAACAAGAAATACTACAATCAAAAGGTGAGCACTGACTAGCAAAAATGCATTGCAATGAAGGAAAACAAAAACAAAACAAAACAAATATGCACAGTTGGGTTGCCTCCCAAGAAGCGCTTCTTTAAGGACTTTAGCTAGACCTGACTCACTAAATAGCAAGTCAAACTCTTGAGGAGTTTGTCAAACTCACTCCCCATAACAGCAGAAGTTGGGGAGTGGAAGGAGAGAGGAAAGAAAATAAACAGAAACACGAAAAAGACCGACTTTGCATAACGAGATGAAAAGCTGGGAGAAGAATGAACGGAGGGAGGGGGGAGGGAAGCAAACGGCACATCTAGATGATTATGAATGAGAAAGATCAAGAGCTTCTCACAATGACAAGGAGGTGTAGGGTGAGACTCAACAGAAGGCACACTAAGGGTATGCACTTTGAGACTCCTCAATCACGCACATATCTACCTCTAGATCATTGGGTTCACTAGCCGGATGATCATGCAAACATGTGAGGGGTTCATCTTGGTGGGGTGCACAAAGAACCTCAACAAGAACCTCATCAATAGATGGTGCATCAACACACGGAACGGGAGAGTCATGATGCAAGAAGGTTGGGAATGGAGATTCGCCTAAATTATCCATATCATCATCAAACTCATCCAAAGGTTGATCATCAAGAGAAGGATGGGAGCAAATAATAGGGTGAGGGGAGTCTAGGTCATGGTGTAACGCCATGGGCACCAGGTGGTCATGGGTTTCTAGTCTCTCCTCAAAAGCCCTTCGAAATTGGTTAATGCTCCACGATCTCTCCAACTCAGTCCCTTCTGGAACCCAGTCGTAACTGGTGGAGTATGTTGGTGGAACCTCAAGGGAAGGGAGACCGGTTTATTCTTTCCTAAAGTTGTCCTTGGCCATCCATATAAAGAAATTCAGACAAAGCACTAGGGTTTGGTCAAGGAACGTATCATGGTAAAAATCATCCACGAATTCCCTAGTCTTACTATTTAATCCTCCCTAAAGTTGATAACAAATTTGCCATCTTTTAACATTGCGCCCATAAAGGAAGAATTTCCCATATCTAAGAAAAAAGCCCCAAAAAGATTTATGCTTGAGCTGATACATGTAACAAGCCATGAAGTTAAAAAAAAAAACCAAAACAAAAACTATTCACAAACCACACCAAAACTAAAATCTAAACAGACGCCTTATCCATGACAACGACGCCATTTCAATAACAGGTTTGTAGTGTGTCGTTAAATACTAAGAACCAAGCTATGCAAACAATAATTATAATCACCCTAATACTACTACCACAAGTGTAATGGTAAGTCGGGGGTCAAAACACAAGGACAAGGGATGCTAGACTAAAGACTCGGTGTGGAAAAGTTGTATGAAAGGTTAGAAGGCGGGTGGACTATAATAAGAGCAAGAATAAACAATGAAAGAAAGCGGGGATTAGATTAAGTCCACCCTAGGTTGGTCTATTGGAAATAAAGATAGGCTAGGTCAAGGGAGATCGAACGACAATCAAATGAGACACTCTAGATATCGAGGGGAAGTTGGTGACCTATAGCCATGCGAACGACCCATAATCGCCCTATATCTCACTAGTAGTGGCAAGACAAGATTCAAATCGAATATCTATAATAAACTATCATCAACGTCAACCCTAATCCTAAACATTAAACATAAGACCAAATCTAGGGTTTCTCTAACCCAAAACCCCTAAAGAAACTAGTCTAACATATTAAAACCAAAAGCAAATAAGAAGGAAGGCATTAAATCTACTCTAGAAAGCATTAAAGGAATAAAAGGTATGAAAACAATAAAGAAAGCATTAAATGGAATGAAGAACATGAAAGCAAGAAATTTAAACTATGAAAGCATAAAAGGAACGCATTAAAGACATTAAAGCATTAAAGGAATGAAATTTACATGAAGAAATGTGCTAGAATGAAGAACAAAACATGAATGAAGAGCAAATCTACACTAGGGCAAGAAAATGAAGAGGAAAACATTAAAGAGTGATACACTAGAATGAGGCAGAAGGCACTCAAGCTAGGCATGGGGATACAATCTGATTTTGGCGGTTTATATAGGGTGTACAAGGGTGGGGGATAAAAATCCTAAAAGCCTACGGAAGTAAGCTTGCAAAAAATAAACACGCGCAGGAATTTAGGCCTATTCGATCTAACTCTACATGCCATTCGCCCGACTGGACAAACATTCGCCTGAATGTGTTCCATTCGGGGTTTCCAGAGACTTTGAATCCAATCACCAAGTTTTGTCTCTCATTCGCCCGAGTGGGCTGTAGCATTCGACCGAATGCATGCCTGTTCGTCCGAATTGATACGGATTCGACATTTCCACAGGCATTAAGGGTGTTTTTCTTAGAAGCAACTCATATATTTGCCCAAAGCCATGCTAGGTTCGCCTGAATCTAGGGCTTTTTGGCTCTTCGCACCTTCAAATAAGCATCAAACGACTTCTGGTCCTTGCGATGTCTTCAGGAATGACTCGAAGCACTTAGGGATGCCTCGAAACACGTGCTTCTTCTTCGACTTTGATGTCTAAGCCTCGAAATTGATCCATTTCACCTCAAAACCTCCGAAAACACCTGAAATAACCTCAAAACACCGCGAAGACAAGAGCAAGGTAAAATCGAGTGTAAAGCATATAAAATCAATGAGAAACGACGACACTCGATACCAAAATAAGGATATAAATGTGCTCTAAATCGAGCACATCATTTGCCCTAAGAGATTGCCCATAATTGACCCCACAAATTCATTGCTTTACAACTACTATTGAACGTTAAAATCTAGTAAGAAAGACTAATAGACTATAGTACTACTAATGAACTAACATTCCTAGAAAATTACTACGAGTGAAGACATAATATTACCCAATCCAACTTTTCATTTCAGGTATAGTGTTAAGCATTTCAAACTCTTCTATATTGTTCAAAAATCGCTTTACTACCTTCAACCCTTCCTGTCGATCAAGTCCGACAACTCTTGAAACAACATCGTAAACCTCTTTAGAATCGCGCTTAGGAGGGTTTCTTGATATCATATACTACTTAAATGTTTTCGCAAAGCTAGTAATAGCATTAGCAAGACGATCCCTCTTTAATTTCTTGCTTGAAGACTCTCCCGAAGTTGCATTTGAGATGTGGGCACCTTGATTTTCAATCTCCAAAGCAGCAACTGACTCTTCGTGTTGCTCAGCACCATCACCAATCGCTCTATCCACTGACACCAAAGCACAAATGTCATCCTAATTCTCAATCCATTTGTTCATATATGCTGAGGCATTTGGATTATCCTGCATAACATTAAAAATGAAAGATGCAAACATTAATCATAAATAGTCAATCCATATAACACAACATTGTCAATATAATTCACATTTAATCCATTAAGGGCAAGAGCACAAAGTTTCCAACACAAGGATATAATCTTATTGTGTTTGATTCGCAATCAGAAAATCATACCTTACAATATTTGTTCCAATGGGCAAAATCATGCATACCAATCTCAAGCATTTTTTTCTCATCATTTCACGTAAACGTAATGTAAGTTTAAATGTCGCTGATGATTGCATGATGTTTCTTTCATACCTTAATCCTATTTTTGGCATGATCCATCATAATAAATATGCCCAACTCATTCCTTAACTTAACAACAATAGCTTGATAAGCTTGAGGCTTGAAATCACCTTCACCTTTATTCTCCTTGTTTATTTGGTCAATTAATGTTGAAGCGAGAATTGCATCCATTTGGGGAGTCCAAGATACGTAACCTCTCTTTGATCCTGAGCTTGAACCCAACTGCCTTTTCATTTGTTTGTTCATTATGATAGAGATTCTACAAAATGAGTCAAAATGAGAATTTCATCCATTTGTTTGTTCCTTAACAATATAACAATATTTAATATTCAAGAAATTTATCACAAGGTGATTGTTACATTGTTTTATAACTTGCTTGCATATGTTGTTTATCAAATTCTAATTGAATGGAAGATTTCAGTATATAAAATTTCTTATCAGATCAGTGTGTAAATGTAAAGCCTATATAAAACCAGGAAAGAATTGAACAAAACTAACAATAAAGACAGTTGAAATTTCAATAATCTGGAAAGTTCAAGCCATAGCAGGGGACAACTAGCAGAAATGCAGAACATACAAATAAAGAAGCCTATAAAACTATTGTAAATAAGTACTACCATATTCAAAAATATTATGTAAAGCCTACAAAACCATCCTAAGCTTCAATCATACACAACAATTCTTTGTATTATCTTCGATACCACTTTTGATGGCTCCATAAGTAGTTTAATGCTTCTTCAATCTATCCCACTTTAATTGTTACGAGGTTGTGCCCTTCGCGTTTGGTAATCCACAAACATTTATCTTGCAAGCTTATCTCTAAAATTATTCCACTCGGGTGATGAACGCACAAGTGAAATGTAAACTTCTTCCTTTTCTTCATCAATTCCGGTTACATTTGATAATTCATTATCTACCTCATGTAATAAATCCCCTTGTTCTAGTTTCTCTTCCCTTAAGAAATTATGGAGTATAAAACAAGCATTTATAATTCTAACTCGAGTCATCTTTCCAAAAAAAGAACTTAGATGTCTAAGAATACTCCAACGTTTCTTCAATAACCTAAAGGCTTTTTCAATTGCGTTTCGAGCCGAGGAATGCCTCAAGTGAAAAAGCTCAATACAATTTGTTGGAGTATTCCCTCGCCATAAATTTAAATGATACCGAGTACCTTTTATAAGGAGCTAAGAATCCTTCACCATTAGTGAATCCCAAATCAATAAGAGCATCGCGAAGGATGGGAGGATCTGAAGCCGATCCTTCCCAACCAGGTAAAACGTACGTGAAACAAAGATTTAAATGACAGGAAGCCAGGACATTTGTGCTTATATCCCCCTTTATATCTTGATAGCGGGGTTGATCCTCAAAAGGAAGAGCCATTTTTATATAGATCCCATCAAGTGCTCCAACAACACCCTTAAAATACCTCCCCTTAATGTCCTCAGAACAATCAGTATTGTGACTAACTGGTTTAATATAGTACAGGATTGGAAGATGCCCAGGTCGCGGGCCGTATAGTTTCTCGCGTGTCGCAAGTTTCTGAAGGAAAAGCTACTGTTTTGGAAAGCAAGTAGTATGCGAGCCGCGACTTGCTTCGCTGGTTTTGCGGTTTGGCAGGTTTTATTGCTTTTGATGGTTTAATTGTTATTTGGAGCCTAAACCTCTTTAGTTAGGGATTTGGTATATATAAACCCCTCATTTAGGGTTAGGGTTTCATGTCACAAAATAGAGAGTACACAAATTACGCCATTGTAACTTGTGAGAGAAATTCTTGATTCATCTTGTAACTCTCTGCGATCGTAGTGAAATTATTTGATCTCTATGACGGTGGACTTAGCTATCACATTGACAATGAACCATGTTAAATGTCTAGTTTCATTTCTTATTATGTGTATTGAATTTCCTTATTGTTTCATTATTATTTCTCAAACGTTGCTTCCGTTGTCTTACAACAATTGACATCAAGAGCTTAGGTTTAAGTCCTTAGAGAGTTTTTGAGTGAAACAATGGCTACATATTCTACAATAAGAATTGAGAAGTTAACTGGAAAGAATAGTTTCGGGCTATGGCAAATAAAGATGAAAGCTCGTTTAACCAACAACAAATCTGGCGTCCGTTAGCCCCTAAAAGTACTATTATGGGGTCGGAAGACATATTAACCGACGGGCAATTATAAATAATGGAGGAAAAGACTCATTCTACCATTTTGCTAAGTTTGGATGATCATATCATCACGGAGGTCGCTAATCAGGCTACAACGACTGAATTGTGGCTGAAATTTGAGTCATTGTATATGACTAAATTATTGACCAACAAATTAATACTGAAGCAGTGGTTATTTAGCCTTCAAATGCAGTCAGGTACTCCCTTATGAGAACATCTTGGAAAACTTAATTCTATTTTACTACATTTGCGTAATTTAAATGTTAAGTTAGATGATGAGGATGTTTTGTTGATTTTACTTGTGTCTCTATCATCTAACTTTGAGAATTTTGTAGAGTTTTTTGTTGTTAGTAAGGAGTCTAGCTTTGACCTTAGAAGAAGTTATGGCAACACTTCATACTAGTGAACTTTCTCAAAAAGCTATTAGTGATAACGGGGAGAGTGGCAGTGGGTTGTTTGTTAACTCCGGGAAATGAAAAAGGGATTTAACTAGGGCAACAATACTGGGTCGGGTGTTTGAAAAGACAATTGGCGATCTAGTAAGACTGCTGGGAAGACCTGTTATCACTGTAAAGAACCGGGTCACTGGGTAACTGTCCAGAGAGGAAGTGCTAGTTCCAAGCTTCTATAGTTGAGGAAAAGCTAAAGGAGAGCTATATAACTCAGAGGAAGTCTTGACATTAGTAAGTTCTGCTAGGTATGAGGACTTTTTGATGATTGGATTCTGGATTCGGGATGTTCGTTCCATACGAGTCCACATCGAGACTGGTTTGATACGTATGAGTCTTGCAATAGGGGTACGGTTGTAGTTTGTAACAATGCACCTTGTAAGATTACGGGAATTGGGTCCATGAGATTGAGGACAGGTAATGTGCGAAAGTTGACATTGACTAGGGTGCAGCATGTCCCTGCTTCGAGGAAGAATCTAACTTAATTGGGTACCTTGGAAGATTTAAGGTACAATGTAATGTTTTCGAATGAGGAGTTGTCCATTCATCGAGGTTTTGAGTTGGTACTTACGGGTATCAAGAGGAACACCCTCTATGTCTTTGAGGGTGTTACACTGTTTAGTTTTGCGGTTTGCGCATCGGTGTCTCACCAGGAGATGACCAAGATTTGGCACATGAGGCTTGGCCATATGGGGGAGTCTTTGGATGCAGCTATTGTCTAAGAGGGGTCTACTATCCGGGATCAAGGTTTCCAATCTTGAATTTTGTGAGCATGGTGTGTTTGGGAAGAAACACATGTAAAAGTTCAGCAAGGGTTCTCACATTACAAAAGATGTGCTCCATTATATCCAGCCCAATTGTTGGGGTCCATATGAGTTAAAGGTATGGGAGGTTTCCGCTATTTTGTGTCATTTGTTGATGACAAGTCTCGATAAACAAGGCTTAGGTTACTTAAATCAAAGGATGAGGCCTTCAAAGCTATTAAGAAATGGAAAGCTTGATGGAGAATCGACAGGGTAGCAAGATCAAGAAGCTATGAACAGACAATGGGTTAGAGTTTTGCAAAAAGGAGTTCAATTAGTGTAACACCTCTGAATTTCCAACCCTCTATACGGAACCAAAACCGCAAGGGCACGGAGGAAATCCTGTTGTTACAATAAAATAGAAAATATATAATAAATGATAAAAAGCTAAAGAGAAAGTTAAATGGTTTAATTAAAGGTATTAGAAAACTCCGAAACAAGATCGTGCGGAAATTTCGGCAAAATCTGCCCTAAAGTTGGACGCACTAAACAAACAACGATCAATAAAACATTTTAAAGAAGAGAAATCATCGCGTTGTAACAAAATATCACGGTGGAATGATCATTGTCTGATCATCGTTCGACATGCTAAGCATGGATCGAGGTGCCAATGTAAACACATGAGTTTGAAGAAAGAATGAGAATGATAACCACATTAATTATATAAACCACAAAAACAAAAGCAGTGGAAATAACTTATATAAAGGAGTACAGGTACCTCAAACTCAAAACATAGACAACTTAATTAAAAACAAACTATAAGTACACAATAAAATATTGTATACTTCTAGATTCTCACTCATTCCCCAGCCTGTATGCAATGCAAAGAAGCTTCATCACCTGTAATGTCTATCTATGAAAACCTCGCTGCTCAACGTAAGATCATAGACCAACGTGTCGTAGCAGGTTCATAAAAAACGAGTCATCAACAATGAAAACAAATAGTACATGTCCGTAATCAATGAATTTAGGGTAGTTAGAACCACATAACAAGTGAATAAAAAATAACATTGAACGACAATAAGGGTTTTACTCCTGTACCTAACACTTCCTATTTACTCAACGATTTGCTTTCAGAACGTCTAATCCCTCGAAGTATATTTAAAAGTAGTGGATCTTTTCTCTATTTATGGCATAGTGACACGACCAAGGGCGTTATCGGCCACCCGCGCCCATAGAAAAGTATGAGCTCATACCCCCTCCAGCTAATCCTTCGGGGTGCTACCTTCAGGAAAATAAAACACCCTGGGGTACCATTTAGTAAAAGGACACCATATTGGGGTTTGCAAAGCCCGCATGGTTACACCTCAGTCAAGGGGTGGTATCGGCCACCCAACGCCCAATGACAAAAAGTATGCTCATATCCCCCATAAGGTGATCCCGTCTGATCTCACCTAGGGGACTACTAAATCAATTGAATATAATCAAGTTGAGTCAGGCCAACTAATTGTATTCTAATGTTTAATCAAATAGGAATAAATCTCGTTTTCTACTATTAATGAGTGCCTTGGGATAACATAATGCCAAAACCCACTGAATAACTCAAACGAAATACGAAATCTACCTATAAAGGAGTCATTCTAACACCAAGTAAGACATAATCCAATTCTTAAATAGATGTGGGGATGGTCCCCACCTTCTACTAACACTCACACTCTCTAAACTAGTCTAGGCGCAAGGATTTCTTAATCAATAGCTCTTCATATAAAGTGTACTCACTAGCATCTCATAGTTTCGATGCAGTGCATATTATTATAATAAACAATAATGTCTTAAAGAAAATTGTATATAACAGTTCGTTACTGCTCGTACGTAATTGTAAGCGTCTCTGCACGACCAAAAATTTACAAAAGTCACCTAAGGTTCTATTTTCCTCTTATGAACTGGGAACATATACAAGTTCGGAATAGAACCAGTAAGTTCCCTTAACTACTTTTTCATACCAACTAAATGCCCAAGTAATCACCATTATCCGTTCGAGATAAGTTTCCAATCGCTCTAGTGCGCACACAACACATCTCATTCACATTAATCATAATCACTGACTCAACAAAAACATAAGTATGTCCATCAATTTTAAGAATAAAAGGATTATGTGAATCGTTCCTTTACATCGACCAAATTTGAGTTATATTGGTTCACGTTACCTTAAAAAAATAACAAATCACACTTAAATCTTACGGTGTTAATATAGTGCTAATATGACGATAATGAAAAATCTTAAAGTTACCACATTGTAATATCATTTCTTATATTCTCTGAAGCTAGAAAAACTACAATCAAACAAACATCACAAGTAGCTTTAGCAACTCAATAATATGTTAGACACAATGCTTATGACTTATTAAAATTATGTATTTACGACTTCAATAAGAACTGATAAGGTATTTAATTCTCAACAATCAAATCACTAACAATTAGCAACTATTACTCCCAAATAACAACTAAAACCACTTGTATAGTCTACTACGATCACAACCATTACCAACTAAATATATCATAATCAGAGCTAACACAACCAGGCCTTAAAACAATTTGCGAAATTATCCAACCAATCATATCATCAATAACATAAGAGCACACACATTAAAATTTGATCCCTAAAATAAACCCTAATTAATTCACTATTCAAATTCACCACATTTTACTACTACCCATAATAAGATTTAATGAAAAAAAAATAATACATAAGCAACGCAACCCATAAACTTAATAGAATTTCAATTAGAAGCAAGGAAATCAATGAGAAATATGAGATGACTTACAAAGGTGAAACAAGAGAAAAAGGGGTGAAGAGACAAGTGATTGTTGTGATGGTGGTGCCACACAATGATGGGAGACCGAGTCCACTATGTAGGCGGCACAAGGCAGCCACAACTGCTCGTGGAGGAGAACTGCTGCCCACTGTTGCTGGTTACTATTGTGTGGGAAGGAAAAGGGATCGACCTGCTATGGAGGTCGTGGCAGCCTGTTAGGTTGATTGAAGAGATGAAAGGAAGAAATTGCTATGTTGGGGATTTGAAAGGTTATGCATTGAGTGTAGCTGAATACTCGTCTAGATCGTTCAAGAATGGTGTCTGAATGACTAGATGGCACCTGATTAGACTGTTCCACCTCCTCAATAATTAGGAGAATTTGGAACAACCACAGGTTCAGGAGTACCCGGCAATGGAACCGCAACATCATCATCAATAAATTGCACTTGAGGAAAATCAGCAATTGATGACTAACGTACCTCAAGCACCCCATGTGTCTGTAGCAAGTTCTCCCCTTCCTTTGCCAAATCAGAAGACTCTGTGCTCTTCGTGGAATACATGGTGCTTTCATCGAAAGTTACATCGCTACTTAAAAGGACCCGACCCTCTGAAGGTGAATAGATCCCAAACCCCTTCACACTACTATCGTACCCAACAAAAGACCCTATACTGGCTTGTGAATTCAGGTTACCCTCACTAACATAATAATAAGCAACACAACCAAAGATCTTCAAATTGGAGACACTAGGCAACTTACCTCTCCAGATTTCAAACGGTATTTTCCAATACATCCTCCCAAGCTCTACATTAGAGAGCAAGTATCGAAATCTCTCAAGCAGTGCATGAATAACCTGCTTTGCAACACCGTTCTGCTGTGGTGTCATCCTGACAATATGATGCAGACTAACACTCTCATCCGTGCAGAACTGATTGAACTCCTCTTTGCAAAACTTTAACCCATTGTCAATTCGTAGCTTCTTGATCTTGCTACCCTGTCGATTCTACACTAAAGCTTTCAATTGCTCAAAAGCTTTGAAGGCATGATACTTTGACTTAAGTAACCTAAGCCCTGTGTATCGGGACTTGTCATCAACAAATGACACAAAATAGCGGAAATCTCTGATACCTTCAACCCTAGATAGATCCCAACAATCTGAATAGATATAATCGAGCACATCTTTAATAATGTGAGCACCCGTACTGAACTTTGACCCGTATTTCTTCCCAAACACACAACGCTCACAAAATTCAAGGTTGGCAACCTTGATCCCGGATAGCAGACCCCTGTTAGACAATAGTTGCATCCCCTTCTCCCCCATATGACCAAGACTCATGTGCTTAATCTTGGTCATCTGCTTGTGAGACAACGATGCGCAAACTACAAAACTAGACAGTGTAACACCGTGAAAGACATAGAGGGTGTTCCTCTTGATACCCTCAAGTATGAACTTAGAACCTTGATAAATGGGCAACTCCCCATCCAAAAACACCCCATTGTATCCCAAATCATCCAAGGTACCCAATGAAATCAGATTCTTCCCCCACACAAGAACATGCCGCACCCTAGTCAAGGTCAACTTTCTCCCATCACATGTTCTATCTCGTTAGTTTTATTTGCTAAGTGATAATTAATGTGTTTAAATTGGAATGCATGATTTTGTATGACATTATTTTGTATGATATTATATTTTATATATTTATTTCTCAAATTATGTTTACTACTATTTTCTACATGTTTAATTTATAATTATTATTTTCATGAAAAATGATATTATTATTTTGATAACGAAATTCGATGCGGTTTAATTCGAAAGAGAAATATTTATGATATTTTTTTTTTGTTTTTTTTTGTTTTTGAAATATTTATGATATTAATTGTTCTTGCTACCAATTAATGTTAAAATGATAATTTGGCAAATGAGATTTCAATTGGATATTCTCGAGAAATATTTTTATTTGGAAAATTTATAGTCATAAAATAAAATGAATAATAATGTATGTTTGATTCTATGTTTGTGTGCTCGCAACTGATTATTAAAATATTTTAAATCACGTAAAGTGTAACACGAAGAAAATGAAGCTCTTATATTTGTTGTGAGGGTGATGAACATGTTTCCTATTTGGTTAGTATAGCTACCGACATGTACATATATTATTATTTTTGATACTTGATACGATGTTTGGTCTTCATTCTATTTGTTGTTATCCAAGTAGGAGTGTGTACACTAGTGTTACCTAAGACTACTCTACTGGCCTTGAATCATCTGGGGTGACGACCTCTTGATGAAGTAGATATAGGGGTAAAGCCTCGGCCTACTGGTGTTCTCGTTACTTCAAATTAATAATTGGATATATGTGTTTGTCATTATTAATATCAAATTAATTAATTGGTTTATGTGACATTATATTGTTTTCACAAATTGATTTTTTTTAACTCATCTATATATTATTTTCTAGAATTATTTTCAACTCGATTATATTTCATATTCCTAAATTATTTTCAAACTTAACTATTTTACGTGATGGAGTTGGAATTACTCAATTTCTTGATTTAGAGAGTTTTTTATTTATCTTTCTTACAATTTTATTTTTGCAAGTTGTTGATTGTGTGAGGTTCGTGGAGTGAGGTTCAATAATTAGTATTTATTAGTAGTCACGTTTCAGTTAAAATTTCACTTTTAGTTGTAAGAACGGTTGCAAGTGGGGTAGTAGGAGCTTATGATGCAGGTTAATTCAAGGAAGCCATGAGTATGATTAATGCGAGTAAATGTCTTGGAGCCATAAAACAAGAGATATAGTCTCTTGAGAAGAATGGTACTTGGTTTATAATGAAAGCACCCAAGAACAAGAGGATAGTGAGTTGTAAGTGGGTCTTCAAGAAGAAAGAAGGATTGTCTTATGAAAGTTGTTCCATCTATAAAACAAGAGTGGTTGCAAAAGGTTATTCTCAAGTTGAAGGTATTGATTTCCATGAGGTGTTCTCTCCGGTGGTGAAACATTCTTCAATTAGAGCCCTACTAGCTTTGGTGGCGATGGAGGACTTGAAGTTACATCAATTGGATGTAAAGAAAATATTTCTCGACGGTGATCTTGATGAGGAGAACTACATGAAACAACAGGGAGGCTTTGAGATGGTCGGAAAGGAAAATTATGCGTGTAAGCACTACAAAAAAAAAATTTCCGACTAGCCGAAATAGTTGGAGTTTAGTCGGCATAGAGCTACACCAACCAACTTTTTGTCGGAAAGTGGTCGGAAAAATTGCCGACTAACATTTGGTCGGTAGTTCGTCGGTGATAATTAATGCTATTTTTTTCTTTTTTTTCAATTTGAAATTACGACAAAAAACACATTTAGTCGCAATTTAGTCGTAATTTCCGACTAACATGTGTTAGTTGAAAAAGTAGTCGGAATTTTCCGACTAAAAGTGGGTAGTTGGTGGATTTTGATCGGAATTTTGCATTTGTTTTGTAGCTAGTGAAGTTGGAGAAGTCATTCTATGGCTTGTGGCAATTTCAAGGAAATTATGTTGTAATTTACGTGTATAGGACTAGTTCTTGAGGGACCTTTAATTCTTAGGGTGTATTAGCGATTAGTTTGTTCATTTATTTAAAGAATATAACCTCTTTTCTTTCAAATCTTATCATTTTTTTCTTGTATTTTTCTCCATCTAAACACATAATTAATGGAGAAACTCTTGGTAAATAAAGATTATTTATAAGGTTAATAAATAACCCTTATTTAGTAGGATGTAATGGAATGAGAGGTTTGTTGTTTTCATTTATCTTTTTTCATTTTATTTATTTTAATATTATATTTTTGTCTTTTTATAATAATTCAGGATTATTAATTAGAAATTTTTTGAAATCAATGTACTTATTGGATACAATATTATGATACAATCTCAGTTTGGTAAGTTTTGAACCGACACTAATCCCAACCCAATATAACATGTGGCTACTTTTTTGTTTTTTTGAAGATAACATGTGGCTACCTACATATGTGTTTAACATTAGGACGACTACTTACAAAAGGCGTGAAATTACGTAATCATTGACGTAAATGATAGAATAAAAGTGAAGGATAAAGATCGTAAAGAAATTGTTGTGGTGGAGAATTCTAGTATCTACACTACACTTGTTTCTAGACACCTAATAATGGACCCATAACTTGTGCTATAAAATACCCATTTGGACATTAATCATATAGGAGTATTAATTAATATTTAAAAATAAAAAGAAAGTAATGGGAATCAAGGTTCATGGAGTCCCTCAGGGTGGTGCTACCCTTCGTGTGTTGGCTGCTCTTCACGAGAAGGACCTTGACTACCAACTCCTTGTCGTTGATATGAGAGCTGGCGCTCATAAGCAACAACCATTTCTATCCCTTAACGTAAGTTTTTTCTACTTTATTCTCTGCTAGCAGTTGTAATTTTGTTGTCACTCGACATCGTTTCACGTTGAGACAATCTTAAAATAAGGAGTGCATTTGCTAAAGGTTTTTATTATTAGATTATTTAATCTAAATCTCATAATGAGACTGTCTCATATAAGAATTTCATAAAACATTTTTGAATAAAATATTAATCTTCATTATTTCATAAGAATTTGTAATTTTAATGCAAATAGTCATCAAACAAAAAATTCTTTTTAGTATGGTAAATATTTTCTTTCAATAATATTATTAATATTATATTTTTAACATGAATAAAAATTGAAGCCATATACTTAAACTTTTTACTCTATTTGTTGTTTAATATTGTTTTCATATACTTCCTCCGTTCTAAGATACTTGCTACATTTTTTTTATCGACACTATTCATCGTTCAAACTTATTTTATATATTGCGACTAATATGTAAGAAAAAATATAGACAAGTGGGATCTTGTTTGAATCGTCTAATCGCATATATACCTTCATAATAATAACTTTTTATAATTTTTAACGTGCATAATTCAATATATAAATGATCAAAATTACGCATTAGACTGCGTAAAAAACAAAATCAAATGTAGCAAGTATAATGGAACGGAAGAAGTATTCTACAAGGATTAAGGAGTTTCATTTAAATTACTACCTCCGTTTCATAATACTTGTTACATTTAACATTTTCCCGCAATCCATTTGCTTTTTTGTTCATTTATATGTCGAATTATACACATTTAAAAATTATAAAAAGTTTATATTATGAAAGTATGTAATTAAATGATCCAAACAAGATCGCACTTGACTATATTATTACTTACATATTAACCGCAATATATAAAATAAGCTTAAACGATGAATAGTGCCCAAAAACAAAATGTAACAAGTATTTCAGAACGGATGAAGTATTTTTTAGAGTACAAAAAACATATAATATATTAATATGACATCTCGTTAGATTTTTATTTTAATGTATTTAATTATCATAATATTTTTAATAATATTTATATTGTTTAACTTAGGAGTCTCAGCTTAAAATGTTTTTTAAGTATGGTAATATTAGTAATTAATGTTATTAAAAATCACTATTTCAAATTAAAAAAATTAAAGATTATGATAGATGCCAAAATATAGTTGATGAATAACCTATTGAATCTATAAAGTGATTACATATGAATTTTCACGCAATTTAGTATATTATTTTAATTATTTATATGTTAAATTATACAAATCTAAAAATTATAAAATGTTATTAGTATTATGAAAGTATGAACCATTAAAAAAATCTCACTTAACTATATTTTTTCTTATAATGTATAAAATAAAGTTGAACGATGAATAGCGTTAATAATACACATATTTATTTATTTAACAGTATAATATACTTACTCTGTTGCGGTCCTTGTTACATTATGGTTATTGACACAGTTCATATATCATTCAAGATTATTTTCAGTTTATATATTAGAAAATATAGTCAAGTGAAATCTTATTTGAATCTTCTAATCGTATAATTTTATAAATTTTTTATAACTTTTAGATGTATATAATTTAATATATAAATAATCAAAATAATACATTAAATTGCATCATATCTAATTAATTCTCATATTTTTTAAACTATGTAAGCACATTAATAATTAATTATATTTTGCTATCAACTAATAATTTTTCTAATATTTGTGCTAAATTAAATTGTACTGGATATTCAAAAAAAAAAAAAATGTACTGGCATTACCGAAAAGACGATCTAAATGAAAATTCACATAATGCTACGTGGTAATTCTAATATCACTAGTCAAATATAATATCTCTATTTGCACATGCTATTATGTTTTGAATTACTTTTTTGCCCTTTTGAATTTTATACAAAAGGATATTATTATTTCAATAAGTTGTAAATAGGGAATAAAACGATAATAATAAGTAATTTAGTTTGAGAAATAATATTGAATGATATAATGTTATAGTGTATAATATAATGTAAATAGAGAATAAAATTTTAATTGAGTAATTTAGTTGGTTTTTTTTACTTACATTGAATGCTTTTGATTTTATTCTTTCATATTCATTACAACATAATTTACTTTTAATGTGATATATTTAGCGACATTTAATTTAAATGTTGCTATTTTAAATTTCTAATAGTATATATAGAGGATTTAGTGATATTTATTAGACCCTTTAACAGCATAATAAAAATCACACAAAAACTTTTTGCGACAAATACCAAATAAAGTGTTGGTGAATTATTTTATAGTGGAACTTAAAATAAAAACTAATAATTATTATTCAATATATAAATTAGTGATATTTTATTAATGTAACTAAATTCAATGTCCAAAAAATTAAATTTGTTATAGTTATCGTATATCATTTGGTAATAAGTCAAGATGAATACTTGTAACTAATAAAGTTGTAACATTTAAAGTTGTAGGACATATTAAGAATAGGAAAAGGTGATTGAGCCTCGGGCATGTTGTAAACGTGGGGTATTACTACACCTTTTTGTTTTGGGCTTTGAATAGTCCACTCTATAAAGCAATGTTATTTACAAAAATGTGGATGCACCACTATTACTGTCAAAGCTTATAATGCATCACTTTTTATTTCAAACTTTATTTTCAAAAAAACTCCAACTTTACTTTGGATTTTTGTGAGCAACCACTTCCAATTCTATTATTCTTATCACATCTTTTTCACTCAATATTCTTTTTATTTGATAAATAATTTACCCAACATATTCTATATATTTACCAGATGTATAGCGTATATTTTAAGGTAAATTATGGTTGTATCTAGCATAATTTACAATAACTGTCTCATTTGATTTATACACTTTATTAAGTGCACTAATTCAATCTTAAGTATATCTACTTGTTGATGTGGTAGAAAAAATGTTAACTTTTTGGTTAAATAAAGTACTTGTTTCTACTGTATTCCAATATATTTTGTCAATTATGGTGATCACAACATTTGTGTTTTTTGAAAAAATGTCATTACATTGGGTAAAATTAGCGTAAAGTTAACAAAAAAACACATCTCTTTTGTTGCCATGTAGAAAAATTGGAAGATTAAGGTCACTATGTGGATTAAAATTTTTTTTCTACCAAGTGGAAAAGTCGAAAATTTAGGGTTCCACATGAAATCTCCCAAATAAAAATTAAAGGTGATCAATGAATAGCATAAAATTGTGATCAAAAGTGATCCTTGATGTTGTACATTGTTTTGACACTTAGACAGTATTCGATACTTAGACACATACCAATATTCGACATCAGTAGTCGAGTCCAAGTAATATAGGTGTAGAAAAATAAAATGGGGGCGATTATTCTAAATTGGAGGGAGTAAATGTACCATTAATTACATATCGCGAGAAATAATGTAAGCCTTGTTAATTTCCAGCCATTTGGACAAGTACCAGCTCTTGAAGATGGAGATATCAAGCTCTTTGGTAACATCATTTTCATTTACTTCATCATTTTTATCAATTTTACATTTTAAACTTTTTGTGATGAAAAAGATAACTTTCTTTCTAAAAACAGAATCAAGAGCGATTACAAAATACATAGCATACACTTATGAAAATCAGGGAACACCCCTTATTTACAAACAAGGAAAGGAAATGGCAGAGTTAGCAGTTTGGATGGAAGTGGAGGCTCATCAATTCGATGCTGTAGTGAGCAAACTCGCTTGGGAGCTTGTTTACAAGGGCATGTATGGCTTGCAAACTGATGAGGCAGCAGTCGAAGAACACACGGCTAAGTTAGGAAAGGTCCTTGATGTTTACGAAGCTCGTTTGTCGAAGACTAAGTATTTAGCTGGTGATGCTTACACCTTAGCTGATCTTAATCACTTGCCTGGATTGAAGTACTTGATGGGATCAAAAGTGAAGCATTTTTTGGATGAACATCCTCATGTTAGTGCTTGGTGCAAGAATATCATGGCCCGCCCTGCTTCAGCTAAAGTTCTAAACATGGATAAACAAGCATGAGTTGAACTATATATATATATATAGTTCATAATATACATGTTGTACTCTAGTACTATGAAGTATGGTTTTTTAGGCAAAGGGATCGTATGTAGAGTTTTTGTTCAGTGAGTTTTACTTTGTGAATTGTCATGTAATAAGACCAGTGATAAGTGTTTTATTAAGAGATTCTATATGTAGCTCATGAATAAGAGTTGGAATGTAGCATGTTTTGCTTTGGATTTAAATACTTGCTGTGGCATATGTAAGCCTATGAGAGCACTTCTTTCTCTGTTCAATAGTGGGTATTTAGGACTTAAGATGTGTGTTAGGGGGTCAGATAAATAAGCCAAAATTTATTAAATTAAACCTTAAACCACCCAACTTGGTCCACTAACTTCATAAAATAACAACTTACTACTCACCATTACCCGCCACTACCATCCATCATGCCCATGATGTCCCTTAAGTAATTAATAATTAACTTTCATTCTACCATTAAAAATAAAATAGTTGTTGCATATCTCATTTGCACCCAAAGCTTTTATATTTCCATCGTTACCCAGCTAAAATACATTGTCCTCCTACTTATAGTCAAATATTTCTTCAATTGATGATGTGAAATCATCCTATAATATGTTATTCTAGTATTCATTCAATATCTTACATTCATTGATTTCTGTTTCCCGATCTAGCTTAAGCATCAGAGGGGTTTTTGAAAAATCACCTCGGGCAAGGCTAACGTTTTACTGCAGGATTTGAGGTCTCATCAGTGGATTAATCATAAGTACATTCAACATACTGACAGTTGTCCCCGATTACACCTTATTTCTAGGTACTTTAAGTTATTTTGCACTTTCTCGTTTCATTACCGAAACAGTTTGGCGCCGTCTGTGTGTGTGTTTCTGGGTGGGGTGGGGGGTGATAAATGCAATTATTGCGCTTATACGTGCTATTTTTATGCTTCTTATATGTAGTTTTATTGGGTTTTAGGTAGTGTTTTTAGTAATTTGTGATAATTTTGTCTTATGAGCTTTACATAGTGTTTTATGTGATATATGAGGCAAAATTGATGTTTTTGTTAGGTCCTGGGGTGATAAGAGGGTGAAGGCTTGGCGAAATAGCCTAAGACCCCTAAAATATGTGAAGAGATTGTTGCTCGTTCGAAGATGTTTGACAATGAAGATGGGCAATAGAGAAAAGAATGGAAAAGTGCTCTAAAGACAAAAGTTTGGAAGTGAAATTTGATACATGCTCACTCGTTTGGCCATACCATTTGATAGAGAGATCAAATTGATGCAAGGTTTGCGGCATTGGAAGGTAGACTTCAAGAGCTTTCCAACGGTATATTATATATCTATATCCAATAACCGTGCAAGAAATGGAGACCATTCAAAGTTCGCTAGTCAGACACTGAGCGACGACTCGTCGCCTTAAAAGTAACGATCGTCACTTTTCCGTCAGAATGCATTTTTGACGGCTTTTGTTCCTAATTTTTGGAGCCATTATATATAATGGCGGTTACTATTATTATTTCCTATCTTAGACCAACTTTATTTCGGTTTTTCTTTTAGTTTTCTTTCAATGTTCTTGCACTTTCATTATTGCAATTTCAATTTCGGCACCGTACTTTTGGATTTTCGAAGCTTTCCTTGAAGAATTTATTATTGCATTTGGATTTCTTATATCTAATTTATGTTATCTTCCGGATTTGTAAGTTTTCTTACATTATCATTTCGTTCTTCGTTTTTGTTCATCAATTGTTATATGTTTTCCATAGATATGAATAGTGAGTAGTTTTCTTATCTAGGGTTAGGGTAAAAACCCTAATTCGAAGCATGGATTGATATTTTATTGATTAATTGTGTGTGATCTGAGCCTATGATTGAACCTATGCTTAATGACTCTTGATTTAAATATCTTTATTAACCTTTTCAATAAAACAGAAGTTTTAGAATATGATGTATTTAGGATTGAGAAAAATATATGTTAAATTTCTTCTAGTATCAACCAATAGAACGAAAGTTTGAGGATTAATACTAGTTGGCCTTATATCGATATTATTCAATAGAGTGGAAGCTTGAGATTAATTAGATCACGTTCGATTATGTTAATGACTCGATTCCATACAATCATGAGAGTAATTGAATTCCATGTTAGAATTAGGCGATGCCCGACGCCCTAGTGTTTGTCATATCTTGTTTTAATATCATTATAATACTTGTTTTAGTTTCTTGCACCCTAGGATTAGATTTTAAACCCATATTCTTGTTTGACCCTTGTCTTGTTTATCATAAAACATACAATTTGGAATTATCTGGCCTTCTTGTGTTCGGCCTGCACTAAGCGTACACCGTGCGCTTGCGGTTAATAAAAATTTGACGATCAAGTTTTTGGCGCCGTTGCCGGGGAGGCAACGTTTAATTCTTTTTGTTTTGTTTATTGATTTACATGGACACTTTCTTGTTGTCCCCTCTCCTTGACCCCTTGCATGCATAGGCGAGCTCGATCTCTTGAACGATTCCACCCAGAGATGGAAGCTACTATTCGGGGAGGTGGTGTATAATTTATTTGTTTAGTCGATAACTTTACGTGATACATTTGTGCTGTGCATGACTATATTCTCTTTTCCGCAATATGAAGGTGAGCAATTTCATGCTTATTTCTCTAGATTTCAAGATTATGTGGAATATTTGTGCTCTTATGGTTACACATTTTACTATGAGGATCTAGGTCATGTGATATTAGAGGGGTTAAACACCGAGTCTTGGATTCTAGCCAACTATATGGGCAATGGTCATATACTTGACATGGATGACAGTTATCGTTGGGACTTGTTTTGCAATATGTCTGCTCAGTGTTTACAGGATGAACAGTGTCAAAAATCTCATTCTAACATAAAATCAACAATGAACGAGCTAAAGGCAATAGTGAATGAACATATTGTTGAGCAATCAGCTAGTCGTGCTCGTATTCAAGCAATTATCGATCAGATGGTGATGAACAATGAGAAAACAAGTGACGCAACAGTTGAGCTTGATGATTCCCTTTCTTCAAAGGGTACTTCAAAGGGTAATATGGGTGAGTTGCACTTTTCAATCGAACAAGGTGATAATCTTAATAACCCTGACTTGCCTATTGATTTATCTTGTGATAGCTCATTTATTGTTCCTTCTATAATGGTGTGTGGATCTTTGGATATGACTTGTGCTAATGATTCTTATGTTGAAACCTTGCCAAAAGAATTTTTGAGTCTTTGTGCTCAAGCCTTTGAGCAAGAAGTTGAAATTATGAATTTAAATGTAAGTAGTAATAAGGATCTTAATTCATCCCATAAGAGTCATACTGGTGAGGATATAGAGGAATCACTTGGTGAAAATTTTGCACTTGATAACATGTTTATTATTGATGGGGAGGTAGTGTCTTTAGTGTCTGATGCTATAGAGTCTTATGATATTACTTCTTGTGATTGTATCTCCCCATCTCCCCTTATTCATTCACCACCCATAGAGCGTGAGTCCACCATTGACCAACCCAACTTTGTTAATGAGGAGTGTTATTCCAAGTCTATTTGGGAATGTGAATTTGATACGCTTGAGACAATGTTAGAGGGATAATGAAGAAACATTAGTAGTAGTTAATTCGTTTGATACTGAGTTTCTTCTTCTCGAGACTTCTTCATGTTTCGAACTGTTTTTGGCTAAGGAAGAAAAGTCCCTTATGGTTGCATCATCACCTTTAATTCACAAAAGTACTATAGAGTTTGTAAACACTGATTTGATTGTTGATAATTATGTTATTGACAAACTCTCCTATTATAGTCTCCTTAAACATGATCCATCTGTGCTAAATTTGACTAATGTGCATGCTTTTCCTGATACCGTTAGACTGATTGACAAATCGAAAAGGGCTCTCACCTTTATTTCTATAGGTATTCTTCTTTCGAACTACCTCTATCATCTTGGTTTAAATTTTTCAAAGGAGTTCGATAAGATGCTAAGAGCTCTAACAATTTCCAATCTTGAACCTGATGTGCTCGATTTAGAGCACATTTATGTCCTTACTTTGGTGTCGAGTCTCGATGTTTTACATTACTTTTATGCGTTTTACACTCGATTTTACCTTGTTCTTGTCTCCATAGTATTTAGAGGTTGTTTAAGGTGCTTTCGGGAGATTTCGAGGTAAAACGGATCGAGTTCGAGGCTTAGACGTTAAAGGCGAAGAAAAGACACGTATTTCAAGGCTCCCACAAGTGTTTTGGGTCATCTCCGAAGCCATCATGGAAGCCGAAAGCCATTTGATGCTCGTTTGATGGTGCAAATAGGCAAAGAACCATAGATTCGATCGAATCTATGACCCCTTCGGTCGAATGGACCAACTGCGCCAAGGAACAAAGGCCCGAGCTACTGATTTGGGCGAATCTCAAGCACATTCGAGCGAAGCACTGGATTCGGGCGAAGTTAAGGCAAATTCGGTCGAATCTACTCAAAGGCCAAATCTAGAACTACTTTCTGGAAATGCCGAATCCAAGCCACATTCGAGCGAATGGCTGGATTCGGGCGAATCTTCCTGGGCTTCGATCGAATGCGGCCAAAAACCTGCGAAATGCTTTTTCTTCGTAGCTTATTCCACGTGGGTCTTTTAGGGCTTTTAGGGCACGACTCTTTTAGGCTATAAATACCCATTTTTTTGAGTGTAACCCTTATGCTTTGATAGAGAGAAACCCTCCCTTCTATTAAACATCATTTTACTGCTTTTCTTTCAATTCCTTTGCCTTAGATTAGATTTTCATTCTTTCATTTACATTCAAGCTTTGTAATTTCAATTCCTTTTCATTCAAGCACTTTGGTTTATGTAAGTTTATCTTTCTTTATCTCTTTATTGCTTTGTTTATCTTTCATTCATGCCTTTTGATGTTTTGTTCTTCATAGTTTTGATTCTTGCTTTGTTTCTTGTTCATTTACACTCAAATCTTGTTCTTGCTTTAGTTATTGCTTTCTAGTGTAGTTGTTAGTTAGTTTTCTTACTTTGCCTTTGATTATTGTTGATTTCTCTCTTGTCCTAATGTTCATTTTCATGTTCTTTTCCTTATTCTTAGTTGTAGTTAGTCTCAATATGCTAGAGTAGATTTCTTAGGGGTTTCGGTTTGGTGAAACCCTAGGTTTGGTGAATGTTGTTCATGTGTTAGATTAGGGTTAAGGTTATTGTGGTTTGTTTGATTGATATTCGGTGTGTATCTTGTCCTGCCACTCCCTTGTGAGACATAGGGCGATTATGGGTCGTTCGCATGGCTATAGGGCATCAACTTCCCCTCGCTATCTAGAGTGTCTCGATTGAGCCACGCTCAATCTCCCTTGACCTAGCTTTGTATGAGATCATTGTATCAACCTAGGGTGGATCCTTACCAACCCCATTTGTTTTCCAATGCTATCTTAGTCTTATTTATCTCTTTCTTAGTATAGTTCCAACACCCTCCACCTATATCATTTACACTCTCTACACCTAGCACCTAATCTTGCTTGCCCTTGTCTTTGTGGTTCGATCCCCAACTTACCTCTATACTCGTTATAGTAGTATTTAGGGTGTTATAAATGTGTTTGATTAGCTTATGTTTCTAGCGTTAAACAACGCGTTAGAAAACGGTTATCAGAACCCAGTTAACTAGGGTGAGTCGCGTCGAGCTATAGACTTTGAACAAGCGCTTTACGGGAGGCAACCCGTACTTTTAGCTAGATTTTATTTTTGTTTTAGTTCTTTTCACATTAGACTTCCCTTGTCTGTATGCTTCTGTTTCTTATGTTCTTTGTTCCCTTGCTATGCAGTTAAGCATTGGGGATAATGCTTTAGATAAGCATGGGGGGAGTCTACGCATGTTAGTTTAGTTTTATTGCTTTTCGTAGTGTAGCTTTTATTGCTTTCTTAGATTAGTTTTTATACTTTGTTTTCTTTTCTTTTTGTATTTTGTATTTTTGTACTTTGGTTTCTCTTTTCACGCCACCTGAAAAAATAAAGAAAAAAAATTGAAAAAATTGAAAAATCAAAAAAAAGAAATGCTAGCCATAAACCTGTTAAGGAGGCTAGGCAAAAGGAGAGTGAGTGTTCATTGGAACTGCTATCACCATTGCTGCTATCATTATCCTTCTACGCCGCGTCGCTTACAGGTATATATCTATTTCTATCTTCATTCTTCTTTCTCTACATTCTAGCTCTACTATATTATCACACCTTGACCGACCGAGCTATCCTTACTTAGATTCTTGCACATCATCTCTTACTAATCACTGCATGTTTATGAGCTACAAATGTTGAACCAAAAATAAGCCCCATCCTCTTTGATCCAAAGTAAGTTCTTGGATTGCGAGATCCAAGAGCTCTATTATTTGAGCCTTACAGTTTGGGAGTTTGGGTATTTAGTTTTGCACATTTTGTTGTGGTTGTGATGATGGATATATGTGTTAGGTTAGGCTTGAGGTTGATAAGGGGTTTGGGATTTCTATGGGCTTGCATGTGAGATCATTTATGAGGGGAAGAAGACTAAGCTAGGAAGCCTCTTATTTTTAGGGACTCATAAGTAGAGCCGATGTTCATGCTTAAGAGGTAATGTTGCAATCAATGGTGCTATCCCGGTTCAACGTTGGAGCTTATTAGGTAGGCTGCATTCTTATGTTTTTGAGCTTCATTGTCATATCTAGGGTTACTAAAAACCCTACATTTTCAGGGTTGCTGAACACCCTATTGCTATCCACCTTGAAAGGCAAGCATGGGGGAGCCCATTACTTGCCTATTCATGTTTTCTATCCTATTTATGTTGTATAGATTTAGCTTGCTTATACATTGTATTTTTATTCTTTTTAGCTAAATCTATACTTTGTTATTTTTGGAAAAAGGGAAAGAAATTCATGCTTGATAAGAGATAAGACTAGCTAGGTTGACAGCCCGAAAGGGTGACCTAGGCAAAAGAGCGGCATGAGTGGGTGAGAAAGTGAGATTTGAAAAAGTAAATGAGTGGCTAGGGCAAAAACCAAAAAATGAGCCCCTAGGCAAAATGAGAGAAAAAGAGAAACTCAATGGTTATCTACTTTGCATTTTGTTTTGGTGTTGGTGACATATGAAGCGGAGATATAAGGAAGGTAATTTGGTAGGCCACATTTGGAGGAATAAGTAGTAGATTTTTTCTTTTACTTTTCATTTCTCACATTTACATTTACACAAAAACTTGGCCGAGACGGCCTCAAGGTGAGACGGACATTGGGCCGACCCAATATTAGGCGCGTGGTCTGCACGCGCGCGGGGTTCCCTCCAACTTTCCATTTTTTCTTTTTTTTTTTTGGAAATCTTTTAAACTTCCTTCCTGATTTGAAAACTGCCATTACTGCAACCTTCAAATCAATTTACTTTCCTTCTTGCTTCTTCTTCCTCCATTTTTCTACTTGCTTCTTCTTCCTCCATTTTCGTTCTTCCTCCATTTTCGTTCTTGCTGCATTTTTGTTCTACCTCAAAATTTACTGGTAATGAATTGTTCTTTTTTTTTTGTAATGCATCGTTATTTTTTGGATGTGATCGTCTTGTGTTTAGTCATTTTTGATGTTCTTCTTCATCATTTCCGTGTTCGTTCTTGATTGTTTCTCCTTTTTCGTTTTTTTGTTTTTTTGATTTCACACATTTATTGATTTTGTTGTCTTTTTCCTCTGTTTATCATGTTTTTGTAGTGTTTTTGTTTCTTATAAACAATGGTGAAGCCTCGAGTTAAGAAACAGGACGAGGAGTTGTCTTTGGCAGCCATTGTAAAGCAACAAGGACTATCAAAGAAGAGTGGTAAAATCAAAAAGAAGATATCTGATTCTTCAAAAAATCCTATTGCGAAGGCTAAACAGTCTAGGAATAGAATGAAAGAACAAATTGAAGTAATTTCAACTCCGGAGGGACCGTAAGTTATACCTCCATAATTGTTAGGGTTAACATGGAATGTATATGTTATAGATCTGAAACTTAGGTCATTTATCTGTCCATAGCATTGATGTATGTGTGATGGATGTTTTTGTTTATGTATTCCATGTTGGCTTGTATAACTAGATTCCACATAAGATAAGTGAATAATTGATGCATATATGGTATTAATTGACAGTGATAAGTTTTGAAAATGCATGTTGGTTTTTTATGTAGTTCTTTGTGTTGTTTTGTATAATTTATATAGTTATCATCAAAATTGAAGGAGTTAAGTGAATGATTATACATGTGTTGTTTATGTATTCCATGTTGCCTTGTATAACTAGATGTAAATAAGATAAGTGTATAATTGATGCATGTATGGTATTAATTGAAAGTGATAAGTTTGGAATTGTATGTATTGCATGTTGCCTTGTATAAGCAGATGTAGTAAGATAAGTGAATAATTGATGCATGTATGGTATTAATTGATAGTGATAAGTGTGGAATTGTATGTATTAAATGTTGTCTTGTATAACTAGATGTAATAAGATAAGTGAATAATTGATGCATGTATGGTATTAATTGATAGTGATAAGTGTGGGATTGTATGTATTGCATGTTGCCTTGTATAACTAGATGTAATAAGATAAATGAATAATTGATGCATGTATGGTATTAATTGATAGTGATAAGTGTGGAATTGTATGTATTGCATGTTGCCTTGTATAACTAGATGTAATAAGATAAGTGAATAATTGATGCATGTATTGTATTAATTGACAGTGATAACTTTGGAGTTGTATTCTTGTAAAATTTGTGTGCGTAGGGTTGAGAAGGAAATCAGAACAAATTGCAAAATTTGGTCGTTTTTGCGGTCGGCGGATGGGGACAAGGTTGTCTTAACGAAACAGCAAATGGAATCTGTAAAAGAGGTTGTATTTGGTGGGATGTTGGAAATTAAGATCACCAAATACCCACCAGGTATTCTAGCATACCTGGTTTCAAACTTTGGTCCTCACGGTTGGGTACAATGGATCAAAACCGATAAGTTGGAAAGGCAGTATTATCTTTCTCCTAGTGACGTTCATGATATTTTGGGGTTGCCGATTAATTAAAGGAATCTAATACAATCAGTGTTCAACAATAAAGAGCTTGTATCAAGGTGGAGGCGGTTTTTTTGGGTAGGGGATGATGAGGATCTGAAGACTCACATGGTACTGGATAAGTTCAAGGACTATCCAGAGGGAGGTGATGTGTTTAAGCAGTTATTTGTACTGTATGTTGGATCAGCTATTATAGCTCCTTTACCGGAGAACAAAATTCGGTACAACTTGCTACCGGTTGTGGAGGTAGTTTCTGCAATTTCGTCGTTCGATTGGTGTCAGTACACACTTTCTGTTTTAGGCTCATCTATTGCTCGTATCTTAAAAGCTGGTTCTACCCATTCTACTGTGAATGGTTGTGCTATTATTTTACTGGTGACGTACTGTCATCGTGTGGTATTCAAGGGTCAGAGGTACCCAAGGTCACTGCCTCTGATCTAGAACCTGACTGATCAGATGTTGAAGGTCAGGTTTTGCCAAGAGCGGGAGGGAGGTTTCGGTAATGGGTTGCTTTTAGATGACGGGTTCCCGATTTGTGAGGTAACTAATTATTTTTCTGTTGGAGGTGTTAAAGAATTGCCTGTGGGTGAGGCTGGTGGTGAGGACGAGGTGAACAATGTTTTGAAGTTCACAATTCCTGATGGCGTTAAGAAGGATTATGAAATCAAATCCATCGCCAAAGATGTGAGTATATTTAATTTTTTTAAGTTGTGTATATGTTTTACTTATGTTGTTAAGTTGAGATTAATTGAGATTAATTTAAACATATAATTGCTAAGTTGTTAAGTTATTTAAATGTGTGTTATAAATTGATAAGTGATGGTGTGTTGACTGCTGTGGGAAATACATTGATAATTGATAAGGGATACTGTGGGAAATACATTGATAATTGATAACTGTATGTGTTAAGTTGTAAACTGTGGGAAATAAAATGATAAGTGATGCTGTTAGGTCAAAGATGTATAGTGTGTTTGATTGACTTCAATAGTGTTTAATTTTTGAAATTGTATGTTTTAATGCGTTAATTCTGTCATTTAGCATATTAATTGATAACTGATAAGTGATGCTGTGGGAAATACATTGATAATTGATAACTGTTTGTGTTAAGTTGTAAATTGTGGGAAATAAAATGATAAGTGATGCTGTTAGGTCAAAGATTTATAGTGTGTTTGATTGACTTCAGTAGTGTTAATTTTTGAAATTATATGTTTTAATGCGTTAATTCTGTCATTTAACATATTAATTATTTGTGCCATTTTAATAGCCTGTTGAAGAGGCATGTTTGATGCTTAAAAGAGACATCGATGTAGTCGTGCACACCTACATGGATAGGTTGTGCGAGGCTTCTAAAAAGAGATTCGAAGATGAAGGGGTAGTGTCAGTCACTCAACAGATATTCCAAGACAATGAATGGCTGTCTTCCATCGATGCTTTGGTGGAAGAATTAATTAAAAAATCAAATTGTTCACAAAATGTAGTAGTTGAAACTACTGTTTCTGGGCATTCCACTCCTGACCAAAACCAAGAGGGGGAGCCCGATCTTATGGATGTTCCGTCAGCTTTGAAGGACTGTTGTTCGATTGACTGTTGCATGCTTGAGGAAACAATGGACAGCTAGTGAGTTCTATGAACCATACTTTTTCGCTTAATGTGGTGGTGTTTTGCTTTTTCCTGTTCATTACATTGTTTTTGTTTTAATACTATGTCTCTTTTTTGTGTTCCTTCGTTTTCAGTGAAGATATTTTTGCGTTTGGAGATTTGTATGCTGTTTCACGCGCCGAAGGATTTTCTTTGAAGAACCATGCACAGGTTATGGGGGTCATTCTTGATTGCTGGGCAGCCTACTTGTGTATGATTGAGAGGAAGCAGGAGCAGTTGTTGCCCAATAAACAATTTAAAGGTTTTTGGTTCACAACACAACCCTGTGTAAGTGGTTCACACCTCTTTTGAGGTAGTTTTTGATCGTCTTTATTTTACGTAGTATTTATTTTTATATATTTTTTTGTTTTGTTTTAATTTGATAGCGTGCGTTGGGGTTGTTTATGAATGAGAAGGATAACGAGAAGGTGATTGCATTGAAGGTGGAGGTTGTTGATTCATGGCAGCTCCATGCGGACATCTTGAATGCAAACGCTGAAATTAAATTCAAAAATATGGTATGTTTACATTGTATTTTTTGATACTCTTTCTTTAATTGGGATGTATATTTGGATAATTGATAGATATAAGAGTATATATTGATTTAGGTATTAGTTAGTTTGATGGAATTTGCAGACATAAATTGATTATTGAGGCACTTTACATTATAATTTATGCGTATTATTTGTTTTCAATTTTGACATTATCTGTCTCAATAATGATGTTAAATCTGTCACTTTTTATGAAAAAGGAACTAACATAGTAATTGAATGAGTTATTCATGAAATTTATTGATTTAAATATAATTCTGATGATTGTATTTCTTTTTTCTATTTTTAGTTTTTCATTCCCATGACTTTCGATAAACAACAACACCATGTGGTGTTTGTTGTTGATACAAGGAGCAAGGTTGTACATTACCTAGACAACATTAAGAGAAGAAAGGAATATAAAGACGCAGCAATTTTGCATAAGATTATTGTGGGCTGTTTTTCTGATTTTCTTGAAGTATTTAAACACCCTTGTCCTGATGAAGTGCTTGATTACAATCTGAGTATTGTTAAGATGCCTTGGACTGTAAATGAAGCAAACGACTGTGGTGTTTATGCTGCGTTTTTCATGGAGCAATTTATGGGTGACAAGAATTTTGGCCCTCTAACCTCATCCGAAAACAAGATAAGGTACAGGGGGTCAATTTGTAGTAGATTAGTCTTGTCCGATATGAATAAGAATAGAGATGAACTGTTGAAGAATGTTGATACGTTCAACAAAGAAAAAGAAGTCAAGAGGCCACTGATCATGGCTGAACGGCAGTTGAGAGTGGAGTATGCACAAAAGAAGAAGCAGGAGGATGCAAAAAAGAAGAGGGAGGAGTATGCAAAAGAGAAGGAGGAGTATGCACAAAAGAAGAAAGAGGAGGATGCACAAAAGAAGGAGGAGGAAGCTTTGAAGGGTTTGCATGAGATGAAAAAGAAGATCGATGAGGACAAGGCAACAAAGAGAACTAGCAGGAACAAGTTGGTTCCGGTGAGGAATATCACAATGAAGAAATAGTAAACAATTTGTAATTTACATCACTGTTTTGATTTTTTGTGGTCAACATTGATGTTAATATATGACGGCTCATATTTGGTTTACATGATGTAATGTAATGTTAACTTACTAAATTGCTATTTTAAAATACTCAATTCTCATCTTAAAATACTCAATTGTCCTCTTAAAATACTCAATTGTCCGCTTCAAATGCTCAATTGTCATCTTAATTTATATATTAAAGTACTCAGTTGTCATCTTAAAATACTCAGTTTTCATCTTAACATACTCAATTGTCCTCTTAAAATACTCAATTGATGTGTTATACAATCCATATTTGTTTATCTTAATGTAATGTTATAATGTTAACATTTTAAATTGTTATGTTAAAATACTCAATTTTTCATCTTCAGATAGTCAATTTTCCTCTTAAATTAATCAGTTTTCACCTTAAAGTAATCGATAAGCAACTCTTGATAGTTAGTTCATTTTCATCTTAAGATACTCAATTCATATATTAAAGTACTCAGTTGTCATCTTAAAATACTCAATTTTCATCTTAAGATAGTCAATTGTCCTCTTAAAATACTCAATTGATATGTTATACAATCCATATTTGTTTAACTTAATGTAATGTTATAATGTTAACTTTTTAAATTGTTATGTTAAAATACTCAATTGTCCGCTTAAAATACTCAATTGTCATCTTAAAATACTCAATTTTCATCTTAAGATAGTCAATTTTCATCTTAAAGTACTCAGTTCATATATTAAAGTACTCATTTATTTTTTTAAAGTATACACTTCCATATTGTAATGTTTAACTATAACATCTCTGACAAATTTTGGTCTATGTAATTGATGCAAAAAGAAAAAAATTGATGTACAAGTTGTATATGTTTTCACAAGGAATGGTATGGAATCAAATTATATGTTTATTTCTTGTTTGTGTGGCAGGGTCCCTTTGAGCTGAACTAGATCCTTTCTTCTGAGACGTTTCGAAATGTCCTTTCAATCGTTTTTTTCTCCCTTTTGTGATCGTTCTTTGTGGATCTCTTAATTGTGTTCACTGTAATGCTTGTGAATTTTCTGCCCCATCTTCAATTTCATTTGTATTCTTTTCAGTTATCTTGTTAACTTCATCAATTGTTGCCTTGTATAGTGTTTCTACTACCTTCCTTGCTTCTTCATTGCTTTGTGACTTTAAGACAAGATTGTAAAACTTACGCCCCATGCCTTGTCTCCATGTAAGTGTGGAAATTCTGGGAGGTTCCAAGCTTGTAGGTGGGCATTGGTTACCATAAAGCGTATCCCATATATCCTTCTTTGCATTCTTTGTCCACCTTGGCAGAATATACATAAATGGAATTTTTTGCACTGAATGCAGGTGTAGAACGCGTAAACAATGGCAACATAACCATCCATTTGATTCAAAGTTCTTACAAGTACAATCAACATGTATAGTGTCATTGAGTTTAGTGTATTGAACTTCATGCATGTTGACATCACTATATCCATCAAACCAGACGCTGTTAAGATTCAAATTGAGGCTATTATCAATGAAACTGAGACACTTTATTTGACTAAGTAATGGATATTTGACAAATAAGATAATCATAAAATTGAGTATTATAAAATGAGAATTGATTGCATTAACAACGAAACTGAATAGTAATGTACTTGTATTTTTTTTTATCCCCCATGTCGACAAGCAGTTCAATTGAAGATGATATTGCCATCTTGAATTCCTGTTCAAAGTCTCTAAATAATGTTGCTGTGTAAACCTCTGATGCATGTCGTAATAGACCAGTAAGTCTAAATGCAGACGTGGGGGTGGTTGTTGTGCAGTAGAACTCTAAAGCAATCTCCCTTTCTCTCCATCTCTCTATAGTTTTTTGAAATATTTTGAAGAATTGATACAAGCTTGTGCTTTTTGTTGCTTCGAACCCGATCACATTATTTGTGGATTCACTTCGTTGCGAAGACAATATTCCAGCCGAAAAAAAGTCTTTGCTTAATGCAGTGCACCATTTGTCTCTTATATTGTACAATCGATCAAACCACTTATAGTAAGCTTTATTCCTCTTGAGTTTGAACTTTTCGACCATGTTTTCCCAACATTTTTGGAATTCACTTTCATTGCTACAACCCATCAAACATTTGTTAAATGCATCTTTGAAGTTTGCATCTGACTTTAATGCTCCATAATGTGATACTGCATTTTTCAATATATGCCATAAACACAGCCTATGCCTTGAGAATGGATAGACGTAAACACAGATATGGAATTGTAAGGTTTAAAAGTAAAACTGAAACACATATCAATGAAATTGAAACGCATTGTATTGACTACATAACAACAGATACGGAACTGTAGGCTTTAAGAAGAAAATTGAAACTCATATAAATTAAATTGATAACCATAAGACTATAAAAAATACCTGTTCTATTGCTCTTGCAATGGCTGCGTCTTGGTCCGTGAAGATTGATACTGGATTTTTTCCATCCATTGCTTCCCTTAGTTGCTCAAGAACCCAAACAAATGATTCAACTTTCTCGTCTGCTATGAATGCACAACCAAACATTGTTGTGTTCCAATGGTTATTTATTCCAACTATTGGTGCACAAATCAGGTTGTATTTGTTAGTACAATATGTTGTATCAAAGATGACAACATCCCCATAGATCTTGAAGTCTTCTTTCATCAAAGAGTCGCACCAAAAAAGTGCCACAAGCTTTGCATCATCATCAAGTTTCATATTCCAATAGAAACCATTGTCTTTTTGTGCCAACACAATCAATTTTTTGATCACAGTTTGAGCATCCCCACCCTCAATTTCTTTCATTCTCATTCTGTTTACGTAGTTAAGATGATCTCGTAAAGTATGCCCTACACATGACGTCCCTCCAGCATGTTTTGCCAAATATCTATACGCTGTAGTAGGCCTTACTTGTGCATCCTCAAAACCTTCAATGGTTTCCATTGTTTCCTTCAAAGTCGTTGTCCTCTCAGATCGTTGCAAGTATTGCCATTCTACTCTTGCCAAAGCATGGTTATGAGACACAACATGTTGCTTAACAAATATTTCTCCACTACATAAATCTAGTTTTATCCTTATGTGAGCATCACAACCACATCGTTTGGTTGGAACTAATTTACTCTTGCTACTTTGTTTCTCAGTTTCCTTTGTTTTTATCTCTGTTGTTCCTTGTTTAGAACAAACAAAATATCTCTCGTGTACAACACCATTTGTTTTCCTTATGGTGGATTTGCGAACACTAAACCCCGTTGCTCTAGAATGATCATGATACAACTGTTCAAGTTCCTCCCAACTTCCTGCTCTCATACCCTCTAATGATCCCCTTATGTCAAATTCTGTCCTTGTAGCTAAGGGGTCGGCTTGCACACATTGTATTTCTTGAGGTATATCTGAAACTTAAGAATTTAATGATATAATTGGACAATTGATCCATTTAGTCATAAAACTGATTGATATAAATGGACAATTAAAGTTTTTCTTGAATGTAGTATACTATTCTAATTCATAATTGAACTCTCTAAAAGCATAACTGAGCATATTAGAAGCATAACTGAACATATTAGAAGCATAATTTGTAGAAACAGAACATCATGAAGTATGCTTTAAATATCACGCAATGGAGAACTGAACACTTTAATCATGAAAATGAAAGTGTTAAGATAGAAATTTAATTGAACCTGTATAAGTTATTCTAATGCAATTGAATATACATATATGAAAACATCAATGAAATCAAAACGTAATTGAACAATTGAACAATTGAGAAAGCAAATAGCATAATTGAACAATTGAAAAGCATAATTTAAACGTAATCAAAACTAAAAGTGTATAATATATGCATTAAATCGTAATATATGCATTAAACGTAATTTAGATCGTAATTAAGATCTTCTGCGCATTGAGAACTGAGTGTTTTAATCAAAAAACTTCAATGTATAAAGGCACAATTGATCATACCTGTGTTATCTGCGTCGTCTTCATCATACATCTCCATCATTTCCATCTCAAATTCACCATTATCATATTCATCAAGCATCAAATCTGAAAAATGTTAAGAATATGAATTTCACATATAGATCGTTCATCATTAAAACACAAGGTTTTGGTCAAATTCACCTTCAATTTGTTCAAGTTGTGTTCTCGATGCTTGTAACCTCATTTCAATGTCAAATTCATTCATTAAATCCTCCATTGCAGACATTCTTGAGTAGTTTCTTGAAACGAATGAAGAAATTTGCAGAGATTGTGATGAAATTGAGAGAAATTACAGGATTATTCTTTCCTATTTTCACGCTGGTTGCAGTTTTGATTATGGGAAGTTTCCTAATTTTGAATATGGAAGTTTCTGGTTTAAAAGAGGAAGTTTATATATTGCAGACATTATTCTTTCCTATTGCGCGCGGATGCTGGGTTGGGCTGGGCCGTCTCATCCTGAGACGGTCTCGACCAAGACCGGCTGTTAAAATTATATCTTTTGAGGAGCTGTAAGGAGGTTGAAGAATAGGGATTTTTGATTTTTGATGTTTTAATGTCTTTTGATCTTTCATGTCTATCTTTTTGTTTGTGTGTTGTGTTAGCCAAGTGAAGGGGTTAAGTGGTATGAATGATTTGGACTCTTGACGAACACCGGTAATTAGAGGCGTTTAGGAAGGCAGGCATGTAAGAAGTAGTTTAGGATTTGGAGACCATGTCTTGGCCTTGTTTTACTTGTTTTTTCACCTTCATTTGCTCGAGGACGAGCAAAGGCGAAGCATGGGGGAGTTTGATAAGTGCAAATGTTTGCGCTTATTCGTGCTATTTTTATACTCCTTATATGTAGTTTTAGTGGGTTTTAGGTAGTGTTTTTAGTAATTTGTGATAATTTTTTCTTATAAGATTTACATTTTGTTTTGTGTGATATATGAGGCAAAATTGGAGTTTTTGTTAGGTCCCGGGGTGATAAGAGGGTGAAAGCTTAGAAAAATAGCCTAAGACCCCTAAAATATGTGAAGAGATCGTTGCTCGTTCTAAGATGTTTGACAATGAAGATGGGCAAAAGAGAAAAGAATGGAAAAGTGCTTAAAAGACAAAAGTTTGGAAGTGAAATTTGATACTAGCTCACTCTTTTGGCCATAACATTTGATAGAGCGATCACATTGATGCAAGGATTGTGGCATTGGAAATTAGACGACAAGAGCTTTCCAACGGTATATTATATGACCGTATCAAATAACTGTACAAGAAATGGTGACCATTCAAATTTCATTAGTCAGACACTGAACGACGACTCGTCGCCTGAAAAGTGACAATCGTCACTTTTCCGTCAGAATGCATTTTTGACGGTTTTTTTTCCTAATTTTTGGAGCCATTATATATAATGGCGGTTACTATTATTATTTCCTGTCTTAGACCAACTTTATTTCAATTTTTCTTTTAGTTTTCTTTCAATTTTTTAGCACTTTCATTATTGTAATTTCAATTTCGGCACCGTACTTTTTGATTTTCGAAGCTTTCCTTGAAGAATTTATTATTGCATTTGGATTTCTTATATATAATTTATGTTATCTTCCGGATTTGTAAGTTTTCTTACGTTATCATTTCGTTCTTCGTTTTTGTTCATCAATTGTTATATGTTTTCCATAGATATGAATAGTAAGTAGTTTTCTTATCTAGGGTTAGGGTAAAATCCCTAATTGAAGTATGGATTGATATTTTATTGATTAATTGTGTGTGATCTGAGCCTATGATTGAACCTATGCTTAATGAATCTTGATTTAAATATCTTTATTAACCATTTCAATAAAACAGAAGTTTGAGAATAGGATGAATTTAGGATTGAGAAATATTTAAGTTAAATTCCTTCTAGTATCAACCAATAGAATGGAAGTTTGAGGATTAATACTAATTGGCCTTAAATCAATATTATTCAATAGAGCGAAGCATGAGATTAATTAGATCACGTTCGATTATGTTAATAGCTCGATTCCATACAATCATGAGAGTGATTGAATTCCATGTTAGAATTAGGCGATGCCCGACGCCCTAGTGTTTGTCATATCTTGTTTTAATATCATTACAATACTTGTTTTAGTTTCTTGCACCCTAGCATTAGATTTTAAACCTATATTCTTTTTTAAACCCATATAATTAGGCGATGCCCGACGCCCTAGTGTTTGTCATATCTTGTTTTAATATCATATCTTTTTGTTTTGGTATCATCGCGATAACTGCGTTAATTAAAATTTGCGATAAGGAGAGGCGCATAAGATTATTCCTTAATCCGGTGATAATTTTTGAGTCTTTAGCCCAAGGGGGTGTTTGGTTGGGGTGTAAGTAATTTCGTGAAAACCAAATACCGAACCAAACCAAACCAAACCAAATCGAGTAAGTAATTTGGTTTGACTATATTTTAAATATGGTTTGGCTTGGACTGAACTAAATTTCGGTGTTCGGTTTGGAATTGGTCTTGGATCCAACAAAACCAAAAAAAACAAAAAACCAAAATGTTAAATAAATGTTATATCTTTCATTTGATTTGTTTAAAATTTTGCTCTTATTTATAGATTGTTGTTAATAGTTCTTTAGTTGTTCAAATTAAAAACCCTAAAATTATTAATATCTATTTAGGAGCTTTAAAAAGAATAAGTTTAAAAAGAAACATGCAAATTTGATGTAAATTTCCAATCCCACCCTCTAATCCCACATACCAAACACCTCCGAAATGCTATTTATATTATAGAAAACACTTTAAATTTTTTAAAGAATTAACGGAAATTTCATAATATACCATTTAGTTTCTTCACAATTCAACATATACCACATCAAATGTTGTAGATCACCATACACCATTGAGTTTTAGTCCGTTAGCACAACATACAGTTAATGACAAATTCCGTCAGTCTGCCGTTTGTGGTAATTATTAATTCACCATATACCATTACTTTTTGTTTTTTTGCGTCAAATACCAATTTTTTAAAAATAGTGATATACCATTACTATTTTGTTTTTTGCGTCAAATACCATTTTTGTTTGTGGTAAATATTAATTCACCATATATCATTATTAATTCACCATAAACTATTATCAGTGATAGGATAAGGGTAAGTTTCTTCTTTGTCGCTAATTTGAGATTATGAAGTTGTGTACTAACTTAGTCTTGTTTTTCTTAGGGGGTTGAATGAGCATTATTTGAGGTGTTTCCAAGAGCTACCTTAAGAGTATGCTGCCAACATTTGTACTCAAATTGCAAGGCAGCAGGATGGAGTGAGACAATATTGCATAAGGTATTTTTGATTGCATGAAAAGGATGGGTACCATTACTTTTTTTCGAATAATTAAGCTTTCATGAAATGGTGCATGAAAAGGATGGGTTCCAGGTGCGATAAAGCAGTCGACATAGAATTTTTTTTTTGTGACACTTGCTTTGTGTGAAACTTCTTTTGTTAACTACTTGGTTTGGATGACACTTCTTTTGTTTATCACTATATTTTAAAAAATGGTATTTGACGCAAAAAAACAAAAAATAAGGGTATGTCTTGAATTAATAATTACCACAAACGACAAACTAACGAAATATGTCATTAATGGTATTCTGTGCTAAGGACTAAAACTCAATGGTTTATGGTGATTTACAACATTTGATGTGGTATATGATAAATTATAAAGAAACTCAGTAGTATATCATGAAATTTCCGAATAATTAAATACACCATGTGTAATGCTTTGAACCGTCAAGGATCATGACCATTCTTTTGAAATTTCCTCATACACCAAGAATAACCCATAAATCGTCAAAATATTCTTCAAATGAAGCAATAAAAGAGGACCCATTATTCAACCCTTCAGTCAAAAGGAAGTGGTTGAGGATTTGGATAAGAAGTAGACAATGAAAAGTCGTTACCATTAACGTTATGGTGAAGGTGACGAGAAGGTGATTTAAGGAATGTTGGAACATATAAACAAGAAAGCAGTACAAGTCAACAAGAAGAAGCAACAAATCGACGTCACACAATCAAGAAACACAAAATTAGTTAAATGCATAACTAACTCACTGATTGTAATAGAACGTTGTTAGAGGCTCTTTGTCTTCTATTTCTTGCATTATCTCATCTTGTATATATATTGCATACTTTTGTTCACTTGTGTATTCATTCAAACACTTGATCACTACGACAAATTTAGATTTTTGCGACATTGGATTTAGTGGCATTAAAAAAATGCAATTGATTCATATTTTTAGTGTAATAATTATTGGTTTTTATTTTTAGTTCCACCATAAAGTGATTTAGGGGTACGTAATTCGGTCATTAGTGGCATATGTAATTGTCTCTATAGTCTATAGTGACATTTGTGAGAAATGTCAATAGATCTTATGACGCTAAAAGCTTTAGTGTGACTTTTTAATATGCTCCTAAAGGGTCTAATAAATGTCACTAAATCCTCTATATACACTATAAGAAATTGGAAATAGCGACATTTAAATTAAATGTCGCTAAATATATCCCACTAAAAGCAAATTATGTTGTAGTGGATCAATAAAAGAGTGAAGAGTTTATGATTGAATTGTAGTTTGATTCTAATCTTTCATAAGTTTCAACATGGTATCAGACAAATACAACTGATGCTGCATCTTACTTATTTTCTTTTTGTTGTTTCTTCCTCTTGCTTTTTCCTTCAATGGCCTATACTTCCACTTCCATTGAACCCACTAACAATCGTACTAACATTTACGTCCTTCACTGTTCTGATGTTGGTCAAAGTATAATTACCAATGTTTTTAATGGTTCTGGGTATAGTGATTAGAGAAGAGCCATAGTTCTTGCTTTGTCTGCCAAGAACAAATTAACCTTTGTGGATGGTTGCACTACCAAAACTACGAAAGACTCTTATGATCTTCCTGCTTGGCAAAGGGTAAATGATTTTGTCATTAGATGGTTACTCTCCTCTCTTGAACCCAACATTACAAAGAGTTTACAATGGCATAAGACTGCTAAAGACATATTGGATGAGCTTCAACAAAGGTATGGATGCTCTTCTAGTACTCAGCTTTATTCTTTACAAGAAGAACTTGGTCATCTTACTCAAGATTCTACAATAACCATCGCTGAATTCTATACCAAGTTTAAGACAATTTGGGATGAAATTGATCATCTTAATCCCTTACCCACATGCTTATGTGAGTGCTCTTGTCAACTTACCCAAAAGTTTTACAAAATCCAGCAGCCACAAAGATTACCTTAGTTCCGTATGAAACTTAATCCTAAATATATCCAAGTTCGTAGTACTAGTCTTATGGTTTCTTAATTACCTATTATCTCCCAAGCTTATCATATTCTTGATCAAGAACAACGTCGTCAAGATCTCAGTAAATTACATGACACACACCTTGAGTCCTTTGCCTTTAGTGCTTATAGAAAATCCCATTACGAGAAACCCAAACATGCTCCTTTTTTTACTCCTCCTCATAGAGTAGACAAGGTAAAATCTCAGGTACCATACGTCCCGGTTCTTATTTTTGTGATCAATGCAAGGCTTATGGCCATAGAATTGATCATTGCTGGAAGGTACATGGGTATCCCTGCAATTTCAAGCCCAATACTTGGAGGAAACCAAATGGGGATGAAAACCTTGCCCAAGGTGATTCTGAAACTGAGACAGATGAACTTATCATAGCCAAGCTGCTTCTTAGCTTACTCAACAAAGACACCACTTCATCCCATAATAATACCACAACTCTTCTAGCATGTATTTCTTGTTTTACTAGACAATGTAGTATTTCTTGGATCCTTGACAGTGGGGCTTTTGATCATATGATTCATGATCTAGGCCTTTTTTATTCCTACACTCCAATCTAAGACTCATATCATGTTATTACCGTCCCAGATGGTAGGAAAGTTCAAGTTCAATGTACTGGCACCATCTCTCTTAATAATGGTGTTGCTTTGAAGGATGTTTTATATGTGCATGAATTTCATTTCAATCTTATTTCTATATGTAAGATTTGTAAAGACTTATCATGTACCGTTCCTTTCACACATTTTGCTTGTTTTCTTCAAGACACCTTGACCCAAACTTAATGGCTTCTTGGTAAAATTGTGCATGGTCAATACCATACTGACACAAGAGTGTTCAAGATTGCAAGAGTTCTCCTCAACCTTTTGTTTCTCCTAAAAAGATTGACATTTGTATTTCTGTTGTTAGCAATAAGGATGATTGTAATTCAAATCGTGGCACTTAAGATCAGGGCATTTGCCCATACATCAAATAAAAGATTGTTTACTTCTTTTATTTCATAATTTGCATGATACTTCTTATTTTTTACTACATGTCCCATGGCTAAGCAGACTTGGTGCTCCTTCCATCATATTCTACTCAAAAGTTCCAAGCCTTTGGAACTCATTCACATTGACACTTAGGGTCTTTTCAAATTCAGGACTAGAAAACATCATATTAGTTTCATCACCGTTGTAGATGATTACACTAGATTTACATGGATTTTCCTCATTTAACACAAGAGTGTTCCCATCCATTATCCAACAGTTTGTTTCCTTGGTTGAGAATCAATTTGAGAGAAAAGTCAAGACTATTAGATGTGATAATGCTCCTAACCTTAGAGAGGTATAATGCACGTCTTGTAGCCAAGGGTTTTAATCAAAGATATGGTGTTCACTTTGATGAAACCTTATCTCCTATTGAAAAAATGACCACCATCCGTTGCTTATTGGCTGTTGCTGCCCATCATCACTGGTCCATCAATCAATTGGATGTGAACAACGCCTTTCTACATGGCGATTTACATAAGGAATTCTTTATGAAAGTCCCTAAAGATGTTCCTAGTAATGGCCAACAAGTGTGTAGACTTCATAAATAACTCTATGACTTAAAACAAGCCTCTTGCCAATGGTTTGCGAAATTGGTTCATACTTTACAACAAAAATATTTTCAACAATCTAAATATGATTATTCTCTATTCATCAAAAGGATCGACACTGATATTACCCTTATGGTCGTTTATGTGGATGATATTCTCATTATCGGCAACAATCCATGTAGTTTTACTTCATTCAAAGAACATCTCAATATTGTTTTCAGTATCACGGACCTTGGTTCTCTTCATTATTTCCTAGTCATGGAAGCCAACTATAGAAATTTACTAAGGAGCTCCTTCTTGACAGTGGGCTTACTAATCTTAGACCTGTGGTGACTCCTCTTTCTACAAACATCAAGCAGTTAGCCTCTGATGGCACACCACTTTCTGATCCTTCATTATATAGGAGCCTTGTAGGAAATCTCAGTTTCCTTACAAATACTAGACCGAATCACTCTTACTCCGTCCAGACCCTCTATGAGTTCATGAAAAGCTCTACCGATCTTCATTTTGCTGCTTTCAAACATACCTTATCATATGTGTCTCAGTCTGTTGGCCAAGGCATTATTCTCCAAGGTGAAACCCAGCTCAATCTTCCAGCATTCTCAGATTCTTATTGGGCTTCTTGTGTAGATACTAGGAGATCCATCACACGCTATCTCGTAATGCTTGGTAAATCACATGTGAGCTGGAAATCAAAGAAGCAATCCACCATCTCCACGCCTAGCTCTGAGCGAGAGTACATAGCTATGGCCTATAAAATCACCTGGCTTGTACGTCTCCTTGCTGATTTTGGCATTCCCAAGCTTCAATCTATCACCCTTTTATGCGATAATAATCAGTTTGCCATCCATATTTCCAAGAATCGTATCTTTCACGAGCGCACCAAACACATTGAAATCGACTGCCATTTTACTAAGGACAAAGTCCTTGAAGGGCTAATTGAATTGTCTTACCTTCTTACTAAGTTGCAGCTTGCTGATATCTTCACCAAATCCCTTCAGCTCAGTTCAAGGAACTCATTTCCAAACTAGGTGTCTCTTATATACCACATAATTTGCAAGGGGTGTTAGAACAGATAAACAAGCAAGCAGTACAAGACATCAAGAAGAAGCAACAACTCCACGTCACACAATCAAGAACCACAAAGTTAGTTAAATGCATAACTAACTCACTAATTGTTACAGAAAAAGTTAGAGGCTCTTTGTCTCCTGTTTCTTGCATTATCTCATCTTGTATATATAGCATACTTTAGTTCACATACGTATTTATTCAAACACTTGATCAATAAAAGAGTGAAGAGTTTATGATTAAATTGTAGTTTGATTTTAATCTTGCATAAGTTTCAAAAAGGAAAAAAAATCTAAATATTTAAGATCACAGTCACGGAGATGATGGTGATGACGGTGAGTCGGTAACGATGAAAATGACCATCACGACAAAAGTATTAGTCAATTGCTTTTCAATTTTTCTCTAGACTTCCGATAAATTGGTAATTAGAAATTGTGGGAAATTGAGAGGGGGAGAGGGGGAATCTTTGTAATCTTCCTCTGTTTCTGAACAATACCAAAAATGAGGAATGGAAATGATAAGAGGGAGGAAAGGAAGCAAGGTAAGGTTATTGATGAAAAGAAAGTAAAAATAAAAATAAAATCATAGTGGTCTTTTAAATCTCTCTCTTCTCCCTTTGTTGGTTTTTCTGACACAACAAAAATGTGAACAAACTTGCAAAATCAATCGTAAGCCATACCTAATATTTCCCTTTGTTTGGATAATATTCCTTATTATCAAACATCACATATTTTCTTTTAAATTGCTACTCATGAAAAATCCATTTCTGAATTAATGATATATACATATATATAGATAATTTCATCATCATCTAAAATTATGAAATAAAATATAAACATACTTTTAGTAACATGTTTTCATCACTAATTTATTTCTTTCTTTGTATTTAAAGTAAAAGGTATGAGCATAATTCTTTAAAAAATTAAAATTTTGCTAAAGGTTTATGAAAAATGAAGACTTACTAATCAAAGATCAAAAGGTTAGGATTAAGAACACTTGAACACCAAAACCAACCCTTGATATTTTCTCTTATTCTCTCTTTTTTTTTCTGGATGAAATGATACGAAAATGAAGATAATTTTCTGAACTCTTTTTACTAATAACAATCACATTCATGTTCATACTTAAATTTTCTTAAAGCCTAGCTTTAAAAATACTAAGTTAATCCCGTAAAAGGCATTTAAGGAGGCGTTACATGAACTCCTTCATCAAACCTATACAACCTACCAAACCCCCATATACCCCCTTTATTTTTTAATAATTTTATTGTTCGATTAATTTGTAAGACGGTAAAAACACATTATGCGATAAACTTGTTACGCGACAAAACACATACTACCTAAGAACAATGGGAAGCATTGATAGCCTACAATGGATTGGACAAGCATCAATAACTAAACCTTGTGCTCTGGTTAACAGGTTTGAGTTCCCCCTCACAAATGTTTTCTCTTCATTTTTGTAATTCTGTGTTTTGGTGTTTGTTTTATCTTTGTATTACCTATTTCTTTGTATTTGAGAAGTGTTTTCCCAAATTGACGGCATTAAATTTTACAGTCAACGTATTTTTTTGTTGTGAACTTTATCTGGGTTGGCAGTTTTCTAGTAGCTTTAATCAAAAGCTATACTTATGTAAGAATCTTGTCTTGAATGTTCTTGCAATGATTTCTACACTTTCAAGGTACCTATAATTGGTGTATTACATTGAGATTCACATTTTTATATCAGCAATTCAACATCTGCCCAAAAATGTAATGAGTTAAGTGTTGAACTTAAAAGAGCTTACATTTTCAGTAAAGGTTATTTGGTGTTTAATCATTATAATTGTTTCTCGTATTGTTTATAAATGTTGTTCTTAATGAATGTGTATATTTTGATTTACTGACCAATAAATCCAACTTCAAGGATGATGTTCTTAAAAGATTTATTTATTTCCATGTAAACAACATATAAAAAATGCTTGCAACAAGAAAGCATTCCTTTCGATCAAGTGTTGGAGCAGCATTAATGTTTTAGAAAAGGACTATCAACAAAAGAGGGAAGTGACAGGCTTGAGATTTTTGTCCCCATCCCCACCCAATCAAGCTAGAGCAAAAGAAGGTCTTAATTGTACTTGTTAACTGCCATTGCTAATTTCTGCATACTATCACTCAACATCTACTCTTGTTCTTCTCTGAGAAAGTTGCATGTTAACTAAATCTTCTTAGTACTAGAAGCTGGGTACTCTTTCCGGTTTTTACGCAAGATAAGGTAAACAATGGAAGCTATATATATCAATGATCCTGAAAACCCAAGGATTCCATATAATATGGCAGCTACAGGTTTCAACTTGAATTATTAATTTTCCTAAAAATTATCAACTTGCTATGCTAGCTGATGCAAGTCACTCACACGCGCTATAAAAATGCCTCCCTCGTTATCTTCTTTGTTTACTAACTCCCCAACCAAATCCATTGTTGGCAAACCGTGTTTCACTCGCAGAGGCAGTCACATAATTTTTTCTTTTATCTCTAATATGATCTTTGGAACAAAATCAAGTCGATCGCTGATCTTTTTTCTCCTTGTGTTTGTAAGAATAGATTACTAGGTAAAGCATATGCTCTTAACAATTAGAAATATTTGAATATTTTGATGGTCAATTTGAGAGTTGGAGAGTGAGTCAAATAAGCAACGTGTTTATGTCTTCTTGATGCCTACAACAATTGGCTCAGAAAGTTTCATTCTTATGGTTGCAATATCATTTTTCTGAAGTAGTTCACACTTGATAGATGCAAATCTTTAATGGAAAATGGAATTAAAATTCCATACCCACCTTTCATGAATGATGCAACAACTATCATACATAATTATTTATTAATTTTTGATAACAACTATCATGAATACTTTAGCTATCTAATAATTTCAATGCTAGTATTACTATATTATAACAAGGTAACAGTGACAACAATTAGCTACTTCAAGTTTTTCAATTTTGATGGTGTTGAGTTCAGTTTTACAATGTTATTAACCATATATAGTAAGATAATACTTCTTATGTTTTCAATTGGTAATGATGCTTAACCTAAAGTCAATTGATGTACAAGGTAGGCAATTTGGCTATGTAGTAGTAACTACAAACATGCAATCCTCCCTGACCTTAATAAAAGTAAACTTCACTGAAGAAGAACAAAAATAAAAATTCTAAGATTCCTTAACTAACTTATAACCAATTTCTACCACGTCGTTATACTAAGAACTAAGCTAATCAAATAATATTTATAAAACACCATTTTACCACTACGAAGAGTATAGAGGTAAGTCGGGGATCGAACCACGAGGACCAAACTAACAACACTAAGGACTTGACGTAGGCGGGTTAAAGGATGAGTGGATGTATAGTCTAAACTACTAAAGCGATAAATAAGCAAGTATAAAGATGACAAGAAACAATAAGAGACAAACGGGGATGCTAAGAGTTCACCCTAGATTGGTTGCTATTAGACCTGGGAAAAATTGATCCGACCCAAAAATTAATCCAAAACTCGCCCGAAAAAATTGGGTTGAAACCTAGAAATTTCAACCCAAACCCAAAAAATGATCGAACCCGAAGAAACCGTAAAAAAACGAGTCGTTCGGGTCCGGGTAGGGTTGGACTCGACGGGTTGGTCATTATTAAAAAAACCCACGTTGCAAAATTGTAATATGATAGTTTCCTTGTTCATCTCAAAACCCTAATTAGTATTTCCCAAAACAAACTCATGCAACGCAGCCATGGCTCTTTGTGTCTTTGTCTTCCGGCTTAATTCCATTCTCCACTCTCGTTCTCTCTCCTAAACTTCTATATTCATCTTAAAAAACTGCAGTACATCTTCATTCTTCCTCATTTTTAGTTTATTACACTTCAAAAGCATGTCGAAACAAAGATGAAGACCTCCAAAATCTCCGTTTTCGATGCCAAATCTTCCAATAATTCAAGGATGTACTTAACTCTCACCGTCTTTATCCCTAACTCCATCTTCAACTCCAATAATTTCGCCACGATTTTCAGTGTCTTCTTCATGTATTGCGAATTCATGTTCAAGTGTGGGTAAGTTATAAATAAATTTGCTTTTTAATAAATTAAAATTTATGAATGTTTTTGTGATTGATTTTGAATGATGCACATAAGTTAGTAATTGAATGGTTTATGTTATTGAATTTGTATGTATTTATGAACAAAGTGAACAATTTTGTAATTAATTGGTTTATGTTATTGAATTTATATTTATTTATTGAATGGTATTCCATTCAACGTCAATCCAAAACTGAGCAACATAAAAACACAAAATAATATTTATAAACGAATAATTAATTAAATATTGTGGGTCATAAAAAGCAAGTCGTCACCCTTGAAGTCACCAAATGATGGAAGTGTCCAAACAAAAGCTAAATGATTTGTGTTGATACTGATTGGTTTTTTAAAAACAAAATTACTAATAAGTACGCATTTCATTAAATGCTTTTACAGGTTTAAAGTTGTGTACTTTGAATCATTATAGTGATTAATCGATTATAATGAAGCTTTGAATCATCTAGTAATTGGCTTGATATATCACAAGGCATAGGGGAGTCGTGATGCAAAGATATAGATATTAGAGACTGAGACAAGAAATGGATATCATTACAAAGCTCACCTTTGAGTTAATCCTCAAGAGGTGGAAAAGAACAATCATTAGGATAAGAGGTTGCTAGGTCATTATCTTATTCATGGGTACCAATACTTTCCTTAAGGTCCTTACTAGATTATATAACACTCGTAGATTCCACCTCATTACCAAGTAGAGTGTCTCTATAGGTTAAAGGATAAAATTTATGTTTGGTCACGGAATGCATGAACTTGAAGGCATCCTTTTTAAAGGTATCCTTAGCTAACCATCAAAAACAAAATTTAAGCATAGGATTGGTGTTCGGTCAAGGAATTCAATAAAATGTAGGTCATCAATAATGTCCCTAGTTCTTTCATTCAAAACTTTGTACAAAGTTAGACCCAAATGCGATTGAAACAAACAATAAACAAAGCCGCGATGGATTAAATACACCTTACAAACGTACTCTCAAGTTTTTGTTGTATAAAAGGAGGAAACTCCATCATTCACTGGCGTTTCAGGAAAAATCAAGATAATGAGAGGTCTCACACGTCACATGAACGACCTATGATCGCCCTAGGATTGGTAGAATAAGATTCTTATCAAATTCCGTCAACCAAAAAAGCGAGTCTCAACTTAACCTCTAATCAATAAGCATGATTTCAAGTTTCTAGGGTGCACCATGTTTGACATGGCACGGGTTTTCAACACTTTGGCATGAGTGCACACGCTTGAATATGGCTAAGGATAAACAGATCAATTAGAAGTATTTAGATTGTTCTTGTATTTGTAAAAATAGGCATGTGAGTTTTTAATTAGTCACATGGCTTTTTCTGTTTTGAAAAAAAGCCATGTGGTAGGCATGTGTTTCTATTGCCTTGTGCTTATATAAAGGGCCATTTACTCATGTAATACTGAGATTGGATTCAATAAAATTCATTGTTTAGTTTTTTTCAATTATGAAATATTTTTCTGATTATCCTTTTGCTTGTTTATTTGTCTTCATTCTTAAGCCTTGCCAAGAAAGTGTGGAGCACTTTCTACATCTTTAGATTGTGGAACAACTAGGGTTTCATCTCTTTAAGATTGAGTGAAACTCAAGGGAGAAGTGTGGGTCATTTTTGTGGGTTAGTGCAACTAAGAACGGAAGAGATAGGGGCTGTTTTTGGGGTTGTTTAGTGTGCATCTTTTGTGAAGAAGACTCAGTCATTCTCCTTGCAATTGATAAGGTTGATTATGTGCAAGATAGTGAATCCGGAGGACCCGATCTTGGTGCAAATTGGTATAGGAGAAAGCGTTACGAGAGCGCACATACACCCTTGTTGAAGGCAACATTCGAACAGCACAAGAAGAAATCAGAATTTAATAATCTGAAATTTTGGTAATATTGTTCCAATTCTCTTCTTTAAATTACATACACATGATAATATAAATAAAGAGCCTTCAAATCCTTGTGGGGTGTATAATTCAAGTGGTTTTCATGAATAGAATAGCCAAGACACGAAAAAATTGAAGGTGTGACACTACAACAAATTTAACTTTTTGCGACATTGGATTTAGTGGCATTAAAAAAATGTCACTGAAGCATATTTTTAGTGTAATAATTATTGGTTTTTATTTTAAGTTCTATTATAAAGTGATTTAGCGACACTTTATTTGGTCTTTAGTGGCATTTGTAATTGTTACTATAGCCTATAGTGGCATTTATGAGAAATGTCACTAGATCCTATGTCGCAAAAAGCTTTAGTGTGATTTTTTATTATGCTGCTAAAGGGTCTAATAAATGCCACTAAATCCTCTATTTACACTATTAGAAATTTACAATAGCGACATTTAAATTGTTGGCCCAATTGGTTTTGATGATAACTTAAACATTTATAAACAAACCTATTACGTTTTTGAGATTATTGTGATAGGTCAAATATCCGATCTTTAAAAGGGTCGTTGATGGGACCATTAGAAGTTGAAAAAGGATTACTACTTTACTGTTTCAAAGATCAAGTCAAAGTTCGAAGATTGGTCAATCAGAGACAGTGCGGTGTTCCCAGTTCTACGGTCAGAGAAGAAGTCAACGAAGTTAATTAAGAAAATAATTTTAATTTTAATTTTTCTTTTTTAGTTTTGTTGTACGGATGAATTATTCCAGGATGCACAAGGGAATTAATTAAGGAATTAAGATAACTAACTCCTAAAATAACTCCTCCTAAAAAGACTCCTTAAAATTAGGTTCTTGGCTATTTTTAGCTAGAAGACAAAGAGAAACTTGGAGTAACCTCCAAGCACTCTTAACGGATAATGCCCACCGATCCCACATCATTAAAAACATGGGTTTATGGGTTTAAGAGTCCTCATGATTATCTATATATAATATTTTGCAAACCGGCACAATTTGGTGATCAATAGAGAGAAAAATATTTTTCTGAAAATATTTGTGCCCAAAATTGCGTGAGTTTTCTAAATCAAGAAAAGGAGATCTTGAACGTTTTTAATTGCTAATTAATTCCAAGATTCAATCCTTGTGCTATTCCTTGTTTGTTCATCCAAATCTTAGAGAATTATTTTGTAAGGGTATTTATGAGTGTGTAATTTAGACTTTGGGAAGTCTAAAGGGGAAAAGTGAGAATTCTATGTAATAGAGAGAAGAGAGAAACGAGAAAAGAGAACAAGAGAAGGAGAAGAGAAGTTTAGGCCTAGAGAATAGAAGGAGTAAGGGTGCTGGCTTTTCTTTTAAGGCCAAGAAAGTTTTCCACGTAAATCTTTGTGTTCTTTAAAGTTTCTTTTATTGCTTTGAGTATTTTAATAGAGAAATTCCGAAGAAAAAGTAGATAAAATACTCCCAAGAGCAACACAAAATTCACCCCCTCTTTGCTTCCATATCTCTAAGTGTTTCTACAATTGGTATGAGCCCGTTCCTCATTTGATCGGAAACCCCGAGAGCCAGATCTTGGTGTATTAGATGTCTGAAAATGAACGAACGCATGGAAGAAGGGTACTCTACTCAGAGACCACCTATGTTTGATGGCAAATTCTATACATATTGGAAAAACAGGATGGAGATCTTCATCAAAGCCGAAAACTATCAAGTTTGGAGAGTCATCGAAGTTGGAGATTTTGAGGTAACAACTACCAACTCCATAACGACGTTCCCAAACCTATTACGAATCGAGAAGGAAGATTTTCAGAAAATGGAGATGAATGCTCTTGCTATCAAATTACTTCATTGTGGGCTTGGTCCAAACGAACATAATCGCATAATGGGTTGCAAAACAGCAAAACAAATTTGGGATCTGCTGGAAGTTACCCATGAAGGAACGAGTGAAGTAAAGCGTTCCAAGATTGACTTGCTCATGTCCAAATATGAAAGATTTGTTATGGAACCAAAGAAAGCATTCAAGAAATGTTTACTAGGTTCACGAACATCACGAATGAGCTAGTCTCTCTTGGAAGGCTAATTCCCTCCGATGAACAGGTACGAAAGATCCTAAGAAGCCTACCTCAAGATGATCGTTGGAGAGCAAAGGTCACAGCCATTCAAGAATCTAAAGATTTTACAAAGTTTAATCTGGAAGAGTTGGCTGGTTCCCTTATGACTCATGAATTACATTTGGGAAGGTACGACGTTCCGTAAACAAAGTCGGCTCCGTGAAAGTCCACAGAAGATTTGAACCGATGAGGAAGAGCGACCATGCCGTATCGTAGATTTCGAAGTTCTTCAGGAACAACAAGTATAAAAATCAAAGATACAAAGAAAGAGGAACTTCAAATTCCAAAACATATGAATGCCACAAATGTGGAAGTGCCGAGCATTTCATCAAGGAGTGCCCACTATGGAAGAATGAGAAAGCTAAAGGGAAAGCAAGAGAAACAGGAAGACAACCAACAAAAGGAAACTTCAACAAAACCGATTTTCGCAAAGCCATGATAGCTGCATGGGGAGAGTCCGAAAGCGAAACCGAAACCGAAACTCCCATTGAAGAAGAAGAAGTAGCTAATCTCTGTCTCATGGCCACGCATGATGAAAAATCTAAAGGAAAAGAGGTACAGTCTTCTGATCCATTTTCTGATTACTTATTTAAACTGGATAAACATAGATTAATTAAAATGATTTTAGAATCTCACGAAAATTTAGAAAAACAAAGACCCATCGCTCAAACACGAAAAGACCTTAAAGCATGCAAAGACCAAATATCCTACCTTAACTCTTTTAGGTCCGATGTGCAAACTCGATTCTTTGAATTACTTGATAATAATGTGATGTTAAAAGAATCCATAGAAAAGGTTAAAGAGGAAAACATCATGTTAAACGAAATTAGACCTAGAATCCGCCTTAAAAGAAAATGATCGACTTAAGCTTGAATTAAAGTCAAGAGATAAAGGGAAAATTAGAGAAGTTCCCAAATGGATTCTTAATGCTAAAACTAAAAGAACCGAAGGTTTAGGATACAATAAAAACGATAAGAAGAAAAAGGTCTACGTTGATCTCCCAAGTAAAAAGGTCTGTTCCTTTTGTGGCAAAACGGCACCAAACACCAATGAGGGAAAATTAGAGAAGTTCCGGTTTTGATTCTTGATAATCGACATGGAACCAAGGATGGTTGGGTTCCACCTCTAACAAAAGTTCGTTTCTGCAGGTTCTAGTGAGGGAACACTCATGGTATCTCGGCGTGGTGTTCCAAGCACATGACAAGGCGATAGATCAAAATTTCTCTCCTCTGGAAGCCTATGATGGATGAACTGTGACCTTTGGCGATAATATGAAATGAGAAATCATTGAAAAAGGAAAGATAGGAAGGTCAAGTTCCCATGCTATAGATAATGTATTTTAGGTCGAGAATTTAAAACACAATCTTTTAAGTATTTCTCAATTTTGTGATAAAGGTAACTCGTAAACTTTACTCGAAAAGTGCATCATTTCTAGGACGACAAGTAACACCATTCGGAAGGAATCGAGAAAGGGAACACCTACGTGGTGGACCGCGCACTGTCCTAAAACGGTTTAACATGTCGAGTGTTATAGAAGATGACCCTCTTCTTTGGCATAAACGATTAGGTCATGCTAGTTTCTCATTGCTTAATACTTTACGATCTAAAGACCTAGTAAGAGGATTGCCGTCCCTTAAGTTTCAAAAGAATGAAGTTTGTGATCCTTGTGCCAAAGGAAAACATGCAAGGTCATCCTTCAAGCCTAAAAATGTCGTGACCACCTCAAGGCCACTTGAATTAATTCATATGGATCTTTGTGGACCAATGAGAGTCCAAAGTCACAGTGGTAAGCGATATGTATTTGTTATAGTTGATGATTATAGTAGATTTACATGGACTTTATTTTTATGTAGCAAAGATGAAGCATTTGATGAATTTATTGCATTTGCCACTAAAATTCAAAAATCTAGTAATAATCAACTTGTCCACATAAGATCGGATCATGGTAAGGAATTCGAAAATTCAAGATTTATGAATTACTGTAATGAGCATGGTATAAGTCATAACTTTTCCGCACCTAGAACACCTCAACAAAATGGTGTGGTTGAACGCAAAAATAGAACCTTAGAGGAAATGGCTAGAACCATGTTAATAGCTAGTGGTTTACCTAGAAATTTTTGGGCCGAAGCCGTTAATACTGCATGCTATATATTAAATCGTGTGCTAATTAGACCGATCACTTCCAAAACCCCCTACGAATTATTTAAAGGAATTAAACCTAATATTTCATATTTTCGAATCTTTGGATGTCGATGTTTTGTGCATGTCAATGGAAAACGAAATATAGGTAAATTCGATGAAAGAAGTGATGAAGCAGTATTTCTTGGCTATTCATCTCACAGTAAAGCTTATAGAGTTTATAATAAGAAAACTATGTGTGTTGAGGAATCTGTTCACATTATATTCGATGAAACAAATTTTATGACAAGTGAACAAGAAACAGGTGATTTTAAGATAGGTCTTGCTGATCTAGACGAAGATGAAAATACACAAAAAGAGCAAGATCAAGAAGAGCAACAACAGGTTCAGAATGCTGAAACAAATCAAGAACAGGAACAACAGATGGATTTGGAACAGCCAGATGTTCCTAATCCAGAAATTCCCAGAGAAGTTCAAGAAGAAAGAATTGAAGCTGAACCTAATGAGAGTCAAGTCAGTGAGCCTGCTTCCACATCAGTCTCCACAAGAGACTTTGTCCCAAAGCCGTGGAAACAACAAAAGTCACATCCACTAGACTTGATTTTAAGTGACATGGGAAAAGGCATACAAACAAGGTCCCAAATGAGAAACTTCTGTGCACACTTTGCATTTCTATCAACTATGGAACCCAAGAACCATGAAGAAGCATTACGAGATTCAGATTGGGTTGTAGCTATGCAAGATGAATTAAATGAGTTTGAAAGAAATAAAGTGTGGCACTTAGAAACAAAACCGAAGAACAAAAAGATAATTGGGCTGAAATGGGTATTCAGGAACAAGCTGGACGAGCATGGCACAATTGTCAGGAACAAAGCAAGGTTGGTGGTAAAAGGATATAATCAACAGGAAGGTATTGACTATACTGAAACTTTTGCTCCAGTTGCTAGATTAGAAGCTATTAGAATTCTTATTTCATTTGCTGCTTTTATGAATTTTAAATTATATCAAATGGACGTAAAATGTGCATTCTTAAATGGGTTTCTAGACGAAGAAGTATTTGTGGAACAGCCACCTGGCTTTGAAAACCCAATTTCTCCGGATCACGTCTACAAGCTTGATAAAGCTCTTTATGGGCTAAAACAGGCACCTAGACAATGGTACGAGAGATTATCTAAATTTTTGATTGAAAACAAGTTCATAAGAGGTAAAATTGATAAAACCTTATTCTTTAAGAATAAAGGTTCGGATATTTTAGTTGTTCAAATATATGTTGATGATATTATTTTTGGTGCTACCCATGAATCGTTATGTAAGGAATTTGCTGACCTAATGAGTAATGAATTTGAGATGAGTATGATGGGAGAATTAAATTTCTTCCTTGGTTTGCAAATTAAACAAACTGCTAACGGTATCTTTATACATCAACAAAAATTTATAAAAGAACTTCTAAAGAAATATGGACTAGATAGTGCTAAGACAAACCATACACCCATGGCCACTAACATAAGATTAGATGAAGACTCTAACGGAATTAATGTTGACCAAACTATGTATAGAGGCATGATAGGATCTCTACTATACTTAACTGCTAGTAGACCCGATATATCCTTCAGTGTTGGTTTATGTGCTAGATTTCAATCAAATCCTAAAGAATCACATCATACGGCTGTGAAAAGAATTCTAAGATATTTAAGGGGAACTGATGACTTATCCTTATTTTATCCAAAAAGTGATGTCTATTACTTGAAAGGGTATAGTGATGCAGATTACGCAGGTGATCTTGTGAATAGAAAAAGCACTTCAGGAATGGCACAGTTTCTTGGATCTTGTTTGGTATCTTGGAGTTCCAAGAAACAGAACACAGTAGCTTTATCCACTGCAGAAGCTGAATATGTGGCAGCAGCAGCCTGCTGTTCCCAAATGCTTTGGATTAAACAACAGCTAAGAGATTTTGGTATTAAACTTGAATGTGTTCCTATTTATTGTGACAATACTAGTGCTATTTGCATTTCTAAAGATCCAGTGCATCATTCTAGAGTTAAACATATTCATATTAGACACCATTTTCTTAAGGATAATGTAGAGCATAAAAATATTATTGTTAAACATGTCAATACTAGTGATCAAGTTGCAGATATTATGACCAAACCACTTCCAAGGGAACAATTCGAAAAGATGAGGTTGGAGCTAGGTATGATCAAGCTTCACTAAAGTTCAATGCTAGTATTCCTCCTCAAAACATCTTGAAAAATCGGAAGGGTTCAATCAACCACAACAACCAAGATTGATTATTCAATCATTGCGAGATTTGGGTATGCTTCTATTTAAGTATATGTCTTAAACTTTATCTTGATTGCTTGCATGAACTGATTAGACCAAGTAGCATAAATTATTTTATATTATTATATATTCCATATATTATAAATTATTTTTCAAAAAATCACAAAAATATTTTATTTTTCACAAATTCCAGCATTTTCTTTATTTTAATTTATTTTCGGTGAGCCAACATATTTTATGAAATGGAAGACGGATCATCGAGGTGTTTCGGAAAGTAGTTGTCTAAATCGACATATTCAACGAACTAAGCTTAATTAATAACTACCCTTACACCTCCTAAAACCGCCAATATAGAAGTAGTACAAACTCTTCACTAACCGTCCCTTCACACCTTTATAACCCCTACACTCCTCACGTCCCATCCATCATTCATAACCTACTCTACTAGTACTACACTTTGTAAACCGTCTAAATCCATTCAAAGATTACCCCTTCTAATCCCTAATTTCTCTCATCCTCACCATGAAAACCCCAAAATCATCTTCATCAAGCAAGAAAATGCCGAAATCTTCACAAACCAAACCATTACAAGTTCTTTATCCAGACATACCACCCCCATCATCTCAAGAATCACCACAAACGAACACCCCAAAACAGCCAATGCATGCCGGAGTGAAAAGAACTCGTGGTACCCCAAAGGATGCATCTTCATCAAAACCACCAAAAAGGATCAAGCAAGCTGACCCCGATAGCGCTGAAGAAGTGGCGAAGGAAATGTCAGTTGGGTTCGGGTTAGACAAATATTGGTATGACTCTACTTCTTTTCCCCAATTTCATGCTATTCTACAAAATCAGGGGTGGGAAAAGTTGATGTACGATCACTCATGCAACCCTATTTACCCCAATTTGATGCGTGAATTTATTCACAAGTTTACTATTGAAAATGGAGTCTGCTCAAGCACTGTTAAAGAAATAAAAATTGAATTTAATAGCTTGATGATTGGCGAATGGTTTGATGTCCCTACCGTAGGTTTTGACACATATTATGTTGGGTCCAAAATCGTTTTTTCTGGTATCACTGAGAAGACCGTCCTGAAATTTCTTGGTCAGGAGGATAAGAAAAGGTTTAGTCACATGTCTTTGTCGCCATTACATAAACTCCTTTACAATATTGCCCGTAGATTCATTTTACCTCGCAACTCCAAGCGAAGTGAAGTCAATTTACGAGATGCTACGCTGATTTATTGCATGGCTAACCATATCAAAATAAATTTTCCGTCATTGATGGTGTCTCATTTGTCTGAATGTGTTGAGAAGGGTCTTATGATTGGTTATGGAGGGCTGTTAACTTGTGTTTTTCGAAAGTTTGGTGTACCACTTGAGGGTCTTCATTTCCCCATGTCCGCAAACAATCAAATAGGCTCTAAGTGCCTTAAAAATTTACATTTAAATGTGAATGAGAAGGGAATCTTAGAGGATCTCATAGATGTTGATGAGGTTGTTTCTAATGAAGAGGAAGTTGAAAATGAAGAGAAGGTTGAGGAGGAAGGACAGAAAAAGAAAGAAAAGGAAGCGGAGGATCACTGCGCTGTTCCCTCTGCCAGTACTAAGGAGGCAGAGGTGAATGAGGATCAGAAGGAAGCTCTTTCTGAGGGGGAAGCTTCAAAGGAGGAACTTGAGGAGGTTGACTCCAGTGATAGTTCAAGTGATGAGGAGGTTACCAAACCTATTGCGGAGGATTCAAAAATCACTCCTAGGAAGAGTACAAGGCTTGCTTCTAAGGTAAAGATTGGTAAGGATGAAGCTACATTTAGTCACCCTACCAAAACTAATGATGCCCCATCCTCACCTAAACCAGTGCCACCTATACCACCCCTACCACCATCACCAATAGCAACTACTCCCCCACCATTTACATCACCACCATCACCCACTGGTTTTGATAGGGATGCCTCACCTTTTCCTCCAACTCCAATTGAGCTTATCCTTTCAAAATTTGACTCCTTGCAGTCCCAACTCATTGCTTTCCAAAGTGAAGTTCGTGCCTCACTCTCTACTATTGCTGAGCAACTCACCGAAATGGAAACACGTCTTGGTGCGAAGCTTGACACGGTGGAGGTGCAGACAGAATATGTTGAGGAAGAGACTGCTGCCTGATCCCTCCTTTCTCTGTTTCTGTTTTAAAATTTCAATTTTTTGCTTGTTGGCCACATCGTCTGTACTCACTAAACAATGTTTTTTTTGCTCTTTGCTTCTTTTCAATGTACCTGCTGGGGTACAAACAATTGCTTCATGCTTATGCTACTAATCCACAACTTTTAATCCTTCATATCATCGTTTACTCTTTATCCCTAATGGTCTGTGATGTTTGCTTGCATGCTTTCTCGATTTATGTTTGGTATTTGCTTTCTTAGTTTGCTGCTTACTATCTCAATTTGTCTAACGCTTGCCTTAGAGCTGTGGATTGATTTATACCCCTACTTTTTGATTGATGTCAAAAGGGGGAAGAAGGCAACCAAACTTAATTGAGGCTTGTGAATGCTTGTGCATTAACTTATTCTTTGGCTTAATTGATTCGCTGTTAAGACTTTAGTTTATGATATAAGTTTCTCCTTTATAATGCTTAGCATATGACTTACTGGTTGACATACTTAATATACTTATTAGGCTTTGTATGCTTAGTATAATTATGGTTTAGTTTACTACATTTTTATGGGATAAATTGATTAATTGTTGCTTGATACGAATTATTGGATATCACTATTGTTTAATTACTTAGACTGTTGTGTTTCTTATTTTATGTTTTCTGTTTCTTAGTTAATTTTCTACATTTATAAGTTTTTGTTATTTAGTTTTTATTATTTATGTTTATGTTATGTTTTGTTTTTAGCTTTTATTATGATTTTGTTAAAAACTAAAGTCATGTTTAACCACATGATTTTCGCCAAAAATTTATTAGAGTAATATAATTGCTTTAGCGTTTAGTAAATTATTTGTAACGATTTAATTTACTAAATATGTTTGAACTTGTGTTAATCTCTAGCATGTTCAAAGTCATTTGTTTTACTCTATTTTTATTAAGTTTGTTTATAAAGTTTGTCATCATCAAAAAGGGGGAATTTGTTGGCCCAATTGGTTTTGATGATAACTTAAACATTTATAAACAAACATATTACGTTTTTGAGATTATTGTGATAGGTCAAATATCCGATCTTTAAAAGGGTCGTTGATGGGACCATTAGAAGTTGAAAAAGGATTACTACTTTACTATTTCAAAGATCAAGTCAAAGTTCGAAGATTGGTCAATCAGAGACAGTGCGGTGTTCCCAGTTCTACGGTCAGAGAAGAAGTCAACGAAGTTAATTAAGAAAATAATTTTAATTTTAATTTTTCTTTTTTAGTTTTGTTGTACGGATGAATTATTCCAGGATGCACAAGGGAATTAATTAAGGAATTAAGATAACTAACTCCTAAAATAACTCCTCCTAAAAAGACTCCTTAAAATTAGGTTCTTGGCTATTTTTAGCTAGAAGACAAAGAGAAACTTGGAGTAACCTCCAAGCACTCTTAACGGATAATGCCCACCGATCCCACATCATTAAAACATGGGTTTATGGGTTTAAGAGTCCTCATGATTATCTATATATAATATTTTGCAAACCGGCACAATTTGGTGATCAATAGAGAGAAAAATATTTTTCTGAAAATATTTGTGCCCAAAATTGCGTGAGTTTTCTAAATCAAGAAAAGGAGATCTTGAACGTTTTTAATTGCTAATTAATTCCAAGATTCAATCCTTGTGCTATTCCTTGTTTGTTCATCCAAATCTTAGAGAATTATTTTGTAAGGGTATTTATGAGTGTGTAATTTAGACTTTGGGAAGTCTAAAGGGGAAAAGTGAGAATTCTATGTAATAGAGAGAAGAGAGAAACGAGAAAAGAGAACAAGAGAAGGAGAAGAGAAGTTTAGGCCTAGAGAATAGAAGGAGAATAGAAATTTTATGTAATAGAGAATTGTAATTACATAAAATCAATAAGAGAAGTTGAAATCCCTAAAGGGTCGTGGCTTTCTTTCTTTTAAGGCCAAGAAAGTTTTCCACGTTAAATCTTTGTGTTCTTTAAAGTTTCTTTTATTGCTTTGAGTATTTTTAATAGAGAAATTCCGCAAGAAAAACAGGGCGAAAATACTCCCAAGAGCAACACAACAATTCAGCCCCCCCTCTTGTTGCGTTCCATATCTCTAAGTGTTTCTACATAAATTAAATGTCGGTAAATATATCCCACTAAAAGCAAATTATGTTGTAGTGTAAAAAAATTTCAAATTATGTCAGTTTTTGTGGTCTAAAACTTGATCGTTTTGGAGGATGTTTGGTTGGAATTTAAAAAAAATGTTTTTCAACTATATTCTTCATTGAATTGGTGAACGTTTAGATTTGAAGTTATTACATTTCGTGGAGTAGTGAAGGAGATATGCATGTTTCTTTACAGACTGCCCAAAATTGATCAATTTTTGGTACCTTGATAAGTTGTCTACGAAAACCTATCAAGAATCCTTCCTTTGGCCTTCATTTTCCATTATATTATCAATAACTATCCTATATTCATTATACCACATCATTTGTGCACTTTTACTTACGTTTAATAGGTTTCTTTATTGAACCATTTCATTGTTGTGTTGCAAAAGTACAGGAGGGCTTATTTTTTGTGTCTTCTGTATTTTCTTCATTACTCTTTCCTTTTTGAGTCTTTTTAATTGTGTCTTTTTTCTTTTTGGGTATTTTTGAGTCTAGTGTATTTTGGATCTTTTTTGTGTAGCTATTGGAGTTGTGGAGAAAAACACGTGCATGTGTTTTTGACCAAAGGACACAGAAACTGTTCAAATTGCACATGTGTAGTGAAATTTGAATTATGATCAAAATAAGCCACGTATTGGTGTGTTTGTAGACATCTTGTGGTGTGTTGTCACCAAGTTTCATCATACTTGGAGTTGGTTTGGTCGGGTAAACAATATCAAATATGCCACATACAGATTCTGAATTTTTTGTGTGTAAATTTTGATTTTCTAAATTTTTGGTGCACAAATTTTTTTCCAAACTTTCTTTTACTTTCTTTTCTTTCTTTATCTCACCTTTTATTTAGTCTAGAAGATGAAATCACCAAAGTTAAACATGAACAAGTTTATAGCATTTGATAAACTGGAACATGCATTAGAGGATGAAATCAAGCTACAATCATAAGAGGATGAGGAGAAAAATCTTAAAGAGGTAAAAGCGATTTGTGAACAACATGGGTATTGGGTGCAAGTTAATAATTTTCATGAACAATTGATGAATGTTTAGGGCCAAATATATGAATTGAAGATTGCAATGTGTCTTTCTTATGAAAAGAGAAAATTTCAGAAAACATTGCAAACACAACATGGTGACTCAAAACTAGTAATTGTTCATGAATATGCTCCTTATGATAATCCACCTAGAATCAAAATTGAGATCATTCCCAAGCATTTTGAGGAACAAACATCATTGGTTCTTTCTCATAATAATATTCAAGAATCAAATGATAACGTAGTTATTGATGCGCCTTGTGGTGAGATTGTCGAAATACTTGAAGAAGTGGTTGAAACACCTTGTAATGAGAGTGTTAAAGATCTCGAAAAAGTTGTTCAAACAACTTGCATGGAGGATATTGGTTCTACAAAAGAGTGCGTAGAAGGGTTTATTCTTATCCAAGATTGGTGGTTCTTTTACAAGAGGAGCAAGCTAGTAAGTATGGGTTTGTTAAGGTGGATTTTGTGCTTGAAAAATCACCTTTAGTGGAGTATGTTCATGTGGATAGATTTGTTGAGTTGAATCCTACAAAAATTCGAGGTCGAATTTTCTCAAAGAAGGGAAGGATGCAACAAGTCACGTGCAGTTTTGGCAACATAAGCAAGCTAATCAACTTGGTTAGTTCGTTTAATTTATGGATTTGGTTCATTATGCAAGTGAGGACAAAAAGCATTCTTCCTTACATGCTGGATGACATAAGGGAACATGGTTTCTAATTTAGTTCGATGCAATAAAAGTTTTGCAATAGTAGAGTACATGGAGAGTTGGATCAAATACATGGAAGTCTGTAGTAGCAAATTGTTAATATATGCAGCACAGAAGCTTTGGGTAATGTGTACGTGTTTACTGATTTTTGATTCAAAAGCATACAGTTGTTCATGGGAAGAGTAGGTGTAGCAAATAATAGCATGTATGGAGGACTTAGAATTGAGGACAATTCTTTTCTAAGAAGGGGAGTTTCCACCATGTTTGACATGGCGCAGGTTTTCAACACTTTGGCATGAGTGCACACGCTTGAATATGGCTAAGGATAAATAGATCAATTCAACTTACAAAAGAGGACAAATAATAGCTTATAATTAGATTGTTCTGGTATTTGTAACAATCGGCATGTTTTTTAATTAGACACATGGCTATTTGTGTTTTAAAAAAAAGTCATGTGCTAGGCATGTGTTTCTATGGTCTTGTGCCTATATAAAGGGCCATTTACTCATGTAATACTGAGATTGGATTCAATGAAATTCATTGTTTAGTTCTTTTCAATTGTGAAATATTTTTCTGATTTTCTTATTGCTTATATATTTGTTTTCATTCATAAGCCTTGCCAAAAAAGTGTGGAGCACTTTCTACACCTCTAGATTGTGGAACAACTAGGGTGTCATCTCTTTAAGATTGAGTAAAACTCAAGGGAGGAGTGTGGGTCATTTTCGTGTGTTAGTGAAACTAAGAACGAAAGTGATAGGGGTTGTTTGGTGTGCATCTTTTGTGAAGAAGACTCAATCATCTCCTTGCAAGTGAAAGGGTTGATTGGTGCATAAGGTTTCGCTAATCGAAACATATGGATGTACATGGGGCAGATCTACAGCCGGTCCAGCCAGAGCCGGACCTGAACCCATTTATTTTTAGTTGATCCTGAGCCGGATTCGGAGCCCAAGGGTCCAAAACTTTCAGTCCTAGATAGAGACCCGTCGAATCTGATAAAAGGGTCCTTAATGTGTCTTAAAAAGAGTCTCTTTGTGTCTTTTGAATTCTTTTTTTTTCATAGTTTTCTAAGTGATTTATTAACGTATTTTAAAATATTTAATACTAATTTGCTATTGTTTCGCATTCCGTTCAACCGAATATTCTTCGACATTCGATCGAGGTTAACTAGATTCGCCCAAATAGAGAATTAAAGTCAGTGTGCAACAATCTCTGAATGCAGGGGCAGTTGACAATTGACTTCGACCAAATTGAAAGCGCTCAAATCAAATCGATGTTGATTGGCCCATTCCAGCAGCTCTTAAGTGCAACAAGCAAAGGCCTTCAACCAAATATGCCTAGAATTCGCCCCAAACAACAATTCCAAGAAACTTACCTAACTTTGACATGCGTAACTCTTATGAATTAACAAAGCTTTGTCTAACTTGAATGAATTTTTTGTGCCTTACTTTCTAGGAAAATTTGCTCAAAATAATCCCAACTATTACCCGTTGGCCAAAAATAATCCCAACTATCAATTATTTTTTAATAATTCCAACTATTCTCATAATTTGTTGAAAACATACCCACCTTCTTTTTAACCAGCTACAACATGTAATTTTTTCACTTTTTTCTTTTTTTTTGATTAATAGATGAAGGGGAAGGGTTATTTTGAACAGTTAAGTAGAAAAGAAAAGAAAAGAGTGAAAAAGTTACTTGTTCCAACCGGTAAAAAAGGGGTGAGTATGTTTTTTTACAAATTATGAGAATAGTTGGGATTATTAAAAAATAATTGATAGTTGGGTGTATTTTTGGCCAACGGGTAATAGTTGGGATTATTAAAAAATAATTGATAGTTGGGTGTCAAAAAATTATTCGCCCCAAAAATTATTTTTAGCCATCGGATGATAGTTGAGATTATTTTGAGCAAATTTTGCTACTTTCTATTGTCAAAACATGCCTAACTTTCCATACTACATTTTTTTAAGTATAGATCTAAGTTCTAAACTTTAGCGAGCCCTTCGTGAATGTCTTGTAATGGGTGTCAAAGTCTCAAACACATAGAATTGACCACCATGTCTTTGTATACACTTGAAATACCCACAAAACAACACAAAGGCAAGAAACAACATGCAATATGCATAATAACAATTGAAAAACGCAAAACTCGACAATAAAAATGAGAAAGTAAACGTACTCAACAACGAGCACAATACCAAGCTATTAGTTTTTAATTAATTTTATTTTATTGTATTTGTTTTGTTAGTTGGTGCTCACGTTTGGTTTTTAGTGTTACTTGCCTATTCTATAGAATTCACCGATCAAAACAACCATTAATACCAGCTAATCTTATGGTTAATGATAATGAAGAGAAGGGTGGGTACTAATAGTCCTGTGAAAGCAAACCTACTAAAGGAAGAGGGCTCAAAAGAGAACAAAAAGCGTAAAGGAAGAGGGCTCAAAAGAGAACAAAAAGAGTAAAGAACAAAAAAATTTGAGGCTCGAGTTGATTCTTGTGTATATCTTGGCTACCCATTCGCTCACAAAGCATACAAAGTATATAATTTAAAAACCAAGCAAATTCATATCTCCAAGGACGTTATTTTTCAGGAAAATGTGTTTCCTTGTCATCTTTCTTCCTCACATACCCCACCTACTTTACCTATTTATCTTCCCTCTTCAAATGTACCTACTAATGACACCTATAGTACTTGTCCTTTTCCAAGTACCTCCCACACTACTCCTACTCCCAACACATCCCCAACCCTTGACACGTCCCCTTCCTTTACCCAACATACCTTACCTTTTCCTCCTAGTCCCAACATACCTATTACTGCACCTAGGACTGAACACCGGTCCAAACCCGAATCGGACCGGACCGGGACCGGATGGACCGGAAGACCGGAATCAAAAAAAATGGAGACCGGAGACCGGACCTGTTTCATCCGATCCGGTTCCGGTCCGACCCTGAAAATTCCGGTCCGGTCCAGGTTCGGACCGGTTGGACCGGCTATTAAATATTGCTTTAAAATTTAAGATGTTTATTATAGTAAAATTCAAAATAAATCATTATATAGTCGATAAATTTTAAGCATAATAACTTCTCCAGCTTTGTTCGTCAACTTAATACCTATGTATGTTTTATTCTTCTATCTATTTTTCTATTTATTTGATTGTTTTTTCTGCTTTGGTGAATATAGAGTGCTCTAAATTTTGATTCTTGGCAGAGGGGAAGTGTTCATTGTTGATCTTTAGTTTGAGAACTTCTAGTTTGTATGCATTGTAAGTCATATGTCACTTCTGTGAGCTTGTTTAGTGACCACCCTTCACTTTGAGGGATTCCTTGTGTTCTCTTTGTTTGGGTGTCAAGATAAAGAAGTTATTTTTATTGTTAGTTTATGTGTCTACTGCAATATCAAAGGCTTGAAGCGACTTGATTATTACTGTTAAGTTTAAGTTGGGTATGTATATGTAGAAAGCAACCGGTCCTAACCGGGTCGACCCGGAAAATTCAGGGTCTAGACCGGACCGGACCGGAAACCCGGAATTGATAATTTTAAAGGACCGGAGACCGGACCTGATGCTTCCGGTCCGGTTCGGTTCCGGTCCGGGTCCATCCGGGTCCGGTTTGGACCGCCGGTCCGGTCTAGGTTTGCACAGCCCTAACTGCACCCACACCTACTCACCTATCTCCTGCACCATCTGCCTTACTTAAACTACCTACTATATATACTCCTTTATCACCTAGGCGTAGCACTTGAACACGCCAACCTCCTCCTTATCTTCAACAGTACCTTTGCAATGTTGTAACCTCTCACCATTCCTGTTCTCCCACTTTCATCGAACCCTACTCTTACAAATCTGCCTCCCAAGACACCAATTGGGTTAATGGCATGAACAATGAAATTCAAGAACTTATTGCCAATAACACATGGGATTTAGTATCTTGATCACCCTAGGAGGCTATATAATTCTAAATTGTATGTTTTATGATAACCAAGACAAGGGAAAAATAAATAAAATGGGTTTTGTATCTAATTTTAGGGTGCAAGAAACTAAAACATGTATTATAATGATATTAAAACAAAATATGACAAACACTAGGGTGTCGGGCATCACTTAATTCTAACATGAAATTCAATCACTCTCATGATTATATGGAATTAAGCCATTAACATAATCGAACGTGATTTAATTGATCTCAAGCTTCCGCTCTATTGAATAATATCGATTTAAAGCCAACTAGTATTAATCCTCAAACTTCCGTTCTATTGGTTAATACTAGAAGGAATTTAACTTAAATATATCTCAATCCAAAATTAATCCTAATCTCAAACTTCCGTTTTATTGAAAAGGTTAATAATTATTTAAATCAAGATTCATTAAGCATAGGTTCAATCATAGGCTCAAATCACACATAATTAATCAATAAAATATCAATCCATGCTTCGAATTAGGGATATTACACTAACCCTAGATAAGAAAACTACTCGCTAATCATCATCATGAAAAACATATAATAATTGATGAACAAGAACGAAGAACAAATGATAACGCATGAAAACTTACAAATCCGGAAGATAACATAAACAAGATATACGAAATCCAAATGCAAAAATGAATTCTTCAAGGAAAGCTTCGAAAATCCAAAAGTACGATGCGAAAATTGAAATTACAATAATGAAAACGCTAGAGAATTGAAAGAAAACTCAAAGAAATGTATAGAAATAAAATGGTTCTAAGATAGGAAAATGAGAATAGTAACCGCCATTGATCCGGGTGAAAACTGCTAAGCGACGAGCGTCGCTTGATATGCGACGACTCGTCGCATACTTTCTGCCAGTCTCTGGAATGATGGAATTGACTAGCGACGAGTCGTCGCTTTTCTTTTAGAAAATGGGTGAAAAATTTTGTGACGAGCGACGATCGTCACTTCATGGGCTAGAATATAGTAGAGCTAGAATATAAAGAAAGGAAAGAGGAGAGATAGGGATAGAAATATACCTGCAGACGATGACGCGGCGTAGGAAGAATAATGATAGCAGCAATAGCAGCTCCAATGAACACTCACTCTCCTTTTTCCTAGCCTCCTTCACAGGTTTATGGCTAGCGCTCTCTTTTTGTCAATATTTTTTTCTTTTTTTTCGGGTGGTATGAAAAGAGAAACAATAAAACAAAAATACAAAATACAAAAAGAAAAGAAAACAAAGTATCAAAACTAATCTAAGAAAACAATAAAAACTACTATACGAAAAGCAATAAAACTAAACTAACAAGCTTATACTCCCCCCCATGCTTATCGAAAGTATTGTCCCCAATGCTTAACTACGTAGCAAGGGAACAAAGAACATAAGAAAAAGAAGCATACCGATAAGGGAAGTCTAATGTAAAAAGAACTAAAACAAAAATAGAATCTAACTAAAAGTACGGATTGCCTACTGCAAGCGCTTTGTTTAACGTCGTTAGCTCGACGTGACTCACCCCCTCTAAATGGGTTCAAGATCGTTGCAAAGGAAAAGTTTCCTTTCAACACAAACATTAAATCGCATATCTTTGGGATAATTGATAACGGGTTTCTAACGCGTCGTTTTACGCTAGAAGCCTTGGTCAATCAAACACATTTATAATCACCCAAAATAATACTACAACGAGTGTAGCGGTAAGTCGGGGGTCGAACCACAAGGAACAAGGGGTGTTAGACTAAAGAGTTGGTGTGGGAAAGGTTGGATGGTTGGTAGGTAAGGTGGGTGAACTAAACTAACGATGAAAACAAGCAAGGAAAGAAAACGGGCTTAGGTTAGGTCCACCCTAGGTAGGTCTATTGGAAATAGAGATAGGCTAGGTCGAGGGAGATCGAACGAAGGTCAATCGAGACACTCTAGATAGCATGGGGAAGTTCATGACCTATAGTCAATACGAACGACCCATAATCGCCCTATGTCTCACAAAGGAGTGGCAGGACAAGATATGCATCGAATATCAATCAATCAAACCAACATCAACCTCAATCATCTTCCTAAACATTAAACACAAGACCAAAGCCCTAAGGTTTCTCTAACCCAAAACCCTAGAATCTACTCTAGCATATTAAAAATAAAAGCAAGAAGAAAGGAAGAGCAACAAAACTATTCTAGAAAGCATAAATGAAATGAAAGACATGAAAGCAAGAAAGAAAGCATAAAGGAATTGAAAGACAAGAAAGAATTAAATCTACACTACAAAAGCAATAAATGAAAGCATTAAAGAAAGGAAAGCATTAAATAAAGAGAACTTACATAAATGAGAGTGTAGAAATGAAGAACAAAACATAAAGGAAAGCATAAAACTAATCTAGGGCAAAAATGAAGAAGAAAAGCATTAAATGTTGATGAACAAGAATGGGAGGGTTACTCCCAATCAAGTCATGGGCAAAACATTCAGAAAAGTGCCTTTATATCGGCTACAAAAGATGGGGGTAAAAACCCTAAAGAATCCTACGTGGCAAAGCTTCGAAGAGAAAACATTTCGCTGATTTTTTCAGCCCATTCGACCGAATCCAAGGGGCATTCGCCCGAATGGAGGCCCATTCGCCCGAACGGGGTCCATTCGGGATTTCCAGAGAGCTTGCAAAACAATCCGTTGGATTTTGAAGTCCATTCGACCGAATGGAAGTGGCATTCGCCCGAATGGGGCTGATTCGCCCGAATGGCTAGCTACATTCGCCCGAATTTGAAGGCTACAGCTTGCTTCTTGTTGTTTTGTACCCATTCGACCGAATTCCTCCTCCATTCGACCGAATGGGAGGTCGAGCAGGCCATTTTCTTCTTTGAAATGTGCCTTTGAGGTGCCGGAAGGTCATGGGACTTTGCGAGGTGCTCGGGAATGACTTAAAGTGCTCGGGAATGCCTCGAAACGCGCGTCTCATCTTCGATTCAAGCGTCGAAATCTCGTACGCAACGAAAACACCTTGAAAACTCCTCGAAAATACCTAAAAACACTTAAAAGCACATGGAGACAAGATCGAGGTGAAATCATGCGTAAGATGTGTAAAAACCGATATAAAACGTGAGATATAACACTAGAAATGAGGAGATAAATGTGCTCTAAATCGAGCACATCAATAATGTACCCAATTAGTTTCTTTGTCATTGATATTCAAATAGTTGTCCTTATCAAGTCTCTTCTATTTCTTTTTCTTTCGAGACTTATATTTGCGACATTTCTTCTTGCGGTTTCAAGGGGGACAACATCGGGGCTCTGTTTGGGTAAAACAACATTAGAAATTACCTTAGGAGGTGTAGAACTCTCCCTTATTACTTCATTTACATCATGTAGTGGTTTTCTGAGTTGTATTTCACTTACCTGCACAAACTTATCACTTTCCAATAATTCATGGGTTAGTTCAAGTACTTTATCACAAGTACCTTTCTAGCTCATAACTTCTTCCTTTCCCCCAGTGCCTTCAAGAAAGGCCTCTAAGGCATCAAGGTGTGACTCGTGACTAGACTTAGCGGGGGTATCTATACTATACATAGAATTAGCCGAGGCAGGAGAAACAGTGGAAAGATCGATATTGAACTCATGCTTAACATCCCTTATGTCCATCAAAATCTTGCCTCTAGTAACATCTACAACGGTCTTACAAGTTGCTACACACGGTCTCCCTAAAATGATTGGGGTCGTATGATCCTCATGTATGTCTACAATCATAAAATCACAAGGGACCACAGATCGACCAATACCCACCGACACATCTCTCAAAATCCCCTAAGGGTAAATAATGCTACGGTCGGCAAGTTGTAATTTATTCTAATGGGGAGACAATTTACCAACGTTTCCTAGTCTTTTATACGAGTATGGAATTAAACTCACACCAGCACCTAAATCACACAAAGCCTTGTCAATCGAAACACCCCCAATACTGACAGGAATATTTAAATTCCCAGGGTGTAACATCCCGTAGTTTAACTCGAATCGTTTAAGAGCGAAAATGACTTTTTGAAGAACTAAATACAGTTCGAGTCAAACCCAGGCGTTAAACGGATAGTTAAAACGGATTCATAACGAAACAAAACTTGCAGACCGAGTTCTAATAGTGTTATTATAATCTACCAGACATAAAGAAAGACTAAGCAGCGGTTAAGTTTGAAAGGTAGTTCTATTTATAACAACTTGAGAGCGTCATCGCCTCATAAAACCAAACATTTGAAAGTATGAAATTTAAGTTCATAACAAACTCCCGAGTCTAACTGTTTATTTCTCCCAGAGTAATCCTCACTCCCCATACCTTCAATTAACTTACTACTAGTCATTATCCAAGAAGGAAACGACATCATCGCAGGATCGTTAAGACCAAAAAGTACACGTCAGCAAGAAGTCGTAATTCATTTAATTCGAGTACAATAAATTTAAAGATAATAACTTTAATAATTTCTTGTTTCAGTTAGTCAGTCATACTGCTGTATCTTTTTCAGCCATACTAGGCTGTATCTTTTCCAGCCATACTGCCGGTACCACTTCAAACTCCATAGGCGAGACAATACGTTAGGGGGAGCTAACCCCTAAGCAAGTCTCTACCATAGACACACGTCCTACTTCGGTGCCTATGGTTAAGTATGCATACCCCCGCGGTGGCTCATAGGCTCCAAAGGCCGCGAGTAATTCATTCCACCAATTGACGTCATACTACGTCCACTTTCAAGTTAGTGAGGTCATACTACCTCTGCTTATTAAAATGTTATAATGGAATAAGTTATTCGGAAGCGTATCAATATTCATACTACATGCCCATACTTTCCTTTTGTTACCATTATCATATGGTACGTAACATATACTATAATTCTATGCTGCGTGTACGTACCTTGATCAAGCAAACAAAGCACAAGGTCCTAATCAATTTCCGGTCACGCATCGGCTTCCTACAAGGTTTAACCGTATTCGGAAATAAGAACACATTCACATGTTCCTCAAGGCAAACCACATCACATACATACAACTACCATCACACATAGAACACATACACATATCATGAGACATATACCACAACCCTAAGACATATTAAACACCTAAAAAACACAGCATATGAATCTGTCCAGAAACCTGTCATAACACTGTCAAACCGGAAATCCGACTTCAACGTTGTGTCCGGAAGGCATCAAAACCCCCGGGTACCAATTTTCATGATTTATAACATAGTATAGATATTTTTAACCTTATTTCAAAGCCAAAATGCTACAAAAACACCATTTTTTTCATGATTTTCCAATCCTACGGGATTTTGTCAATTCTTGTTCAAAATTCACATAAATTCCAATTTCCACATTTCCTATTAAATCTTTATCATACAAATCATAAATTCATGCTCACATAAAAGAAATCATTTTCAAAATCCACAATTAATAAATTCTTAAACAAATCATTCCTTCATATGTTTCAATAAAACTTCTACTTAAAAGTTCTACTTTAACATATATTTTATTATCATTATTATTATTATTATTATTATTATTTTTATGATTATTATGATTATTTTGCACATCCTTCATCAACTTAGTTTAACATGCTCTTTTTCAAAGACAAATTCCAATACACAACATCCAACACCACCAATTAACAATTATATAATCATAATCATACTACTATAAAAATCATGGAAGAAACTATGCTAAAAATCATTCAACACCATATATTACATACTCTTTACAATTGCATTTAAAATTTAATAAAAGATAAACACATAGAATTACTTACAATGAGATGGAAAACACCAAAAATCCAAGAGTGAAAGAGCAAAGTGGCGTGTGGGCTTAGGGTTTTAGGGCTTGTTTCTTAGAAGTTTTAGGAATAATGAAGGTTAGGGAAGATTTCTAGACTTTAGGCAATAAGAATGTTAAGGAAATGAATTAATTAGGACAGGGCCGGCCCTAAGTTTTTGGGGGCCCAGGGCGAAATATATTTTGTGGGGCCCTAATGATATACACAAAATAATTTTTGACATCATGAAAGGAAAAGTTATATGAATTAATATAGAATATATAATATAAAATCAGATAAAAATACTCCTACGAGCATTTTTCGATGCAAAATCACTAATAACAGTGTCTAAATCAAAAGACTCAGTCATATTTTTCTCAATGCACAGCATAACAAGACCATTCAAGCGTTCTTGTGAAATTGACGATCTTAAGTAATTTTTTAATATCTTAATCACTGAATTGTGACAATAAAAAAAATTAAAAAGAAAATACCCTAATCTTTGACAAATCAATAAATAATCTACTAACCCTATATCACTATCAAGAAAATGCTAGATATCCTAAATAAACATAAATCCACTGACTAACCATTAAAGATAATGAAAAAGCGTAATTTTGATCTTTAGAAATTAGAATTAATGAGTTATGAATTTTGAAACACTGAAACACATACCTTAGTCTTCGTTGGAGCCTCAAGAAGCCTGGAATTGAAAATTGACGAAGGCTGTTGAAGATGAAGCCGGAAGCCCAGAATCCAGAGGAGGGCCCAAATAATTAGATGAACAGTCACAATACAATTGTCTTTCAATAGTCAGAGATGATTCATGTATTAGTTTTACACAAATTCTTACTTGAGACCGTTTTTTATATAGACGGCTCTCAAAAGTCCAGTCCAATTCTAAATATATATTGTTAAAACTCTAAATATAGATTTGGACTGGACTTTTAAGAGTCGTCTTTACAAAAGACGGTCTCTCAAGAGGACCCCTGTCTATTTTATTAATTTTATTGTAATTTATATAGCAAATATGGGGCCTCTATTTTAAGGGGTTTTCTAATTTTTGGAAGTGGGCCCTAGGCGCAGGCCCACTTCGCCCCCTCACTAGGCCGGCCCTGGATTAGGAGATAATGACAATTATTCTCACAATAATCATGGGAGTTACAAATCCCATGAAATTCTCCCCATATGGCCGGCCCTATCCTATTCCCTCCTATTACTTTTTTTTTGTTGATTTAAATTAAGAAGATTTTAAGGTTTTTAGGCCCGAAAGGTTTTAAGGGTTTAAGAGGTTACATAATGCATGTCCAAGTCCAATTTGAACTCATAAGCTACTAATTAAAATATGAAATACTAGTAATTTCTATTAAATATGTCGGAATTTATCGTTTCAAAATATCGGGGTGTTACAGACTACCTCCCTTAAAAAGGTTTTGACCCCAAAACCTAACATGCAACCTATAATACACATGCAAACAACACACATATACAAACACAACGCACAAAAGCACGCACACAAACACCACATGCAACCCATAACCACGGAACAACTAGGTCCACATACGCAACGTGCGAAAATTCTATCGCTTTCTGCCCCCCTTAAAAAGTTACGTCCCCGTAACTTACTAACCTGAGAAAATAGGTGTGGATACTTTGCTCGCATGGAAGCCTCCGTTTCCTAAGTCGCTTCTTGTGACCGATGGTTAGACCACAACACCTTAACCATTTCGACGTCCTTACGCCGAGTACTGCGAACCTTCCTGTCTAAAATCTGAACAGGTTGCCCTTCATAGGTGAGACTTTCATCAAGTTCTAACTGTTCTGGGTCTAAAACATGCGAAGAAGCCGCTACATAGCGTTTCAATTGGGAGATATGAAAAACATCGTGAACCTTGCCCATTGCATTAGGTAACGCTAACCGGTAAGCTAACTTCCCTATCCTTTCCACAATATCATAGGGACCAATGAAACGTGGGCTTAACTTCCCACGAGCACCAAAACGAACCACGCCTTTCATTGGCGACACATGGAGAAGAACCTTGTCGCCTACGGCATACTCATCCGGCCGACGACAAAGATCGGCACTTGCGACCATACAGTGCCTCAGGTTTCATAGGGACCAATCAACTTGACTTGCTCAGTCATCTGAACTAACATATCCGGTCCTAAGGTTATAGACTCAGTGAAATCATCCCAAGACACTGGACTACGGCACTTGCGACCATACAGTGCCTCAAACGGAGCCATTTGAATTGTAGCCTGATAACTATTATTATAGGAGAACTCCAAAAGATCCAGATGTTCATCCCTAGAACCCTGCCATTCCATGGCTACTGCTCGCAACATGTCTTCCAACACCTGATTAACACGCTCGGTTTGACCATCCGTCATCGGGTGGAAGGACGTACTATAAAGAAGAGTGGTTCCCAAAGCTTGCTGTAAAGATTTCCAGAAATGTGACAAGTATCGGTTGTCCCGATCAGAAACTATAGTACGAGGTATCCCATGATACCGCACCACATATTTAATGTACGCACGAGCAAGTTGTTCCATATCCCACTTACAGCTCATCGGGATGAACCGTGCAGACTTAGTAAGTCTATCCACAATCACCCAAAGAGTGTCATTACCAGCCTTAGATCGTGGCAGACCTACGACGAAGTCCATTGAAATGTCATCCCACTTCCATACCGGGACTTCTAAGGGTTGTAGTAATCCAGCTAGCCTTCGTTGTTCGCTCTTAACCTTCTGGCACGTTAAACACTTAGAAACAAATTCGGCAATGTTCTTTTTCATACCCGACCACCATAACATACCTTATAGATCTTGGTACATTTTGTCTCCTCTCGGGTGAACAGAATACCTCGAGTTGTGTGCCTCGTTCAACAGAGTGTCCTTCAAAGAGTCGCATCCATCCGGTACACACCATCGTCCTTTAAAACGAAGGCTACCATCTTCATGAATTGTAAAGCCTTCGGCTTTCCCTTCACTCGCCTGTTCACGTAACTTAATGAGCTTGGGATCGTCCATTTGCTTAGACATAATCTCCTCAAAGAACGTAGGTTGAATGGACAGAGCTCCCAATTTGGCTTCCAATTCACCTTCTTTAATTATCTCTAAGTTCATTCTCTCGAATTCCTTACTTAACTCCTCAGACGTTATCAAAGTCGCCACCGAACGGTTTGATTTCCTGCTTAAAGCATCTGCGACCACATTTGCGCGCCCTTCGTGATAAGAGATCTCTAGATCGTAATCACTGATTAATTCCAACCAACGTCGTTGTCGCAGATTCAATTCGGGTTGTGAAAACAAAAATTGTAGGCTTTGGTGATCTGTGAAGATCGTACATTTCACCCCGTACAGATAATGACGTCAGATTTTTAACGCAAACACCACAGCTGCTAGCTCTAAGTCATGTTTGGAAGCATCACTATAAACAGAGTACTCCAAAGAAGGATCAGGTAAGACCAATACTGGGGCAGTAGTTAACTTTTCCTTCAACAACTGAAAGGCTCTCTCGCAGTCTTCGGTCCACTCAAACTTTTTCTCCTTCTTCATCAAGGATGTAAGTGGGCGAGCAATATGGGAGAAGTTCTTTACAAAACGACGATAATACCCGGCTAAACCCAAGAAACTCCGAACTTCCATAACATTTCGAGGTGTAGACCAGTCTCGTACGGCCTCCACCTTCGACTCATCAACTGAAATACCATCCTTAGAGACGAGATGACCTAGGAAGGCCACCTGTTCTAACCAAAACTCATACTTCGAAAATTTCGCATACAACTGATTTTCCCTTAGAATCTGCAGGACTAACCTTAGATGTTCTCGATGTTTTTCTGGAGTCTTAGAGTATACCAAAATGTCATCAATGAACACTACCACACACTTATCGAGGTATGCATTAAAAACCCGATTCATCAATCCCATAAAAGCTGCTGGTGCGTTCGTCAACCCAAAAGGCATCACGGTGAATTCGAAGTGTCCGTACCTCGTTCTGAAAGCTGTTTTACTAATATCCTCCTCCTTAATACGTAACTGATGGTACCCTGACCGCAAATCGATTTTTGAAAAGATTCCAGCTCCTCTCAGCTGATTGAAGAGGTCATCGATCCGTGGTAACGGATACTTATTCTTAACGGTGACCTTATTAAGTTCCCTATAGTCGATACAGAGACGTATTGTCCTTCCTTTTTTCCCCACTCTGACCCATTTTCTCCCGTTCTTTCCTAATAACATTTCCGATCTGTGCAGCTCTTTTGTATAACTGGTCTAACGTATCATACCTATCAGTCTCAATGTGTTTCTGAATCTCATACGATAGACCTAATTCGAACCGCTGAATTTTCTTTCCTTCCGTTGGAACATCTTCAGGGCAGAACTTCAGATATTCCATAAATTTCTGATAATACTCGTCCACTGTTAAACTTCCCATTTCAAACCTAGCAAACTCATTGGATTTGTCCTTCCTCACATGAGGCGGGTAAAACTGATCCCTTAACGCCCCCTTAAAATTTTCCCAGCTTAACTCACCATCGCTTTCAGCCACTAATCTTGCCTTGCTATGTGTCCACCAATAGTCGGCGTCTTCCACTAGGAAAAACGCGGCTTGGTCGACCATGAACTCAGCGGGACATTTAACGACATTGAAGAGCTTGTCGAACTCCCTCAGCCAGTTCTCTAACATGGATGGTTCACCTTTTCCATTATAGGTCGAGGGTTTACTTTGAGCTATCCTTTTACTTATTGAGGAAGCTCTTTCCTCCACAGATCTTTGTCTAAGGTTTCTCGCGCCCGCTAAGGCCTTAACTAAATTTCGCAGAACTCGGTCAGAGCTCCTTCGTGGCGTAGACCGATTCAAAAAGGGTGGCATGCTGGCAGGTAAACTACATAAGGTTAAACGAGGTGTGTAAATATATAGGTCTATAGCGTCTTCAAGAAAGATGATTTATACTATTATCGTTCAACAATTATAAAAAAATCATAGAGAAAAAGGTGAGAAAGATATGCACAGAATTTGTAACCGAGTCTTTTTTAACCAGATAATATCAAAAGGTATTCATTTCTGCTTACTAGAGTTCAACTTTTATACACAACTCATGCATTCTAATCTCCCTTCTTGTGAGGGCAATAATAAATGGAAGCAAACAAATCTCTAGTCTAGCAAATAAGAAATAATATCACAAAGATAAGCATTATCCAATTTAAATATAAGATGCAATATCATTCCAAAATAAAATACTTGGGTATAAACTCCCACATAACTATTGTTCGATTAACACAAAAGTCCGATAACTAACAGAAAATTGCCCAACTCACAAAATCGTTCATGATATATTATTACTACAAAACTGGACACACGTACTCGTATGTATGCATACACATAAAAAGAAAATAATAAATAGTTAGGCAAAGAAAGGCGACGCATCAAAACGATCCTAATCTTCCATATATTGATCAGGGTCAAAATCAGTATCCCCTGAGTCATCGTCAGAGGTGTTATCAGAATCAGAATTAGAAGCAGAGTCAGAGGCATAATCAGAAGGAGTCCCGACAGACATAGAATCACTTAGGGCAAGCTGATCCACAGAATCTGAAAGTTCCACGAAAACCGGCTCAGGTGGGCTCTCTTCCCACATGGTGATCTCACTCTCCTCTTCACTCATAGGGTCCTCTCGCCTCACTGGCGAACCCCCTAGAATTATTACATCGCTACCATCATCGCTCATAATATCATCTCCATCAGCATGATACCCATCTCCCATGATATCCTCATAAGGGTCTACTACCACTCTCAAGGGCTCTACCTCAAAAGTTTCTCTAGATTACTCATGGACATTTTCCTCAAAGTCTACTTCAGGTTCCTCCCCAAGGTCCTCCTCGGGATCCTCCTCAGGGTCCTCTTCGGGATCCTCCTCGGGATCCTCCTCGGGGTCCGAGTCATCGAAATTTACATCTAGTACCAAGTCAGGCTCTATTACGGGTGCAGCTTCCTCAATAGTACTAGTTCTAGCTCCACTAGACTCCGGAATGTCCAATCCATTCCGACCCACAACCTCCACCGGTCCTAACCTCCTGTCAAATCCACGGGTCCTTTCAGTCATCTCCCCGTTCACTAACTTTTCATATACCTGTTTGGACTTCATGTAAATCAATTCCATTCGGTATTGGTAATCTAAATAGTTTTCTCCCTCCTTTCGCTCCCAAATTCCTAGAGCCTCAATTTCTGCCCAGACTGGGGCATTAACCAAGGCCCCTGAAGGTTCCTCTAGGGTATTAATTCCCTCTTCTGCTGGTTTCTTTCCCTTATCCATGGGTAAGGTAATAATCGACTTCCTGACTCACAAAGAAAGAAAACAAGACAATCAATTACCGAGATAAAACAAGGATAATAATTCAGAATATCACAAGTATACACAAAGTTCTATCAGTCATCCATCACAAGCATACATAACAAGGTACTTAAAGACAACAAACAGATCACATCATCCCCTTAATGTCTACCCTTTACTCTCGTCGTAATTTATTCTTCGTTAATTCATTGGTTTAGATAAATAACACTAAATAGAACTCCCGCTCTGATACCAATTGTAACATCCCGTAGTTTAACTCGAATCGTTTAAGAGCAAAAACGACTTTTTGAAGAACCAAATACAGTTCGAGTCAAACCCGGGAGTTAAACGGATAGTTAAAACGGATTCATAACGAAACAAGACATAAAGAAAGACTAAGCAGCGGTTAAGTTTGAAAGGTAGTTCTATTTATTACAACTTGAGAGCGTCATCGTCTCATAAAACCAAACATTTGAAAGTATAAAATTTAAGTTCATAACAAACTCTTAAGTCTAATTGTTTATTTCTCCCAGAGTAATCCTCACTCCCCATACCTGCAATTAACTTACTGCTAGTCATTATCCAAGAAGGAAACGACATCATCGCAGGATCGTTAAGACCAAAAAGTACACGTCAGCAAGAAGTCGTAATTCATTTAATTCGAGTACAATAAATTTAAAGATAATAGCTTTAATAATTTCTTGTTTCAGTTAGTCAGCCATAATGCTGTATCTTTTTCAGCCATACTGCTGTATCTTTTCCAGCCATATTGCCGGTACCACTTCAAACTCCATAGGCGAGACAATACGTTAGGGGGAGCTAACCCCTAAGCAAGTCTCTACCATAGACACACGTCCTACTTCGGTGCCTATGGTTAAGTATACATACCCCCGCGGTGGCTCATAGGCTCCAAAGGCCGCGAGTAATTCATTCCACCAATTGACGTCATACTACGTCCACTTTCAAGTTAGTGAGGTCATACTACCTCTGCTTATTAAAATATTATAATGGATTAAGTTATTCGGAAGTGTATCAATATTCATACTACATGCCCATACTTTCCCTTTGTTACCATTATCATATGGTACGTAACATATACTATAATTCTATGCTGCGTGTACGTACCTTGATCAAGCAAACAAAGCACAAGTACCTAATCAATTTCCGGTCACGAATCGGCTTCCTACAAGGTTTAACCGTATTCGGAAATAAGAACACATTCACATCTTCCTCAAGGCAAACCACATCACATACATACAACTACCATCACACATAGAACACATACACATATCATGAGACATATACCACAACCCTAAGACATATTAAACACTTAAAAAACACAGCATATGAATCTGTCCAGAAACCTGTCATAACACTGTCAAACCGGAAATCCGACTTCACCGTTGCGTCGGAAGGCATCAAAACCTCCGGGTACCAATTTTCATGATTTATAACATAGTATAGATATTTTTAACCTTATTTCAAAGCCAAAATGCTCCAAAAACACCATTTTTTTCATGATTTTCCAATCCTACGGGATTTTGTCAATTCTTGTTCAAAATTCATATAAATTCCAATTTCCAAATTTCCTATTAAATCTTTATCATACAAATCATAAATTCATGCTCAAATAAAAGAAATCATTTTCAAAATCCACAATTAATAAATTCTTAAACAAATCATTCCTCCACTTTAAGATCTCATGCCATACCAAGACATCCTCATATGTTTCAATAAAACTTCTCCTTAAAAATTCTACTTTAACATATATTTTATTATCATTATTATTATTATTATTTTTATGATATGATTATTTTGCACATCCTTCATCAACTTAGTTTAACATGCTCTTTTTCAAAGACAAATTTCAACACACAACATCCAACACCACCAATTGACAATTATATAATCATAATCATACTACTATAAAAATCATGGAAGAAACTATGCTAAAAATCATTCAACACCATATATTACATACTCTTTACAATTGCATTTAAAATTTAATAAAAGATAAACACATAGAATTACTTACAATGAGATGGAAAACACCAAAAATCCAAGAGTGAAAGTGCAAAAGTGGCGTGTGGGCTTAGGGTTTTAGGGCTTGTTTCTTAGAAGTTTTAGGAATATTGAGGGTTATAGAAGATTTCTAGACTTTAGGCAATAAGAATGTTAAGGAAATGAATTGATTAGGAGATAATGACAATTATTCTCACAATAATCATGGGAGTTACAAATGCCATGAAATTCTCCCCATATGGCCGACCCTATCCTATTCCCTCCTTTTTTTTTTTTTTGTTAATTTAAATTAATAAGAGTTTAAGGTTTTTTGGCCCGAAAGGTTTTAAGGGTTTAAGAGGTTGCATAATGCATGTCCAAGCCCAATTTGAACTCATAAGCTACTAATTAAAATATGAAATACTAGTAATTTCTATTAAATATATCGAAATTTATCGTTTCAAAATATTGGGGTGTTACACGGGGTCTCCTAACTTAGGAGCATTGGTGATTCCCCCATGCTTGTCGGATAGTGTATCCTTAGTCATTTTAGGAACCGTGGATGTTTGAGCTAGCATGTCTAGAAAACACGACTCCTAGGTGGTTGAGCATATTGCTTGTACGGCGGTGGTTGTTGATGTGGAACTTGGACATGCTGTGGATTTAGCACATTGGTGCTAGTCTAAGACAAGTTTGGATGCTTATAACCTGCATTATATTGGTTAGGATGTGGGTCTCCATTAGGTTTACTGTATAGAGCATTTGCCTCCTCATAAACTTGGGGACAAGTACTCGAACAGTGACCTTGGATGCCACACGTATAACATATAACAGGACAATTATTAGAATTAGAATTGGAAGATGAAGAGCTTACCATACTTACCTTAGCCACCTGTTCAGTAAGGTTGGCTATCTTTTTGGTGAGGGCCTTGTTGGTCTCAGATTCACCTTAGCCACCTGAGCTTACCATAATTATTAGAATTTCTTGGTCTCGAAGAGTTTTAAGAGATCCTCTGGGATCTTTGAATCCATATCACCGCCACATGCGGCGTTCATTGAGAATATGTTCATCGAATAGTCCTCCATAAAAGGACTGAGCAAGTAACTAGTTGGGTATCTCATGATGGGGACAACTAAGCTGAAGGTCCTTAAACCTCTCTCATGCCTCGTAGAATAATTCAAAAGGCTGTTGCTTAATGGTTTGCAGTTGGGTCCGAATTTGCGAGGTTTTCCTAGGGGGGTAGAACTTAGCTAAAAAGCCATTGGCTAGACCCTCCCAGGTCGTGTGTACACCAGTCGGTTCGGACTTTAGCCAGGACTTGGCTTTATCCTTCAGACTGAAGGGGAAAAGACGCATCCTCACCGCCTCCATAGATAAATCTTTAGCGGTGATGGTGTAACATCTTTCTATGAAGTATGCTATATGGTCGTGCGGGCTCACACTATAGTGACCACCAAATTGATTCCTTTCAATCATTTGGATGAAGTGGGGTTTAAGTTCGAAGTCAAGGTATAGAGGTTTAGGTGAGCGTAGGCGCACCCATTTGGCCAAAAGATCGGTTAGCGTTGTTGGCCATGTCTTCTTGTTGTCTCCTAAGTCTCCTAAGTCGTTCAGCGTTTACTCTATAGGCAGTGGCCTCAATCTCTAGGTCGAAACGCTCTAGAGATAGAGCTCGCCTGGGCATTCAAAAACATAGAGCCAAAGGTTTGGGACAAAAAGCAAATGTCTAAGTAAATAAATAAACAAAACAAAAAGAATTATGGTCGCCTCCCCGGCAACGGCGCCAAAAACTTGATCGTCAAATTTTAATTAACTGCAAGCGCACGGTGTACACGTAGTGCGGGTCGAACACAAGGAGGCTATATAAATCTAAGTTGTATGTTTTAAGATAACCATACATGGAATTTAATAATCTCATGATTGTATGGAATTAAGCCATTAACATAATAAAACGTGATCTAATTGATGTCAAGCTTCCACTATATTGAATAATATCTATTTAAGGCCAAGTTAATCCTCAAACCTCTGTTCTAATGGTTAATACTAGAAGGAATTCAACTTAAATATATCTCAATCCTAAATTAATCCTAATCTCAAACTTCCGTTTTATTGAAAAGGTTAATAAAGATATTTAAATCAACAATCTTTAAGCATAGTTTCAATCATAGGCTCAAATCACACACAATTAATCAATAAAATATCAATCCATGCTTCGAATTAGGGATTTTACCATAACCCTAGATAAGAAAATTACTCACTGATCATCATCATGAAAAACATATAATAATTGATGAACAAGAATGAAGAACAAAATGATAACGCAAGAAAACTTACAAATCTGAAAGTTAACATAAACTAGATATACAAAATCCAAATGCAACAATTAATTCTTCAAGAATGCTTCGAAAATCCAAAAGTACGATGCGGAAATTGAAATTACAATAATGAAAATGCTCGAGAATTGAAAGAAAACTCAAAGAAAAGTACAAAAATAAAATGGTACTAAGACAAGAAAATGAGAATAGTAACCGCCATTATATATAATGGCTCCAAAAATTAAGAAGAAACTGCCACTGATCCGGGTGAAAACCGCTAAACGACGAGCGTCGCTTGATATGCGACAACTCGTTGCATACTTTCTGCCAGTCTCTGGAATGATGGAATTGACTAGCGACGATCGTCACTCATAGAGCGACGAGTCATCGCTTTGCTTCTGGAAAATGGGTCAAAAATTTTGTGACGAACGACGATCGTCACTTCATGGGCGAAGACTCATCGCAAAGTTACCGGAAAACTCCTTGGGCTGCTGGAAATTGGCGACGAGCGTCACATTAAAGTGACGACTCGTCGCTTTGTCTCTGGAATGCTCATTTGTACTACTGATATTGGCGACGAGCGTCATTTCAGGGTGACGACTCGTTGCTTGCTCACGGATTGCCCAAACGCTTTGTTTCCTTGCTTTTTCCTCACATGAAATCGTCTTGGCATGGATTCTTCAATTGAACAAGGGGTCTTAGGCTATTTCTCTAAGTCTTCACCCTCTTATTACTCCAAAACCTAGTAAATCTGCAATTTTGACTCAAAATCATATAAAATACAACGATGAACTCTTTGAGCCAAAATTATCATAAAACACTAACTAAAATCTACTAAAACGACCTAAAAGGAGCATAAAATTGATACGGATAAGTGCAATTAATTTCACTTATCAACTCCTCTGTCGGTTCATCTTAAGTTACAAGCGAGAAATTCTCGTTTTATTTTCCAATCCGTCACAATACCGAATTTTGGTGGGTAAACTAAATTTTTTTACTCATACTCGACTGGACATATCTTATGTTGTGCAATCACTAAGTCAATATATGCAAAATCCAGCTGAAGCTTATTATTCAGCTCTGATGGACACAGTGGCTTACGTTGCTTCTAATTTAACTAAAGGTATCCTTCTTCAAGGTTCTAATGTTCTTTATCTTCATGCTTACGCTTACTCCGATTGGGGAGCCTGCGTTGATACCCGGCGTTCAATTACTGGTTATGTTTTACAATTTGGCAACTCTCCCGTAAGTTGGAAATTGAAGAAACAATCCACTGTATCCCGTTCCTCTTCCGAAGCCGAATACGGTGCTTTAGCTTCTGCTGCTTGCGAAGTCACTTGGCTTGTTCGTCTCTTGCGAGAGTTGGGTGTTTCCAACCTTAAACCTGTTACTTTATTTTGTGATAACAAGTCCGCCATTCAAATTGCTCATAATCCTGTCCTCCATGATCGCACAAAACATATTGCCATCGACTATGATTTCACCAGGGAAAAGGTCTTGGATGGTGTCCTCCGATCCATTTGTCCTACATTCCTACCACTCAGCAGCTCGCAGATGTTTTTACAAAGGCCCTTCCGGCTTCCTTGAGCCACTCATTACTTCACAAACTTGGCTTGGTTGAACCCCACCCACGTTTGAGGTGGGAGGGTGTTATAAGTACTTACATACCGACACTCCTAATGCAGATGATACTCTTAAGTATAACAATACAAGCAAATCTTACAATAGCATAATTCTACATGGTAAGAACCAGGTTAAGGAAAACGCCTACTATAACTATTCTTGTTTTCCATTCTACCAAATAGCACTCAACCATTGCAAAAACATCTACAGTAACTATAATGGTCAAAAAGCATTAATTTTCCGTTAAATTGTGAAATTACCTAATTTCCCTTGTTTAATTCTAATAAAAGGATGCTTCTTCTTCTTCATTTCACGCATTCCCTTGAACAGCCATTGAAGTCAAGCTTTCATACACTTCTCTTCTCTGAACTACTAATCATTCCTTCAATTGCTTCACTGACATGATCATAAACAGTCAACAATTTATTATAAGACCCAAAGTGGTATGATTCCGTTACTAATCTAAATGCTGATGTTCTATTAGCAGTCAAAACAACAGAATAATCATCTTCACTAATATTCCAAAAATCCCTAATCCTGTTTTTGATTGAAAATTCAAATTTCGATTCATCCCCACCTTCAATTAACTGATTCTTCAGATTAACCGACTTATAACACAAATGAAATACCAGGAAATCTGAAGATGTTGATGGGTAACTAAATGAAAACTGATTATGAAGTTGCGAAAATGAAAACAACCCAATATCAATATAATCAAGACAAACATGATTAGATAAAGAAAGATTATAATACACTTTAGCTCGAATTTCATCAATCTGATACGTTTCTGTGTAATCTGGGTATGTTGTGATTTGCTATTGCTTTTCATTATTTATACATTTATTTATACTGGTGTATGACTAGAATTGTAAAGTATATACTTGCTCTATTCTAAAGTTTTTGAACCAAAAAATTTCAAATAATGATTGTTCATGTTTGGATGGGGGTGTTTGGTATAAGGGAATGGAAGGATAAGAAAGTGGGATTGGGATTGTTCATGACAAAGAAGCAATTGAAGGAATGATTAGTAGTTCATAGAAGAGAAGTGTATGAAAGCTTGACTTCAATGGCTATTCAACGGAATGCGTGAAATGAAGAAGAAGAAGAAGAAGAAGAAGAAGAAGCATCCTTTTATTAGAATTAAACAAGGGTAATTAGGTAATTTCACAATTTAACGGAAAATTAACGTTTTTTGACCATTATGTTGTTTTTGCAATAGTTGAGTGCTATTTGGTAGAATGGAAAACACAATTAGTTATAGTAGGTGGTTCCCTTAATCTGGTGCTTACCATGTAGAATTTCCCAATAAAATATATAATATAGTTTTTGTTTTAGAGTTTGTTATACAAATTGTACACGTGGATGATAGTTTGTTATTTCCTTTCTTGCATTAGACTCTTTTAGACATTTCCTATATAAAGGGGCCACCTGTACTTGCTTTTTTTTGAATGAATGATAAATGAAATAATCTCTTCTTCTTCTTCAAAGTCATTCTTCTACTCAAGCCATTATCATTGGCGGAATACCCAAGCTCATTGTACCAAAATTAACAATATCACTAGTCAAATAATAGCTCTATCAAGTTTGAATTACTTTTTTGCCCTTTTAAATTTGATACAAACGATATTGTGATAAGTTGTAAATAGAGAATAAGACAATAATATAATAAGTACAAGGAAGAAATAAACATATTATGCTCAGGGGTTAATCCATTTATGACATGTATCCTGGTTGATTGGCTTGTGCAAAGCAGTCTATAATACAATGTCTTATTATCGGAAGGCCCGAAAGATAATTCATTTTTATACTTATTTTATTAATTATTTTAATTTCTGTAAATACTTATATAATCCCTCCGTTCCTTTTTGTTCTTCCCATTTACTTTTTGCACAGTTTTCAAAGCAACTTTCGACCCTAAATATCTCTAAATACGTATTATAAAAAATTATAAAAAATATATGATAAAAAAATATACATTAAGACGAATCTAAGGAGATCTCATATGGATATATTTTATCATCTATAAATGTCTTAAAAATCTTAATCAAATTTCTCTCTCCAAAAATAGAATATTCTAAACGGGAATAACAAAAAAGAACGGGGGGAGTATTATTTTACATAACGGTTATTAAGTAATAACATATAATATTATTTGTCTCTAAATTTTTGTGAACTAATTATAGGAAAAATGTTAATGATTCTTATTGTGAAATTTCTTTTTCAAAAATCTATCTTTCTTTGAAGTTATAAATTGACTATTTGGATTGTAACTTTGATGGAGTGTCTTTTTTAATCATGTACTAATATTTTAATTTTTTTAAAAAGTTATAAGGGTCTACAATATAAAATTGACACATGTGCCTCGTTTAATGAAACGACCCTAATGATGTGTTAAAAAAATGTGAACTGTAGCTAAAAACGAAAGTATGGTATAGTTATAAACATCTATAACTATTACTAAAACATATTACTAAAACAAAATACGGTTGATGTGATCACTTTTAAAAATTGCTTACGTGTCACTCTCTTGATAAAAATTTTCCCTCCAAAACTCAATGATGATGTCATTGTTGACTTTTTTACTTTTTAATTATGAATATAATATTATTCATTTAATGTATTAAAAAATTATATTTTTTTTCAATTATTTATAAAATATTTATAATCTATCTATAACTATTACTAAAACAAAATACATTGATGTCATCACTTTTAAAAATTGCTTACGTGTTACTCTCTTGATAAAAATTTCCCCTCCAAAACTCAATGATTATGTCATTGTTTGACTTTTCTACTTTTTAATTATGAATATAATATTATTCCTTTAATGTATTAAAAAATTATATTTTTTCAATTATTTATAAAATATTTATAATTAATTACTAAATGCATATAGGATATTGTTTTTAAAAAAAATAAATATAGGGTTTTTATAAATTGTTAAAACATAAAACTACAAAATTTTTATTTTTTAATTTATACAAATAAGTCAGAAAAATTAATAAAACCGTGCACCGCACGGGTATTATCTAGTATACAATAAATAGATAATTATATATCCTATTGGGAGTGTGCCACGATTTCTCAATTTTCATGTACTGTATATTGGATGATATAATATGTCTAAAGACCTCAAACATCAAATTAAACTTCTGACAATTGATTTATCAACTATCATATAAGTTATATGTTAAAGTGTATAATATATTATTAGATCTTAAATAAAAATTTAAAATTTTAACTTAGTTATTTAGTTGGTTTTTTACTTATATTGAATAAATGCATTTGATCTTCTTTCATATTGTATATTTAGTAATAGTTTTGGATGAATACTTATCAATAATGATGATATAACATATAAATTATATTTTAAGAATTCAATCAAAAATTAAAATTAATGGTTTGTTAGAAATGTGACTTTAATTTTATAAATAAACAATAAAATAAAGTTACAAGTTTGTAGTAGAAAACCAAATTACATATGACAAGTTCAAACCTTTTCTTAACATACACCAAATGCAAACTTGATCATCGGGAATCACCATATATCGATCATAGTAACAAGAACATTTTGTTGGATCTTGATATCAATTCTAGGAAAGATGCTCTTTCCTAAAACAACATTTTCACCCTACTACGGTGCTTAGGAATAAACCGGAAATATGTTCTGAGATACAAAGAATTACACTAACTTCCGAGCACACGGAAATTAGAATGATGTAAGAGAAACTTAAGTGGAAAAAGATAAGAAAATTACAAACGAGGATTGCAAGTCCTAGATGTAAAATGCTAAAGAAGAAAAGAAATCAGAAATTGCCTGTGTAAAATAACACACAAGCCTTCTATATTTATAGAATAGCTCACACCGGTTCATGAGGCAACATATCAGTTCATGAAACACGAGGTTGATCCGTGAAACACGAGATCGATTCATGAACTCATGTCGCCTTTCACTCAACCCTTACATCCCAAAGAACATGGCTAAAAGTAACCATAATAATAACTGTAGGAAGTTATTATATAACCATCAAAACAAAGCAAAACGTTACACGAAAATTTCCCGGAAAAACACGTTAGTCGCGGGCCGCGACCTGTGCGCCCCAGAAAACAGAAACTTTTTGTGTATTTTCGCGAGCCGCGAACCAAATCACGAGCCGTGACTTTTATGTTTTGATTAAAACACATATAATTTCCAACCTTAGAATATACTTAATTAATTTAATTAAATTTATTTATTTATTATAATTAATTAATCTTTCCGATAACCACTACACACTCTAAATTCCAACAATCCTCCTCCATTTAGAGTGTATAATCATTTTCTTCTTTTGCGATCCATAATCTCCAACCCATTTTATGCTTTAATGCCAATGTCCTTTCGGATGGAATTGACACCTAGTACCACGCATCTTTACAATTGATCATATCCCCTAATGTCCTTCCGGATTGAATTAAGAAGATATATCCAACCAATTGAAGGAGTAGTACACACGAAATAATTCATTAATCTTACATCCTTGACACGCTAAAGGCCATGTGTCCATATCTATTCATAAGTTCTTTGAAATCATAAGTATGCCACTTGATTTCGTTGAGGCGGCCAAACCCCGAACTTATATAGGTAGCTTCTCCTGGTTATCATGCTTTCGTGAATAAAGCACTCAATCTATAGATCTTCATAACTCTAGAAATGGAGACCTCGAGGGACTACTCTACTACCTCGTTTGTCAACATCACGAATAAAGCAACTTTGGTACACTTAAGTGTTGCTTCCCAACATCTGATGAGCGATCAATCCACAATGAATTCAAGACTAGATGTTTCTTCTAGCGTCGAATTGGGTTTCACTCATGGTGTTGAAGAATGGGCATTTTTCAATTTCATTAAACCATGAAATACCTAGACATTAGTAAGAATACTTTGTCTAACTTTGAACTTTGTTCACATAGTCAAGAATTGTGATCCCTTCTTTGATAAGCCCTAATTTTCGGATTTGCCTCAATTAGATGTCATAGAATTATCAAAGTTACACTCGACTATCAATACTTTATACAAGCCACATGTCAATCAAACTAGATTATTTTTGTGCACAACTTTGGCTTAAACATCATAAAGATGAGTATTTTTAACTATATAGTTTACATATTTGTCTAAATCTTGACAAATAACATTAATATTATAGTAGAATAAGTTACAACTTTGTTTGTTCTTAGGTGATCAAAATTTGGTATACCTCCCCTACAAACACATATACTTTGATTAACATAGAGAATAGACAATTCACTAAAGATTAAAACTCATATTTGAGTACCTCTTCAAACTTGAAGAACTTCCACTATAAAATTAATTAAATACATGGTACAACATAAACATTTTGGACAATTCAAATAATTTCCTTATAAAGGAACTTTAAGTTGTAAGTAAAACTTTACTTGAAAACTATAAAGTAATTTGAATCTTGTATAAATCAAAATTACATCCAATTTATGATTATTCCAAATATTTAGGAAATAATTACAATTGAAAGACATGAGGGTAAATTTGGACTTAACCTTAAGTATAATAAAATACTTATTTCTTAGTCCTTATACTTTTATGTTAAAATTCATTTAACATTTACCTCCCCCATTTCCTTCATAGAAGGAATATGACATATTACTATTTCAACTTTGCTTATACAATTCCAAAATAAATATATCATAATTTATAAAAATATATGATATAACATACCTTATGAAAATACAAACAATTATTTAACCATTGTTTTTTCGGTAAACTTATTGAAATAAATTCAATAATAAATTATCATACTAATTATAATACCACTTAATAAATCTTGAACATTAATACATGCTCATCAATCATCATATAAAATATGAAAATCTATCCATAACATATTGTTATACTTACTTGGAGATTAAGTTACTAAACTTCAAACATTATTCCCATGATGAATACATCATTACTTCCTTTCTTTTAGAAAGCTTAAACTTATATGATACTTAAGTATCAAAATACGTAATCATGGGGAAACCTTCATGTTAGAATTATGAATACAAAATATTAAAAACCTTTTACTTCAAAAACTTTAACAAAATCAAACTATGTTAAAACTTTTTATTAATAAAACAAACTTATATTTTTCTCTTTTAGAAATGCATGCTTTATCCAAAGATTAGCCAATCAAACTTAAAGGATCAAAATATCATAACCATTTGTACAAACTTGTAGGTATTCAAACCTATCCATCATTGAAAATAAAATTTCAAACCAAAATTGCATCACTTTGTATTATAATCAAATATCATTGAAATATAATATCCGTGGTTCTAATAAATAGAACTCATAGTAGATGTTATAAATAACATAATCTATATAGATGCATCCTTATTTTGAATCTTGAGATAATTCAAAATAAATTTCCTTTGTACAAAAATAATTAAGACTTTTCTATAAAACAAACACTTTATACCAACAAAAACATTTAAAATCAACTTTAACTTAAATAGTTACATCCTTCTTTATTGTCACACCAAATTTATTTAGGCGTTATCCGACAACATAAGATACCTTAACATACCCATTACCCGGAATAAAACTAATTTTGTACTTTTCTCTAATATAAATATTAGTACAAAACTTTACATATACTCATGGAAATAATGCACATCTTGAAAATCAAAATAATAACATATTATGGAATTTTAATTACCATAATAAAACTTAAAGTGTTGACACATACTCTAGATTAAGAGTAACATATGAATTTCAGTTAATACATTAATCAATGTAGTAATAAAAGAATTCATATCTTGCTTTACTTAGAAAATCAACATTTATACTATATAAGATTAAACCATCATATATATCAAAATAAACTAGACACACTTGTCTTAATCAGTTATTTGATATATAAATTACTTATATAATCATCAAACTCTTTTATTTATTTACCATCATGAAATAACCTCAATAATAAAAGAATTTAATAAATAAAATTCCGAGTCTAAAATAATGTTGACAACTTTCAACCTTTATTTAAAAACATTATTAGATATTCAAATTCTTGTTTAACATCACCTTTACATTAAAATTTACTTTTAATGAATCCTTGATGATAAACCTTTAAATTTATTCATGTCATAAACTTTGTACCCTTTTCCAATATTAATATATTAATATAACATTGGGTAAAAGTATACATATGACAACCTCATATAAAAATTATATGTCCAAAATTTAAACAACATTGGTAATAAACCTATCAAAGAAAATATCATAAAGACTAACTTGAATCATACACAAATACATAGAAATAATTCTACACATACATGAAACAAAATAATACAACATAAACTTTTGTTGTAACAACATAGAAATAATATATTTTATACTTTAATTAACTTTATTGTTAAATAAACATGGATAATGCAACATTTTAAATCAAATCACTCAAAAGGTGAAACATACATCAATAACAAAACATGATTGAACTTGGTCAAAAAATAACGAAACATAGCAAACACATAATGCTTAACTTATATGACAAAATTTATCTTGTCATACCATTAAAGAACTATAAAAGCAATTATCCAACTTGATAATAATACCTATTATCTTTCTATAATAAAACAAGACATGATACATATAAAATAAGATAAACATGTCAAAACATGACCATGAAAATATATCATCTTATCATGCATAAAACAAAACTTGTAAACACAAAAGATAGCAAATATTATCCAACTTTGATGATAATATTAATCATCATAAAAATCATGGTAAAGTACTTATACTTCCAACCATCAAATTTCTTTGATAAAAAGAATGGAGTATCATCATTTAAACCAAATGATAACCATGACCAAATAACCATGATCACTTATTTTACCAAATTCCATGGATATAAGAACTTGCATAAACATGTAACATATTATACTTCTCTATCATCATAAAAATAATAAACATATGAAATTAACATAGAGAACTTACATACTTGAGAAATATCATCTCTACCATGTAATTATGTCCATCTCTCTTACATAACTTGATTAAGAGTACAAGAAACATCACAACTCTTCATGAACCAACGCATCCTTTCATGAACTAACGTGTCCTTTTATCAAACCAACGTATTCCTTTATGAACCAACGTATCTTTTTAACAAAACAACACATTCTTTTATTGAAACAATGCACCATTTCAAAAATCTCTACGATTATCTCATCACCCGATCATGGTGTAACTTACATATAGGCAAACTTTAAAACTTTCCCAACAAATTTGTCGATTATGACAAAGTTTGTGGTAAACATTGAAACTTGTCATACTAACTTTAGAAGATGATGTTTTAGATTGTTAGAAATGTGACTTTAATTTTATAAATAAACAATAAAATAAAGTTACAAGTTTGTAGTAGAAAACAAAATTACATATGACAAGTTCAAACCTTTGCTTAACATACACCAAATGCAAACTTGATCACCGGGAATCACCATATATCGATCATAGTAACAAGAAGATTTTGTTGGATCTTGATATCAATTCTAGGCGAGATGGTCTTTCCTAAAACATCATTTCCTTCCTACTACGGTGCTTGGGAAATTAGAATGATGTAAGAGAAACTTAAGTGGAAAAGGATAAGAAAATTACAAACGAGGATTACAAGTCCTTGATATAAAATGCTAGAGAAGAAAAGAAATCAGAAATTGCCTGTGTAAAATAACATACAAGCCTTTTATATTTATAGAATAGCTCACACCGGTTCATGAAGCAACATATCACTTCATGAAACACGAGGTTGATCCGTGAAACACGAGATCGATTCATGAACTCAATTCGCCTTTCACTCAACCCTTACATCCCAAAGAGCATGGCTAAAAGTAACCATAATAACTGTAGGAAGTTATTATATAACCATCAAAACAAAGCAAAACGTTACACGAAAATTTCCCGAAAAAACACGTTAGTCGCGGGTCGCGTAAAAGGTCGCGGGCCGCGACCTGTGCGCCCCAGAAAACAGAAACTTTTTGTGTATTTTCGCGAGCGATTAAAACACATATAATTTCCAACCTTGGGATATACTTAATTAATTTAATCAAATTTATTTATTTATTATAATTAATTAATCTTTCCGATAACCACTATACACTCTAAATTCCAACATGGTTAAAATTAGGATAAAGAATATTAATAATTTAACATTTCACCTATTTGCTGTGATATGGATTAACTTTTAATAATTTCACATTTGACTTTAATTTGCTATCAGCATATACATTTTATTTTATAATAATTGAACATTTGCCTTTTATTTGCTATCAACATACTTTTTTTGTTTACTGACAACAAATTAAAAGCACAAATTAATTTATTTCTAAATAATTGATAATTAAAATTATTCACCATAAATAAATTAAATATTAAATTATTAACATCATTTTTCCTTAACATTATATTATAGTACATATTAGAATTGTATCCAAGTTTAAGAATAGGAAAAGGTGATTAAGCCATTGGCATATTGTAAACGTGGGGTATTATAAAACCTTTGAATAGTCCACTTTATAAAGCAACGTTATTTTCAAAATGTGGATGAACCACTACTAGTACTGTCAGTGTCAACCCATTGAGGGCTCAAAATGTGGATGCACCACTACCTACTACTACTGTGGACATTATTTAATGTTAGAGTATATAACATATTTTGGAGCCTTAATCATCGGTTTAATCTTTTGGTTGAGATGGTTCCTTAACAATTAACATGGTATCAAAAGCCAACGTGACAAGAGGTCGCGGGTTCGAATCTCAACCACCCTTCTTCTAAGTGGAATATTTAGCATCAGGTATAAGGAGAACATGTGTTGCATCCACACTTCTAGCCCAAAGGGCTCTCATGTGAGAAGGTGTGTTAGAGTATATAATATATTCTAGGGCCTCAACAATCAGCTTAAGCTTTTGGGTGAGATGATTCCTTAACATTTAGTTTTCAATAATCTTTATTCATATATTTTAGTTCTTTTTAATTTTATTTATACAAGTTAATTAATCTCTCTTTATTTATCATCCAATATTATTAGTTCTTTATAAAAATATTATATTTTTCTTTAATGCTAATTTATTTATGTGTTCTTCAGAACAATGGTCTACGTTGTGCACAAGATGCATATTCTTAGTTTTGGAAACACGTGTCATAAGCAATAACCTTGAGAGTTACTCCATGATTTATTACAATTACATTCTAAAATTAGAAAAGGGTCGTTTCTACTTAATAAAGTGGAAAGTTAAAATTTGTAATTTATGTATCAATTAAAAATTATATAACACTAACTATGCACATCAAAAGTGGGACGAGAAAATCCTTCATAGAAGGTGAGCTTCATTTCCACACTGATACAAATAAGAAAGACTGAATTTTCCCTGCCCTGTATATTAGTTTTTCTGATGAATGAACTAAAAATTTTATTTGCCCAAAAAATATATAATAGGTCTACATTTATAATGATATTTATAATATATATGTTCCATATCTGTTATTTTTCCAAATACACGTTAAAGTCAGAATCAACCCTCTATAGAGAGCTCATTCCTTTTAGTTTGCCTAGCGCTCATAAAATATCTGTTAAAGTTGGAATCAAAAAGAATTAAAAGAGTGATAAATATGATTATAATGCCGGGCGGAATGAGGGCTCAAAATGAGACCCGGCCTATTCAACACGTCTAACCCCTAGTACTGTCAAAGCTTATCATGCATCACTCTTTATTTCAACTTTATTTTCAAAAAGAATCCCAAGTTTACTTTGGATTTTTGTGAGAAACCAGTTGCAATTCTATTATTCTAATCGCATCTTTTTCACTCAATATAGCTCCAATATTCTTTTTATTTGAATGATGATTATTTTATTTAAATGCTATTGATAAAGAAGACACCCAACATACTTAAATTTACCAAATGAAACACATATTTTAAACTTGTTTCTGCGTAGAAATCGAACTAAGTCTCCCTGACCGGAAGGTAATAATTTGAAGAAGGTCCGCGGTTGTTTGTAGTGTCCGCACAGGTGTTTAAGGCTGAGTACCTACAAAACGAACAGAGTTATTTAGCCGGGGGCGTGTCCCGGAAAGCCTTTCTGACGCTCAAGTCAGTGGTCGGTTGATGAGTAAATAGTGAAGACTAAAAATGGTAATTTAGAGAGAGAGAAAGCCTACCATTTTAGGTTTGAATTGGGGTATTTATAAGATGTGATGGAATGATGAGACAGCCCTAAGGGCATTTTAGTAATTTCATCTCAGGCTGGGTCAACTCTGATGTTGACCAGAACAGTTGGGCTTTTTGACTGACCCATAGTCTTTGGGGCCAGTTGACCCAATAACATTAGCCCCACGCACTAATGACGCCTTAGTGTAAGCGTGGGCGGGCTTCATGCGGAAAACAGAGATACGAGAAATGAAAGTCGGTTATAACTTAAGCCCATACCTATGAGTGTCCGAATACTGGGCATGGAGGGCCGAAGACTGAGCTGGCCGAATACATATATAGCCCCATCCCTGAGTGTCCGAATACTGGGCAGGAGGGAGGGGTACGAGCCCCAGCGGGACTAGCCGAATAGGTCATCCCGACAGGGGGCCGGGATTTCCGTATGCCAGCACAATGGGCCGAACAAAGATCGTACCTTAAATGTCCGAACGCATGGTAGAGAGAGGCCGAGTACTGGAGTGATGACCGAGTACTGGAACGAAGGCCGAATACTTCATATTGTGGCATCGATCTCATTTGTGTTCTTCTGTATTGGGGATGACGTTCGGATCTTAACGAAAGAGAGTGTCTTCCCCAAATAAAGGAAAACACTAATAAGAGCGCCTTGGACGTTGGTACTGGCGCAACAGCCGAGTAGTGGGGTGAATGTCGAGTACTTCCACTAGGGCTTCGTTCTCGTCCGTGTTGTCCTTAACCTGGGAAGACTTTATGATCTGATGCAGGGACAAAGTCTTCCGCAGGTTAAGGATAACACTACTAAGAATGCTTCAGGCAGCGCTAGCCAAAAACGCTACCCATTAAGCATCCTAGATGAGTGATTTTACTCGTAATTCTTTTTAGGGCTTTTGTGAAAAGGACCCATGAGGAGAAACGAGGATGTGCGAGGGTTTTTATAGCCAAATTTTCACTGTTCCCCGTCACATCAGTCAAATCAATCTAATCATCCCTTTTCTATTTAGTGCCCGAATACCAGAAGGGCCGAATAGGAGTTAGGGTGTCTGAATAGGAGCATCCTCCCTCCTGGGAGTGTCCGAATACATGCAGGGCCGAACAGGAGCAACCTCCCTTCTAGGAGGGTCTGAATACGTGTGGGGCCGAATAGGAGCACATGATGAGCCAGGTATGAAAGTGTACGGACCCCTATGGAGTCCATCCGTGGGAGGGGCCGAATAGGTGTAGCTAACCTCTTGAAGTGTTTGGCTCCTACGGGAGCTAATAAGCCCCAGGGATACTTAGGCTGATGGGCAGAGTGCAAGAGTATTCCGTCTGAACTTAAAACAAAACTAACAATACTTATATGCCCCCAGTTTGTGATGGAATCGGCGTGTCTAAAAATAGAACTTCTTTAGGTGGTCCGAATTCCACGGCCTTGGCAGGGGCTTGCCGTTTTCTTCAAGCTCATATGTCCCTGGTCGGACGACACGAGTGACTTTGAAGGGTCCATCCCGGTTCTTTCCAAGCTTCCCTTTTTCAGTAATCTTGCTTGTTGCCGCGATTTTTCTTAAGACCAAATCTCCCACCTGAAATTGCCGTGGCTTGACCATCTTGTTGAATTGTCTTGTCATCCTTTGCTTTTGGGCAACGGACTTTAGGAATGCATTCCCTCTGGTTTCTGGCAACAAGTCAAGGTTGACAGGTTTATCTTCATCGTTGCTGTACTGGTCATAGTACGTGACCCTGGTTGAAGGTATTCCTACTTCGACGGGGAGGACAGCTTCAGTACCGAATACGAGGGAGAAAGGGGTATGGCCTGTTGACTCTTTTACTGTGGTTCGGCTTGCCCATAAAACTCCTGGTAATTCATCCACCCAATTACCGCGGCTCCCTTCTAGCTTCTTTTTTATGCCGTTCGGAATGGTTTTTTTTTCCGATTCCACTTGTCCGTTTGTTTGGGGACGGGAAACCGAAGAGAATCTTGTTTGAATGTTGAACCGGCCACAATATTCTCGCGTGGCAGTACTGTTGAACTGCTTGCCGTTGTCAGAGATGATAACTTGAGGTATCCCATAACGGGTGATGATATTCCTCCCAAGAAATTGGCAAATCTGCTTGTCCGTGATTGAACTCAAGGCCTCGGCTTCTACATACTTGGTAAAGTAGTCTATAGCTACAAGGACGAATCGCCGTTGCCCACTGGCCGGAGGGAAGGGACCCAGCAGGTCAATACCCCACCTATCGAAGGGCAGGAGGGATTGCATAGGGGAGAGGTAGTTAGAGGGCCGGCGAGGCACTTCCCCGAAGAACTGACACTTCCCACAAGCCTTCACAAGCTTCTCTGCGTCGGCTTTCAAACTTGGCCAATAATATCCGCTTCTCAAAACCTTACCAATGATGGTCCGAACGCCTTGATGGATGTCGCATGCCCCTTCATGAATTTCTCTGAGGATGTAGTCTCCTTCTGTGGGCGTGACGCACTTGAGAAGGGGGTGTGTATAAGATTTCTTGTACAGAGCCCCATCATGCCATTCGAACCACTTGGCTTTCTTGACTATGATCGGACCCAACTCTGGATCTTCCGGGGCTTCCCCATCTCGGAGCAACGAAATGTAAGGATCCATCCATGAATCAGTCCGGTCAACACCTCCCACAAAGGCGTTAATGTTGGGGCAGGGCCGGACCTCCCAAACGATATTGCGGGGTTCGTCACTGACCGCCGAGCTTGCAAGCCTAGAGAGGGCATCCGCTTGGGCGTTCTCCGATCTTGGGATGTGGCTCAAGACCACGGCATCAAACCTTGCGATTGCCTCTCTAACCTTGGCCAAGTACATCTTCATACTATCATCCTTTGCTTCGAACTCTCTATTTACCTGCCCCGCTATCAATTGCGAATCCGTATAAGCAATGACTTTTTTAGCGCCAGATGCTAGGCATATCCCAAGACCGAGGAGCAACGCCTCCTATTCCGCCTCATTGTTAGTGGCCATGAAATTGAATCTGACTGCGTGCTCGAGTCTGGCCCCGTGAGGTGATATTATCAGGAGTCCGGCACAAGAGCTGTTACGGGTTGAGGACCCGTCTACGTATAACCTCCAGTTTTCTTCGACGGTTATCTCCTCTAGTGAACCGGTCATTTCCGATATGAAGTCTGCTAGCGCTTCAGCCTTGATGGCAGTTCTTGGTTCGAATTCGAGGCCATAATCAGCTAACTAATTGGCCCAATCTGCGACCCTCGAGGACTGGTTCTTGCTCTCCAATACTTTGAGTATTGGTTGCGAGGTCCGAGTTACTATAGGATGGGATTGGAAATACGACTTCAACTTTCTACTGGCTATGACTAGTGCAAAGATGGATTTCTCAATGGCTGAATACCGGGCTTCGGAGTCGCGGTAAGCATGGCTGACATAATAGACGGGTTGTTGCTGTTTCTCACGCTAAGCTACCAAGACGACACTTACAGAATAGTCCGAAACACAAACATACAAATACAAGATTTCACCCGGCAAGGGTGACACTAACTTCGGCATCTCTGCCAAATAACCTTTCAAACTGAGGAAAGCTTCCTCAGCTTCCTCGTCCCACGTGAACTTCTGTTGTTTGAGAACTTTGAAAAATGACGAGCACCTATCGGCGGACTTCGACATAAAACGACTCAAGGCGGCGATACATCCGGTTTGGCGTCGTACTTCCTTGACCGTTCTTGGTGACCTCATTGACAGGATGGCCTGAATCTTGTCGGGGTTAGCCTCGATTCCCCTTTCGTCAACCAGGAATCCGAGGCATTTCCCTCCTGTTACGCCGAACACAAACTTTTCGGGATTGAGGCGCATCCGGTTTAAACGTAGGGTTTCAAACGTCTCCCTCAAATATTCGGCGTGGTCTTCAGCATTTTTGCTCTTGGCAATCATGTCATCAACGTACACTTCCAGATTCCGGCCTATTTGTTCTTTAAACACTTTGTTTATCATCCGTTGGTACGTAGCCCCTGCATTTTTTAGCCCGAAAGGCATCACCATATAGCAATATACCCCTGAGAGGGTAATAAAGGCGGTATGGGGCCTTTCTTCCACGGCTAGCGGGATCTGGTGGTACCCCGCGTTTGCATCCATGAAACTAAGGAGGGCGTCCCAACAGTAGAATCAATCCACTTGTTTATCTTGGGCAAAGGGTAGTCGTCTTTGGGGCAGGCTTTGTTAAGTTCTGTGAAGTCCACGAACATGCGCCACTTTCCGGGTGGTTTCTTTACCAGGACTACGTTAGCAAGCCAGTCAGAATACTTGCATTCTCTTATGAAGCCAGCTTTTAGGAGTTTTTCGACTTCCTCTTTGGCCGCTCTTGCCCTCTCGATTCCTTGGTGCCTCAACTTCTGCTTGACCGGCTTGTAACCGGGTTTGATGTCTAAGTGATGTGAGGCGATTTCTGCGGGTATGCCGGGCATTTCTTCGACCCTGTATGCGAATATTTCCCAATATTGTTTAATGACTTTGATGATACTTTCTCTCAAGGGTCGGGTAAGGTTCTTCCCGAAACGAATCTTCTCATTGCCCCATAGGGCGACTTCTTCATATCCTTCGAGAGCCTGTGGCTTAGAGATTTTTTGGGTGTCGTCGTTGGCCACGTGCAGGACCGCCTCCACCTCTTCTACTTTTCTCTTCTTACCACTGTGCTCCAGGGCGCTTCCCGCTCCTATCTTGAGCGTATTGACCTGACATTCTCTGGCGCTTTTTTGATCTCCGTATAATACTCCCACCTTGCCGTCATCTTTCTCATACTTTATAAGCAGTTGATGAGTGGAGATGACGGCTTTGATCTTGTTTATCAGGGGCAGGCCCATTATGATGTTGTAAGGGAATTGGATGTCAACCACTGTAAAACGAACCGGCAAGTTCCATCCATTTCCCTTCTCCCCGAAGCGGACTGGCAGCACTATCGTTCCCGATGGGCAAACCCGGCTCCCCCCAAAACCTAATCGGGGCCGGTCGAGCTTTTCCATCTACTCTATACTTCAATTGTTTTAAACAATCCACTGTAATCAAATCGGCGGTACTTCCCGTGTCAACCAAGACTCTTCTGACGCACATCAGCCCCACCTTGAGAGTGAGGACGACGGGGTCCGTGTGCGGATGCTATATGGCTGGCGCCCCTTCTCCGAATACCATTCTAGGCCCATCTACCGCTTTCTTTGATTCAGCGGTCATGACGTTCAACGTGTGAACGCTGTCCTTAACAGATCTCGTGCTTGGGTAAAACTCGGAATATCCTCCGGATATCATGTGGATGACTCCTTGCGTGGCCTCGGACGAGTCATGAGCGTCCGAGCGTCTTTCATTCCTTTGATGATTATCTCTTCGGCTTCTTGGGCGGCTATCGCCATGCTTTAGAAACTTGTTTAATTGGCCTTCATCGGCTAGCTTATCTAACACTTTCTTCAATTCCCGACATTGAGATAGGGTATGGCCGTGCTCCTTGTGATATTCACACCAATAGTCCATGTTCCTCCGATTCTGTGACGTCGATATTCTTGGGGGTACCGGCAGTTGATCTCTGACTGAGTAGAAGATGTCTTTCATACTACGATTGAAGCGAGACTCAACAGCGGCTTTTGCCTCAAGGGCTGGGTATGCCTAGACCTGTCTACGGCCTTCATCTCTGGGAGGTCCCATGGGCGACCTGAATCTCTCCCTCCCAAAGTTGTCCGAATTCCGCCGGCTAGGAGTTGCTTCTTGTGATATGCCTGCTTTCTCCTTCTTCTTCCAAGAGTCCAGTGGTGTGCATATATCGGACGCTCGAATGAATCTCTGCACGACGTCCATTACCTCCGAGTACGTCGTGATGTCGTGCTCTAGCAACTTCCATTTCAATTTTGGGGTTCTGATACCAATTATGAGGGCAGGGCCCGTGGTAGCGTCAGTAGTTCCGGGGATTGACAGTACTTCCTCGTGGAATCTCTGAATATATGAAGTAACGGATTCCCCCTCTTTCTGAATGATAGACATCAAATGCAAGTTTGACTTCTTTTGCCTCTTAGAGGCGACGAAACGATCAAGGAACAGAGCTTCCAAAGCAGCGAAGCTGTCTACGCTCCCGGGTGGTAGAGACGTGTACCAGTTTAGTGCCAGCCCGGAGAGCGTAGTAGGGAAGAACTTGCACAGCATAGCTTCGCAGGTGGTGCTCACAGCCATATAAGCGCGGTAAGAAGCGATATGTTCGGTGGGATCTTCCGACCCGTCGAATGACTTTATGGCAGGTACCTTCACCTTGTTCCGGTTAGGAACGACTAATATTCGAGCTGACAATGGGGTTTTAAAGATGGTGGGGGCCGAATCAGAACCATCCCTGATATAGTCTTCCCGGGCGTAATCATGCCTCTCGTACCTTTCTTGAATCAGTGGGGTATGATAGGATTCTTCTACTTGGTTCTTTCCTTCCCTTTTTGAAGTTAGGTACGTTCTAGCATCTTGGTCCTTCCTCCTACGATTGATGATTTGTCGAGCATCGAATCTTAAACTTCCTGATTGTTCATGTCTCCGGTTAGGAGGCTGATCAGGCATCCGGCTAGGAGCCTGCCGATTGGGTTCGGGGGGCAACTGACTATGGCGAAGTGCAGAATTCGGCATTCCCCAAGTGGGCTGTAGCACTTGGTTAGGAGCTTGTTGCTGAGGGGGTGACTCCTGACTTTCTGCGATGTCTTCTACCCAGAAGTCGGGGGCCTCTCTTTGAAAGGTGGGGTTGTGTTATGTCTGTCTACGGGCAGAACGGGGAAGATTCTGCTGTTGTGGTTGAAGGAGGCTGGGCAGAGTTCTAACTGCCTGCTGGAGCGACTCTTGAAAACGGAAAGTGATGGTTGCAGCGAAGTCGTCCAAATCTTGTCTTGTGACGAAGTTGGGTAATTGGATCCCATCGTTGGGATCTTGGTCGTGGACCGATTCGGCAGAGTGGTGTTCTGACTGCCTAGTGTTAGCTCTTGTGTTTCTTTTTGAATTCATGGCTTTTTGATTGTGAATGGGTGAATACGGTGTTACTTGTCTCTCTCCCCATAGACGGCGCCAAATGTTTCTGCGTAGAAATCGAACTAAGTCTTCCTGACCGGAAGGTAATAATTTGAAGAAGGTACGCAGTTGTTTGTAGTGTCCGCACAGGTGTTTAAGGCTGAGTACCTACAAAACAAACAAAGTTACTTAGCCAGGGGCGTGTCCCGGAAAGCCTCTCCGACGCTCAAGTCAGTGGTCGGTTAATGAGTAAATAGTGAAGACTAAAAATGGTAATTTAGAGAGAGAGAAAGCCTACCATTTTAGGTTTGAATTAGGGTATTTATAAGATGTGATGGCATGATGAGACAGCCCTAAGGGCATTTTAGTAATTTCATCTCAAGCTGGGTCAACTCTAATGTTGACCAGAACAGTTAGGCTTTATAACAAAACTAAATTATGATTTTTATCTAGTTAAATTCACAGTTATTGTCTTATTTGATTTCTACACTTTATTAAATCCACTAATTCAATTTAAAATATATCTACTTATGATTATGATTAGTTCAAAAATTTTTTAAAATAAATTTAAATAAAATTTACATTGAGATCGATCAAACAAGATACCACTTAACTATATTTTTACACAAAAATTAAGAATAAGTTAGAAAGAGAAATTTCACTTGGTAACTCTGAGTTTTTGGCTTTTCCACAATTTGTTTTTTAAAAGCCAAGTGGTGCCTTTGAACTTTAAACTTTTCCATGTGGGAGAAAAAAGTTTACTTTTTGGTTAAATTATAAGGTACTTGTTTCAATTGTATTCCAATACATTTGGTCAATTAGGGTGATCACAATATTTGTGATTTTTGAAAAAATGTCATTACATTGCGTAAAAGGTCACCACGTGGATTAAACTTTTTTTTGGGAAATTATCATTGGTGCCCCTGAGGTATGTGTTTTTATCAATGGTGTATAAACTTATTATTCCAATGGCACCCCTGAGGTTTAATGGTAATAACAACCGTGACACTTTTGTACTTTTTCCGTTAACTAACCGTTAACTTTGATTTTATTATATATGAAAATTATCATTGGTGCCCCTGAGGTTTAAGGGAAATTATCATTGGTGCCCCTGAGGTATGCGTTTTTATTTCAAACTTAACGGTTAGTTAACGGAAAAAGTACAAAAGTGTCACGGTTGTTATTACCAGTAAACCTCAGGGGTGCCATTGGAATAAAAAAATAACTTAATACACCATTGATAAAAACGCATACCTCAAGGGCACCAATGATAATTTCCCTTTTTTTTTTCTACCAAGTGGAAAAGTCGAAAATCCAGGGTTCCACATGAAATCTCCCCAATAAAAAATAAAAGTGATCAATAATTAGCGTAAAATTGTGATCAAAAGTGATCGTTGATGTTGGACATTATTTTTACACTAAACAATTCATTTTTAGCCTAAAAATGATTATTTAGACGTATTCGATACTTGAACACGTACCAATAGTCGACATCAGTCATCGAGTCCAAGTAATATAGGTGTAGAAAAATAAAATGGGGCGATTATTCTAAATTGGAGAGAGTAAATGTACCATTAATTACATATCGCGAGAAATAATGTAAGACTTGTTAATTTCCCGTCATTTAGACAATTACAAGCTCTTGAAGATGGAGATATCAAGCTCTTTGGTAACATCATTTTCATTTACTTCATCAATTTTAGATTTTAAACTTTTTGTGATCAAAAAGTTAACTTTCTTTCTAAAAACAGAATCAAGAGCGATTACAAAATAAATAGCATACACTTATGAAAACCAAGGAACACCCCTTATTTACAAATAAGGAAAGGAAATGGCAAAGTTAGAAGTTTGGATGGAAGTGGAGGCGCATCAATTCGATGTTGTAGTGAGCAAACTCACTTGGGAGCTTGTTTACATGTACGGCTTGCAAACTGATGAGGCAGCATTCGAAGAACACACGGCTAAGATAGCTAAGGTCCTTGATGTGTACGAAGCTCGTTTGTCGAAGACTAAGTACTTAGCTGCTGATGCTTACACCTTAGCTTGTCTTAATCACTTGCCTGGGTTGAAGTATTTGTTGGATGAACGTCCTCATGTTAGTGCTTGGTGCAAGAATATCATGGCCCGCCCTGCTTCAGCTAAAGTTGTGAACATGGATAAACAAGCATGAGTTGAACTATTATGAACTATGGTTTTTTAGGTAAATGAATCTGATGTGTTGTTTTTGTTCAGTGAGTTTTACTATATGAATTGTCATGTAATAAGACCAATGATTAGTGTTTAATTAAGAGATTCTATATGTAGTTCATGAATAAGAGTTGAAATGTAGAATGTTTTGCTTGCTTTGGATTTAAATACATCTTGTGGCATATGTAAGCTTATGAGAGCACTTTTTTCTTTAATCAGTAGCGGGTGTTTAGGATTTAAGATGTGTATTATGGGTCAGATAAATAAGCCATAATTTATTTAATTAAACCCTAAACCACCCAACTTGGTCCATTAACTTCATAAATTAACAACATAGTACTCACCATTACCTGCTACTACCATCCATCGGCCCATGATGTTAAGTCACTAATAATTAACCTCCATTCTACCATTAAAAATAAAATACTTGTTGCATATTTCATTTGCACCCGAAGCTTTTATATTCCCATTGTTACTCCGCTAAAATACATCGTCCTCCTACTTACTCTGTTAATCTTGTATTCATTCAATATCATACATTCATTGATTTCTGTTTCCCGATCTAGCTTGAGCATCGGAGTGGTTTTTTGAGAAAACACCCAGGGCAAGGCTAACTTTTTATTGCAGGATTTGAGGTCTCATTAATGGAATAATTATAAGTACATTCAACATACTAATAGTTGTCCCTGACTACACCTTATTTCTAGGTACTTTAAGTGTATTTTGCACTTTCTCGTTTCATTACCAAAACAGTTTCGCGTCGTCTGTAGAGGAATCAATAAGATTATTCCTTAATCCTTATCTTATGTGCTTGCCTAAATAATACTTCTCGGTGATAATTTTTGAGTTTGGTTGGGGTGTAAGTAATTTGGTGAAAAATCGAACATCGTACAAAAGTAAACCAAATCGAGTAGGTAATTTGGTTTGACTATTTTGGCTTGGACTGAATTTTAATTATAATTCGGAGTTCGGTTTGGAATTTCTCTAGGATCCAACAAAAACTAAAAAACGAAAAAACCAAAATGTTAAAGAAATGCTATATTGATTTGTTTAAATTTTTGCCCTTATTTTTAGATTTTTGTTAATAGTTTTTTACTTGTTCAAATTAAAAACCCTAAAATTATTAATATCTATTTAGGAGCTTTAAAAAGAATAAGTTTAAAACAAACATGCAAATTTGATTTTCGGTGCAAAATATACAAATCGGTGCAATTCAGTCTATTCGCTTCAACTAGGATTGGAATTCTAAATTTTGTTTGGTTCAAATTTAAATATAAATATTATGATTTGGATTTTGACTGAAAATATCAAAACCGAATTTTATTCGGTTTGATTTAAATTTGAATCGAATCCAAACAAAAAACAAAACTTTCACCCCTAGAACTGTTTGGTATGGAGGAATGAGAATTTGGAGATTAAAAGTTGCGATTAGGATTAAAAATTATTTGTTGGAAATTGTTAAAATATATTCTTAATTCTTTTTTGGTATATGTGAGAATGGGAATGAGAACAAATTATAACTTTACCAATTTTCCCTTATTAAATAAAATAAAATAACTTGATGTTTTTTTTATTAAATATGGGTAAATTTTTTTTTTTGAATATGGGTAAACTGGTTTGCCCTTATTGAATAAAATAAAATAACTTGATGTTGTTTTTATTAAATATGAGTAAATTGGTCTTTTTGCTTTTTTTTTTTTCAATTCCTATACCCAATTACCAACTGCAAATGGTATTGAATTCTTGGGAATTAAGGGGATCAAATTCTATTCCCAATCCCACCATTAATTCCCAATCCCAATAATTTCCAATCCCGTTAAACAGACCTAGAAAATAACATTTTTTGGGATGTAAATTTCCAATCTCACCCTCTAATCCCACATACCAAACACCTCCCAAATGTTATTCATATTATAGAAAACACTTTAAAAAAAATTTTAAATAATTAAATACATCAAGTGTAATGCTTCGATTGTCAAGGATCATGGCCATTCTTTTAAAATTTACTCGTACACCAAGAATAACCCATAATTTATTTTCAATTATAAACAATTAAATCCTCAAAATATTCTTTCAATAAAGCAATTAAATAGGACCTGTAACAGGCACGATTTTAAGAACCTTGATTTTTGTTTAAAACTAAGTTTATTAATTCTTATTTTAATAAAATTTTTATGTTGTCTTTAAATAATTTGTAAAAAGATGCATTTAAAATTGTTTAACATAAATTTAAATTTTCATTGAAATCAAATAAAGTTGTACTTATAATTATTAAAGTCAATTCTCAACTTATCTTTTCTCACTTATATAAATAGAAAAAAAAAAAATAATAATAATAATAATAATAATAATAATAATAGTAATAATAATAATAATAATAATAATAATAATAATAATAATAATAATAATAATAATAATAATAATAATAATAATAATAATAATAATAATAATAATAATAATAACTTTGAACTAAGATTAGTATAAATAGTTGTTTTTATCTGATTTTACTTATTTCTTTATTTATCAATTATAAGATATATATAGATATAATAAAAAAATTGTCTAAAACCTATTAAGCTATAATATGGTTGGTTAAAATGATTGTATTTTCGGTTCCAAAATTTATGTTCATAAACTTAACTCTGTTTTTTCCATTTTCGGAACATTTTTATTTGTTTGTGGGCTTTTGTGTCAGAGTACGATTTGTAGAGATCCGAGTCACGGTCACGTAGCCACTTGAGTCGTCTCATTTGGTTCCTGTATGAGTGAGTTATGCCTATTTTGGTAACGATGTGTCCTGAAATTATACTAATACGAGATTCATTAATTCAGATCAAAAGCTTTGGAATTAATCGGGTAATCTTTTAATCTTGTTTTCAAGCTCATGTAAGCTCTTTATTGGGCTTAGTGGGTGAAATAGAGTGGACGTTTGGGTTTATTTGGGTCAGGAGTAAACCAAGTTGAAGAAGTCATCAACGGTCATTTTCAAGTACATGTGGTTTTCTTCTCCAACCTTTTCTTAAAGTTTTTATTTGAGGTAGAACTCTAATCAATGATTCTCTTTAAAGTATTTAATAAGGTGTGATATAACTTGATGTAAGTATGATTGGAACTTTAATCAAATTATATCATAATAATATGATTTTATTTATAAATTTGAGTTGACTTTTGTGCAAATCAAAGTTTATCTTGATTTTAAGCTTTTGTGTTGATCATTATGTTATACACCCTCCGAATCTTTTTAGTTGTCCCATTTTCTTATTTGGCAAATTCATATCAATTGTTCCATTTCCTTTTTTGTCTATCTTTTTTTTTTACTAAATACCCCTACTTTTACTACTCCCAATACCCAATTATCACATTTACAATTAATTTAATCAATTAAAATACCCAACTACTACCTTTTTAATGGACCCCACACCATCCTTAATAACCGTGAAAACCCAAATGGGACATCTAAAATGATTCGGAGAAATTATATGTTGAGTTTGGAATTATTTGTTGTGAATTGTTGTGAATAATGTTGCATTTATCTGAAAACAATAACATGATAATTAAAAGGCTTGATAGTAAGGAAATGTCGAACCATGCTTCCGGCATGTAAAAAACGTGGGACGTGTTTTCCGGCACGTAAAATACGGCGAACACAGTAAGGTTATTTAACCTGACCTTTGGCACGTATATGCACATATTATTAATTGAAATGCACTTAGGACTCTACTTAATAGCTGACCCGATTCCCACCGCCTGTTCTTATTTATGAGAAGTCCTAAGTGCTAAGTGGAGTCCCTTTTGGGTGCTATAAAGGTTTCATTTTTTGGCGTATTACTCAGTCGTGGTTGCTGATACTACATAGTTTTTGTTGTCACTCTAAGTAATTGTCCCTTAAGGGATAGTGCATATACGAGTATTGCAGGTGTTAGTTGGATATCAGAGTAGCGCAGCGAAGCATGGTCGAAGCTTCTCTCTCGAGATGAGTCACGATTTTTATTTTCATTATAAATAATAATTGTATTTAAGAAATTTATTTGAAAATTTAGTTGAAAAAGGACATTTGTGTAAATATTTTTTTTTAAGATTTATTTAATTTATTGAAGTATTTATTTATAAAAATGTAATTGGTTTGCTTAGACCTTTAGTCTTAGGTTGAAATAACCCGAATAATTAATCAAGAGCCTTACGAAGAAGAGTATGAATGACGACATTTATAAATTTTAATTTGTATGTGCATGCTTTGTAGTTCATACTTATATTTAATTTATGTGTTGTATATAGTTGCCATTGGATTCTACTTGTCGTTGATCTACAGGCCTGCGTAGTCTTCGAATTTGACTCTTTGGCTCAACAATCTACTAGTCCTACATTATTATTGTGGGAAAACGCATTAGAATATTAATTCCTTGTATATATTTTGAAAGAGTGAATCATTTTCGTACATTTTGCCTTCAAAAAATTTTGTGGTTTCATTTTAGTGCTTACAAAGCTTATAGGGCAAGGCTTAAAGGCCAAAGTAACAACACGACATTACTTTTCAAGCAAATAAAGTTATATTTGGGTTATACTTGTATTTTCTAAATATTTAAGTTGTATAACATTTAATTTAGTTCATTTTTCTAATTTTATCAGTGTGCCCAATAACCCGGCAGGAGAAAGTGTGGCTACTACGTTATTGTATCCTTTTTTCAAGCACACAATACAAATAAACCCTATTTGTATCTTGGGTTTTCAAGAGATATAAATAATATGTTATTTGTAATCCATTTGTTAGTAACCCCCAATATAAGATACAAATGAGCTTAAAAGCAAGATACAAATAAGGATTTTTTTACTAGTGTTGCAAGTAACAAGGTTAAGCAAACGAGAGAGATCAACGGAAAGGCCATCATTTTTTTTTCGTGGTTGAAACTTAGGAACTATAACGCGACTTTGCTTTTTTGGCTAACAATTGTCATTTGTATTTCTCTCGTTCCCTTATGTTTTTTGTATATAAAATATTATAGAGTTGATTATGAACATTTCATTGTAATTAGTTTCATAAGGTTTATGAAAATATATGTAGAGGAAGTGTAGTATTTTGGAACTCTATGTTGTAGTATGAATCTTGATTTCTATGGCGTTGTGGGAGTGGAATATTTGAAATTATTAATGTAATCACTTCGAATAGATTATAGACATATTAAAGCGTCTAAAAACCCTTGTATTATATTAGTAATAAATCTGTTGAAAACCCTTAAATAAGTTTTTAGAAGCTTCTGCAAGCGTCTAAAAAAAATTTTTAGACGGAAAAAACCATCTAAAAATTAGGTATATAAGCGTCTAAAATCTCAGTATTTTTTTGTTGTGAACTTTATCTTGGTTAGCATTTTTCTAGTAGCATTAATCAAAAGCTAGAGTTATGTAAGAATTTTGTCTTGAATGTTCTTGCTATGATTTCTACACTTTAAAGGTACCTATAATTGGTGTATTACATTGAGATTCACATTTTTATATCATCAATTCAGCATCCGCCCAAAAATGTAAAGAGTTAAGTGTTGAACTTAAAAGAGCTTACATTGTCTATAAAAGTGTTTTGGTGTTTGATCATTGTAATTGTTTCTCGTATTGTTTATAAATGATGTTCTTAATGAATGTGTATATTTTGATGCACCGACAAATAAATCCAACTTAATGAATGATGTTCTTAAAAGATTTATTTATTTCAGTGTAAGCAACATTAAAAAAATGCTTGCAATAGGAAAACATTCCTGTGGATCAAGTGTTGGAGCAGCATTATTGTTTTAGCGAAGGACTATCAACAAAAGAGGGAAGTGACAGGCTTGAGATTTTTGTCCCCATCCCCACCCTAAGAAGCTACAGCCAAAGAAGGTCTTAATTGTACTTGTTGACTACCATTGCTAATTTATGTATATTATCACTCAACATCTACTCTTGTTCTTCTCTATGAAAGTTGCATGTTATCTTCTTAGTACTGAAACCTGGGGACTCTCTCGGCATTTACACAAGATAAGATAAATAAGGAAGCTAAATATATCAATAATCCTGAAAACCCGAGGTTTCCATATAGTATGGCAACTAGTTTCAACTTGAAGTTATTAATTTTCCTGAAAATTATCAACTTGCTAGCTGATGCTGTTGAAGTGCCCATGTGTTACCCACATGTGAGTTGTCCCATATCGGAGAAAGAGAAGAGTATACATCATTTTATAAACTCAAGGACTAAGTCCTACTATCACCAATTGGTTTTCGTAGTAAACCTTCTTTGGGTTTATAGTTTGGTTTTTAGACACTTCTCCAACCGTCGAAAAATATGTTTTCAACGCTTTTTAGCGTTGAAAGAGTCACAGATTTTCTGTCTAAATGCTCCATATTTTTTTTGTTGTCTTGGACTTGGTTTTTTCCAATCTTAAAAAAATTGGATTTGTCTTGAACCTAAGTGAAATGTTACAACAACCCTATAAAATTTTCTAGATGGTTCATGTCTTATTTATGGATCTTAATGAATTAAATTTTGCAAAATACATTAACACATTTCTTGTTCGTGTTTTTTTTATGGTTCATCTCTTTCCTTGATTGTTATAGATTATTAAAGCAATGTTGTATTTAATTAGAGTATATCTTTTTCAAAAAAAAAACTAAGGGAGTACATAAATACATTTTTGTTAATATTGGTGTTAAAATTGGTATTTTTTAGAATTAATTGTGAATTACAGCCTTAATGTTTATGAGTTTCGCGAATTATAACCTTCATGTTTTTTTTGCAAATTACATCCACCATGCTTTAAAATTGACCAGTGTGAAGGCCAGGTGACCGATTCCGTACAGAAATTACCGTTGACCACTAATTTTACCTTTGACTTTCATTATTTCTGATTTAAATTTTTTTTGAGTTTTCTTCTTTCTTTTTTCATTCATCATTTAATTTTTTCCCCATTCATTCTCTCTCCTCCTCCTTCGTCTTCTTCATCGCTTATTCATCCTTTTTGTTTTAATTATTTTTCTCCAATTATTCTCTCTCCTCCTTCTAGCATCTCCATTGTTATAGTAGATTAGTCTAAGAGTTTCACTTCCCTCACACTTCATCATCGCCATTGACCCTTACAGTTCATCATCTCCATTGTTATAGTAGATTAGTCTAAGAGATTACCAATATTTTGTCGAATAGACAGCCACTGGAGAAATCATACAACAGTTTCACCTATTAGTCAATTGCCAAACAGATCCCAAGTCACCCATGTACAAAGTAGACATATTAGAAGAAAAAGCAGGATTTAGCTTAAGAGATAATTAAAAAGAGAGGTTAAGACTAAGAAAAATAAATAAATTTCATATTACAAGAAAGAAAAAAAGCATTGCAGATACACACCAAAAACTACACACATCCTACTTCATCTAATTCCATTAAATTTCCTTGTCAAAAAAGGTTGAATTAATTATCTATCTAGCTAATTCGGTAATTCCCTTATATCCGCTTGTTCATTATTGGCACTGGAAATAGGGCACCAAGTTGCACCAAACCTTGTAATTCAGCAACGTTTCAAAATTGCCCACATGTTGTTGGTTTCGTTTCTATTCTAAGTTTGGATTTTAGTTTCTGAGTTTTGGTTTTTTATTTTGGAATTTTGATTTGGGGGTGAATGTAATGAGTGAGTGTATGTTAAATAATAAGAATGAAATGGAGATGCTGAATTGTTGACAAAAATGGACCGAGTATGAAAGCAGTGATGGGACAAAACAATGGTGAATACCATTACTAACAAACAGGATCGATTATGTTGAATTAGAAGAACAAACTGAAAAGACAAAACAGAAGAATACCTGATTCCATAGCACGGTAGATAATTTTGAAAATGAGTGAGTATGGATCTTCTAGGTTAACACGTATTCCCTAAGTTTAATGTTATCACTCATAATTCTCTCTGAATAAGGCGTCTTTAATTACTTTTATCTTTGGTCAGGTCCTCCGAGAGTTATAATCGATTCAAGTCATTTTTTATTTGTTATAAAATGAGCTTACTTCTATAATTTAAGAGCACATTTCTTATTTGCTTGAGCTAAAAACTAGATCTTTATGTAAATAGTTAATTTCTAAGAATTTATTTTATTTGCTAAATTTATAAGAATTTTTGATGAGTTGTTTGTTTGATAACAAAGTCTTTTTTTAGCACAAGTTCTTTAAAGAGATGATCGCTTTTAGAAATTTCTCTAATTGGCTCTGCCCAATTCTTTAAAAAGAAAGAAAAAAAATGCAAATAAAGTGTTTCTCAATTCACGACACTTTTTATTTTCATGGATGTCCTCCATCTCCATCCATATTTTTTCTCCATATTCTCCATCAAGCCATTCGAGGTTATCCTCCATGTTCTCCAATTTAATTTTACCATTAATTAGTGTTACATGCTAAGTTTTACGTCAAAAAAATGGCTTAAAAGCCCTTAAAACAACTACGCCATTTTTCACGTCTCGGCATTTCAAAACTGTAATAGGTACTAATTAGTGTTTTATGTCAAGTTCATGTTAAACAAATCAAGTTTGACTTAGTTTTTGCAACTTAGTGGCTTAAAAACCCTTAATGTGAAATACTTAATACGTAATTTTACATGTATGCTCATTTTTTCAAGCCTAACCACTTCAAAACTATAATACTCCTATTTACTAAAAAAGCAATACAGATACACACCAAAAACTACACATGTAGAAACACTTAGAGATTATGAATGCAACAAGAGGGTGAACTGTTGTATTGCTTTTTCAAGTATTTTTGCACTGTTTTGCGAAAATTAAACTAATCAAGATACTTAAGTAAAAAGCAAGAACATAAAATGGAGACAAGAGATTTTAAACTTCTCTTAATACGTTTTAGGCAATTAATACAATTACATAAAATAGAAAGATCCCCACGACCACTTCGGATTTTAAACTTCTCTTAATACGTTTTAGGCAATTAATACAATTACATAAAACTATTCTTTACTGTTCTCTTCTAGGCCACTTCTTTTCTTCTTCTCCTTCTCTTTCTCTTTTCTTTCTCTCGTTCTTTCTCACGGTTCCCCTTTAGACTTCCCTAAGTCTAAATCACAAACTCTCAAAAGCCCTTTTACAAGTAAATTTTCTAGATTGGATAAAGACTAAAAGATTGCATAAGAAAAATATTTGAGAATTAATTGGCAATTAAACGAATGAATATTTTTCTCCTTGGGTGATCTTTCTTGAATTCTTGATTTGGGCACATACAAAGCTGGCCGGTTATGGAAATCTCTTTTATATTAGATTAACCGTGCATTACATCCATATTTCCCTTAATCTAAGATGTGAGAATAGTGGAGAAAAGCCTTGGAGGTTACTCTACGTCATTCGGTTATTCTTGGCTAAAAATAGTAAAATTAATTAATCCTTAACTAATTCCCTATTAACGTGGAGAGAAGTAAGGAAGCTTAATCTCACTTTTTAGATTAAATTAATTAACTTTCCAATTAATCTCTTATGCAATTATTTAGAATTTAACCGTACAGTAACTAAAATAAAGAAAAACTTATTTTCCTACGTTTTAGTTAACTATCTTATCAGACTTGCTTCGCTAGCAACACTGCACTGTCTCCGTCAGCTTTCTTTTCAATTTATCAATCTTGGAACAGTAGTAATCGATCCTTCTTTTGACTTTCCATTTGGACTTCAAGATTGACTACTTTGACTTTGACTTTGATATTGACTTTGGCACGTACATTATTCTTTAAGCAAGTCTCTTAGGTGCCATCGACAATTTTGACAAATTGGATATTTGACCTACAACACAATCTTTAAGGTTTGTTTGTTTATAAAACATTAAGTCATCATCAAAACTAAATTGGGCCAACAACACACATCCTACTTCATCTAATTCCATTAAATTTCCTTGTCAAAAAAGGTTGAATTAATTTTCTATCTAGCTAATGCCCTTATATCCTCTTGTTCATTGTTGGGCACTAAGTTGCACCAAACCTTGTAATTCAGCAACTCAATCTCGATTCAGCAACGTTTCAAAATTGCCCACAGGTTGTTGGTTTCGTTTTAATTCTGGGTTTGTATTTTAGTTTTTGGGTTTTGGTTTTTGATTTTTAAATTTTTATTTGGGGGTGAATGAAATGAGTGAGTGTATGTTGAATAATAAGAATGAAATGGAGATGCAAAATTGTTGACAAAAATGGACCGAGTATGAAAGCAGATCATATTCTTTCTTTTTGAATTTCTTTTAAAAAGTTTATTTATTTTAATTTTTAAAAAGTTATTTATTTATTTTATTTATTTTAAAAAGTTAAAAGAGATGATGAAGTGTGAGGGTCAATGGATATGATGAAGTGTGAGGTAAGAGAAACTCATAGACTAATCTACTGTAACAATGGAGATGTTCGAAGGAGGAGAGAGAATAATTGCCCACAGAATGAATTTCTTTTATTTATTTTAAAAAGTTAAAAGAGATGATGAAGTGTGAGGGTCAATGGATATGATGAAGTGTGAGGTAAGAGAAACTCATAGACTAATCTACTGTAACAATGGAGATGTTCGAAGGAGGAGAGAGAATAATTGGAGAAAAAATTATTACAGTGTAGGTTTTTGGCTAACAAAGTAGTTGTTAGGAGGATATGAATCTATACGTTACTTATTGGTTTGGTTATTTTTTCCTTTTCCTCTTTTGCTTTCCATAAGGAAAACATACATTCATTGCGTGACAGATATCAAATAAAGGGAATTGAGTGAGCAAAGAAAATTGAGTTTGAAACATAAAAAAAGAATAAGTAATATAAACAAAAATACATTTGAGAATAATGTTTTTTTAGTATGTTTATTGGTTTTTGGGTTAGTATTAAGGTTGGAAGTTGTGTTTATTGGTTTTATTGATTGAGATTTCTTACTATCCTCATCTTTAGCACCACATTCCCAAAGTTTAATAACCCAATGTTAACCCTAGCCTATGGTACAATCCCTTTGAAACATGTTCGACTGGATCTGATTAGTAGGTTCTATGCTAGAGAGTAGATATGATATGATTCTAAATATTTCTCCCTATTAGATGTTTGATTACCGTATCATCTTTTGTCGAACCATTTTGAGCAAAATAGATACCCAATGTAAACACATGAACATTATTAGAATTCTGCCACTTTTATTGAGAAATAAGCTTGAAAGCCTAGACTTGTGACCTCATCAGATAATTGGTGGCATGGCTTGTTATGTAGCTTTCATAGGGATCTCGAGTCTTTAGAAAATTTCATTAACCTTATTATTATGCTCTCTTGAGCCCATTATACTTGTACACCTACGGCTAGGAAAGACTTTATACGTACACCACTTCCACTGTCTTGTTGTCCGCTAGTCATATTTATTTGTTTTGGTTTGGTTTTTCGTTGAGTTTTCACGTTGCCCAGTTACACTACAAGAAAAATAGTTTTGGGCGTCAAAATAGTTAATTTATGGGCGTCACATAACAAGGTGTGGCCCAAGTTAAACTTAGGGCGTCACTCAAACATAAGCGAAGCCCAAAGGTAGTTTTAGGCGACAAATTCAAATTATGTCGGCCAAAATAAAATTATGGGCCACGCGCTTGAAATACTGTCGCCCAAAATACTGTTTTAGGTGACGCATATTTGTCAATGTCGCCCAAAACCATACCTAAAAATCTAAAATTTCAGTCCCTCCTAAAAACCTAAATCCCAAATTGAAAAATTCCGCCTCTGTGTATGTAGCCCGCCATTGACCTAAAGAAAAACCCTTCACTTTCTTTCCCTAACCCTAAAACCAAAAAGAAATCAATATTTTTTTCATCTCTACCGCCATTCACCATCTCTAAATGTGAGAGCTCCATCTCCATCTCCATTCTCAAGGTTTGTTTCCATTTTCATGGTTTCTTTGCATTTTTGTTTTTTTATCTTTAATTTTTTATGGCTACTCCTCTTCTCTTCCATGGTTAATGTTGGTTTTTGTTTATTTGATTTTTGTTGTTTATTAGTGATTTTTTTTTTGTTTTTTAATCTTTAAATGATTTAAGGTTTTGATTTAATATGAAAGTTTGTTAGGTAAGATTATATACTTAGGAGATAGTTGCTTGATTTCTTTCACAAATATCATACTGGATTTTCATTCTTCTCTTTTTGTTCACTTTATTTTGTTCTTTCTCCTTTCACTCTTGCTTATGACATTGCTGGTTTTGCCCCTCGTGGCTTCGGAATTCCCAAATTCATCTCTCAAGTTTCTTATTCTGCCATTTTTGTAAGTGTTTTTTACTTACCCTTTTCAATTTAATGCAAAAATTGAGCCTTTTGTTTAGCATAATGAATTTAATCCAACATTTGTTTGATGGGTTGTCTATGGAACTGTTTAGCAATGGAAATATAAACTTGGGTCTAGAAAAAAAGTCAAATAATTAAGATTTTGTGCAATTTCTTTAAGAATTGAGGGTTTATTTTGCTTGTTGGATACTTGGGTTAAATTTTTGTAAGTTTTTTTTACTTGCACTTTTTAATTTTATGCAAAAATTGAGCCTTTTGTTTATCATATTGAAATTAATCCAACATTTGTTTGATGAGTTGTTTACTGAACTGTTTAGCAATGGACATATAAATTTGAGTCCAAGAAAAAAACGTCAAATAATTAAGAATTGAGTGCCATTTCTTTAAGAATTGAGTGTTTATTTTGCTTGTTGGGTACTTGGTTGTATATTATGATTTTTGTAAGTTTTTTCCTTGCTTTCAGCTCCTGTTAATCCCTAAAAGAGAGAATACTAATTTTCTAATATTATGATTTTTGTAAGTTTTTTCCTTGCTTGTTGGGTACTCGGACACATCTTGTTATTGTAACTTCTTTTTTATTGTAGAGATTGCCGAACTTGTAATGGATGACAGGCATTACAGTGTACTATGTGCAAAGGCACCGGGGAGGTACGCTATCAAGTGAAAAATTACACCTTGAAGAGGTGCGTCTAGTTTTCTTTTGTTGTCAAGCTTCATTTTTGTGGTTGTTTCCGAGTAGTATTTTCATATAACAAAAAATCTAAAAGGAAACATTGGCACTTGTTCAAGTATTACATGTGTTTCTGAAAATTTTTGGGGATTTTGGCAGTGGAGAAAAAACCACAGCTGAGTCTGTTGCAGATGCAATTGTCAATAATCAAGCTGAGCTGTTTCATGTTCCTTCTGCCCTTGATTTGCATTCACCATTGCCATCAAAGGATTGTCCTACTTGTGATGGAACAGTAAGACTACGTACTATAATAGTGGTGATATGTGTTTGTATCCAACTATTTCATGTTTTAGCTATACTTCCAAACCTATGGAACCTGTTCATTATGTGAATTGAGTCGTATGACCCAGTGTTCCTGCAACTCTTCGGGTTTTCTCAATTTGTGGAGCTTTTCTTTGTAACTATGATTATTGTGTTTTATTTATTGGCTGTGATTGGATTTGAGGATGTGGCAATCGTATTATCTATAGAAATTTTGTTTTTCTGCTTATTTGTTGTTGTATTTGGTACTTCATACATCATAATATTTGTTGTTCTTATGGGTTATCTTATGGTTAAAAATTCTTATGGGTTATCTTATGGTTAATATAAAAATCATTTCTTTGACATATGTTATACATCATAACTTTTAGGTCATTATAAACATGGGCCAAGTAGGTCATTATGATGGCAGAGATGATAAGAATGATACGTGGTTCAACTTAATTTGTTATGGATATATCATTGAGTTTTTATTTCTCTTGGAGAACAAATTTGGGTGCATAGTTTATTTTGTGTGTAATTTATGCATTAGCTTTGTGAAGGTGCTTTTGGATTAATATAATTTATGCTTGGCTTTGTGAAGGTGCTTTTGGATTAATATTTTGCCTGCCGGAGTTAAGTTTTAAGGTATATGGCTATTCTCATTGTATAATTTAGTTATAAGACTAGATTTTATTGATATGCTAATTTACGTTTTAAATATTTTCAGGTCAATGGTGCAATGCTGAATATGATAACATTTTGCTTTAGTAAAGAAGTAATTTGATAATCTCCTTTTTACCTTTTAATACATATACTAGCAAAATACTTGCTCTGTTGTTTAGCAATATATTATTATTATTATTATTATTATTATTATTATTATTATTATTGTGCAATTAATAATTATGGGCTTCATGAAAACATATAACTATGGGCTACACATACACTTGTGTCGCCCAAAACATATAACTATGGGCTACAAATACAATTTTTGTCGCCCAAAACATATAACTATGGGCTACACGCAAATTATGTCGCCCAAAAATAGTATTTATGGGCTGCATAGAAGATATTGTCGCCCAACATTCAAACATGGGCTGCAATTAAATGTGTCGCCCAAAGTTAATAACTATGGGCCACGTGCACATAAGTGTCGCCCAAACTCAAGCATGGGCGTCACTAATAACTGTATGTCGCCCTAATATGTGCGGCGGTGATAGGGCGACACTTATCGTGTCACTTTTGACATTTGTTGCCCCAACTTTGGGCGTCATATTTTTGAGCATGGGCGACATAATAAGGTGTCGCCCAAAGCGCTTTTTCTTGTAGTGTTATTTCATTTCATAAGGACTGGCAAACTTTTGGATTAGGGATTTTTCAGCACATTTACGACTCTATTTTAGTATCGAGTCTCGTGTAAATCACTTGATATTATGCACAATACGCGAGATTTTACCTTATTCTAGCCTTTGAGTAGTTTCGTAGTAGTTTTAGGTCTTTCTGTAGGTTTCCAGGTTAATTTCCATGTGTTTGAGACTTTGGCATGCATTTTGTGACTTTCCCGAAGGCGCTATAGAGTTCGACAGCCCCTTGGTGCCCTAAAGATTCATAAACTCAAGGAATGGCCAAGATGCGACCAAATATGACATTATTTTGGATGTATGAAAAAGTGCATGCTCCTTGAAATTTATAAGGTTGTTGTTTTGGACGAATAAGGGACAACTTGGGGTGAATTGCCTATGCTTCGGACGAAATATAATTCAATTCGGTCGAAGTTGGCTTGGTGTAACATTCTAATGTGGCGGAATTCTCTAGCTTCAGTCAAATTTGATCAGAGTTGGTAGCATCTACCTAGGCTGAGTTGAATCTACTTAGATTCGGTAAATAGCTCCATGCTATATTACTCTATTTTGGTCGAATGCTAAACTTCTCCAGAAGCCACCCTAGCTTCGACCATGACTCCTGCTGCGTTAAACCTCTATATTCTGTGGGTTCTTTTATTCTTCTCTAGCCAAATTGATAGGCAATTTTACGGCAATTTAAAATCCTTGTTCTTAGACTATATAGAAACCACCATGCCTATTGTCACCAAAATTAGGACATCAATCTTTTAATGCTTTCCTTTACTTTCATGCCTTGTATAGCTTTATTGCTTTCATTTATGCTTTTCTTTATTTCTTTCAATCTGTACATTCAAGTTCTTTAGTTTAAGTCTTTCATTTGAATTATTATTTTGGACTAAGCTTTCTGTGATTCAAGCATTTCAATTTATGTAAATTTATAATTCCTTATTTCTTTCTAGTTATCTATTGCTTCAATTGCTTTATTATTCTTCAATCACTACAACAAATTTAGCCTTTTGCAACATTGGATTTAGTGTCATTAAAATAATTCCACTGATTCATATTTTTAGTGTACTAATTATTAGTATTTATTTTAAGTTCCATCATAAAGTGATTCAGCGACACATAATTTGGTCTTTAGTGGCATATGTAATTGTCTCTATAGTCTATTGTGGCATTTATCAAAGATGTCTCTAGATCCTATGTTGCTAAAAGCTTTATTGTGATTTTTTAATATGCTACTAAAGGGCCTTATAATTGTCACTAAATCCTCTATATACACTATAAGAAATTTGAAATAGCGACATTTAAATTAAATGTCGCTAAATATATCCCACTAAAAGAAAATTATGTTATAGTGAATATTGTTATTGCTTTCTTTACTGCTTTACTGATTATTGTCTTGTTGATTTAATTCTAGTTCGTTATGCTTAGTTTCATTACTTTAGTTATTGCTTTTGCCCTAGTTGATTCTAGTATGAGTGACCATTTACTTTAGTTTAAGTCGTTCTCGTATGAGTGAGTAGTTTCTTTAGTTTCTCTCAAGCTGCCATTGCGGTGCTATATGATAGAAAGTTCCCAAGTAACTGAAAAGGAAATTTTTACCGGGTGGCAAACAGACCTGCTTTGCTATATGGGACGGAATGTTGGCCCGTAAAGAAGATTTTAGAGATAAACTAGGGTTTGCCCCTATTTCAAGAAAAATGCGCGAAATTAGATTGAGGTGGATTGGACATGTGCAGAAAAAGACTTTCGACGCCCATGTGAAAGGGTAGAAAGCATTATAGTTAAGGGTAGAGGAGTCGAGGAAGACTCAGGAGTACTTGGGATGAGCAAATAAAAGTTGACTTGCATGAGTTTAACCTCTCTAAGGATCTAACTAGGGATTAGGGTGGTTAGAGGCGTCATATCCATGTTTTAGACTACTGATTTCCTCTTACATTACTTATTGGTGTTCTTGTTCTCTAAATTTTATCTTTTCTTTAATTATTATTAGTATTATTGTTTTCATTTTAATTTTTCAATTATTTTTACTTATTTATTTTATCTATATGAATTTTATTTATCTTTCCTGTTGTGAAACTTCTTTTAAGCTTTCCTTTACAGGTATGAGTTGCCACCGTCCTTCCCTCCCCAAATCTTGTCCATAGTTTTTTTAGCAAAATACACTAGGTACGATGATGATTATGATGATGATGATGATGATTACTGAAGCCCTAAGTATGGTCTTGTTCTTCATTATACAGATTAGGGTTTGAGGTTAATGATGCTTGTTTGTTAACACTCAAAATGAATCTTATCCAGTCGGTCCTTGAGCGACATAGGGCGATTATAGGTCGTTCGTGTGACTTGTGGGGTGACTAACTTCCTCTTGTTATCTTCAGTGTCATGATTGGTTATTGTTGGATCACCCTTTTCCTAGCTCATTTTTGTCATAAACGATCTTCCTAGGGTGAACCAATTCTATCCCCCTTTGTCTTATATTGATTCACGTCTTTTTTCTTTATTTTTGCTTTATTGTTCTTGTCATTACTCTAGCTTCATAAACCCAACCTTTTACATAACCTTCCTACATCAATATTAGAGTTTAGCTTCCCATGTCCTTGTTGTTCAATACCCTTCTCCCACTATACTTGAGTAGTGCTTAGGGTGTTTCGTAAATATTATTTGATTCGGGTCTTGTACAAGGACTGCGTAAACCCGTTATCAATGGAATATGAAAACAATGGTGTACAAGCAACACCTACTGCTTCGAGTAATGTTATTGGATGCAGAGGTCCTATACTAAGTAAAAGCAACAGTTTAAAGCTGAATTTAACAACATTTCAACAGCAGTTGGAGGTGTATTCAATCAGAAAGCACTGGAGTTTTTGCCAGATTTGTAAAAGATGGTGATATCGTTCCCGAATTTTCCGATGATTATGTGGTTATATAATTTTATTTTGGATGGTAGATTTTTTAGTTATATATTATTAGGAAATTCTACATTAAGGGAAACGTCTGTAATAACTAATCTTGTTTTCGTTTCTACATAGTAAGCACCAGGTTAAGGGAAACTAACTGTCGTAACTATATTGGCTAAAAAACGTTTGAATTGCCATTAAAGAGTGAAATTACCATATTACCCTTGTTTAATTCTCCATCATGATCTTCTTCCTTTGCTTTTCTTCTCTTTCAAAACCTTTAACTCCATCATCATCTTCTTCGTTGACCCAAAAGCTTTTGACCATAGACAATGATTGAAATAGTCAATAGGATCATGAATTGAAATAATTAAGTCACTTTTAATCAAAACACAGGTGCCCAACTGTACACCAAACTACAATCTAAGATATAGAAAGTTAGAAGAACTTAGGCATGTCAAATTCAATACATATGCAAATCAAAGGTTAGAGTGTTGCTAATTCATTAATGCTCAATCCAATTAACGCTATTCTTTTTAAACCACCATATACATGCTCCTTTAAGAAAAAAAATGCTTTTACAAGCTATTGAGGGTAAACTTCATCATCAATCTTTAATCCGTCGTACTACCAAAGAAATCCAAAAGAGTGTACTGAATTCCATACAGGTATATCTATATGTTAACACCAGTGAATCCAACCGGAAAATGTCATACTATAACATCAACCATATTTTAACATGACACAAAGGCACTAAAATTTAATTTTTCATCACATTTCGTACACCAACGAGCCTCCTTTCATTAACTCCACCAGCTTTAAGGTCATAAATCACCTAAAATCAAAACCAAAAATAGCAATCAAATCACAAGCATATCGAATTTTAGTTTATCCTATCAAATTTAGATAGACGACATCGACTATTTCATTGTCTATGGGCATAAGCTTTTGGGTCAAGGAAGAAGATGATGATGGAGTTAAAGGTTTTGAAAGAGAAGAAAAGCAAAGGAAGAAGATGATTATGGAGAATTAAACAAGGGCAATATGGTAATTTCACCCTTTAACGGCCATTCAAACGTTTTTTAGCCCATATAATTACGACAGTTTTCCCTTAACCTGGTGCTTACCATGTAGAAACGAAAACAAGGTTAAGGGAAACGAAAACAAGGTGTTACCCACATGTGAGTTACGAAAACAGGCGTTTCCCTTAACTTGTTGCTCACCATGTAGATTTACCCTATAACTAAATTACAATATCAATACGATACAAAATTCATCAAACATGCCAAAATAAGTTGGACCCATTTTAATTAAGTGATATGTTACTTGATACGCAGGATCCATGGATTTGGATCCAAGTCCTGAAAATTTAGACCCACGAATCTGGATCGGGATCTAGATCTTGCCTGTGAAAACGAATATGGATGTAGGGTCCTTCTGGACCCAATAAAGATTCGACCAATTCCCTTCCCTATTCAGCACACACATTTAAAAATATTTTTATTTTAGATGAATGATGCCTGACAGATATAAGACATATATTACTAATATCTTTTTAGTATAATGGCATTTTGCTTTCATTTATATTCATATTTTTAAAGTTATTCGTATTATCCATTGTCACATTAAGAGTATGTTCAACTTTTTAAAATGAACTATATACCCTAACCTAAAAATATTTTGTATTAACTAACATGTGGTTGACGTGAAATCCAACCGATATAATAAATTTAGCTAATAGAAATATATCAAATCTTATTATTAAATTAAAAATTATTAAATATAACTAAAAAAATTTACTAATTTATGCCCAAATATTATATTTTTTTTGGAAGTCATTTGCCTTTTTCTCACATTGCTAAATTAAAATTTTTTTCTTGTCTAATTAACTTAATTAACTATTATTGTCTTTGAAATATGGTTTTAAGGATTCCTCTTAAAGCGAATATAATTTTACAAGTTCTCCTATATCCTATAAAATCATTGGTAAGAGATCATTTATTGCAGATCACAAAATAATTAGCAAACACCAATTACTATTTTAATTTACCAATTGTGCATCTTTTGAAAACGTAACATCCTACTTTAAAAATCAATAATTTTGTTTAGAACAATCAATAAAAACCAATAAGCTAAAACCAAAAAAAGTTGATATAATGAAGAGATCTGCGGTTCTTCCTCTACTTTTGGTGCTAATTGTTTTCATTAGTTGTGGTGATTACATATTACCTTATTATCTAAATTATTCAAGTCTTTTCATATATAGACGATTATAATGTTGAAGTGCCCATGTGTTACCACATGTGAGTTGTTCCACATCGGAGAAAGGAAAAAGTATGCATTACTTCATATACTGAAGGAGTAACTCTGACTATTAACAATTAGTTTTAGTAATGAATCTTCTTTGAGTTTAAGAGTAGACTACTTCTTCTCCTCCTTGTTTGCGTTGCCCAGGCCATTTTCTAAATTCTATCATCTTATAATATGATATAATTTAATTTAAGTATCAAATTGAAATATGCAGGTGTTTCTATGGCTGAGACATATTTTGATTCGTTGGAAGCTGGAGTAGGAGATAGACCGTCTGAAGCTCCAGCGGCAACACCTCATGCTAGTGTGATGTACCTAGAAAATACAGAGGAACCACCATGTATGCAAACTAATGTTGAATGTATTGATGATAAATGCAGTGATGATTGCCAGAAAAATCATGGACGAGATGGAAGGTGTATGGTAATTCCAGATAAAAATTTATGTTGTTGTGGTATTTAATATAATATTGCCATATAAACAAATAGGTACTCTTATTAGAAAACAGGTTTAATAATATTTTTCTTGGAATAATTACAAATTTTACCTTAGGATAAATGCTATATTTTAAAACGAAAAGAAATTTATTCGTCTAAAATGCAATTGCATTTTCTAATTTTGTAGCTCTAAATGTATTATAGGTTTCTTATATTCTCATTATTATTTATATGAGATTGTATTACAAGTAAATGTAACTATTTAATTCTTCAATAAATATATAAATAAAAATTATTTTGTGTTGAAAATAAAATATTTTAAGCCCTTTAAATAAATATATACATAATAATCATAAATATTACTCCTCTTCCAAATCACCTTTATGACATCCGATCTCATCCGATCCAACCCGGATTTTTCCGGTCCGGATCGTCTGTTCGGTTTTATTTTGCACACCCCTAATTATAAATTAGCTTAACGAAAAAACATTAATAGTCGTATAATGTGGAGTTTAATTGGAAAAGAAACAAATATGCTACCAATGTGATGTGGTACTAAAGGTGAAAATATACACATATGATGTAGCAATAGTTGATTTTAAATATCTTTAAATTACTAATGAAAATTAATAAATTATGATACATCATAAAGTTCTATTATCTTTAGTTGGAAAATGGGAACCTTGAAATTCAAATTATTTAATTTTTACTTTTTATATAAAAAAAAATACAAAGAAAATATGTTTTAAAAAAATTTATTATTACCTCCGTTCCATAATAGTTGCTATCGAGTGTGACATATTGTGTGGAAAAATGTCACAATCAGTAGGAAGTATTAAAGAATGGAGGGAGTAATAATAATAATAATAATACAAAGGGAAATTATCATTGGTGCCCCTGAGGTATGCGTTATTCTCAATGGTGGATAAACTTAATTTTTTTTTTCCAATGGCACCCCTGAGGTTTAGTGATAATTACAACCGTGACCTTTTTAAGTATTTTCCGTTAAAATTCCGTTAAGTTTCGAAATTAACCTAACTAGGGTTAGTTTCTTCTTCTTCTCCTTCTTCACTCCTTCCATGGCTGTCTTCCATGGCTGCCATTTACTCTTTCACTCTCCTCTCCTTCTTCACTCCTTCCATGCTCCTTTCCTGATTTTATTTTATATTCTCATTTACTCTTTCACTCTTTTCCACTATCTTTCCTCTTTCAATTTCCCATCTCCTTTTTCACCCTCTCAATCCAATCAAATCGTCCATTTTCTTCAATTTTAACAATTACCCACCTCAATTCTTCCATTTTCAAATCTTCCATTTTCTTCAATTTTAACAATTACCCACAAGGGAAACTTACTACAATTATATATTCTATATAATTTTAACAACAAAAATAAAATTTGAAGAAGTCTATTTATAATTTGAAATGGGTAGAAACAAAATTTTAAAAGGACAAAAAAAAGATGAAAATTTTAGTATTTTGTGTAAAACACCCAAGAACCAGAAAAGTGAAAAAAATAGATTAAAATCAAAGAAGTCTATTTATAATTTAAAATGGGTAAAATCAAAGAATTTAGTATTTAGATTAATATTTGAAAATACCCAAGAACCAGAAAAGTGAAAAAAATAGATTAAAACAGAAAATTTTGAAACTTTACCTTAAACTAGTGAATAATCTTGTTGTTCTTCAATGAAAAATTGAAGTGGGTAATTGTTAAAATTGAAGAAAATGGAAGATTTGATTGGATTGAGAGGGTGAAAAAGGAGATGGGAAATTGAAAGAGGAAAGATAGTGAAAAATAGTGAAAGAGTAAATGGAAATGGAAAATAAAATCAGGAAAGGACAGGGGCGGTTCTGGGGCCGTGCGAGGTGCCCAACCGCACAGGGCCCGAAACATAAAAGGCCTCATATTAAAAAATTATACTATAATAACATATTATTGTAGTGGAGTAGTTGATAAGAGTTTTACTTAATATACCAATGGTCATATGTTCAAAACCTATTAATTACATTTTTTTTCTCTCCTTTTTTATCTCTTTCCAAAATAACTCTTTATCTTCTAAATATTTTTTCTTACCTCATTTAATGTTTACACATTTATCAAATATATCAATTATCACTAACTTAATTCATAAAATATAATCAACTATTAATTTTGAAAATGTTTCAACCCTTTAAAATTTTATTCTTTTTATTATTGATCATCAATCTATTACTACTATTTTGTTTTTCCATTTTAACATTAAAGAAGAAATTTAATTTGTAACAACTTACTTAAGTTTAAAAAAATATTTTTTTAGTTTAATTATGAAGGGCCCCGATTTTAGAAATTTATGAAAAATAAACAAGGCCTCGAAATTATTTGCTCCGCCCCTGGGAAAGGAGCATGGAAGGAGTGAAGAAGGAGAGTGAAAGAGTAAATGGCAGCCATGGAAGACAGCCATGGAAGGAGTGAAGAAGGAGAAGAAGAAGAAACTAACCCTAGTTAGGTTAATTTCGAAACTTAACGGAATTTTAACGGAAAATACTTAAAAAGGTCACGGTTGTAATTACCACTAAACCTCAGGGGTGCCATTGGAAAAAAAAATTAAGTTTATCCACCATTGAGAATAACGCATACCTCAGGGGCACCAATGATTATTTCCCTAATAGAAATCCACCCTTCCCATCACCCTCCCCCATCACTAATTAACAGCCCCGGTCATACCCCTTCCCACCACAACCATATGTCGTATCTCTCCCCTTTAAATCGACGCTGCCACAATCACACTTTAAAACCGCATTTTTGATCCCTCTCTTACGAGCCCTTCCCTTTGATAATCGGTTTCTAAGCGCGTCGTTAAACACTCTGGACCAAGCAATGCAAACAATATTTGTAATCACCCTATATGCTACTACAATGAGTGTAGCGGTAAGAAGGGGGTGGAACCACAGAGACAAGGGAAGCTAGACTATAGACTTCATGTAGCTGGATATGGTAGGTATGAAGGGTGTGTGTTCTATACTACGAAAGCAATAAGAAAGACAAGGGCAAGAAATAACAAACGAATGGGGATGGTGAGGATCCACCCTGGGTCTAATCTATGTTCTCAAGAAAAGTTAGTCAAGGGAGATCGAACGAAGATCGATCGAGACACTCTAGATAGCGAGGGGTAGTTGATGACATATAGCCATGCGAACGACCCATAATTGCCCTATGTCTCATCAAGAGTGGGAAGACAAGATTCTTATCGAGTATCAATGAAACAACTAACAACAACCTCAACCCAAATCTAACATATGAGCAACATTCACCAAACCTAGGGTTTCACTTAACCAAAACCCCTAAAAGAACTACTCACTTATGGTGATACTATCTAGAGCAAAAGAAATGAACGAAAGCATGAATGAAAACATTAGGGCAAGAACTTAAACCAACAAGAAGCAACAACAAAGCAATAAATCTTAATATCAACTAAACTACAAAGCAACGGGAAAAGCAAGAACAAGAATGAAAAGCAAACAAGAAACAAAGAGATAATTAAAGCAAGAAGTAAGAAAGCATTAAATGACATTAAACTAAAGATAAGCAAAGAAAGAAAGCAATAAAAAGAAGTAAACTTACAATAGCTTGAAGGGAAATGAAAGATACAATGCTTCGAATGTAAATGAAAAGCAATAAATCTACTCTAGGGCAAGGAAATGTAAAGGAAAGCAAGTAAAATGATGAACAAGTTGGAGTAGGTTCTCTCAAGCATGAACATGCCCTAAACATTGAGAATAAAGCCCTTATATAGGTTGTATAAAGTGGGAACAGAAGCCCTAAAAGATACTACGTGGAATAGCTTGCAAAGAAACAAAACTATGCGATTTTGAGTATACATTTGCCCGAATGGACCACCCCAATAACCGGAATGGTTGGCCATTCGCCCGAATCGTGCATATTTGGGATTTCTAGAGAGAAACGAAATGTGGGATTGGAATTCATGTGTTGTTCGCCCGAATGTAGCTCAATTCGCTCGAATGAAGAGGAATTCTCCATTTCTAGTAGCTTGGGGCTTTGAACTTAGGAGCAGCATGAGCCATTCGCCCGAGCCTACCTCCCATTTGGCCGAATGGGGGTCGAGCAGCTCCTCTTCTCACTTTAAGCTTATCTTTGAGATGCCGGAAGATCTAGGAGCTATACGAGGCTCACGGGAATGACTTAGGATCTTGAAAGATCTAGAAACACGTGTCGCTTTTTCGATGATGATGTCTCAGCCTCGCACTCGATCTGTGCTACCTCAAAACCTCCGAAAATACTTGAAATGACCTCAAAATATCGCGGAGACAAGAACAAGGTAAAATCGAGTAGACTTGACACCATAATAGGGGTAAAAATGTGCTCTAAATCGAGCACATCAACTCCCCCAAGATAAACCTTTGCTAGTCCCTAGTAAAGAGACTAGGTAGGATGACATGAAAGCACAGGGCACCCAAGATCACACTTATGCTTTGAAAACAAAACTAAACTAAACTACCAAAAAGTAATAAAACCTCTGACTCACTTGTGTAGGAATCACGATTGCACTTAGCACGTACGACAATCCCTTTAAACCTCAAGGTCTCTCAAAGAGGACGAGTAAGGTCTCGTGAGGTTTTTCAGAAGGAGACCCACAAATCCCAAGAAAACAAACATGGTGAGAGGAAATCAAAACAACACAAGCTGTGCACTAGCAAAATCTCTTCCCTCGCCATAAGTGTGCAAGTACAATGGTCTCAAAGAGCGCAATACCAAGGAGAATGACCAATTCCAAAAACTCAAGAACACAAGGGCAAGCTACAACACATGCTATGCCACCCCACTACCTAGAGAGGTCACAAGTCTTGCTCCTCGGGTTATTTCACAAAAGATGTGAGAAACATGCAATCACGCTCATATGTTTGATTATGGTACGTGTTTCGCTCAAAATCTTCCGACTAAAGATGAGTCGAGAATCAAACACCTAATAGGGGCAAATCATGGGGACTGTGTCATATCTAACTCCAGCACATACTAATCAAACCAAGTCGAACGGGTTAGCAAAGTGTTGTAACTTTGGCTAAGGGTTAAGGTGGGATACATTTGGGAATGTGACGCTAAGTAGAGGATAGTAAGTCACCTTAGACAAAACAACCACAAACATATTATCATGAATCAATAAACACTATATACAACAACCATAATAACCCAATAATCTCATATAAGCACAATGAACTCTATCATCAAACACCATCAAAACTTTGAAATCTCATAATAGCATGTGTTTCCAAGCTCATCTCCTAATAAAATATCGACCTCCTCACTCAAATAGATATGTGTGTGTAAATCTCAATAAATAAAAAGAGAGAGGTCTCCCCAAACAAAGAATATGTATGAATAATCACTCTAAATGCACTAGAGGATGAAAAGAGAAACCAATATGAGCTGGATATGAAATGAATAGAGTCATGCAAAACAAACAACCAAAAACATAACCAAAAGCCCACAATTCACCGTAGCACACAACAACCTCACCATCACTAAACTATCCTCTAGTTGAGAATTGGCAACAGATAATTATATCCGGATTATTGTGAAATCCGATATCTTGATAATAGGTAATACTTTTCCGATCGATCTTGAGCCCCTGATCCCGTTTCGTTCATGCCGTATTTTGACTTTTGCTATTTACTTGTAAAGTAATAGTCGTATTTTGATTTCGCTATTAACTTGTAAATTTATAGCCGGGTTTGATTCACTTTGAACCAAAGGTTATTAGCCATCTATATGTCGATACCAAACGATCTTTTAAAAGAGTTTGGGTTTTGATAATATATGTAATGTATTATACGGAGTTACCAAATGAGTAAACGATTAAATTGGAGATGTTTGTTAATGACTTGTATATAAATGTAATAGTTTGTTTGATTACTCAACAATTCAATTGTTGACAGTCCTTAATAGGGCCTATCCCTAACGGGGGTAGATCCATTTTCAGGTTAGCTCTATTGTAGAGACAATGCCTACTTCTGTTATGTCTTGAGTGCGCGGCGGGAACTTCTTCTTGAAAATCATACTGTAAATTAGATGTTTGTAAATTAAATTGTAATATTTTATAATCTTTTGTAAATCGTATTCACTTATTTAATGTAAAATGTTTTATATACTCTGATATTGGTTTGTTGTGGCTATCGAGCCACAAGTCGGATTTCTTTGAAGACAGTATTATTACTTTTTATGCTGGTTTGGGCTGTTTCAATTCCCCACATGGAACTTTATGCTTCAGTCAGCGAGTTGGATGGATTTCTTAGATGGCTTGAGCTCAAAAGCGATTTGTTTGGCAATACACATCGGCATGAGGCTAATCGAGGTCCTTAAGTCGGCGAGTACTCCCTTGGGCTTATGGCTCTCTAAAGTTACGGGGTACACCAAGGATCCTCGAGCCTTTTATTTTTGGCCCAAGTGCCTTGGATAATGGCACTCACTTTTTCCGATAAATCAACAATCTCGCTTTCTAGGCTCTTTTTGCTCCCTAAGAGAGTTTTCAAGTACTTGGCATATTGAGGCATTTTCTCTAGGGCCTCTAAGAACGGGATTTTCATTTCTAATCGATTAATATGCTCAAGGAACTTCAAGAACTTGGCTTGTAGTTGTCTCACAACTGCTCTATATAGGAAAGGTAGCGGTGGGGCATGTAGTAGCTCATATGCTCTTCTCTCTTGGATCTCTCTCCATCTCTCCTCTTGATCCAACTTCTTCTTCTCTTTTTCTCCTTCTATCTCACACTAGTGGAAAAAACCTTATTGGCTGTGGTTTTTGGGCCACCAAAGGCTGCGGTTTTGGACCCTAGCATTTGTGGTAGCAGTTGATAGCTTGAGAAAAAGGCTACGGTTAAAAAACGCAGCAGATAAAAAACTTAAAGGCTGCGGTTTTTAGGCAAAACCGCAACCAATAAGGCTTTTTTTGAAAATTAAAAAAAACACTACTAGCTGCGGTTTTTGGTAAAAACCACAGCCAATAAGTTTTTTTTAATTTTCAAAAAAGCCTTATTGGCTGCGGTTTTGCCCAAAAACCGCAGCCTTTAATCCTTTTTTTTAATTTTTTTTTGTTTTTTTTGGTTATATTTATAATAAAGCGCGGCAGCTATAATATGTAAATGTGAAATATATATACATGCAGTTATAATATATAAATGTGTAATATATATATACAAAATCATAAATCATTACTAAGAAATTTTACATATATATATATAACTACTACCAACATAAATTAGCAAGATACACGGCAACCTTGTTTAAAATCTATATAAAATATTATATGAAATAAATATAAAGTTAATACATATATATAATTATATTTCTAATAAATATTATATAATATTATAATTTGAGAACATATATATATAATAAATACTTACGGCATCAATGTTTTCTACCCCGACGTTCTTCACGGCTTGTATGATATCATCCATAAATTTAAGAACGTATTAGCCGCAGTAAGTGCTATTTTCTTGGTGAAAACACTATGAAAAGATATATTTTATATGTTAGTGCCAAAAACGCTTCAAAATCGTTCAAATCGCAACTTAACACGTAATTTAGAGCATATGATTATTAATTTCGATTCTACCCACTTCAAAACGATAATATATACCAAATAGTGTTGTGTGCCAAGTTTCGTGGATAACAAACAAGTTTAAGCTATTTTACGCGCGAAAGTGCCAAAAACGGTTTAAGCTATTTGACGCGCGAAATTGACAAAAATAGTACAAAACCGTGAAAATTGCAACTTAACAATTCATTTCAAGCATATGACATTTATTTTCGATTCTAACTACTTCAACACAATAATATATACCAAATAGTGTTGTGTGCCAAGTTTCTTACATAACAAACCAAGTTTAAGGTATTTTACGCGCGAAAGTGACAAAATCCTTCAAAACCTTAAAAAACACAACTTCATACCTAATTTCAAGCATATAACAGTTATTTTCAATTCTAACTACTTCAACACAATAATATATACCAAATAGTGTTGTGTGCCAAGTTTGATGCATAACAAACATAGTTTAAGGTATTTTACGCGCGAAAGTGACAAAAATCCTTCAAAACCTTAAAAACGCAACTTAATACCTAATTTCGAGCATATGACAATTATTTTCGATTCTAACTACTTCAACACAATAATATATACCAAATAGTGTTGTGTGCCAAGTTTCGTGCATAACAAACCTAGTTTAAGGTATTTTACGCGCAAAAGTGACAAAAATCATTCAAAACCTTAAAAAACGCAACTTAATACCTAATTTCAAGCATATGACAATTATTATAAATTCTAAGTACTTCAACACAATAATATATACCAAATAGTGTTGTGTGCTAAGTTGGACGCATAACAAACCAATTTTAAGCTATTTTACGCGCGAAAGTGACAAAAATAGTTCAAAACCGTGAAAATTGCAACTTAACACTTGATTTCAAGCATATGACAATTATTTTCGATTCTAACTACTTCAACACAATAATATATACCAAATAGTGTTGTGTGCCAAGTTTCATTCATAAAAAACCATGTTTAAACTATTTTACGCGCGAAATTGACAAAAATAGTTCAAAACCGTGAAAATTACAACTTAACACTTCATTTCAAGCATATGACAATTATTTTCGATTCTAACCACTTCAACACAATAATATATACCAAATAGTGTTGTGTTCCAAGTTTCGTGCATAACAAAACAAGTTAAATGTATTTTACGCGTGAAAGTGACAAAAATCCTTCAAAACCTTAAAAAACGCAACTTAATACCTAATTTCGAGCATATGACAATTATTTTCGATTCTAACTACTTCAACACAATAATATATACAAATGTTGTTGTGTGCCAAGTTTCATTCATAACAAAACAAGTTTAAGCTATTTTATGCGCGAAATTGACAAAAATAGTTCAAAACCGTGAAAATTGCAACTTAACACTTCATTTCAAGCATATGAAAATTATTTTCGATTCTAACTACTTCAAGACAATAAGATATACCAAATAGTGTTGTGTGCCAAGTTTCATGCATAACAAACCAAGTTTAACCTATTTTACGCGCGAAAGTGACAAAAATTGTTCAAAATCGTGAAAATTTCAACTTAACGCTTAATTTCAAGCATATGACAATTATTTTTGATTCTAACTTATTTAACACAATAATATATACCAAGTAGTGTTATATGTACCTTTACTGCTCTGCATTTCGGGTATGTGGCTCTCAAAGCAGATCCCATTTCCCCACGCATTTTCTTCATAACACTGAAACCCATGGGAAAGAATAAATATTTATTTAATACTATTTATTATAACACTTAAATGAAATTGGTTGACAATTTATAAACTTACGCATTTAACAAAGCTTTGAATTTTATGTTACGAGGCATGGCTTGTCCTTGACGTGCACCGTATTCGCCATAGGACATATGACCAAAAGTATCCAATGCACACTACAAAAACCACGATTTTAAATCAACAAGATATAGGATAGGTGAACATAAGTAAAAATAAAAATATAAGTTCAATTTCAAAAATAAAACTATTCACCTTTCATAGTATGGGGCCAGAATAAACGTGTGTTTAGATGCAAATGAATGTTTCAGAGCACGTTCAACGTATGCTTTGACGTCAGCTGGATCATTCTGACTCTTAGCACCCAAAATCGACTCGGGATCAAACCATCAAAATTTTATTGGAGGTTCGAGGCAATTCAACTCCTCGTAAGCCGCACTAAAGTCACGAATAAGAAAATTCGATAAGAACAATTAAACAATAAAACCTAAATTGTAAGATAAGAATATCACATACATCATGTAGACATGGATAAGGGCGATATTCAACAACTCCCCTCGCAAAAATTGCCCAATGTCATTAGGCCCAATAATGACGCTAGGCTCCTCGACAAAGCAGAATCGTTCCGTGCTCAGGGGTAGAATGATTGGGTCCTCTTCACGCATGCGAGATGCACCTTTGTGCAGCCACAGGCAATCTGGAGAGAGATGATTAAGCTCCTCATCAGTCAAGAGTAGAGTGATTGCCACAGACGATTAGGAACCGATCTCTCTCTTAGAGCCCTTTGAACTCTTTTCCTATTTCAATTTATACAATTAAATTAGTGTAATAATCACAGAATTGAAACAATAAAAACAAATAAGATAATACAAAAGATTATTACCTTGGCAGTGAATCGGACCCAAACATATGGCCATGTGACGAAACTACCTTGGGCGTCCGATAGTTTCTCAAGGGTCCATTCTGGCATTGGAACCGGAAGTGAGAAATCTTCGAACCGCTTTATGATAGTTTCAACCGTCACACTAATGTGGCCACTTGTAACAGGCATTGAATGCACTGTTTGCCCCTTATGGGTTGGTTGCGCCATACCGTATGCCACCTCAGTTAAATTGCCACCACGAGCAACGCCTAACTGAGGCAGCAAAAGAGAGCAAGGACTCGCCTCCTGAAAATGTTGTCGTTTAGTACAATTAACATCATAATAAATTATTAAAACACGTTGCAATTTGAATAAATACGCGCTTATATATTTAAAAACTATATGTACCTTTACTACTGGCTCGGGAAAAGGTTCCGGAACCTGAGCAACGGAGTTCATGGTCTCCGGTGTGGGATTTTGTGGCTCAGGTGTGCTACGGGTATGAGTGGGCTGGTGTGCTACGGGGGTAACGGGGTCGGGTGATGGCTCCACCGAAGCCTTAGGATCCCCAAGTTGACTTTACTTGTCTTCAGCAATCAAATTTGCCAAGTCAACAGTGGGTGCTCCTATCTTCTGCAACAACGATGCCAACTTGTCGAGAACGTCCTTTGTTACTTGTGCTCTGACATTGGCTGTGACATCGGCTATGATTTCGGCTGTGATTTTTTCCTTGAGTCTTTTCTCTACTTCATCAAGTGATGGCATCGTTCTGGATTGAGTAGCAACGCACTCATTGCCGAATGCCCTCCTTACGCCCACGCGGACGCCTCCTTTGCCGACTACCCGCCCTTGATGGTCTTTCCCTTAGACCATATGCAATGCATCAACATTGCCTCTTGGGGTGAACTCCCCCGTAGCTTCTTTTTCCTTCCAGCCCATCTGTTCAAATAAAAACGCTCAATTAGTTTAAGTATATAACAAATCAAGAATACACTTAAATAATATGAAAACTCACCACAGCATCCGCAATCTTCTTCGTTCCCGGATCCGGAATGGTAAATTTACCACTTTTATCTCGAGCATGAAGCCCGCAGTACCAATCCCGCACCCGATCAGGAGTATTCACAGATGCGGAGGTAGTTGTAGATGAGTTCGGCATTGGACTCTCATTGGGTATAATCCCGCATACACCCACTCTTTTCGGGCCTCATCGTACGTTCTTGGGCCCATGTGATGGTAAAACTTCCTTTTCTTTGCTGACTCGGAAGCTTTACCACGTTTTTCCTAATTAATCAACAGAAGTCAAATGTCATATATTATTAGTTTAATAATTAAATCAAAAGAAGTAAATTAAAATGAAAAGCTATAATATGGAATACTTACAACTTCGTTGAGAGTTGTTTTTTTGGCAACAAACACCTCCCATTCATTCTTCGATATGTTTGGCCATATCTCATACGGCATCTTTGAACGTGCTTCTTCTCCACCTTCGTTTCCCGTTTTGACCTTCTTGGTATGACGGTGACTCTTCTTTGTGATCCAGCGAGCTACGAGCTTGGATTTGAAATCTTTGAATCTTTCAGCCAGCAACAGCTGAAAGAAAAATACTCTTCTTTTCTTCGTCGCGCTCGATGTGAAAAAGATTCTACAAAAGAAAATTATAATTAGTAAATAATGTCAATTCTATTAATTTTAAAATGAAAGTAATGAATAAAATACTAAAGTTGCTTACCATAGTATCATTCCATAGTGAGTTCTTCAGACCCTCTGGCAACTCGTTCCACGCGTGCAATATGGAAATCTTGCGAATAGATAGGCCTAATTGTTTTCCATATTGCCTACGCCACTTTCCACATGGTTGACCCAATGCGTTGTATTCGTGGTGCATAGGGTCCGTGACTTTGAGGTTTTTCGTAGGACCTCGCCCTTTTCGTTTCTTAGATGTCACTGTTGTAGTAGGAGCATCTGCGACCATGACCATATCATTAATTGGAGGAGCATCATCAGCCAATTGCTCGTATCTAACAAGTGCGTCGTCATCCTCATTGGCATGATCATCATCATTCATGTCATTTTCCTTCTTCAGATCATAGTCCTTATCCGACTCACTATGAACCACGTCGTCCAAAGTCTCAATCTCGAGCACAATTTCGTCTATGAAAAGATCCATTGTAGATAAAGTACCTAAAAGAATTTGAATAGAAATACATAAGAAGTTGTTTGAGCTTCAAAACCGTTATAAACGGAACTTAACACTTAATTTCAAGCATATGACAATTATTTTCGATTCTAACTACTTCAACACAATAATATATACCAAATAGTGTTGTGTGCCAAGTTTCATGCATAACAAACCAAGTTTAAGCTATTTTACGCGCGAAAGTGACAAAAATCCTTCAAAACCGTTAAAAACGCAACTTAACACTTAATTTCAAGCATATGCATATTATTTTCGATTCTAACTACTTCAACAAAATAATATATACCAAATAGTGTTGTGTGCCAAGTTTCATGCATAACAAACCAAGTTTAAGCTATTTTACACACGAAAGTGACAAAAATAGTTCAAAACCGTGAAAATTGCAACTTAACACTTAATTTCAAGCATATGACAATTATTTTCGATTCTAACTACTTCAATACAATGATATATATACCAAATAGTGTTGTCTGCCAAGTTTCATGCATAACAAACCAAGTTTAATGTATTTTACGCGCGAAAGTCACAAAAATCCTTTAAAGCCTTAAAAAACGCAACTTAATACCTAATTTCAAGCATATGACAATTATTTTCAATTCTAACTACTTCAACACAATAATATATTCCAAATAGTGTTGTGTGCCAAGTTTCATGCATAACAAACCAAGTTTAAGCTATTTTAAGCGCGAAAGTGACAAAAATAGTTCAAAACCGTGAAAATTGCAACTTAACACTTAATTTCAAGCATATGACAATTATTTTCGATTCTAACTATTTTAAAACAATAATATATACCAAATAGAGTTGTGTGCCAAGTTTCATGCATAACAAACCAAGTTAAAGCTATTTTACGTGCGAAAGTGACAAAAATCCTTCAAAACCTTGAAAAACGCAACTTAATACCTAATTTCAAGCATATGACAATTATTTTCGATTCTAACTACTTCAACACAATAATATATACCAAATAGTGTTGTGTGCCATGTTTCATGCATAACAAACGAAGTTTAAGCTATTTTACGCGCGAAAGTGACAAAAATCCTTCAAAACCATTAAAAACGCAACTTAACACTTAATTTCAAGCATATGACAATTATTTTCGATTCTAACTACTTCAACACAATAATATATACCTAATAGTGTTGTGTGGCAAGTTTCATGCATAATGAACCAAGTTTAAGCTATTTTACGCGCGAAAGCGACAAAAATCCTTCAAAACCTTAAATAATTCATACCTTGTGAATCAATTAATTCAAATGTATTTCTTCCGTGTGATCTACACGCATATAACCAACATCTTTATAATCTTCATTCACCGATTTTGGATTGATAAAGGGTGGGGAGTCTTCAAAAGCATTATATTCTTCCTCATCCTCAACATCACCTATACCAAGAATACTTCTTGTCCCGGTAACACAATAGACCATTTTTTATCAGAAGGGTCTTCAATGTAAAATACTTGCACTACAAAATTTTGCAACTTTCCAACCAAAAATACCGACTACCCTTATTTAGTCGGAACATACCGACTACTTTATCGACTATTCACATGTAGTCGGAAATTCCGACTGGAAGCATATGGTAGCAATATTCCGACCGAATTGCGACCCAATCATTAGTCGCAATTCTCCGGCCACTTGTTTGGTCGGTAGGTAGTCGCAATTTGTCCTAAAAAAATAAAAAAAAATGTGAAAAAACCTGATTTAGTGCCGACTGGTTTCCGACTATTTGTTGGTCGTTAATTAGTCGGAAACTTCCTGATTTTGTCTATAAATACCCACCCTCAACGTCATTTTTCGCGCTTTTCTTTCACCCTCTCTACTCTTAACTTTCTCTCTAAAACTCGATCTATTTCTCACTTTGTCCCTCTCTTCTAACATCTCTTGCTTGAATGTTTATCGATCAAGTAGGGGATGGAGGTGGAGAGGGACAAGTTGAAAAATATAAAATTAACGGTTCCATTTATTGTAAAACGTGGTCTAATGGTCTTTGGCATGTTTCTCACTTGCCCCGTTCATCCTCACTCTCACAATCGAGTTTCTTCACTCAACTGTGAGGGTGTGTTGAACGGGATAAATTGCGAAACATAAATTTGATATTATACGTACGAACTTTGTCGCGAGAAGGGTGGGATGAATTGATTAACATAAATTTAATTGTTGTATTTATTGTAAAAAAAAAAATTTAATGAGCTTTTTTTTGGTGCCATTTTGTTGTAATAATTATGAGTACTTAACTTAACTGAAATATTTGTTTTTCTTACTTATTGTCTTGTACGTTTACTATAAAAATGTGTTAGAAACGATTAAAATATGTTCCGCAAAATTGTAGAAATTGAGCAACGTATTATTTTACTTATAATTGCTAGCGAAAAAGAATAATTTCGATTTGCAGGGCGTTGGTTTTCCTCGATAGTGGTAATTAGGCCTATTGTACTTCCTCCAATTCACCATTACGTAGTTCCTATTTGTTTTACGATATGATTAGTGTCAAAAAACATATAGTAACTTAATGGTGAATTGGAGGGATTATTTTGTAGGCTGTAAATTGCACTATGGAGGAGCCAATGCCTTGCAATGAAAAAATTATTCTTATTCAACTCATAAAAAGTAAAATTTACGATGCTCAATTTTTACAATTTTGAGAAACATATATTTAACGTTTTCAATTTTTATAGTACATACGAGGATATATTTAAGGAAAAACACAATTTCAACTTAGTACTTATAATTGTAACCTCAAAATGGCAGGAAAAAAAAACCTCATTAAATTTTTTTTTTAATAAATTCACCGACTGGATTCCGACTAGTGAATAGTCGTAATAAAAAATGTGTTAAAAACGATTTAAATATGTTTTTAACTTTGTCCCGCTCTTCCTCAGGCTCGTACATGGTTAGTTTCAATCGAGTACGAGTCGGAGAAGGGTGGGATGAAGTGATAAACATAAATTTAATGGTTCAATTTTATAAAAAAAATAATTATAATGAGCTTTTTTTTTGTGCCATTTTGTTGTAATAATTATAAGTACTTAATCGAAATAGTACTTATAATTTGAACTCCAAAATGGCCGAAAAAAAAGCTCATTTAATTTATTTTTTTCAATTATTTACCGAATATTTTGCGACTGCACATGTAGTCGCAGATTGGTCGGTATTTTGAATTTTTAATCCAGCAACTGGGCACAACCTTTGATGAACCGACAGTATACCGACTGGCAGGTGAGTCGGACATTAGTCGGAAAAATGAGGCGATTGTTCTGGAATTTTTCTATAAATAGCCGTCGACGTAAATCTATCTTACATTTTACATTTTACCTCATTACTTTCTCTCTACTTTATTCTCTCCAAATATTTTAAGTATGATATTAGATATGTTTTGCTTTCTTTAAACAAGTAGATACTTGTGTTGTTTTTTACTTTGAGTATGGTTGTATTTGTTGTAGGAAAAAAAATTTAATAAGGTTTTTTTTTGGTGCCATTTCGTTATAATAATTATGAGTACTGAACCTAAATAGTGGTTTTTCTTACTTATTCTCTTTTATGCGTACTATAAAAAAATTTAACGTTTTCAATTTTTCATAGTACATTCGAGAGAATAATAAAGAAAAACTAATATTTTTTCATAGTACTTATAATGTTGACCCAAAAATGGCTCGAAAAAAACCTTATTAAATTTTTTTTTAATTAAATTTACCGACTAATCTGCGACTGCTATGTTGGTGGCAAAGTAGTCGGTAGCTTGAAACGTCAAATCAGTCAAATTAAATCGTCAAATCAGTCAAAAGTAATCTGACTGCAATGAATGAGGCAGACAGCTTTATGTATACCGACCACTTAGCGACTGATACCTTGGTCGCTGTTTGGTCGGTAATTTTGAAAATTAAATAACGACCGGTTCTTTTTTGTTTTTTTTTTTCTGTGAAAATATTTTTGTAAACGTGGTATTTGTTGTTTTGCAGGGCAAATAGCAATGGACTTACAAACTGAAAGAAGTTGGATGTACCAGCGATGTTCTAAAGGAGTTTATAATATTAGATATTTAGAAGGGGTCGAAGAATTTATACAATTTGCACTGAAAAAAAATCGAGAAGAAGTTAGATGTCCGTGTAAAGAGTGCGGTAATCGTAGAGTGTGGGCTCCAGATGTCGTAAGAAATCATCTGTTAAAGTAGGGGTTTGTTGAAAACTACTACGATAGGTACCTGCACAAATGTTTTGACGGTGCACCAATTTGTACTGATTCGGCTCCGGTTGAGCCACAGCAGAACACGGTTCAAAATCCCTATGCACAAATGGTGTACGATGCGGCGGCGAGTACATTTCCGGATACACATCATCACTTTCTACCGCATTGTGATGATGTCGTCGCAAATGTACCATATTCGCCGCCTGTACATATTGATGAAGATTCGAACCCCCAAGCAAGACAGTTCTTTGATATGTTAAGAGCTGCCAACTTACCTGTGTACCCTGGTTGTGAAACGCATACTCAGATGTCGGTCATAGGAAGGATGACAAGCCTGAAGACAGACTTTCGTATACCAGAGAGACTTTATGATGAATTATGTCAATTCATTATTGAATTGTTGCCGAAAGATAATCGGATGACAACAAGTTTTTACGACACGAAGAAGCAAATTTCGGCTCTTGGAGTGCCGATAGAGAAGATTGACTGTTGTGTTAATGGGTGTATGATTTATTGGGGCCCCACAGCGAGTATGACCCAATGTGGTGAGTGTGGGGTTTCTAGATGGATATCAGATAATACCCCCAGAAAGCAGTTCCACTACTTTCCCATTGGTCCTAGGCTACAACGGTTGTATGCGTCTGCGACTACTGCCAGCCACATAAGGTGGCATGCGGAGCATCGTTCAGAAGATGGAGAAATGTGTCACCCCTCGGACAGTGAGGCCTGGTTGACTTTCAACGCGACATATCCGTGTTTTGCACGGGAGACAAGAAATGTGAGACTGGGGTTGTGTACAGATGGTTTCAACCCATTTGGCAGCTCGGGTCAACAATATTCATGCTGGCCCGTAATACTAACTCCATACAATCTTCCGCCCTTGATGTGCATGAAGAAGCAGTACATGTTCTTAACGGTGATCGTCCCCGGCCCTAACAATCCAAAACATAAGATTGATCTGTACCTGCAGCCATTGATACATGAGTTAACGCTGTTGTGGGAAGATGGGATCCAGACGTACGACGTATCCAAGAGGCAGAACTTTCAACTTCGTGCAGCTTTGATGTGGACAATCAACGACTTTCCAGCTTATTCGATGATGTCGGGGTGGAGTACATCTGGCGTGCACGCTTGTCCTTACTGCATGGATGACTCCAAAGCCTTTTATTTAAGACACAGCAGAAAAGTGAGTTGGTTTGACTCACACAGGAGATTTTTTGATAGTACACACCCCTTTCGTAGAAACCGGGTGCGTTTTAGCCGTGGAAATGCTGAGAAGGTTGTAATGCCCGAAATACGTACGGGAAATGAGCTTTTAGAGGAGCTGGATCGTTTAGGGTTTTTACGGGTGTTTGAAGACAATGCAGCTGAGTACAACGCGGAAGTCAGTAAACATTGTGTTGGATGGAAGAAGAGAAGTATTTTTTGGGATTTGCCGTACTGGAGCACAAACATGATCCGTCACAACCTTGACGTGATGCACATTGAGAAAAACTTCTTTGATAACATTTTCAACACAATAATGTGTGTGGCGGGAAAAATTAAGGATCATCTCAAGGCATGTCAAGATTTAGTCGAGCTCGGGATCCGATCGGAATTGCATCCAGTGGGTTCTACCATCCCCAAAGCATCATACACACTCAACACAGAACAAAGGGTTGTCCTTCTAGATTGGCTTAAAACTCTAAGATTTCCTGATGGTTATGTTTCCAATTTAGCCAGGAATATCGACATGGCTAAACATCAGATATTTGGGAAGAAGAGTCATGATTGTCGTGTGTTCATGCAGCGACTAATTCTAATAACATTTCGGGAGTTGCTGCCAGCCAACATTTGGGACGCACTTACTGAAGTTAGTCTGTTCTTTAGAAGTCTTACTTCTCCGAAGATATCTGCCGCAGATATGTGGAGGTTGAACGAGGAAATTGCAGTGGTGCTATGTAAGCTAGAGACTATATTTCCTCCAACATTCTTCGATGTTATGGAATATCTGCCTGTTCACCTAGCTTACGAGGCAAGAATTGCTGGTCCGGTACAATATAGGTGGATGTATCCCTTTGAGAGGTAACTATTATTACATGTCTAAACTAAGTATTATTTCATTTTCTGGTCACTTTTTACATGTCTTAATAATTAATACTAGGATTAAATTACAGGTATCTTCGACATTTAAAGCTTAATGTCAAAAATAAGGCGCATGTTGAGGCCTCGATCTGTAACGCATATCTTACAGAAGAAGCATCATACTTTGTCTCGCATTACTTTGGGCCAGACATTCGATGCAGAGTTAGAGATCTTCCTAGAAACGATGACGGATACTTTGATAATGTGAGGTCGGGTGTTTTGTCCATATTCACACACCCAATCAAATTTTATGGGCGGGGTAAGGCTCTTATGCTGGATGAAGCAGATCTCAACATTGCTCAGACTTATGATCTGCGAAATTGTCCGGAGGTGAATCAATTTTATGATCAATTCGTACACTTAATCACAAAGTACGAACCCAATCTAAACGCAGAGCAAGTTGACCATGTGGTCCAAGACCAGTTTGCCCGCTGGTTTAAACAGATTGTGAGTACACCTTTACAATCGTAATTTGTTGTGTAAACAGTATTACGAATTAACATTGAATTATTGGTTTTATATGCAGTCTCGGGATGGGTTTCTTGACGGTGTGGATAATGCCGATATTCTAAAGGACCTCGCTGAGGGACCTTTGTAGAAGGCACGTCGCTTTGATGTTTGTTACGTGAATGGTTATAGATTTCACACTATCTCCCATTCCGCAAAAAAGAAATCTACTGAGAACAAGTGTGCGGAAATCGATGATAAAATCGGATGAAACCGATTTTTATGGTAAGTTAGAGGACATTATAGACCTTCGGTATCGAGCACTTCCATAAACAGTCACTTTGTTCAAATGTCAATGGTTTGATCGGACTACCACCGATACCTATGGTAAGAATCCATCGCGTTTCAAGCTGGTTGACGTTCATATTGGTCGATCCTGTAGAAAGTACGATCCGTTTGTGCTAGCTAGTCAAGCTTCCCAAGTTTATTATTTACCTTATCCCAGCTTAAGGCAAAACATGAAAGATTGGCGAGCTGTATCCAAAGTCAGATCAAAGCAATTCGAGGAGACCGCTTTTCAACTAGAAGAGAAATCACCGGATTTTGTGGCGAATGAAGATGTTTTTGACGCTCAAGTCGAACCTAGGATCCAACTCGAGAATCGTACACCTAGACGAAACCGTTCATGACGTCGATGAAAATGAAGACACCGACGATGATCTAGTTCTATCTGACGATGATGATGTCGATGACAATTATGTAACCCAATAATAAGTTTTTAATAATTATATGTTTATTTATTATTATCAAACATTTTTTAGTTTTGTTAATCGTTTGTTTATTTTTATAACGTTACTTTAGCTCGTAATTTTTGTATCTTTTAATCTAGTTTTTTCAATTTTAATAATTATAAAATGATAAATGTCATATATTAATAATAATAATAATAATAATATTCAATGATAATAATAATAATAATAATAATAATAATAATAATAATAATAATAATAATAATAATAATATTCAATAATAATAATAGTAATAATAATAATAATAATAATAATAATATTAGCGATTTTTGAAATTCGACCACTCACCACTACTTGCCGCAGAGTGGTCGTATTTTGAAATTAGAAAGCTTCCGCAGAAGCTTCTCTCGCTTTGTCGACGATTGGGAAAGAAAACTCTTCAAGATACGACTAAATCGCTGACTATCCAGGCGAAATTAGTCGGAATACTGAAAAGGTTTTTTCATTTTCAAGGTTTTCTGAAAAGTTACTGCTGGCAATTAATATGGTACGTAAAAAATCTCACCGACCAACCACCGACGAATGTGTAGTCGCAAATGAGTCGGTGAACCGAAAAGTTTTTTCACTTTTCAACGTCTTCTGAGTAGTTACTGTTGGCATTTAATGAAGCAGGTAAAAAAATCACCGACAAGATACCGACTATCCTGTAGTCGCAATTTAGTCGGAATGCAGGTGATATATAAACCAGCACTTCACCAAAAATTCGAACATTTTCATTTCCTAAACCTATTCTTCGTCGTTTTCTTCTTTCTTTCTTTCTCTCATTCCTACCATATTCCTACTACATTCTTACTAAGTCCTCATCTCCGACCGGTTTTTGTGTCATTCTCCGACTAGTGAATCTCAATTACACTCCGACTATTAAAGGTTAGTCTTCTTTTTAATTCTTTTTTTGAAATTTAGATTAAATACATGTTTTTTAGGGTTTGATGGTTTGATTATGAGAATGATTATGAACATGATTTTTTTTGTTATTTGTTATATGTTTATTGCATGAAATTAGGGTTTTTAATTATTAAAATTTCGAATATTCCAACTATCTTGCATGAAATTAGGGTTTATTGCATGTAATTTCTTGTATTTTTTTACGTGTTATTTACGTCAATTTCATGTTTTTTAGGGTTTGATTTTCTAATATGTTTATTTCTTTTTTAAAGTTTATTGCATGTAATATGTTTATGTAATAATCTTGCATGAAATTGTTTCCTTACATGTTTTTTTTGTTTAGTAATCTTTCATGAAATTAGGGTTTGTTTCAGATTTTTTAGGGTATATATTTCCGATTTTTTGTTGATTTTTTTTATTTTCTAAATCATCTATGTATACGTTTTATTTTTGATTTTTTTTAGGTTTATATTTCTAATTTTTTTTTATTATTATCGAAATTATTATTTGTTTTATAATATTTTAGTTGTTTTATTTATTTATTTTTTTGGTTTATTATCGAAATTATTAGTTGTTTTGTTATTATTTAAAATTTTTGATTTTTTGGTTTTTTTTTCTGATTTTTTGGTTTATAAGATTTTCGAAATTATTTAGAATTTCTTATTTTCGAAATTATTTATAATTTCTGATTTTCGAAATTATTTATGATTTCTGATTTTCGAAATTATTAGTTGTTTTATAATATTTTAGTGTTTTTGGTTTTTTATTATTTTCTATGAAATTTTTTGTGAAATTTAGATGCCTAGAATGAGAAACAACTTAGGACAGCGTATTGATCCGCGAACTGGACAATCATACGACCCTGAATTGCGTCCGGTTCCACAAGATATGCGTTCTGACCCTCCCCCATCAGCTACTCGATCTCAGCCTGAAGCTGAGCCTCATCATACATCGCTCTCTCATCCTTCTCAGGGTTTAGAGGAGCATTTTGTGAGGTCTGATTTTAGGAGGACAGAGGGGGCTATCACTTCCGCCGCAGCATACTCTTCCACCCCTACCATGGTTGCTTGCCGAGCGCACGTTTGCCACAGAAGGTGGCAGCCAAATATCCACGTCCATCCGTAGGACGTTTGAGGCCTACCAAGATCCTAATGGATGGGCTTGGAAGCACCTATCCAGGCAAACGATCGAGTTTTATTGGAACTAGTTTCAAGTAAGGCTATGTACTTCATTTCTTCATTATTTGATTAACTTTTTAGTGACTTGCTTTGTTATACTAATACTGATTGTTTTAATTGTTTTAGAAACAATAGGCATTATGCAAGGACATTATGCATCATCAAAGAAAGTTCTATGAAGAAAATAACGAGTACAAGCCCACCTGGGCGTCGGCGAAGGCTTGGGAGCAATGGGTACTAGCCTGGAAAAGTAAAGAGTACGAGGCTAGTCGGTCCAGAGGGAGGAGGAACCATCGCCGGGGCGATGAAGCGGGTGTCGCTGAAGTCACCCACACCGGCGGATCGGTGTCTGCGCGCAGGACATTGCGCATCTTGGTATAACCTTAAACTTCTAATAATTTGGTTTATTATTTTTATACGCATAAATATTTAAACTTAATTTCGTATAGCCTTCAACTTTGTTATTGTAGGAACAAGAGCAGCAACGCACGCTGCTCTCTTATGAGTTGTTTCTACGCACTCATAAGGTGCGTACAAAGGACGGGTTGCAGTGGGTCAACGAGAAGTCCAAGGCCATACACGTATGTGAATTTTCTGATCTATATTACTTATTTTTAGATTAGCTTTTTTGGTTATCATTGAACCGTAGCTTAGTTAGTTTTTTGGTAGGTTAGCTTGTGATATAAATTAAATGTTTTAGAATATTTCTTAGGTTTATTTGATATTGGATTTTGAGGAAATGCTAGTGTGATAGCTGTTTTTGTTAGTTTTTTGGTAGATTAGCTTTTGGTAAATTAAATGTTTGGTAAAATAAATGTCTTAGAATATTGGATTTTAGAATGTTTTACAATATTTCAGGGTTTTTTTTAAGTTTTGGTTTAGTTAGTTTATAGTCGTTACTCTGCCGAAATTTTTACAAAATATATTGTTTTGTTGTTTAGGACGAATACCTTCGTCTCTCTGCCAATCTTCCCGTCGATGCGCCTGATGAGGAGGTTAACGACGCCTATTTTCAGGCCGTCCAAAATATCGAATAACAGGAGTCGACGAAGAAGAACTCCAAGAGTGTGTTTGGTGTTGGTGATGCGGCACCGGTTTATTATGCCGATGTTGTGGCGCCGCAGTCTCAATACCAGGCCGCTCCTTCCCCAACGCAAGTGATGAACGAGAGGTTGGATAGTCTACAGTAGGCTATGACCCGAGTTGAGGAACGCCTCAACTCGCACATTTCAAGGGAGGAGCATGATGCACTCATGGAGGAGCATCGGCGGTTGAGAGAAGAGGTCAACAATATGTTCCACTTTATGCGCACTGTCTTTGTAGAAAGACAACCTCCTCCGCCTCCGCCAAATTAAGTCCTTGTATTTTATTTTAATTTTTTTTTATTTTGATGGTTTAAAACATTAAGTTGTACAACATTATTTTTATGTCTATTATATAATATTTTCTTGCGTTTTTCATTTTATTATTTTGATAATTTAGGTTTAATGTCAAAATATAAAAACTGGTCAAATTGTGGTCAACATCATTGACCACATTTGACCAGATTTTTGATTTTAATCTTATTTTCTTTCCGATTACATTCCGACTAAATTGTAGTAGGAATATAGTCGGTACGTTTGAGAACCACCGACCATCTACCGACTACATACCTACTAAATAGTAGTCGGGATCCACAAACGCCAGATTTTGGTCAAGTTTTTGGTCAAACTAAGGTTTGACTTTTCCGACTACTTACCTACTAAGTAGTAGTCGGTATGTAGTCGGAAAATGTGATTATATATTTTTTTTTTGTGAAAAAGCTGCAATTTTATTTTGCGACTATTTTCTAGTAGGAAAATGGTCGGTATATGGCTACTACTTTGCGACTAAACGGTGTAGTCGGAATAGCGACCATTCTGCTACCAAAGCCCATATAGTCGGAATTCCGACTATATTTGCGACTATTTTCTTTTACCGACTAATCTGAACCGACTATCTCCATTTAGTCGGAGGTTAGTCGGTATAGCTCTATACCGACCAACCATCGACTATTTTGGCCAGTCGGAAACATGCGTTTTTTTTGTAGTGTTGGTTGGCTTGTGTGGCTAGTATGAATGGCTCTTCACTATCACGCAAACGATCCAAGTCTACAAGAGTGAATCCACAACGGTCGTCATTTTTAACGCATCATCGATTATTATCCACCCACTTGCATTTGAAAAGACAATGCTTAACGTCAAGACAATGCCTAACCTGTAGATCTCTCCAATATGGAAGCGTTCAACAGATTGAATTTTTTTTCCACAGACGGTCTTCACCCCCTTGTACTTGCCCTGTTGTACCAAATACAGTCTCAACCCCCTTAACCTATTCGTAAACCTCATAACCGGTCAACGGTCGACGAGCTACACGGTACTCAACCTCCCCGTTGAACATCTTCTTCTTCTTACGGTATTGGTGATCTCGTGGGAGGAACTTTCGATTGTTCATGAATACATGTTTGCACTTAGGAATCCACGTGGATTCCATGTCATCAATACATATTGGGCATGCTTTCTTCCCTTTGTTCTCATACCCTGATAAGTTTCCATATGCCGGAAAATCGTTAACGGTGCATAAAAGAATTGCACGCAAGGTGAACTCCTCATTAGCATATGCATCAAACACATAAACTCCTTCATCCCACATCTTTCTCAAATCCTCAACGAGAGGTGCAAGATATACATCTATGTCATTGTCAGGTTGCTTAGGACCCGAGATAAGAAGGTAAAGCATAATGTACTTACGCTTCATACACAACCAAGGTGGCAAATTATAGATCTGTAAAAGTACCGGCCAAGTACTATGTTGAGAACTAAGATTGCCAAATGGGTTCATTCCATTCGTGCACAGTCCGAGCCTTAAATTACGAACTTCATCCCCAAAAGTCTTGTGCAACCTATCTGCATGCCACCTCAAATTTAACGCATCTTTCTTTATAGAAAACAAACGGTTGAATCTAGGTATTATTGGAAGATACCACAATACCTTAGCCGAGGGCCCTTTAGCATCCCGAGCCCCTTTCCGCTTGTAACGCGATAACCCACACCTAGGACACTCTTCTAAGTTCTCGTTTTCATTCCGATACAATACACAATCATTCGGACACGCATGAATCTTCTGGTACTCTAACCCGAAAGGACACATTAGTTTTTTGGACTAGTATGTCGACTTTGGAAGTTCATTTCCCTCAGGAAGCATCTCACCTAACGCTTCTAATAACATTGTGAAACTAGTGTCACTCCAATTGTATTTTGACTTAATGTTGAAAATTGTCAAAACTGCTGTAAGTTTGGTAAGCTTTGTACATCCAGGATACAAAGGCTTTTGAGAAGCCTCTATCAACAAGTCAAATACACGAGGACGTTTTCCTAACTCATCCTCTACTCCCTCCATCATCTCATCAACACGATCCACATCCTCATCGACATTCTCTTCATCAACACGATCCACTACATCCTCATTGACATCGGCCACATTATTGACATCCTCTACAACACTTTTTTCCTTGTAAACACCCTCCTCACCATGCCAAACCCAAACATGATATTGAGGCCTAAACCCACGTCGAAGTATGTGCTCCCTAAGGATATAAACAATATCTACATTTGATACATTGCCACAATTGACACATGGGCAATAAACACCAACTCCCCCCGTCCTAACTTGATGTTCAACCGCAACACTACAAAATTCTAATACGCCATTAATAAATTCTGACGATTCAATGCTTCCATACATCCAAGAATGATCTTTTGTCATCCTAAGTGTGATTATTTAATTCAAAACAAAATTAATACACATTAATTACATAAGTATATATATACTTAACCCTAGATAACCCAAATTTACCATATTTAACCTTTTTATTATTTAAATTATTCAAATTATGTATATTTTAATTAATTAACAAACTAAGTACATAAGTAAACTATTGTGATTATTCATACATAAGTTAACTACATACATAATTAAACTACATACATAATAAATCAAACTACATACATATACATAATAAACCAAATCAAATTATAACATCAACCAAATCAAATTATCAAAGTTTCAAACTATGTCCAATAATACAAATTAAATGAATAACAAAACCAAAGCTCTTCAAATGTATAGTAGATTTTCGAACATGAGCTTCAATTACAATTCAACAATAGCAAGAATTTTTGAACAAAGCTTCAAACCAAATCAAATTATCAAAGTTTCAAACTATGTCCAAGTATTCAACAATTCAAATGTACAATTCAACAATAATTCAACTCCCGCAAGAACTAACATCACTATGTTCATTACAATTCAACAAAGCTTCAATTACACTAGATTTTTAAACAGTAGCAAGAATTTTCGTGTGGGTTAGATGAACAACAACTACTAATACATACACATCATACTAACAACTAGAACTAAACAACATAAGAAAACAAACCATACATTTTAAATAAACTCACTTTTAAACTATAAATAATAAACAAAAATCATTTAACCCTTAAAATTTGAAAAACAATGAAAATTATTATCAAAAGAAATTACCTTGTATATCTAGATGAATAATAGCTAGAATGTGACCTACAATTAAACAAGAAAAACAAAATTAAGCATATAATTAACCCTATTTTCGTGCAAAAAAAAACACAAAAGAAAACAAAAAAATTAATGTAAAACTCCCTAAACCCTAAAAATACGATAAACAATAAAAAAAATGTATCAAGAGAATTTACCTTGTGTATCTAGATCAAGAACAATTACAATGTGACCTACAATGAAATAAGAAAAACAAAATTACTACACATATCCATATATTTCCAAACAAAAGTAAAAATAAACATAAAAAAACACATTTAGCCAAAAATTTACCTTGAAAAGAAAAGCCAATCGTGGGTTTATGAAGAAATTTGTGGGTTTTAAAGTTTAATGAAGAAAATTAGAAAAGGAGAGAGTTAGAAACCTAGATGTCGTGAAGAATTTCGTAGAACAGTACAGCAAGTCTGTGTGAGGGTGGGGAATTTCGTGAAGAACAATGAAGAATTTCGTGAAGAATTTCGTAGAACAGTACAACAAGTTTAATGAACAAGTTTGTGTGAGCAATTTCGTGAGTGAGCAAGAACAGAAAAGAAGAAGAGCAACAATGGCGTGTCGGGTTTGAGTGAGGAATACAACATTAGGTTTTTAGAAGAGCAAATTATGAACGTTGAAAGGCGGTATTTTAATTTTATCTAGAGCATTATTGGCTGCGGTCAGGACATAAAACCGCAGCCTTTGAGAATTTTGTGATTTGTTTTGATTTTGGAAATGGGTATTGGCTGCGGTCACACACTAAAACCGCAGCCTTTGAGATTTTTGTGATTTGTTCTAATTTTGGAAATGGGTATTGGCTGCGGTCACACACTAAAACCGCAGCCTTTGAGAATTTTGTGATTTGTTCTGATTTTAGAAATGGGTATTGGCTGCGGTCACACACAAAAACCGCAACCTTTAATGAATTTTTTTTTAACCTAAATTCAATTGCTCCTGTTGGCTACGTATATCAAAAAACCACAGCCAATAGCTTTTTTTCCACTAGTGTCATCTTTCTTCTCCTCATTTTCTTCATTCTTCTTCTCAACTTCTTCCTCAAGAACCTCATTTTCTTCTTCCCCCTAAGCTTATTCTCATGCCCAACATTTTCTTGTAGATTGTCACCCATTGGAGAACTGGATAAGAAGTCCTCGATCTAAGGAAGATCGCCTTGCATGTGTGGTGGTTGGGATTGGGTGGTGGGGTAGGAGATGGAGGTTGGGTGGATGGGTTTGGTTGAGGGTTAGATGGGAATAGTGTTGGTAGAGGTGGTTATGCTAGTAGTGCAAGTTGGTTCTCGAACATCCTTTGTTGGGCTTGGAGTTGGGACATTTGAGTGATCAAAGTTGGATTCAGCTAGGTGAGGGTGCTCATTTAGGAGGAATTGTTGTCATGGTTAGGAGCGGGGTTTGGAGGTGGTTGAGCGGTGGGATATGGTAGGTTACAGTTAGGGTGTGGCACTTAAGGGTAAGGCCTATTTTCATTAGGCCAAGGAACATTACCACTGGCTTGACGTTTGTATGGAACATGGTTGTTGTAGCCTTGGTTGAAGTTTCCTTGACCGTTGTTGGGATTGACGGGAGGTCGGGAGGATGGGTTGCTGAATAGGCTATATTGAGTGTACCCTTATCCTTGGTTCCCATAACCCACTGCAGCTACACAATCGGGATTATACCCATAACTATCAAAGTTCGTCGCTGGGGCCCCCTTTATAGTGCTTCCCCCATCTTCTACCGATGCCACATCTTCTGGATTCAAACCCCCATAATATGATGTATCGTGATTGATACCCCCACATATACAGCATGAGAAAGACTTTGCCTCATTTGCAGCAGAGACATTGGAATTACCTTAGGCTAACTTAAGCTTGGACTATTTCTTGTCCATGATCGCTTCATTTTTTGCTCCGATCAAATCAAGATTAGTTTCGTCGATCATACCCCCTTCTTGCCTACTACTCCTCGTTCCACGCCAAGTACTATTCTTTGCTACCTCTTGAATCAAGGACTTTACTCGGTTGCATGGGATCTTTGAAAGTTGCCCACCAACTGCGGAGTCTAATAGTGCCTTCGTCGAATTATTGAGCCCGTCGTAGAAAAAGATATTCAAATGGTTCTCCTTGTACTCATGATGGGGGCATGCTCGGATCATACCGTTGAATCAACTCGAAGCGGCACTAAGGCTCTCATCATCCTATTGAGTGAAAGACGGGATTTTCTTGTGCCAATATTGCGTACGACCCGTAGGATAAAACCTTTCTAGAATCGTCGTCCTAAGTTGGACCCATGTGGTGATTAAGTTGTGCTCTAAGCACTTGTACCAATCTTTGGCGTCACCCGCTAAACCAACATAATAGAGGCACAATTTCACATAATCAGGGTTGTTGGGACATGGCGAAAGTGGTTTGTAAATGTCTAAGAATTTCTCAACGTGTAGAAGAGGACATTCGTTTCTCAACCCCCAAAATGAAACTTCTTTCACCATTCTTGTGTATTGTGGGTCAATACGGAAATTTGCTAAGGGATCCGGTAGGACCACGCCCCCTTGAAACTCTCTCGACCCAGGTGTCCCTACTTTACCAAATAACGGTTGATTGTCGGCCATTGGTGTAGGAGGATTGGGTATACACGAGGAGATCGTCTAATGATCCTTTGTATCTCAAGATTGTAAGGAACAATTTGTAACTGTGATCTCCGTGTGCTATATGTCACGCAAACAACACTAGAAACCAAGCGTAAACACTGACAAACAAAATTATTTAAACAAAAACTAAAATAAAGCAAAAATGAACTACATCAAGCACAAAACCTAACTACAACACCTTGTCCCCGAAAACGATGCCATTTTGACAGTCGGTTTCTAAGCGCGTCGTTAAACACTCAGGACCAATATATGCAAACAATATTTGTAATCACCCTATATGCTACTACAACGAGTGTAGCGGTAAGAAGGGGGTCGAACCACATAGACAAGGGAAGCTATGCTATAGACTTGATGTAGGTGAATATGAAAGGTGTGAAGGGTGTGTGTCCTATACTGCGAAAGCAATAAGCAAGACAAGGGAAAGCAATAAGATACAAACAGGGATGGTGAGGATCCACCTTTAGGTCGGTTCTATGTTCTTAAGGAAAGTTAGTCAAGGGAGATCGAACGTAGATCGATCGAGACACTCTAGATAGCAAGGGGAAGTTGATGACATATAACCCTGCGAACAACCCATAATCGTCCTATGTGGAATAACTTACGAAGAAAAAAATCTACGCGATTTTGAGTATATATTTGCCCGAATAGACCACCCCATTCGCCCAAATGGTTGGCCATTCACCCGAATCTTGCATATTTGGGGTTTCCAGAGAGGATTAAAATGTGGGTATGGAATTCATTTGTTCTTCGCCCGAATGTAGCTCAGTTTGCTCAAATGAAGACGAATTCACCATTTCCAGTAGCTTAGGGCTTTAAACTTAGGAGCAGCATGAGCCATTCGCCCGAGCCTACCTCCCATTCGACCGAATGGGGGTTGAGCAGCTCCTCTTCTCACTCGAAACGTATCTTTGAGATGCCGAAAGATCTAGGAACTATGCGAGCCTCACGGGAATGACTTGGGATGCTCGGCAATGCTTCGAAACACGTGCCACTTTTTCGTTGATGATGTCTAAGCCTCACACTCAATCCGTTTTACCTCCAAACCTCCGAAAATACCTGAAATGACCTCAAAACATCACGGAGCAAGAAAAAGGTAAAATACAGTGTAAAACATATAAAACCAATAAAGAACGATGAGACTCAACACCATAATAGGAGTATAAATGTGGTCTAAATGGAGCACATCACCCTCCACCACTTCCCAAAACGACTATCTTCATCCACTTAAACTATGCCCTCCCTTGAAAAAGACAAATTACAATCCGAATTAAACTCTAATCTGATTCACTACTGTTCCTACTGGAAAGAACAATCAACACTCTCTCCAAAGATGAGGAGAATGTCTTTTAAGATTCACAATAGATATGAATCACTGGGGAGGCACGAGATGTGTTCTAGCTTGTTTCCCAAGGTAATCTGCACAAGGTAACAAACGAGGGCCGGAGAGGGGACTTCTGGGGGTCCTCCTCCGATGATAAAATCAGTAATGGAACTGAGGATAAAGCTCACAAGGTTTTGTAAGAAATTGCCCAAGTTTAAGGTAATATATGGCTTATAATGCAAAGAGTTACGTTACCAGATGTAGTGCATGGCACTTTGTATTTATAGTGGTGGGTTTAGGAGAAGGTCCCTAAACCCTAAGGACCGTTTTGGCTTTTACCTTGAATGGTATCTTTTTTGGTGTCAGCAAAGAGGAGATAGAGAATATCCTTTTGGTTGATGTGGCATACATAGATTGGTGGGCATCTATGGGTTGTTCCTCATTTATGGCGATAGTATAGTAATTTACGAGGTAGGTGTGGTGCCTCGTCTTGCCCGAGTTGCAATAGTACTATGTTAGTACGTTTACAGTTGTCTTCTTGCCATGTCATCATATTCGCTGTTATCGCTTTGCAGGGTTGATTGCCCTAGAGGCGCCTTGATACTCATTTCTTTTTGCGAGGTTTGAGAACCTGCAGGCATCCGGCTCTTGTTGTGTCTTCGCAGGATGGGTTATCCTGGAAGCGTATGGTTTCTCCCCAGGATGAAGTATCCTATTGAAACTTCTTCATTCCACAGGTCTGACCATCCTGTGGGTATTTTATTAGGGTTGTTTCCTTGATCTTGAGGTTAGTACCTCGTAATTAGGATTATGTATTTCGGCACATACAACTACTGATGAGCAAATTTTAATTTAACCGCAAGCGCACGGTGTACGCGTAGTGCGGGTCGAACACAAGGAGGCGAGATAATTCAAAGTTGTATGCTTATGACTAGCTAAGACAAGGGTTATACAAAAATGTGTGATGATATTCTAATCCTAAGATGCAGATAACTAAGACAATAATGAAAATGATGTATAACAATGGTATGAAAGATACTAGGGCGTCGGGCATCACCTAATTCTAACATGGAATTCAATTATTCTCATGATTGTATGGAATTAAGCCATTAACATAATCGAACGTGATCTAATTAATCTCAAGCTTCCGCTTTATTGATTAATATCGATTTAAGGCCAACTAGTATTAATCCTCAAACTTTCGTTTTATTGGTTAATATTAGAAGGAATTTAACTTAAATATATCTCAATCCTAAATTAATCCTAATCTCAAACTTCCGTTTTATTGAAAAGGTTAATAAAGATATTTAACTCAAGATTCATTAAGCATAGGTTCAATCATAGGCTCAAAACACACACAATCAATCAATAAAATATCAATTCATGCTTCGAATTAGAGATTTCACCCTAACCCTAGATAAAGAAACTACTCACAATGCATATTAATGGAAAACATATAACAATTGATAAACAAGAACGAAGAACAAAATGATAACGCAAGAACACTTACAAATCCGAAAGATAACATAAATTAGATATAAGAAATCCAAATGAAACAATGAATTCTTTAAGGAAAGCTTTAATGAAAGAATACTAAAAAGAAATGCAGAAAAAAATGGTCTAAGACAAGAAATAATGATAGTAACCGCCATTATATATAATGGCTCCAAAAATTGGGAAGAAAAACCGTCAAAATTGCCTTCTGACGGAAAAGCAACGAGCGTCGCTTTTCAGGCGACGACTCGTCGCTCACTGTTTGCCTGACGAACTTTGAATGGTCGCCATTTCTTGCACGGTTATTGGATATAGACATATAATATACCGTTGGAAAGCTCTTGAAGTCTACTTTCCAACGCCGCAAACGTTGCATCAATGCAATCTTTCTATCAAAAGTTATGGGCAAAAGAGTGAGCATATATCAAATTTGACTTCCAAACTTTTGTCTTTTAAGCTCTTTTTCATTCTTTTCTCTTTTATCCATCTTCATTGTTGAACATCTTCAAGCGAGCGACGATCTCTTCACATATTTTAGGGGTCTTAGACTATTTCTCCAAGCCTTCACCCTCTTATAACTCCGAAACCTAACAAAAACCCCCAATTTTGCCTCATATATCACATAAAACATAAGATTGACCTTATGAGACAAAATTTACACAAAACACTAATAATGTACCTACAAACCCACTAAAACTTCATACAAGGAGCGTAAAATCGATGCGGATAAGTGCAAATAATAGCACTTATCAACTACGAACAAAATAACGTACATTAGTGTGGTGTAGATGATAAGAAGGGATATCAATTTAATATGATTTTGATTATATTATAACAATTTAAGTCTCCCCCAGTTTCGACTCCCATAGAATTAAAAATTAACTCTAATTTTTCCAAATACTTAATTAAGTAGTTAAGTTTGCTATTCATCTGAGCACTGAGCTAATAAGTTGTTGTGTTATTCAATACACCTTTTGTAGAGACTCCCACGCTACTATGTCTATATATAACTTTGATATGCCTATTCAAAAAGAGACAATTATTTTGTATCTACGTATTGTTTTTACTACAATGGCCAAAATATAGTAACCTAGCTAGTTGACTTTATAAGTACTAGTTTCATAGGATCTGGACCATATTTATTTCTTATGTAGAATATTTTATATATAGCCTATATTGGACGTTTTAATATTTTAAGTGGTGTTAAAAAGAAGAGTTTGCTGTTGTCAAAAATGTTATTTTCAATCATCCATTTGAGTTTACTGTTGTCAAAAATGCTAGAATTCCACTTCATAATTAGTATAGAAAAGAAGAGTTTAGAATTTAACCATAGTGCGAAAGACCCTTCACTGAATCAAAATAAAAATTTCCCTTGTGTATCTATGGATCTTATGCGTATTATTCTCTCTGTTACGGATGAGATCATAAATGAGCTGAAATGGAATCACAAATGAAAAATCGTTTCTAGCAAAAATTACAAAGAGAAGAAAAGAAAATGAAGAAGGCGAAGAAAGGAGTTAAAGGTTTTGAAGAGAAGAAAAGCAAAGCAAGATGATGATGATGATGGAGAATTAAACAAGGGCAATATGGTAATTTCACCCTTTAACGGCCATTCAAACGTTTTGTAGTCCATATAGTTACGACAGTTAGTTTTCTTTAACCTGGTGCTTACCATGTAGAAACGAAACCAACATTAGTTATGACAGAAGTTTTCCTTAACCTGGTGCTTACTATGTAGAATTTCCCTTATTATTAACATTAGTGTTATTGTTTGTGTGAAACTTTTAGATGGAGCTAGTATCAAATACATTTTGAATAGAGCTGTTCAAAAGTGACCTGACTCTAAAATTCGAACCGAAACCGAAAGTAAACGATCCGAAAAAGTGTTTGTTTTTTAGGTTTATCAAACTAACAGTACTCGTACCGATGTTGTACCCGAACCGATTGAGAATCGAAAATGGAAAAGTCGAATCCGAGCTCTAACTGATTTTTGTAACCGACACATAACTATTAATTAACCGAGATTACTCGAACCTAATAATGACCGACCCGAGTCATATCCGACCAGAATCGTGCTCGAAACCGAACTTGATTTGGCTAAAAGCAACATAACCCGAACGAATTTTAGATCGAAGTACTATAAACCTGAACCAAAACCAATTTTTAACATAATGATAGACTTATATTAAATCATCTTATTACTAATTGATCAAATGAAGTGTTATATATTTTAATAAATTAAATTTTACAATATACACGATTTCATATATTTAGAGTTAATAATCAATGGAGTATGTTTATTTAACTACTTTTTGTTGAATTAGATGAAAATTGATAAAACTTTATAATTTTAATTTCCGATCAAACAAGTAAAAGTAACAAGTAAATAAGATCACAGATTGATTACCATTTTAATTATTTTGCTTTAAGTAAAAGAGATCTTGTCAACAATGAAAAATGACTAACAACTTAATCAGATATTGACTTGATCGATAGTAATTAATAATATGTAGCCGAATTTTGTTTTAAAAAAAACCCTGAATCGATGCTAACCAGATAGCTTGAATAATTGATCATAAACCAAACCGCGACTAACTGGCTGACCCGAGTATTACCCGTGGTAACAGTCAACCGAAAATAACCGATCTGAAAAACAATCGAACCGAATGACACCCGTCCGAAACCGACCCGATAATCCAAATGAACACCTCTTATTTTCAATAACGATGATCTTCTAGAAATGGTCATCATTAAGCCATATTTTATGGAAGTGATGGATTTTAATTTTCGGATAATACTAATTTTAAGTCTCTAAGTTATTCATTGTGAGAATTATTCTTTGATGAAAAGATGTAATTTACATTGATTTTAGAAATAAATTGTTTACGTATAAACAATCTTCAATATATTTTTGCTATCGTCATTCGTCATAGTTACTCAGTTAGGTAACATAATAGTAACATGAGACTGTTAGAAATCAAGAATGGATGAGTAGTGTAATGATTTTATGATTTAGAGAATAATTCAAATACAAAGAGGGAGCAAAGACCAACTATATGTAGGGATGGTCATGAATCTAGGATTCGATTGGACTCGTTTGGAACTCTCTTCCTTTTTAAGGATCTGGGTCTTATTTTTTAAAGACCCATCGGATCCAGTTGGATTAGAATCTAAAAAATAATTTATGAATTTGTGTTCGGGTTCGGGTCATCAGAACCGAACACCGGACCTAGACCCAAACTCAACCCAAAACCGACCTCTAAACTCGAACCCTACACCCACCCCGTAGACCCGGATCTAAATAATTAATAAGTATATATGGTCAAGAAAATTTAAATATACAAACTGTTGTCTTTCGTAAGCAGAGTGTATTTTTTTTTTCTCAATATAAGGTGGCAGAATATAATTAATGCTTTTCGTAAGGATCTAGATTCGGGTCTGGTTCTAAGTCTAGCTGGATACGCTCCATACCCGCCTCATGACCATCCATTACTATATATAGAATTACCTAATTCTACAACAGCAGTAAAACATAGTTTACTAGTGGAAAAAAACAACTATCTACCATACCCAGTATAAAAGTGAAAAAAAAAAACTTAAGTAAAATATTATTGGTTAAAATATTATTGGTTATATGCTACGGTTTCATGGCATAGGCAGCATAAAATGTGTTATAACCGCAACATATACTGTAATTTTATTTTTTTAAAACATTACCTTAAATAATACAAACTTTTAACAATTTTCATACAATAATGCAAACCATTGATTAATATTGAATAATACAATCTTTGAGACATATTTACCTTAAGCATCATTTCACTTGCTGGTGATCAACAATTATAGGTTGATTGTTAAAAAAACAAAGCAAAAATATATAATCCCTCACCACCCTTTCAGCCTTTCATCACCATTTACCAAGTCCCCCACCACAAGTCCACCTACCATCTTACTTAGGCATGGCAATTCAATTCGAATTCGACCCTAGTCCGACTCGATCCGAGGAAAATAATCTGATTCGAGTTCGAGGAAAAATTCATCCGACTCCGACTCCAACTTTACGATCCGAGTTAGAGACGAATCCGGAGTTCGACCGTATTAATAATCCGAGGCTTCGACCCGACTCCGACCCTGAAGGACATCCGACTTTGAATTTGACTTTTACACTAATATTTTGTTTTCTTTAAAACGCTAGATGTGACTAATTCAAGCCCTCTCTTATACTAATTGAAATTTTCGATTTTGAAAAAGTACTTGGTATCTTTATTTAGATTAATGAATCAAGATAAGACAAAGAAAATCTAGAGAAATAAAATACACCAAATCCAAATACGAGAAAATTTTGTTAAGTTTTAGTAGTAGGATTATTTCTGTTGTTAAAATTGAATTCAAATTAAAGTACATATTTATTTGTTAAATTGTATATGAAAAATCTATTTTGTTAATTTTGTATGCTTTAAAATCATTAGTACAATATCATAACGATACTGTTTGATAATAATCCGACTCTGCATCCGACTTCGTTGGAGATCCGAGAGTTCGAGTCGGGGCAAAGTTGGAGTATGCATAATCCGACTCCGAGTGGAGGTGGACTGAAAACTATTGAACATTTAGTGTCTAATAATCCTAAGTTAATAATCACTAAGTACTACTAAAGTAGTGGAAAAATATGTATTAAATTACGTAGTCCAAAATAAGTTCAAAGGATAGGACAAAACGAAAATAAGGAAAACCAAGTCAGCACATAAAGTCGACTCGGCTTTCCTTGGCATAGACCTAAGTTGACTCGGCTTTAGGTTCTAGAAAAAGGATTTGTCCAAAAGGAAAAGCCGACTCGGCTTTCCTTGATATGGGTCATACAGCCGACTCAGCTTTTGGCTCTGTTATGACCATTGGGTCATTTCTTGATCTTTGAATTAATGGCATTGGATTCCTATACTAATTCCACAATAATTCTGAGTTTATTATGGATGATAATGGTGAATAATGTCCATGAATGTCATGATTTATGAGATTGAATTGGATGATCATCAATTTGATTATTAAGGGTGATTATTGTACCATGACCCTTAGGTTATACTCTTGTAGTATAACTAGGGGCCTTTGGTGATAAGTTGAGCATACCTATTTTCTGAAATCCTCTACTCTCATTCTCATTTGCTTGTGCTTTGTCAAGAGAGTAATTAACTCTTGCCTAAGGCTTCCATCTCTTATAATTCTCAAACACATTGTTGTAAAGTGGTATACTCTAAGTACTAAGAGTATATTGTGTTGTTTGTATCTCATTGTGAATTTCCGTTCATCAACCCAAGTACCTTTGTGGGGGGAAATATCACAAAAGAAAAGTGATCACACCCCTACAACAAGTATCAAGCTTCCGGGTAACGGTTGTCGTTACAAACTTATCTTCAAGTTCTTTATTAGCATTGTTATTGTGATTTCATTTTGTCATCAACAAAGGAATAATATAAATTCTCATTTGTAATTTATATTTGCATTATATATTCTCAATACTCTTTTGTGAGAACTCTTCGGGATGGCAACCATGAAGGACTTTACATCTAACTTTGCTAAGTTAGACAAATTTGTCGGTGTCGATTTTCAACGTTGGCAAAAGAAGATGCTTTTCCTCCTCACTACTTTGAGCGTTAATTACGTGATAAGTACCTCTAAGCCGGCGGAATCGGAAGATGAAACACTTGAACAAACAAGGAAAAGAAGCAAATGGGAAAATGATGATTTCACGGGGCCATATTCTAAACGAAATGCAAGATTCGCTCTTTGATATCTACCAAAACCATGAGTCTGCTAAAGAATTATGGGATGCTTTGGAGAACAAATATATGGCAGAGGATGCTAGTTCCAAAAAGTTTCTTGTAAGTAATTTTAATTCTTATAAGATGGTAGAAGATCGCTCTATAATTGATCAATTTCATGAATTACAAAGAATGCATGATAACCTTAAATTACATAAAATTGAAATAGATGAAGTTTTTCTTGTTTCAAGCATTATAGACAAGTTGCCTCCCTCATGGAGGGATGTAAGACATGCTTTAAAGCATAAAAGAGAGGAGATTACACTCTCCGATCTTGGAAAACATATAGTTGTTGAGTCTAGCATACGGATTCATGAGAATCGGAAGGATGATAATCCTAATGTTGGAACCATAAACATGGTTGCGGAAGGGAAACCAACCCGTTCCAGAGATAAAAGGAAGAGAATTGACTCTTCAAAGGGGAAGGCCGTTGTTCCTAATACCTAAAAGGTATGTTGGGAATGTGGCAAGCCCGGACACTGAAGGAAAAATTGCTTTGGTCTCAAAAACAAGCAAAAGAAGGGAAAGGGGAATGGTCAAGCTTTTACAAGCAAAGGACCTTCCACTCAAGGTAATCTTGGAATTTTGAATGAAAATTCTTCGATGAATCTTTCTTCAATGAATACTAATTTAGTGCTATGCAAGATGATTTTTTGTCTTGGTGGATCGATTCGGGGGCATCGAGACATGTATGCAATTCTACAAAATGGTTCAAATCCTTTCACAAGATAGTTGATGGGAAGCATCTCTTCATGGGAAACAATGCACTTATCATGGTCTAAGGCAAAGGACAAATTGAGCTATTGTTCACTTCGGGGAATCTCTTAGTTTTAAGGGATGTGTATTTTGCACCCGAAATTAGTAGAAATCTTGTCTCGGGTCCTATTTTGAATCGATTGGGCTACAAATTAGTATTTGAAGCCGATAGGTGTACTATCTCAAAAAATAACATGCTTGTAGGACGTGCTTTCCTTTTTAATAGTTTATTTAAATTGTCATTAGATTTGAATAAAAACTCTATATGTAATGTTTCTAGCATGAATGATAAGAATGATTTGCATTACTTGTGGCATGTTAGATTAGGACATGTGAATTTTGATAAAGTTTCTTTTATATCTAAGCATGATTTAATTCCTATATGTGTTAAATTATCTAAAAATTGCAAAACGTGCATTTTAAATAAGATTACTAGAACACCTTTTAAAAGTGTTGAACGGAAATCCGAAATATTGGAATTAATCTATTGTGAACTTTGTGACTTTCATAGTACACCATCTTTGGGAAATAAAAAGTATGTAATAACTTTTATTGATGATTTTTCCAAGTTTTGTTATGTATATCTTTTACATACAAAAGATGAGGCTCTTGATCACTTTAAGGTTTACAAAAATAAAGAAGAAATACAAATTGGTAGTAAACTTAAAAGATTAAGAACTGATAAAGAAGGTGAATATTATGATCCAAACTATTTTAACTCAATGGGCATTATACATGAAACAACCGCCGGATACGCACCACAATCAAATGGTGTGGCGGAGAGGAAAAATCGTACTCTACAAGAGATGGTTAATTCCATGTTATCCTACTCGGGCTTGAGTGATGGATTTTGGGGTGAAGCAATGTTGACGGCTTGTCACATTCTTAACCGAGTTCCAATGAGAACAAATAAGGAGACTCCTTATGAGCTTTGGTACAAAAAGAAACCAAACTTAAGCTATCTTAAGGTTTGGGGTTGTAGGGCTATTGTAAGATTGCCCGACAACAAAAGAAAGAAGCTCGGTGAGCGTAGTATTGAATGCATTTTTATAGGTTATGCTATTCATAGCAAAACTTATAGGTTCTATGTTGTAGAACAAAATGACTATATGTCGATTCATTCGATCATAGAGTCAAGAGATGCAACTTTTGATGAAAATAGATTTTCATCATTGAGTAGACAAAGAAATCTACAAATTTGTACCAATGATAATGCTTATGATAATCAACAAGGTTCACCTCTAGGTGTTGATGAAAATCAACAACTAGATGAATAAGAATTAGTTGATCCTATTCCCAAAAGGAGTAAGAGGCAACGGAAAGCTAAAAGCTTTGGCCCGAACTTCCAAATATACTTGGTTGAAGGTACTAGAAGTGAAGTATCTTCTAGTGTTCCATATTTATTTAATGTGGAAGGTGACCCATTGACTTATAGTGATGCTATGGCATCACATGATAGTGCCTTTTGGAAAGAAGCTATTGATGATGAGATGCAATCCATCATGGGTAATAACACTTGGGTGTTAGTGGATCTTCCTCCTACTTGTAAACCAATAGGTTGCAAGTGGATTTTTCTAAAGAAAATGAAAATTGATGGTACTATTGACAAGTTCAAGGCCCGTTTAGTGGCACAAGGCTTTAGACAAAAGCTTGGTATCGATCATTTCGATACATATGCACTGGTTGCAAGAATAACTACTATTCGGTTATTGGTAGCTTTAGCTACGGTCCATCATTTAGAAATACATCAAATGGATGTTAAAACCGCATTTCTATATGGGGAATTAGATGAGGAAGTTTACTTGAAACAACCCGAAGGGTTTGTTTTGAAAGGGCAAGAGCAAAAGGTGTGTAAACTTGTTAAGTCCTTATATGGACTCAAACAAGCACCTAAGCAATGGCATCAAAAATTTGATGAAACGATTTTGTCCTTCGAATTCAAATTGAATCAAGCCGATAAGTACGTTTATAGCAAGTTCGATAGCCATGATAATGGTGTTATCATTTGTCTATATGTAGATGACATGCTCATCTTTGGTACTAGTTTAGTACAAATTCAAGAGACAAAAGATTTTTTGTCTAGATCCTTTTAAATGAAGGATATGGGGGAGGCCGATGTGATCTTAGGTATTAAGATCATGAGACAAGGAAACCGTATTAAGTTAAGTCAATCTCACTATGTTGAGAAGATACTTAAGGGGTTTAGTATGTTTAAAAGCCCTTCTCTATTATGGAACCGGTAGAAATTTTTAAACATAAGGAACCAATTTCAATAGATTTCAAAGGTCATGGATCTTTGATGTATGCCAGACCTTATAGGGAATTGCTTTTGGTTGGTAAACGATAGATTTTAACAACCCAGTCCCCTCATTGGATGGTTTTAAGGGAGTTTTAAGATTTTTTGCCTCGGGGTTATATTTCAGATAGCGTGGGCCTCCTATTTTGGGTTTTCATCTGTTTGATCACTAATGAAGAGGTAACCTTCTAGAGTGGTTGGTTTGTTTCGGGGAGGGGCTATTTCTGGTCCCTAAGAAACAAACATGCATGTATCTACATGTCGGAGTTTATAGCTTTGCTTAAAGATCAGGAAGCGGGTGGTTAGGAAATCTCTTTGAGTTCTTTACCTCCAATTTCAGTTGACAGCATTGATCCTTTTAGGTAAATATCTATATAGGTAATTCGATATTGTTTTGAAAGCAGTAAAGACTTTTTTCGGGGGGAAAATTTGACTATTTGAAACTGTTAAAAAGTGGCATCTTTTTCCCCCTGAATGGGGTTAAAATTGGTTTCCTTTGCATTTTTTCAAAAGATCTTTTGGGGAAAAACCAAATTACGCATGGAAATCGTCCAAAAATGTGGGGAACCCTTTTTTATCTTTGAAAAAAATTTTTCCCCCCGTTTTTGGCCGTGATGGAAAAGGTAGTCGTTTTTTTTAAAGTTCTCAAAATCAAGGGTTAAAAATTTTTTTTGGGGTATGATAAAGGGATATGTTTTTATATTTGAGAATTACCATATAAGTTTGAAGGTGGCGTTTTAAGTTTAGATTTAATACCACTATGATAAACTTATGAATAAGATACAACCCTTATAATTGTTAGGTTAATAACTTTTGTTATTTATTCTACCCGTAATCATCTTTGTTTTGGAAGGGTTTTGATTCAATTCTTTGAAATCAATTAATTTAAACGTAGTAGGCATTAATTAAGGGTATTAGCGTTGATGTAGGAAGTATTATAATTTTTTGTTTGGTAAATGAGGAGGCTTATTATCCCCCAAATGGGGGGATTTTGAACTTTATGCTAATAATCTAGTTAATTCACAAATCTCAAAGAGGGGACAATATTATTAAATTGGTGTAAAAATAAGTTAAAAGGAAGAAAAAACGAAAATAAAGAAAACTAAGTCAACACATAAAAGCCTTTACTTTCCTAATTCATAAAACCAAAAAATTTTTCACTTTTAGGTTAAAAAAAGGTTTGTCGGAGAAAGCTTTGGTTTTCCCTTGATATAGGTCATTAGGGTTTGGCTTTTTGGCTGTTATATTGTTGGGTCATTTCTTGATTTTTTGAATTAGTGGCATTGGATTCCATACTAATTCCGATAATTTTTTGATTATGGGTTATAATGGTGAATAAGTCCATGAATGTCATGATTTAGACATTGAATTGATGATCATCAATTTGATCATTAAAGGTGATTATTGTGCCAGACACTTAGGTTATACTCTTGTATTCTAAAAATGACCCCTTTGGTGATGAGTATACCTCTCCGAAATCCCTACACCGGTTTCCCATTTGTTTGCGCAAAGAGAGTAATGAACTCTGCCTAAGGCTTCCATTTCTTACAATTCTCAAACACATTTTTTTAAGTGGTATATTATGTACTAAGGTATGTAGAAACACTTAGAGATATAAAAGAAACAAGGGGGTGAATTGTTGTGTAAATACTGGGTCGTTTTTTTAAAAATTTGCCTTTTGAATTTTTCAATGAAAAAATACTTAAAAGCAAAAAAAGAGAAATATAAAAAGGACCCAAGATTTACTGGAAAACTTTTTTGGGCCAAAAAGAAAGAAAGCCCAGACCCACAAAGGGATTTCAACTATCTTATTAATTTTTGTAAATTACAATTCTCTATTACATAGAACTTCTTTTCCCTTCAGGCAAACTTCTTCTCCTCTCTAGTTCTTCTTCTCGTTTCTCTCTTCTCTCTTTTACATAAATTCTCACTTTTTCCCCTTTAGATTTCCCCAAAGCCCTAAATTACACCTCATAAAACCATACAAAATAAATTCTCTAAAAATTTGGATGAACAAAAAAGGGGAAGCACGGAAATATTTTAATTAATTTAGAAATTTAAAAGAACCTCAATTTTTTCCTTTTTCTTGATTTTTGGATCTCACGAAATGTATTAGGATTTTCGAATAGGTTTTTAGCCAAAATATTCTTCTCCAAATTCTCGGGCCCTTAATAACTTTTTTGCCCATTTAAGATCTTGTTTTGCCTAAACCCATGATCTAATGATGTGGGGATTATTGGGCATTATCTTAAGAGTACTTGGGGTTACTCCAAGTTTTTGCTTTAGCTAAAAATAGCCAAGACCCTAATTTTTAGGAGTTATATTAGGGATTTAATTTTGAAGTTAGTTATTTAATTCCGATTAATTCTTGTGCTACCTTAATTTATTCAAGATAACAAAATAAAAAAAAAATAAAACTGGAATTTTTCTTAATATTAATTGACCAATTCTCACCGGTTGATCGGAGCCTTTATTCTCTGTTTGAACATCCTTGTTTTGCAATCTTGAGGCTTTCCATACCTTTGTATTTGAATAGCAATATCCTTTCACAAATTTTAAGGGGTTTCCATGAACTTTTGATGGATATATAACCTATCAAAACAACAACACATTTTGTTTTAAATGTTTTAAGTCATCATCAAAACCAAATGGGAAAAAAACCCCTTGGAGGAAAAAATATAAAAAAACAAAAAAAAAAAAGATAAAAAAATTTTTTGACACTTTTGAGATTAAAAAAGGGAAAAAAATATTTATAAATCAAGTGGTTTTAAAAAATTTTAAAACCCTAAGCAACCATATTATTAATAAATTAAATTTTTTAAAAAAAGTCGCTATGTGGGGTTAAAAAATGATTAAAAAAAAATTAAAATAAAAACAAAAAAAAAAAAAAACTTTAAAACAAAAAAACATAGGGAAAATTAAAAAAAAAATATTTAAGAACTTTCAAAATATGAAATAGGTTGAAAACTTTAAGTCAAACAAATTTAAAAAATTAAAAACAAAAAGCCAAAAGCCAAAAAACCAACATACTACTAATAACAATTAAAAAAAGTAAGTAAAAAATTAAGATTAGTCAAAATAAAATTCTAAAAAACAAATTTTTTTTTGCCCCTTTCTTTTTTGACATCAATAAAAAAAGGGGGGGTTTTTTAATCCCCAAAGGCGCGTTTGATAAAATTAAAAAAAGGGGAAACTAAGTGTCAAACCAAAAAAATGAATCAAATATGCCCCTTTAAATTTGAAGAAGGGGGGGAATGTATAGGGAATAATAAGGAGGGGTTATAATCAAAAAAAGTTTTTTTAAAGGTAGGCAAAAGAAAAAAATTTTTTAAAAAAAGAAAGGAAAGGCCCCCAAAAAAAAAAAAAACATTAAAGAAGGGGGATGGGAACCCTCACCCCAAAAATCCCCTTGTTTATGTTTGCACCAACGTGACCCATCAGGGTTGCTGGAAAGGGTGAGGAACCCCGGGGTTCCAAAAGAAAGTTGGGAGTAAAATGTAAAAAATAGAGGGATCAAAAAAACCCCCGGGGGGAGGGAAGGGAATGGTGATGGTGGTGGTGATGGAATATGGGGAGTGGGTGAATTGGTTTCTGGATGGAGGGGTGGAGAGGTAATATCATCATGTAGGCCCGAGGAACTCTTGAAGCTAACCTCCCGCTTTTCTTCGGAGTGAGCGATGGTTTTTTTGATTTTCTTAAGAGGTAAATGTAGATCCTCATCCTCCGAACTGGATCAAGTTATTTTCCGGGGCCTCACATCTTTTCTCAAATTGTTCCCCTTACTTAAGCTCCTCCTTTTCCTTTTTCTGCAGCCAAGTGGCAAAAAGATGTCCTGATCTCCTTGTTCCTCTTCTTTCCTTACCTCTTCTTCTTTTTCTTTCTCTCCCTCATCTTCTTCTTTTTCTGTTTTCTCTTCTTCTTCATCATTAGAACTTACTTCCACCTCCTCAATGGCATGTTCCAGAATCCCTTTTGCTTCTACTTGAGGTGCAAATTTGTAGAGCACCTCTCACCATTTTATTATTGACCCATAGGGAATTCTAGTCCATCCAAGGGACTCCAAACTTTTGAAGATACACGTTAACAAACCTCCATTAGCCTCATGAGGCCCTTTTTCAATACATTGGATAAATGTGACATCATCAACGCCGGAAAATTGATTTTGTATGTGGTTAGCTAAATAGTAGATGAGTGTAGCGTCGCGAAGATTCACCTCAGCTCACGCTTTGGAATTGCGTGGTAAAATAAATCTTCTTGCAATGTTGTATAGCGCTTATGGAGTGGAGCATGACAGGACTCAATGTTTTTACCATCTTACCAGAAATTTTAAACGCTTTTCAAGAATGCCAAAAGACAATCTTTGACCCTACGTATCGATTCAAACCCAGACAGGAACTTCAAACCATTGCCTCAAGATTAAACTATTAAAATTCAATTTTAATGTCTTTAATCGTTCGAAATGCCCATTATCGATTGAAAAATTTTGAATAAACTTCCGATGAGATGGGGGTAAATCAATTGCAAGAAAAATTACTCATTATTCTTCCCAACCTTGATTACTTAAAATGGCATGTAGTTGAGGAAAGGGAGTAGAATCATACCAATATTTGTCAAACCAAAACCTACTTATCCCTTAGATTTTTTTCAAGACAATCGATCCACTACCTTGGCCTCTTTAGGGTTTTGAAGATGAACTTCCTTTTGTGGTAGAAAGAGCCCTTTTGTGCCACATGCATGGGTTTTGATGTTTTAGGTTTAGATGTGGTGTTGATGATTGAGGGGTTTCTGGGAAGGGTGGATAACTAGAAGCTTGCCCGGTTGAATGAATTTGGGGTGTTCTTGTTTGGTGTTCTTGGAGATAGGTCTTGGGAGATTTCATGGTGATGAGGAGATGAATTGATGAAGGTTAGGTATTGTTGAAAAGGGAAATGGAGGACGGTTTACTAGGAGTAGTACAAGTAGGGGTTTATGAATGATTGGATGTGGACGTGAGGAGTGTAGGGTTATAAAGGTAAAGAAGGGACTGCTAGTGAAGAGTTTGTACTACTTCTATATTGGCGGTTTTTAGGAGGTGTAATGGGTAGTTATTAATTGCTTAGTTCGCTCAATATATTGATTTAGACGACTACTTTCCTAAAAAACCTCGATGACGCCTTCCATTTCTTAAATTAAGTTGGTCACCCAAAATATAAAATAAAAAAAAAATGCTCGGAATTTGTGGAAAAATAAAATAAATTTTTGTGATTTTTTGAAAGATAAATTTATGATATGTGACTAATAATTTGAAATAGAATAACATATTCTACTTGGTCTATTTAGTTCAGCTAGCAATCAAGACAAAGTTTATGACACATACTAAATAGATGCGCATCTAACCGCAATGATTGAATGATCAATCTTGGTTGTTGTGGTTGATCTAACCCTCTCCAATTTTTCAAGTTGTTTAGAGGAGGAATGCTAGCATTAAACTTTAGTGAAGCTTGATCATACCTAGCTCCAACCTCATCTTTTCAAATTGTTCCTCGAAGCGGTTATAGGATATCTCGAACTTGATCACTAGTATTGACATGTTTAACAATAATGTTTTATGCCTCGACATTGTCCTTAAGAAAATGATGCCTAATATGAATATGTTTAACTCTAGAATGATGCACCGGATCTTTTGAAATGCAAATGGCACTAGTATTATCACAATAAATAGGAACACATTCAAGTTTAATACCAAAGTCTCTTAGCTGTTGTTTAATCCACGATTTGGGGAACAAAGGCCCGGCCGCTACGATTCAACTTCGAAGGATAACGCCATCGGTTCTGCTTTTGGAACACCAAGATACCCGTGAAAGAGCCAAAAACTGCGCCATTCCGCATGTACTTTTCTATTCACAAGATCACCGCATAACTGCAGATCACTATACCCTTTTAAGCAAGACATCACTTTTAGGTAAAATAGGGACAAGTCATGGCCTCCTTTAAATATCTTAGAATTCTTTCAGTACGTATGATGTGATTCTTTAGGATTTGATTGAAATCTCAGCACACAAACCAACACTAAAGGATATATCGGTCTACTAGCGGTTAAGTATAGTAGTGATCATCATGCCTCTATCCATTGTTTGGTCAACACTAATTCGCTTTGAGTCTTCATCTAATCTAATGTTAAAGGGCCATGGGTGTATGGTTTGTCTTAGCATTATCTAGTCCATATTTCTTTAGAAGTTCTTTTATATATTTTTGTTGATGTATAAAAATACCGTTAGCAGTTTGTTTAATTTGCAAACCAAGGAAGAAATTTAATTCTCCCATCATACTCATTTCAAATTCAGCACTCATCAGGTCAGCAAAATCTTTACATAACGATTCATTAGTGGCTCCAAAAATAATATCATCAACATAAATTTGAACAACTAAGATATCCGAACCTTTGTTCTTAAAGAACAAGGTCTTGTCAATTTTACCTCTTATGAACTTGTTTTCAATCAAAAATTTAGATAATCTCTCGTACCATTGTCTAGGTGCTTATTTTAGCCCATAAAGAGCTTTGTCAAGCTTGTAGACGTGATCCGGAGAAGTTGGGTTTTCAAAGCCAGGTGGCTGTTCCACGAATACTTCTTCTTCTAGACACCCATTTAAGAATGCACATTTTACGTCCATTTGATATAATTTAAAGTTCATTGTATCCTTTTACCACCAACCTTGCTTTGTTCCTGACAATTGTGCCATGCTCGTCCAGCTTGTTCCTAAAAACCCATTTTAAACCAATTACCTTTTTGTTCTTGGGTTTTGATTCCAAGTGCCACACTTTATTTCTTTCAAACTCATTCAATTCATCTTGCATCGCAACAACCCAATCTGAATCTTGTAGTGCTTCTTCATGGTTCTTGGGTTCCATTGTTGATAGAAATGCAAAGTGTGCACAGAAGTTTCTCATTTGAGACCTTGTTTGTATGCCTTTTCCCATGTCGCTTAGAATCAAGTCTAGTGGATGTGACTTTTGTTGTTTCCACGGCTTTGGAACAAAGTCTCTTGTGGAGACTGATGTGGAAGCAGGCTCACTGACTTGACTCTCATTTGGTTCAGCTTCAATTGTTTCTTCTTGAACTTCTCTAGGGATATCTGGATTAGGAACGGCAGGCTGTTCCAGATCTGCCTGTTGTTCCTGAACTTGATTTGGTTCAGCATTCTGGACCTTTTGTTGTTCTTGTTGATCTTGCTCCTTTTGTATATATTCTTCATCGTTTAGATTTGCAAGACCTATCTTAAAATCACCTGTTTCTTGTTCACTTGTCATACAGTTAGTTTCATCAAATATAATGTGAACAGATTCCTCAACACACATAGTTTTCTTATTATAAACTCTATAAGTTTTACTATGGGATGAATAACCAAGAAATACTGCTTCATCACTTCTTTCATCGAATTTACCTATATTTCTTTTTCCATTTACATGCACAAAACATCGACATCCAAAGACTCGAAAATATAAAATATTAGGTTTAATTCCTTTATATAGTTCGTAGGGGGTTTTTGAAGTGATCGGTCTAATTAATACTCGATTTAATATGTAGCATGCAGTATTAACGGCTTCGGCCCAAAAATTTCTAGGTAGACCACTAGCTATTAACATGGTTCTAGCCATTTCCTCTAAGGTTCTATTTTTACGTTCCACTACACCATTTTGTTGTGGTGTTCTAGGTGCGGAAAAATTATGACTTATACCATGCTCATTACAATAGTTCATAAATCTTGAATTTTCGAATTCCTTACCATGATCCGATCTTATGTGGACAAGTTGATTGTTACTAGATTTTTGAATTTTAGTGGCAAATACAACAAATTCATCAAATGCTTCATGTTTGCTACATAAAAATAAAGTCCATGTAAATCTACTGTAATCGTCAACAATAAAAAATACATATCGCTTACCGCTGCGACTTTGGATTCTCATTGGTCCACAAAGATCCATATGAATTAATTCAAGTGGCCTTGAGGTGGTTACGACATTTTTGGGTTTGAAGGATGACCTAGCATGTTTTCCTTTGGCACATGGATCACATACTTCATCCTTTTGAAATTTAAGGGACGGTAATCCTCTTACTAGGTCTTTAGATCGTAGAGTATTAAGCAATGAAAAACTAGCATGACCTAATCGTTTATGCCAAAGAAGAGGGTCATCTTCTATAAGCCGTGACACGCTAGACGTTTTTAGGATAAAGGCAGGTGTCCACCAACGTAGGTGTTCCCTTTTCTGATTCCTTCCAAAGATGGTGTCACCGGTCGCTCCTAGAAATCATGCATTTTTCGAAGTAAAGTTTACAGAGTTAGCCTTTGTCGCAAAACCGAGAAATACTTAAAAGATTGTGTTTTAAATTTCACCAAAAATACATTGTCATAGCAGGGAACTTGACCTTCCTATCTTTCCTTTCGCACTATCGCTTCCTTTCATGTTGTCGCAAAGGTCACGCTCTCCATCATAGGCTTCCAAAGAGAGAAATTTTGATCTATCGCCGGTTAAAGTGAGCTTGGAATGTACATCGCCCGATACCATGAGCGTTCCTCACTAGAACCCGCAAAACTAACTTAGTATGTATGGAGGGTGGAACCACCATCCTTGGGTTCCATGTCGATTATACAAGAATCATACTTAATCCAAACTCTATCGACGATATTTGGTTCGCTTTGTTATGCGTTCCTTTTTAAACATTGGTGTTTCGGTGTCCTGCCTTGCCACAAAAGGAAATGATCTTACTACTGGGAGATCGACGTAAACCTTTTTCTTTTATCATATTTATTGTATCCTAAACCTTCGCCTTTGGTTTTAGCATTAAGAATCCATTTGGGAATTTCTTTTATTTTCCTTTTTTCTCTGAATTTAATTCAAGCCTAAGTCGCTTCATTTTCATATAATGGCGGATTCTAGGTCTTATTTCATTTTATTAAAAACGCTTTTAATCTCCTTATTAGACTCATTACTCATTCTATTTCTAACAACTTATGATTTAATTCAATATTTAACATGATGTTTTCTTGTTTAACCTTATCCAAAAGCTTCCTTTTAACATTACGCTTTATCAAGTAAATCAAAGAATCGAAGTTTAGACATCGGACCTAAAGGAATTTAGGTAGGATATTTGGTCTTTACTAGCCTCGAGGTCTTTTTCCTCGTCAGAGACATGGTCAGTTGTTTTTCTAAGTTTTCGCTGAGTCTCTAAAACCATTTTAATCAATTTATGTTTATCCAATTTGAATAAGTAATCAGGAAATGAATTAGAAGACAATACCTCTTTTCCTTTGGACTTCTCGTCGTGTGTAGCCATGAGACAGAGATTGGCTGTTTCTTCTTCATTGGGAACTTCGGTTTCGGCCTCGCTTTCGGATTCTCCCCATGCAGCTATCATGGCTTTGCGAAAGTCCACTTTATTGAAGTTTCCTTTTGCTGGTAGTCTTCCTGTCTCCCTTGCCTTCCCTTTACCCTTCTCGTTCTTCCATTGAGGGCATTCTTTGATGAAGTGATCGGTACTTCCACATTTGTGGCATTCAAAGTTGGCTTTTGAATTTGCAGTTCCTCTTTCTTTGAATTTTCTTTAACTATTATATTTGCTGTTCCTGAAGAACTTCTTGAATTTTCGCACCAACATTGCTGCCTTTTCCTCATCAGAATCTGACTCTTCTTGTTCATTTGCTGCCAGAGCCAGCCCTTTGTTCCTGGAACTGTCAGTTGTTCCCAGATGTAATTCATGAGTCATAAGGGAACCAGCCAGCTCTTCCAGATTGAACTTTGTGAAATCTTTGGATTCTTGTATGGCTGTGACCTTGGCTCTCCAGCGATCATCTTGAGGAAGACTTCTTAGAATCTTTCGTACCTGTTCATCGGAGGGAATTAGCCTTCCAAGAGAGACAAGCTCATTTGTGATGTTCGTGAATCTAGTAAACATTTCTTGAATGCTTTCTCTAGGTTCCATAACAAATCTTTCGTATTTTGACATGAGCAAGTCAATCTTGGAACGCTTTACTTCACTGGTTCCTTCATGGGTAACTTCCAGCAGATCCCAAATTTGTTTTGCTGTTTTGCAACCCATGATGCGATTGTGTTCGTTTGGACCCAGCCCGCAGTGTAGTAATTTGATAGCAAGAGCATTCATCTCCATCTTTTGAAAATCTTCCTTCTCATATTCTGTTATCGGTTTGGGAACAGTCTCGTTATTGGAGTTGGTAGTTGTTACCTCAAAATCTCCAACTTCGATGACTCTCCAAACTTGATAATTCTCGGCTTTAATGAAGATCTCCATCCTATTCTTCCAATAAGTGTAGAATTTGCCATCGAACATAGGTGGTCTCTGAGTAGAGTAACCTTCTTCCATGCGTTCATTCATTTTCATCATCTCTAATACACCAAGATACGGCTCTCAGGGTTTCCTGATCAAATGAGGAACAGGGCTCTGATACCAATTGTAGAAACACTTAGAGATATAGAACGCAACAAGAGGGGGGGTGAATTGTTGTGTCGCCTTTAGTCGTATTTTTTTCGCCCTGTTTCTTGCGGAATTTTTCAATGAAAAAATACTTAAAGCAATAAAGAGAAATATAAAAGGAACACCAAGATTTAACGTGGAAAACTTTCTTGGCCAAAGAAAGAAAGCCGCGACCCACTAGGGATTTTAACTTCTCTTATTAATTTTATGTAATTACAATTCTCTATTACATAGAACTTCTATTCTCCTTCTAGGCCTAAACTTCTCTTCTCCTTCTCTAGTTCTCTCTTCTCGTTTCTCTCTTCTCTCTTTTACATAAAATTCTCACTTTTCCCCTTTAGACTTCCCAAAGTCTAAATTACACGCTCATAAAACCATACAAAATAAATTCTTTAAAATTTGGATGAACAAACAAGGAATAGCACAAGGAAATATTTTCGGAATTAATTAGCAATTAAGAACACTCAATATTTCCCTTTTCTTGATCTTGGATCTCACGAAATGTATTAGGGCACTCGAATAGGTTTTTCGCAAAATATTCTTCTCCAAATTCTCATGTGCCAGTTAATAACATTTATACACCCATTTAAGATCTTGTTTTGCCATAAACCCATGATCTAATGATGTGGGATTATTGGGCATTATCCGTTAAGAGTACTTGGAGGTTACTCCAAGTCCTTTTTGTCTTTTAGCTAAAAATAGCCAAGATCCTAATTTTTAGGAAGTTATATTAGGGATTTAATATTTAGAAGTTAGTTAATTTAATTACCGATTAATTCCTTGTGCTACCTTAATTTATTCAACCGTACAACAAAATAAAAAGAAAATAAAACTGGAATTATTTTCATAATTATTCGTTGACCAATTCTCTGACCGGTTGATCTGGGAGCACTGCACTGTCTCCGTTTGAACATCCTTCGATTTTGACTAATCTTGAGACTGTTCCATACCTTCTAGTATTTGACGCAGTGTAGCAATATCCTTTCACAACTTCTTAAGGTTGCATCGACGATTTTTTAAATGATCAGATATATAAATGTTTAAGTCATCATCAAAACCAAATGGGCCAACAGAGTATATTGTGTTGTTTGTATCTCGTTGTGAATTTCCGTTCATCAACCCAAGTACCTTTGTGAGGGAAATATCACAAAAGGAAAGTGATCACACGCCTACAATAAGTATCAAGCTTTCGGGTAACGATTGTCGTTACAAACTATTCTTCAAGTTCTTTATTAGCATTGTTATTGTAATTTCATTTTGTTATCAACAAAGGAATAATATAAATTCCCGTTTGTAATTTATAATTACATTATATATTCTCAATAAAGACAAAAGTCCGTCTATTATCCGGAACAAAGTCAGAGTATGTATAATCCGAGCCGAGTCCGACCCATTGCCATCCCTACTCTCACTTCTTTCCCCCACCCCTAACACCGAATGTCTTCCACTGTGAAACACCCCCCTTCCCTACCTCCACCTCTACCCACACATAAAACTCAAAACCCATAATCGAACCCACCAAATATCCCAACCACTACCATGATACCCAGGGCCGGTTAATGCAAGGGCTGTCTGGTCATTTGCACAGGGCCCCAAAAAATATGAAAATATCAAGGGCCCAAAAAATATGAATACATAGCCCAAAATAGAAAATAATTATTATCTATTAATTATAAATGAAAAAGACAAGGCAGAGACTTGGTCACTTGGAGTAATCAGTAATATTAAAAGAATTTTCCTTATCAATACATTCTCACATTCCAATAAAAAAAGCAATCTTGACTTTTTATATTCTAAAAGAATAATTAAAAAAAAGTTTCTGAAAATATTTGTCTTTCCATCTGCACATCAGTACACTGCTAAGAAGCTTGCAACTGGAAGGAAGACCTTCACGGGATTCACCGTTCCAAATTTCCAATTGAGTAATTTTTAATTTATTTTGATTTTAATGTTTTATTTAAATATTGTAAATTTGTAATTTGTATGTTATTTTAGTTTTCTTTTATTAACTCACTAACTGTATGTTTGTATTTCTTGTTCATTTTTTTAATTTTGTATTTTACCAAATGCAGGATTCTCTTATAAATGCAATTTGGGAATTTGAATTTTTGACGGTTAATTTAAATTACAACTGCAAGGTGGTATCAATCCTTTTATTTTTTTTTTATGTTTTAATTATATGTTGTTTCTTTAATAATGCCTCCTATAGTTAAAAAAACATAAGTCTGGATATGAAAAACGTAAGAAAAGAAAAAAGTTATAAGAATTAATTCAATCTCAAAGAGGATCACTTGACAAATTTGTGATAAAAGAACAAGTATATGTTGATGTGACTTCTAATGAAACGATTAATTTGGATAATCTAAGTGTTGATTTAGAAAATAGAACTGACTCGCCAAATGTTAATTCTAATATGACTACTAAGAAGGTTAATATCGAGGTTAGTGATGATGGTAATTTAAATGACTCACTTGATAATGAAAATTGTGATGTGGAGCATAATGGTAATAACAACACAGCACAAACAAACCCATTTGATAATTCATTTGATATATTTGATCGAAGGAATTGGGATGCTCTTGATTCCAAAATGATTGATTTAGTAGTCACAAAAGGTCCTAAAAGAGATTGTTCAATTGTAAAAGGTCCTAAAGACAATTTTTCTAGGCGATTTACTGCTAATTTGTTTACTAGAGTTTTATCAAATGGAGAAAAGTGTGATAGAGATTGGTTAGTTTATTCAAAAGAGCTTGATAGAGTATTTTGTTTTTGTTGTAAAATTTTTAAGAGAGGTATTGGTAGAGGCCTTTTAGCAAATGAGGGTTTTCGTGATTGGCATCATGTCTGTGAGAGACTTAAAGAACATGAAATAGGTGCGGAACATGTTTAAAATATGGCCATTTGGTATGAATTGCGTCAAAGGTTGAAAACGACTCAAACTATTGATAAGACAGGTCAAAAACTAATAGAGAAAGAAAAAGATCACTGGAAAAATGTTTTAAAAAGAATCATTGCAATTGTTAAATTTCTTTCTAAGCATAATTTGGCCTTTCGTGGTTCTCATGAGAAATTGTATGAAAACAACAATGGCACTTTTTTGGGCTTGATTGAAATGCTAGCAGAGTTTGACCCGGTTGTCCAAGAACATGTTAGACGTATAACAAATGATGATATTCACTTTCATTATCTGGGGCATAACATCCAAAATGAGTTAATACTATTGCTTGCTCAAGCTATTAAAAATGAAATAATTAGAAAAATTAAACAAGCAAAGTATTTTTCAGTGATACTTGATTGCACACCTGATATTAGTCACCAAGAACAAATGTCTTTAATAATAAGGTATGTGGATGTTTCTTCGGAATCCATTGTGGAATCCTTTTTAGGATTTTTAAATGTGAATGATACAACTGGGCAAGGACTTTTTGATGTTGTACAAAATGAGTAACTAAATCTTGGTCTTGACATATCTAATGTTCGAGGACAAGGTTATGATAATGGATCAAACATGAAAGGAAAACATCAAGGTGTTCAAAAAAAATTTTTAGACATAAATCCAAGAGCCTTTTATACACCTTGTGGTTATCATAGTCTTAATTTGGCATTATGTGATATGGCTAACTCATGTGGTAAAGCTAAAAAGTTTTTTGGAGTTATTGAACGTATCTATACAATTTTTGCCAATTCTACTAAAAGATGGAAAATACTAAAAGAAAACGTTAAACTCCAAAATCATTGTCATCTACTCGTTGGGAGAGTCGTGTGGATAGTGTTAAAGCTATAAGATGTCAAATGTCAGATTTTAGAGAAGCTCTACTTGATGTGTCAGATAATGATCTTGATTCTAAAATATGTTGTGAAGCAAAATCCTTGGCTACACATGAACTTGGTGATTTTGAGTTTTTGATTGCTATAATAATTTGGTTTGAAATATTAACTGCTATTAATATGGTTAGTAAGCTTTTACAATCAAAAGATATGGTCATTGATGTTGCTATGCAAAAATTAAAGGAATTGATTTCCTTTTTTGAAGAATATAGAGAAACTGGTTTTTACAATGCTTTAAAAAGTGCGAAGGATATTGCTATTGAAATGAATATTGATCCAGTTTTTCCACAAAAACGCACAATTCGAAGAAAAAGGCAATTTGATGAGAACTCGAATACCGAATCTGTTGAATTCACGGGGGAAGAAGCTTTTAGAATCAATTACTTTCTTTATCTTGTAAATCAAGCAATTGTCTCTCTTAATAATAGATTTGAGCAATATCAAGACTATGAAAAAATTTTTGGTTTCTTGTTTACTTCTCACAGGTTACAATCATTGGATGATACAAATTTAAAGTCTTGTTGTAATAATTTTGAAAAAGCATTGCAACATAATGAGCATTCTGACATTAATGGAAATGAATTATGTGTGGAATTAAAATTGTTAAGAGAAATCTTGCCAAGAGAGCATATGGGACCGATTGATATATTAAAGTTTTTGAAAAGTTTAGATTGTTTTCCTAATACAATAATTGCATATCGAATTTTGTTAACTATTCCCGTGATAGTTGCTTCTGCAGAAAGGAGTTTTTCAAAATTGAAGTTGTTAAAGTCTTATTTGCGATCTACCATGTTACAAGAAAGACTTAATGGACTAGCGATGATTGCAATTGAAAATGATGTATTGGAGACCATCCACTATGAAGATCTGGTTGATGAGTTTGCATCAAAAAGTGTTAGAAGAATGGCTCTTTTCAAGTAGAAGGTTAGTATTAACATGAATTGAAGTGGAGTTTATTTTATAATTGTAATAATGTAATGAGTTTTTGAAATAAATATTTTTAATTTCTTTTTTTGTTGGGGCCCAATTTTAGTATTAGACTAGGGCCTCCAAATGGTTTAAGACGGCCCTGATGATACCATCTACAACCCCTGAACCAACCACCTAAAACTACCCCTACCGCCCACAAACCCATGAACCCAAAAACCATTGAACCTACCACCAACCTACCGCCTACCACTTAGATAGATTATTACATTTTATTGTGCTTTATTACATTTTACTTTATTATGAATAGATATATTATTTTATGAATTCAATATTTTGGAGCAAGAATAATAAAGGAAGCCCTCTTCGTATGAGTTATTTACTCATGCTCATAAAAAGTCATAACGTACAAACAAAAGATGGTTTGCAATGGGTCAATAAGAATGTCAAGGTTACGAGTGTAAGTTTGACTTTATATCCTTTTATTTAAATTAGATTAAATAATTATTTTTGGCTGGTCAGCTGTTGTAGAATATAGTTATACTGGACAGCTTCTTTGGATTTACTGATGTTGATGTTGTATATTGAGGTAATGTTTGTTAGTTAACTGATATGGTTATCTTAGAAAGTTAGACTAGATTAATTATTATTTATGATGCTGAGGAAATGTTTGGTTATAGTTGTTGTAGAATTAGAAATATATCATATATATCTTATTGATTTATATTTCAAGTGTTAATTAAGTTTTTGATTTTGTTAATTTAAAGAGGAAACTCTACTGAACTTATCTTAAGGTTGTTCAAAACATTGAATCACAGGCGCCCACAATGAACAACCCTCTAAGCTTGTTTCAAGGTTAGTGATACGACACAACATTATTAAGCTGACCTTGTGTCGCCGCAATCCTAAAATAAAAGAGCTTTTCCTCCTTAACAAATAGTGACTGACAAGCTCGATTAGGTAAAAATTGAAATACCGGCTAAATAAAAGTAGGAAATCAGTTATAACTTTTTAGCGCCTTTTATTGGTAAAATTAGGTAAAATTGAATTTTGACTGTTTTTTAGTAAGAAATTTGTCGATACTTTTGAATATTATTTAAATATTGAATTTTTGGAAATAAGCAGAAATTTTGGTTTTCCAAGTTTTCAACTATTTTCCAATTAATGTTTAATCGAATTTATGCGACTGAAATTTAGTAGGTGATAAAGGGAACACTTACCATTTTTCTACCATTTCGACAGTCAAAATTCCGACTAAACACCTACTACCATTGATTTAGTCGGAATTCCTACTAAAATTCCGACAAAATATTTCACCTATCAACATAATACCGACTAACTAAAATAGTCAAAAATTAATGGGTATATTGCTATACAGACTATTTTTCAGACGGTTTCGATCAAGTGGTGTGACCGAGTTCTTTTTGTAGTGTTTGATTGAGCTAAAAATTAAATAATGATTGCTTGTGCTTTCAGAGTGTGTTTTGATGATGTTAAGGTACATGGACAACCTTGTTGAGGATGTTATTGAAATCTAGATGTTGTCTTTATTATTGTAAATTTTTGTGATGTGTTGTTAGTAGTGGATGGTCAATAATTATATCATTTTTGTTGTGGATAAAAGTTAGATTGGTTAATTTTAAGCATATAAAAATTAAGGTTCTACTTGGAGATAAAATGGATGGTTGCATGTGTTAGTGTAGTGTATTTTAAGGGTATGTTGATATTGGGACAACTTTTAGCATGCTCTTATTAGTGTTAATGTTGTGATTAACCATGCTTGTAATCGTTGTTATTGACTATAGTAGTAAATAAGGTCAATCTTGGTTTATTTGACATCAAACCTAGTACACAATACTAACTAGTATATATTATTACACAATACTGAGATGGGGAACTCCTTTTGGTCGCGCTCTCTTGTAGGGGTATGAGTTGCTGTCGTCCTTCCCTCCCTAGTCCTTGCCCCATAGTCTCTATGTGCGAGATACACTGGGTAGGATGATGATGATGATATATTATTGTTTTGAAATGGCTTGAATTGAAATTATAGCCATATGTATGAAATGAAGTCGCAAGATGCCTTTTGAAGGTATCTTTATGCTTTTTTATGTCACTAACATAATTAAACTAGGTCAAACTTTAATAAGTCGCAAGATGCCTTTTGAAGGTATATATATATATATATATATATATATATATATATATATATATATATATATATATATATATATATTATATATATATATATATATATATATATATATATATATATATATATATATATATATATATGTATATATATATATATATATATATATATTATATATATATATATATATATATATATATATTATATATATATATATATATATATATATATAATATATATGTATATTATATATATAAGTATATATATATATATATATATATATATATATATATATATATATATATATATATATATATATATATATATATATATATATATATATATATATATATATATATATATATATATATAAAATATATATAATATATATATGGGAGGGTTCCAATGAGAAGAGGTATGAAAATGAGAAGGGTTAGAAGGATTTTGAGTCATCGATTCATCAATGTTCAAATGGCCTGCATAACGAACCGCAAAATAGGGAGAGAAAAGAAAAAATAGGCTGATTTTGTTTTGTCTGCATTAATCATTCTTCCCAAAAGCCAATTTATTCTTCTTCGAAAACCTTATCTTCCAAGCCTTTCTCTTCAAAAAACCTTTCAAAACTCTCCAAAAAACTCCGATTTCTTCTGCGCAAATCTTCCTCTTCTCTTGAATTAAGGTATGCAAACTATAAATTTACCATTTGCGTTTTAATTTTTCGATTCTTTTTGATTGATTTCTTAGTTTTTCAATTCTTTTGCGAAAATCTTCCTCTTTTCTTGATATCTTACTCTGCGAAAACTCTTCAATTGTTTATAAATTCAGATTTCTTTTGATTGATTATAAAGTGTAGTTTTTAGGGTTTATGTGTGTAAAAGTATGATTTGAATTTTTAGGGTTTATGTGAACTGTGTTCTTGATTTTTAGGGTTTATGATTTTAAATAGTTTGATTCAAGACATGTTTTGATTATAGTTTTTGATTTTAAGTTTGATTTTAATAAGTGTTATGGGATTCAATGTTGTTACTGTATTATTTAATCAAGATTACTATCTTGTTAGAAATTATTGAACTTTAATATTATTTAAAGTTATGATGTTCTTAATAGGTGAATTTATCAACAACACCTCTATACAGAATCGAACACTTTGTCCTACCATGTAAAAATACATTCTCTAACCCATGGCTTTGAAAAATAGCTGTATTGTTTGACACATCATTAACAACCTCCTCGACAACTTTATCCAACCTAACTATATAAACATCATCCAAAAAACATCAACCAATACCTCATCACCAAAGTCATCACTCTCATTTACTTGTCCATTGCCCTCACCCACAATAATACCCTAATTCACCATCTCTGGAATAAAGGTGACCCAATTAACTGTATCAACAATCTCATCAATGGTATTCAGAACAGTAGGACTCATAAAAAACGTCGGATTTGTCAAAAAGGTGTAAATGACGTTGAAGGAACATCGGGTTCAGGGACAGGCGGAGAAGACAGTGAATGTTTTTGTTCCAACATAAATTTAATTTTATCCATGTAAAAACTACACACAACTTGAGTGTCCCTCCTCATCAGCAAAAGTAGCTCATATATTTCCTTCAATAAGAAATAAGAAGTCGGTATACATAATGTTGTTTAAAAGAAAGTAACTACATTGAGAAAAAAAGTGACAATACTTAAAAAGAAAGTAACCATGTTGACAGAGACAGTAGCTATGTTGAAAAAGAAAGTAACTATGTTGAAAAGAAGGGGATTGTTGAAAAAGAAAGTAACTATATGAAAAAGAAGGTAACTATGTTGAAAAACAAGTAACTATGACATCCTCCCTCCGTTCCTTTTTGATGTTCCTATTTGGGTTTTTCACCAAGATTAAGAACAATGGAACCTTTGGTGGTAGTGGGTATTATTTTAAGAAAAAATTATATAAAACTACCTAATATATACCTCTTTTTTTAAAAAACTATCTTATATTAAAAATTTTGCAAAAAACTACCTTATATAATATAAATCTTTGCAAAAGACTACCTTTCAATTAATTTCGTTAGTTGACTGTTAACCTTAACAGTTGACCAGCACGCCCCTTGCACGTGCCTTTTTAAAACCCACCATCTCCTTCCATTAAATGCAGTAAGAAGAACCTAGCATTCCCAAATCAAGATTTCTTCTTCTTCTACCATTAAAACCCTAAACTTTAACTCACTCATTTCTTTAGCTAGAGAAAATCGATCATCACAATATGCATATTACTATGCACACAAACATACAAAAAAAAAAATCAAAATATCATCAAATTTAATAGCAATTAAAGGAGGAAAATTATAAAACATTTATTGATTCTCCTGCAAAATCAGTTACAAACCATATTTGAAAAGAATCAAATACCAGAAAGCAGTGAAATTAAAGAAGCAAGAAGTGGTAGTCATAGAAGCAATGGAAGCAGAAGCAAACAAAAATTGAGAAACCCTGAGAACAAATCCAATTAGAATGCCTGGTGTTCCTGCAAAATCCTTCATTTTTAGTTTTCTTGATTCACCCAACCCAAAACCAACAAATTCTCAACTACCCCATTGAAAATTTGAACATATTTCAACACAATTTCACTACGATTGGGAAAAAAGATGAACAATTATATTAGTAAAATTTGGGATAAATATAGACTAAAAACAGAGTAGGGGTTCCAGAATTATAAGACCCAGATTGTAGATTGAAGAATTAATGAAAAAAGTAAAGAATTAGGAATTAAAAGATAATGATAAAATTGATTAAGGGTGTAAAACAAGTAATTGCTTAAAGGGTATTTTGAGAGTTACTCCAAGTCAAAAGCCATGATCGTTCATCAAACCTGGCAATTGTCATCGAACTCACGCGCCGCTTCTGGTGTCGACATCCATACAAGTCAATATTTGTAAACGTTAATTATAAGCAAGGGCGATAATGGTAGAAGAAGAAATCTTGATTTGGGAATGCAGGTTCAATGGAAGGAGATAGTGGGTTTTAAAAATGCACGTGCAAGGGGCGTGCTGGTCACTATTAAGATTAACAGTCAACTGACGAAATTAATTAAAAGGTAGTCTTTTGCAAAGATTTGTATTATATGATGTAGTTTTTTGCAAAAATTTTTATATAAGGTAGTTTTTTAAAAAATAAAGTATAAATTAGGTAGTTTTATATAATTTTTCCTTATTTTAATTATATAGTAGTGGGAAGTAATGATTGTATTTGAACTTTGAGAAAAAAAATTATTAAATAATAATGTAATATAATGATTGTATTGGAAGTATGAGAGAGAAAATAATTAAATAGTAGTGGAAAGTAATGATTGTATTTGAACTTTGAGAAAAAAAATTATTAAATAATAATGTAATATAATGATTGTATTGGAAGTATGAGAGAGAAAATAATTAAATAGTAGTGTGAAGTAAGGGAAGTGGGGTTTTAAGGGGTAAAAGCGAGATGAAAACTTTCCAAAAATGGAAAATATTCTAAAGTGAAAAACTTATGGAACTACCCATTTTAGTAAGGTGGAAAAACAAAAAGGAACGGAGAGAGTATCACATAAAAAATATAAATATGAAAGCATCCTAAAAAAAGTATGATTATACTTACATCCCCAGCTAATTGGCGTATATCAGAATTCTGCATTATGCATTCAGAGGCAATTGAAACTCAATTTTCTCATCGCTTTGCGGTGGTTGATCTCTGAAAGGTTGTTCACTTGAACTTGGATGTCCAACATCGATGTGGTTCACCTTTACCCCCAACGCTTGCCCACTCTCAAAAACCATTGACTCATTAATAGGATATGTGGTCAAGATTATACCATTACCAAAATGATGAGCGGATAAGGGTTTGCAAAATTAGGGTTTGATCATTTATTTTTCACTGCAAAATAAGGGTTTGCATTGTGAAATTAAAGCTTTAATTTGTTGTTAATGTTTATATATGCGTTCAATTGTAAGGACTTGGTGCTAAAACATCGTAAAGAAATGGCCTTCTTATCTCCTTTACTGATTCATACTTGAAATATAAGTTTCATAATTATAAATCTATTCCAATGTAAAACCCCAACTAAAAAACTACTTATACATTAAGAATAGGTTTTGGTCTCTATTAAAGTAAGTAATCTGTTTCACAGACAGAAACTTGCTATTGAAACTTACATAGCCCTCCCTATGTGTCAACTACCCTACAATTCAAAGACAAAGCTATCAATACAATAAGTCAACCTTGAGTTTCTTTCTACCCAAAGCAAACTATAACAAACCTCACAATTTTTATTTAATTACTTATATTTTCTAATATTAGTTATTTTATTTCATTTATATATATATATATATCAGTAAAAGATGATTTCCTAAGGAAGTACGTACGAACAAGTTTGGCAACATTACCCGAAAGTGAAAAGGGAAAACATAAAAAGGTAAAAGAGTAAAAATTCACTACTCTCGATCATTAGGTACTAAACCTCCATTTATTTTATTTTTTGGAAAATGAGAAAACTTCCATATAACCAAACAAAGAAAATTACATATCAAAAGGAAGGACACCGCCACCAACCTTGTAATTGCATCAGTATGAAGAAAGAACCCACCTTCTAGGAATGGTTGTTCTAACTCACTCTTTATATGCAAAGGATGGGGGGGACCTTATAAACAGAAAAATAAAGCTATACAAGGAAAGTAGGAAGAAATAGGCCTAAACCAATCCTCAGAAAAAGAAGGATATAAAGCCCTAATTCCCCATGTCACTTACTGTCGAATCCTGTGTAGCATAGCAGTCGGAGTGCTCAGTCGAATATGCCAAACTGCATCATTCCTAGCCCGCCAAATATGATAGCATAAACCACAGATGATAGTGACAAGAATCTGTCGTTTCATCTTGGAAAATTTCCATCGCTTTCAGACAATTTTCTCAAGATTAGGAGGAATCTTGATACCCAGCCAATCCAAAAAGCATAGTCAGACATTGAGTACTAAAAACACAATCAAAGAAGAGGTGTTCAAGGGTCTCAGCTGTAGAATTACACATAGGGCAGCTAACCTCTGAGATGATACCAATTCGCATCAAAATATCCCTAGTCTTGAGCTTATGATGGCAAGCAAGCCAGAGAGTAAAGCGATGCTTCGGAATAGAGGCTCTATTCCAAACAAAGTGGTTCCAAGAAACCCGAACAAGGTGTTGAGAATACTCTTTGTAGACCATTGCAATTTCATATTGCCCCCGTTGAATCCAAAGAGCCAGACTATGTTTAACAGTGCATATTTTCCTAAGGGACCAACTGGCAGTAGGGGGCGGGTTAAAACGCAACGTACCCAGAGAGACTCAGACATATTATAGATGTGCCACGATAGCCTACCAATAGCAACAATATTCCACAGTTCAAGATTTCTAATACCCAGATCACCCTCATTTTTCCCACTACAAACAGTTTTCCAGTTAACATTACCAGGGGAAGGGTTATTCATATCAGCATGCCAAAGATAAGCCGTGCACAAAGCATTGACTTTCTTTATAACACATTTAGGCAAAATAAAGATCATGCACCAATACGTAATGCTTAGAAAGAGTTAACAAGTTAGAGACGACCAGCATAGGATAAGTTCTTGGAATACCAGGATCTGATTCGAGTCGTCATCTTGTCAACCAGAAGATCACAATCAAAACTAGATAGCCTTTTCGAGGACAATGGAACACCCAGATACTGAAAGGGAGGAGAGCCCAAAGGGAAATGGAGATGTTGTGCTATGTGAGAACGTACTGCACATGGTAGTCCTGCTAAATATATTGCCGATTTGGAGGAATTAGCACATAAACCTGAAGCAGCAGCAAAGAAATTTAACCCTTGGCATAAGAGGGTAGCAGAGTGGAGCTCTCCTCGGCAGAATAGCATAAGATCATCTGCAAATGCAAGGTGGTTAAGTTTCAGGCCCCGGCACCTAAGATGAAATTTGAAACCACTATCAGCACCCACCAAAATCATCAATCGAGAGAGATATTCCATCCCCAAAAAAACAAGAGAGGGGACATTGGGTCTCCTTGTCTCAGGCCCCTCTTGGGCTTGAAAATATCAGATGAACTGTCATTAACCAAGAGGGCATACTGAGTAGAAGTGATGCATACCATGAGGATTCGGACAACATGAGGGGGAACGTTTAGAACAATGAGCATATCCTGAAGAAAATCCCAATCCATTGTGTCATAGGCCATTCTGAGGTCAACTTTCAAGCAACTCGGATAACATGTTTTCCTGGAGTAGTGCTTTACTAGATCCTAGCAGAGGAGAATATTATGACTGGTATTACCACCCAAAACATGTTTAGAGCAAAAGCACCCTGTGTCTAACAAATAATACCACCCAAAACATGCTTCAACCGCGAACAAATGAGCTTTGATATACACTTGTAGAGGGTGTGGCAACAGGATATAGGCCTAAAATCCCCTGGGTTAGAAGGACAAGATACCTTGGGGACAAGAGTAATGGTGGTAGTGTTCCAAGAACGCAAGAGCTTACCGGTGCCAAAAAATTGGCGCACTGCACTCACAACATCAGAGCCCACCACCGACCACGAGGCCTTATAAAATTTGCTATTAAAACCATCCAGGCCCGGGGACTTGTTATCATCAATATCTCATATAGCATTCTTAATCTCATCTGCACTGAAATCGAAGTCAAGGAGGGGTCACATATCCTCTGATAGAATAGGCCCAGCTTGAACCGTCTTCATGTTCAATCGACCTCTATGTCCCATCTTACTACAAAGAAGATCAGAATAATAAGATAGGAAAGCTTGTCGAATAGCCAAAGGGTCACTATAAACTTGATCATCCACAAAAAGCATACGAATATGGTTAAGATTCCTCCTTTGCTTGATACTATTATGAAACACAATGGAGTTTTCATCACCATACTTAAGCCAATCCAGCTTAGCTTCTTGCTGAATAAAAGAAGCATAGTCCTTTCGAACCTTCCCCAACTGCTCAGTCAAAGAATGTTCAATATCCGCAAACACCCGATTATGAGGATCCAAACGAAGATTAGCTTGAGCCTCCGCATATTGTTTTTCAACCTGACAAAGAGATGCTTGGATCGGAGTGCGAAGGAACTCACTACGAAGAACGAATTTAAGTTGCTTCAATTTCTGCTGGATTTGAAAACTCATACAACCTGTAACCTGTGTTCGCCAAACTCTTTGGACAACCTCAAGGAAGAGAGCATTGTTAGTCCAGAAATTGAAGAATTTAAAAGGTTTTGCCTGACGAATCTGAGCATAAAACTGCACCAAAATTGGGGAATGATCATAACTCCCTTCAGGGAGAAATACCACCTCAGCATTCGGGTAGACGGTATCCCAATGAGCATTGCACAAGGCTCTATCAATCTTACTAAAGACACGATGTCCACCCTCTTGTTTATTGTTCCAAGTATAAAAACGGCCAGTGCTCTTCATATCATGTATATCACAAGTTGCCATACAAGATCGCAGAGGCTCTACGTCAGAAAGACGCACCGCTTTGCCAATGCGGTCATTAAAATTTGCGATACAGTTAAAGTCACCTAGAATAATCCAGGGGCCCGAGCAAGACCCAGCAATGGTCTCAAGGTGATGAAGCATTTCTCGCGTCTCATGTGTAGTATTAGCACCATAAACAAACGAGCAAGAGAAAGGAACACCCAATGTGGGGGTCACCTCTAAGTGAATAATCTGACTACTGCAGAAAGAAATATTAACTACCATTTCATCAGGTTTCCAACCAACTATGATTCTACCTTTATTACTCCAAGCTAAATTGTGTGAAAAACACCAACCAGGGCATAATCGTTGATACATTAAACCAAGATTTGAGTTTTTCACCTTAGTTTCTAAAAGACATTTATTCATTAACTTCAAAACATAATTTTTCACATCAAACATCATTAGTAAACCTTAAATTTAAGGTGTTAAACTATGTATTTGACTATTAAATAGATATATCTAAAGAGCTCATATAGAGATTTTCCACCTAAAATAGTAGTAATGTGTTTTGATTTTTTAAAAAGATGGTGAAATAAATAAATTTTGTTTTCTGTATTTTTTCAATGTTTTCTTGCTACGGTTCATATAATATTATAACTGATAGTTTTCTTAATCCAATATGCATAACAAAATTATCAACTGCAATAAAAACATTTTTATTTTCATTAATTAATAAATATCCAATCTGATTTTGAAAATTTGGGGCCTTGAGTTGTCGTCCCACTTACCATGCTCCTAATATGGGTCTAGATACTTTTCATCTGTAATGATATTAAATAATTTTTAAATTGTGACAAGAAGTGTTTACATGATACCAGAAACATTAGTATACATATATTCCTAAAGTTTAATATATAACTCCTGTATTTTATTAAAAGATCAATTACCAATATAACAGCCTTGTACTACATTCATTTTTAAACAAACAGTCGCAAAGTTTTTGTTTTTTTACGAACAATAGCCTTCAATTTACCACTTCACCGGATGACCAGTTAAATGATCGTTGACCATGCTAAATGATCTTTGACTTTCAATTATATTAATTAATCTAACCAAATTACCCAATCACCCACAATTAAATCCGTCTTCCCACTAGTACAAAAATGACTTTAGGTAACACATATTGGTAACACATTTTGATATCTAGCTTTTTAAAAACATTAGGTAACACTTTTGTAACACTTCATCTTTAAGTAACACAATCATGTAACACTTTTAAAATTAGTAACACTTATATGTAACACTTTCAAATTTGGTAACACTTATATGTAACACTTTAAAATTAGTAACATTTGTATGTAACACTTTCAAATTTGGTAGCACTTTTATGTAACACTTTAAAATTGGTAACACTTGTTTGTAACACTTTAATAATTGGTAACACTACATGTAACACTTTAATAATTAATAACACTTAACACTTTACGAATTGGTAACACTAATCTCTAACACTTTTTAAATTAGACACTAATAGGTAATATATTTTATATTAGTAATAGTATTAAGTAACACTTTTAATATTAGAAATTTTTTGTTAGTTTAATCCTTTTTCTTAATATTAATAATGTAAACTTTTAATATTTTATATCCTAGCAAGCTACCTAATTAATTTTTCAAAATTTATTACCACTACTAATTAAAGATGAGGGAAAATAAATTTCAAGAATTTTAATTCACCCTAAAAATTTATAAAAAAAATAAAATTTTAAAAATAGTTCAATCTAATAATAATATTAATAGAGAGGGAAAAAAAATTTGTTGAAAAAATAATTAAACCTAATAATTAAATATGGGAAAAAAAACTTATTAGGACTATTAGAACAAAACCGCTATCTTTCAATAACCCAGAACAGTCCGCGTACTCATCCCTCACATTCACATATTTTCAAAAACCGCATCGTCTTCCCTTTCAACCCAGAACGATAACTGATCCTCCGTCTGCGTCTCCTCCCGCCCTCTTCCCTCTTCACTTGCACCGGCCATAATTCATCCCGGCGTCTGCGTCTCTTTCCATCTTGGTTTTCAAACGTCTGTGGTAGGTAAATTTCCGTCTTTAATTTCCTAATACAAATTCATATTGTTTAATCTGTAGTTCTTCGCCGTAATCTGTGGTGGTCATCTTCTTTTAAATTTTCTGGCTTTTGATTTGAATTTCAATAATTTAATGTCTTGTTATTATATAACCAGTAACGATTTTCTTGCTTTATTTGTTGGCCAAAATTATATCATATTTGAGGGCTTATAGTTTATCACTTAAGAGTTTTTATTTCCATAATTGGTGTATGTGTTTTTTATGTGATGGGTTAATTTTTCTTCCTCGGCCACTGCATTAGAAATAGATTATTGAGCTTAGGCTAGAAGTTCAATTGATTTTTTTGCTCGTCTTTTCTTTCGACAATCATAAAAGCTTACTATTTGTGATTAATTTTTAATCTATTAGTTAAAACATAATCAAGTGAGATCTTGCTTGATTTGTCTCGATGTAAAGAATATTAGTATCAAATTTTTATAGTTTTTAATCATAGATAATTATAAATATTAAGAATTGAATTAATGCATTGAACTACGTAAAAAAAATGTTGCGAGTATTTTAAGCGGAGGAAATTTTAAGAATTGAACTTTCTAAACTTATTAATTTGTTTTGAAAGTTTAACAGAGGAGACAAAATGAGTAGTTGGACCAACTTATTACAGTCTAGTAATGAATATGAGAAAGGCGTTCTAGATTATTTAGACCGAGCATTTGCTACGCAAGCCATTGGAGATCAAATAATTTTCCCATGTAAAGAGTGTTATCGCCGTTTTTGGTTTCGTAGAGATAAAGTCACAATCATTTGATCGCAAATGGGATCATGCCAGACACCGAAGGATGGCTGTGTGATGAGAATGACACATCTTCAACAAAAAACACTAATGTTGACAATTCATTAGTTCAAACCAAGAAGGTGATTTCTTTATTTGATTATACTTGTGAATTATAATAGTCTAACATTCTATTTTAATGGTGTTGCGAGTGTTGGGTGCTCTTTGTTGCTCTCCGACTCCTTACCTCTGTGCTGTTTGCTTGAGTATTCCGATCTTGTTGCTAGCTTTGTTTTATAATGGGTTGGTTGTGGGGTTGTGGTCTGCTGTTACTTGTTGTTCTAGTTTTGTGTTGATACTTGTGCTTGCTTTGGTTGTTTGAGTTGTTGCTGCTCTGCTATATAGTTGATGTCTGCTGGTCTGCTAGGGATTCTTGAGATGGTACTGGTTTGATTCGTTATGTTGCTGATATGATGCGTTTTAAGTGCTGGGAGTTGTTGCACAATGCACACAGTTGCACAATGCACATGGGTACTGGTTTGCGTTGCTGATTTGTTGATGAGGGTTGCATCGAGTGTTGTTGCTATATTGAGCAGCCTAATGTGTGGTTTTGATGTCTCTAGTGCTGGTTTGTGGTGATTGGTGTGCTATGTTATGCTGAGTGATATATGCTGAGTGACCTTCTAGTAACATTTATCTGAAATGTGCAAATAGGTAAAATGGCTGATTTTCAGACTTTTGACGAATTGAAATACGGATTGCTCTTCTCTGCATGTTATAGATTAAAGCATGCAACGTAGTTTGTATGACTCGCACTCTAATTGTAGTTGTATATCTCAACTTGGATGGATTTGAAATGGTTGAGGTCATGTTTTTGCTTTACTTAATTTCTACAAACCATCATGTTTTTGCTTTACTTAATTGTTGAATATGCCACTATAATACTGATGAAGGTTTTTTGCTGAGGTAATGGGCATAATTCCTGATCTAACGAATGTTGTTGATGTCTCTAGGAATTTTATTGATCTCTTTACTCTCTGCATACCATCAGTTTCTAATTTTTTGTTGCATACTTAGGTGCTACTTTTCATTGGCCTTGGTTTTGGATCCAGACTATAGTTTTTGATTTGAAGTAGGAATTAGATCTTCTTCTCCCGGACGATATCAACGTCGTTATTTTTAAGGTCTTTCCTTTGAGAGAAAGTTCCATGACGAGTCAGCAAATTAATAAAAAACGACCTTCAAAGCCGGTTCCACAAGGGAGAGTTCCACCACAAGGTCATATCAGTGATGATGAAGTTGCATGCGAGGAAGAAGCACACATAGATCACAATGAGAAAGAGCAATAAGGGATTTAGTTTCACACCATATTTTGTATTTCAGTTGTATAATCAAGTTCTTACGAACATGTATAGATATATTTAGTATATTTTAGTTGTATAATCAAGTTCCTACAAACATATATAGATATATTTTGTATATTTTAGTTGTATATAATGCATGTATAAATGATAATGTAGATAAAGATTATACAATTTGTGATTGATTTCGATTTATTTTGGCATTATTATTATTATTATTATTATTATTATTATTATTATTATTATTATTATTATTATTATTATTGTTATTACTATTATTATTAAAAGTGTTACATAATCATAAAGTGTTACATTAGCTTAATTGATTAAATGAAAAAGTGTTACCTAATATGAAAAAAATGTTACCTAATCCTTAACAAAGTGTTACATAAAGTAGTTCAAAGTGATACATTATTAAAAAGTGTTACATTAGCTTAATTGATGAGACTAAAAAGTGTTACCTAATGATAAAAAAGTGTTACATAAAATATAATAAGTAACACTATAAAAGTGATACATATGCAAAAAAGTGTTACTTGAAATTATTTAAAGTAACACTTGCAAAAGTGTTACCATAGGCATGTAAAAATGTTACCTAAGAGCATAGGTAACACAGGCAGATGTAGTACCCAAAAAAATGTTACCTTAGGTCTATAGTAACACTTTAAGTACTTTATGTAATACTTTTTAGGTGTTACCTAAAGTCAATTATGTAGTAGTGTCCCTAACCTCTCTCTACCCCTCCCCAATCACCACCACTCTTCCAACCCACAACCACTATCACCATAACACCATTCTCCCCCTCCAGCATCACCACCATTCACAGCCTGCTCACTGTTGTCGGAGAAGAACAAGCAGCAGGAGATGAAACCCCTAAGATTACAAAAATTATTAAATCTATATCTTCTATTACTTCCAAAGATTAAAAAATTATGAGAGAAACATTGGTTAAAACTCAAATTAAAACAAGCCCAAAAAGCTAAAACTACTGAAAATGGTTGTTTTTATATAATGAAAGAAAAGGGAATGAGAGAAAGAAGGAAAAAAGCTAACTTTGTCAATGTAAAATATGACTTACCTGAGCAGAACCGAAGCAATGGATTATTAGAAAAAAGGACCGTGTTAAACTGACCTTTTAGACAAAGTGAGCAGGATTACCTCCCACATAAATAAGACATGAAGATTAGTGATTGATGAAACACTAAAGAAAAAAATGGCAACTTTATTTGTGTATTGTTTGGTTGACTTTGAAATTGATATAGAAATTTTAGGGGAAATTACTATACGGGTTATTTAATTGAAAGTGAAAGGTCATTTAGCATTGTGAACGGTCATTTAAAAGGTTATACAGTGAAGTGGTTGTATCGCTGTCGTGTTTGATAACTTGAAAGTTGTGGTTTGTAAAAAAAATTGCGTCTGTTTATTTAAAAAGACATAACTTCAAGACTATAGTTGGGAATTAATGTTTATCAAGAATTTCTAAAGCCAAAAAACTAATTTATGTTAAGATATAATATCTTTCTCAAAATTTGCATATAAAAATAATATTACTAATTATCCTTTATGGTACCATGATGATTGGCTTTTATTTAGTTATTTTATGTGATGCTCTTGGTGTTTCAATTGAATTATACAGTCGAAAACTATTTTGATGCTTCCAAAGCTTACGTTTATAGTGGTTGGTTCAAGTGTAATATATTTAATTAATTATGCTTTATTTAATCAAAACATTTTCTATGTATATATCACCTTAAAATTATGTTTGAGATTTTTTAATATTACAAAAATACATTTTGGTGTACCAATTTATCTCAATTTTAATCTACTTTTTTGCATCCCAATCATACTTTGATTTATAAAAAAGTAAATGTTCGCATTCTAACTTAGAATAATAAATGCTTGAGATTGCATCGTTGTAGTGGTTAGCTTAAAAAACCAATTGAAGGTTTGTTTTACCAAATTCCTAAACGATTCTATTTTCTTATGAAATTAATTTAGTTGGCTATAAATAGCTATAAGTAAATGATGTAAGGACTTCCGTTCGCACCACACATAATTTTGAAATCTCTCCTACACCCAATAACTAATAAGTTCATTGGTTAAAATTCATTTATTTTATATCACAAAATAAAAGGGAATATTAATTACTATTTTTATTTCATTTTATGTTTTTTAAACACAACATCTCACTATATAAACAAATAATTTTATTTTATAAACAACAATCAATAAACATTATAGTATTCTAAAAAAAAAAAACCCAAAAAAAAAAAACTTGATATTATTTTTACAAGATGAAGAGATCTGCGATTCTTCCTCTACTTTTGGTTCTAATTGCTTTCATTAGTTGTGGTAATTACATAATATTGAATTATCTGAATTGTTTATGTATTTTATTTATTTGGAACAATTACCATGAATAATACGACCTTTTGTTAATTTTCCTACAATAATACAAACTTTTAATTAACCATGAATAATACCAATTTTAATTTATTAACTAATTTACTAAAATGTTTTTGTCATATAGTTTGATTTTTAACATATTAGGTATATTGTAGGAAAACACAACCATAAATTGGTATTATTCATGGTTAATCAAAAGTTGGTATTATTATAGGAAAATAAACAAAAGGTTGTATTATTCTGGCTAAATTTTCCTATTTAATTTATAAGAATATAATTTTATAAAATGTTAAAAATTTGTGTTTGCAACTGAAATGTATAGGTGCGTCTATGGCTCAATCTTATTTTGATTCGTTACCAAGATGGGATGAGGCTGGAGCTGGAGATGCACCGTCTGAGTCTCCGACCGCAGCACCTGAGGCTGGTGTGATGTACCTAGAAAACGTAGAAGAACCACCATGTATGCAGACTAATGGTGAATGTATTGATGATAAATGCAATGATGAGTGCTTGAAAAACCATGGTCGGGATGGAAGATGTATGGTTGTTCCTGATAAAAATTTGTGCTGTTGCGGTATCTAATTAAGTAATCATAATAGGGAAGTGCTTTTCCTAATGTTTTCGCTTTTGATTAATAATAATTCTAAACTTAGCGTAAAATCTTACATTTCTCAACTAAGAAAAGTGTATTCTTTAAAATTGTAGTTGCATTTTTCTACTTTTGTAGCTCTCCATTTGTTGTAGTTTTCTCATAATCTCATTTTATATTGTGAAATTGTATTACAAGTAAATGTAAACTATGTAATTGTCCAATAAATATATCACTCAAAATTTTAAATAAATTTCTTATTTTTCTCGCCTATAAAGATTCTCCTACAAATAAAATATTCAATGAAATGGTGCAAGTACGAAAAAAACCAAGAATAGGAAAGAATAATATTAGTAGAATATTAGTAGAATATTTTATTTTATATTTTATATTATGCTGATTTAGTTTTCAATATTTTAATATTTTGTAATATTTTGTTTCCTTAATTTAGTTCTAATCTCTTGTATAAATAGAGGTAGTACCTCTCATTATTATTTAATACAAACCAAGTATTCAAAACCCCAATCAATATTATTTCCGCATTATGATTTTCTACATGGTATAAGAGCCGTAAGGTTTTCCTGGATGGAAAAACTCCATCGGTATTATATCATTAATCATAATCGGACAAAATCGATCCAAACAAACACCAATTCAAAACAAAACCAATCAAACCAAACAAAATCAAAACCAAAACCAAACCAAGACCATGATTTCCATGGCACAAATGGAACAAATGTTCCAACTTTTTCAAAAAATGATTCAAAAACTTGAACAACCAATCCAAATTAAAAAATTAAACCACAAAAATTACACCACGTGGTGTAAAGAAATGAAAGTTGAACTGGGTGATCGAGGAATGCTCAATCATATCATCATCATTCCTCCGACGACCGTAACTCCACAATGGAAACAAAATGATGTCAGGGTTATGTCATGGATTCTTGCATGTATTAACTCCGACATTATCGACCTCGTTATTTCATTCACTACCACTGCCCATGAATTATGGACTTGGATTCATACTCTATACGGGCCAATTTCGCTACCTCCCGAGAACGACACCATCGAGCGTGAGGTCGCGAGGGTGAGTAACGTAGAAGAGTTGAGTATGCAAGTTAATGGCGAGACGAAGAGTAAAGAAAAATATGAAAATCAAATTTCAAAAGAAGGGACAAACGAACAAGAACCAAATCCACCCAAACCCATCAATCAAACTTGTAACCTCCTTCTCCATGACCCACAAAAATCAATCCTACCCATTTCCCTCACGAAAATTCCCTAACCATTTATCTTACAAAAATCCCTTCTTACAAAACAAAGAAAAAAGAAAAATCTTACTCTACCTATAAAACCTAAACCCAAAACTCAATTAAGACCCCACCCTAAAATTCCAATCTTTGACCCAAGTAACAAAATAAACCAACCCAATTTATTTCTTGACCTTTTATCTAAATTCAAAAAATTGAAAGTCAATTATGAAAAAATTGCAGAAGAAATAATCAAAATTTCCTTGGCAAAATCAAAAGAACAACTAGCAGATTTTCAAATCAAGGCAATTGACTCAAAAGCATTGAAGAATAATTTTTGGCAAGTTCGGTCTCGTTAATACCAAGACCAAACTTGAGGGGGAGTGTAGGAAAGAATAATATTAGTAGAATATTAGTAGAATATTAGTAGAATATTTTATTTTATATTTTATATTATTCTGATTTAGTTTCCAATATTTTAACTGCATTCAACGAGCATGTTGCAGTACTATTTCAATGTACAATTGATATACTTTATTCTCCTGATAGTTCTGTAAGTAACCAACCGAACTATTTAAATATGTCAGGTCGTACAATTTAAGTGACTTATCTCTACAAACGTCAGGAACAAATCACAGCTTTTGAAGCAATTGTTGCAGCCCTAGCCCTAGCAATTGTTGCAGCACTCAGAACGACACCAATCTTCATTGAACTTGGACAACCTACAGCCCTAGCAAAGAATGGTGTACTAAAATGGGCTTTGAAGGCTATTTCCCT